>CM021103.1:466403778-466995744 GCA_007115665.2 Sequoiadendron giganteum
CTCTGTAAAATGGAGAAATAGAGAAAACCTCATGGGAAAAAGCTCTACTTCAAAAAGAGATGCAGAAGGCTAAAAAGAAGAACATCACTAAAGCAGAAGAAGCTGTAAACAACTGTCGAAAGATGACTGCTATGGTGTTGAAGAACCTCCGCCGAAGATAGGATGATCAGGAACAAGAAGACAACAATCTGTATAAGTACCCCAAACGACACTACTCGAATCAGATGGCAAACAAAGGCAAACACCTGGAACGAAGATACATATGGCACAAGAACCAATAGTCTGAAACACTGATCAACTAAGAATGGAAGATTCCTTCCAAGGTGAAACCAAGGAAGCATTAGCACAAACAGTATAATACCCCCCCATAATGGTGAACTGGGAGCCTGATAGATCAACCGAAATGGTGTACAACACCCTGTAGTGCATGAAGAAGATACAACATCTGAAAGTGCACAAGAAAGCACCTGCAACTGAAAAAGTGGTGTGCAAAACAAAGCACACATGCATGAGGCTGGAATCATATGGATCCATGATCGTCGTGGAGGGACACTCACCAGGAAAGGATGTGATGGCAAACAAAGGCAAACTACACAACCCCCCATGGTATGGATTCAATGTCGTTGTGGAGGGATACTCATTGGACAAAGATGTGATGGCAAAACAAAGGAAAACTACACAACCCCTCATGGCACTTTATAATATCAGTGTGAGTACAAAATATGGCACAACCTTATGTGCAAAATCTCAAAAGATGCATGTACAATAGTGTGGCACTTTATCTCAGTGCGTTTACATAAAAGATAGCTTACAAATGATGCTCAAAAATGCCCTCAAGGACAAAATGCTGGCAATACATGAAGAACAGACAAAAACGAAGCATCCCATGCAAACAAAATGTTTCCAAGAGCAAATATGTCTAGGTAATCCACCAGAGTGTGAAAACAAAAATAACTAAATAAAAGATACCTGGAGTGAAATCTAGAAAAATGGCATGGATGAAACTGAAGAGCTCTAAAATACGGTTCCAACACCGCTGAGATTGCGAAAAATGGAGAAACTGATCAAAAGTTATGAGCTTGAAACTGAAGAGCTCTGATACCATGTTGGAGTTGAGAAAATACAACACCACAAACCCCGAAGATCACCTGCATGCAAATAACCTGTCACAAAAGAAGAGACAGAGACAAACAAGCAAGGGTTCTCTGAAAACTTAAAATGTATATATCGGAGAGAATGAGAGAATGAATTGATATGAAATACAATGGGATCAATCCTTATAAAAAGGAGATCATGCAAACCCTAATAAAACCCTAATAGAAGCCCTAATAGGAAAATATTTAATAATTAATATAATTATTAAATGTCACTTTATGCAAACTAACGTGAAATCTTAAGAAGGGAATAAAGGTAACTTAATCAACATAATTAAGTTAAAACCTTTACTCTAACACTTTTGTCAACTCCATTTTCAACAAAATATCCATTGGGTTTTTGAGGCACGCTCAAACCTGACAATCTACATCAAAACACACTGTCAAACAATATACATATATATCAAACAACAAACACATCATGAGAGGAAATCGCAGCATAGCAGGGTACTCACAAACGAGTAATGCAACACTGACCCTCCCACCAGACACCTCAAACAATAATCCATATCAATGAATAACAACAATTACATCGAAAATGAAATTGATCAATCATCAATTAAATGCACAATAAGCGTAATCATATAACCACATAATACACATAATCAAATTAATTTGAACCCACAAATAAATCCATATGACCATCATAATGTATGCATAAGTCAATAGTATCATGAACATCAAGTATGATCAACTTCCATCCAAAGCCAACCCAAAATAGTAAAAATAGCATCAACAAGGTATCATAGTGGAATTCCAAACATAACGAGTATTAGACTAATGAAAGCAACATGAGAGGCACTACATAATTAAACCTCATCTAACACTATGCCAGTTTGAACCTAATCCTAATCAACTCCATGAAATAGGTACATAAAGATATATCACATCTACTACTAAATTATGCTATATGCATCATAAATACAACATTCCTACAATAACCTTTCCATTACATAATAAATAATAATAAATATATCTTCAAGATTACATCAATTCATTTACATTTCATTTACAAGAATGCTACAATGTACAAGATTCATTCATTTGAGAGGTACACACACACATATCTATAATACATATTGGACACCATTTTCTTATAAATATCATCTGCAACATAAAACCAGCTCTGGAATGAAGTGGAAGCAAAGACTCCATATTGCACACAAACGGTACCACCTAAACCCCGATGGATGGTTGAAAAATACCACCCTACCATGTGGACCCTTGAGGCTCACTCCCTCAATGCTAGGAGACAATAATAGGCCCCACACATAGGCAAGCAACAAAACAACAAGTGAATGACACTAAACATCCAAAGGAGACTACCTGAAACAAAAGTCAACCAAAAATCACAATGGCTTTCACAAAGATTTTAGATACTTCCAGAGGCCCAACACATAACACAAACAGATAGGAAACTCAAAAGTTGATCATTATACCACAACACATGTAATAAAACACATTACATTATTTTCACAATCTTATAACATGATAGCCAACTTTAATTTCTCTTTCTCGGTAGTTCATAATCAGGACCAACAATGAATAACCTTGGTACAATTGATCCTTACATAGTACAAAAGCCTCAACACAAGATTTCACAAATAGGAAGGGATTTTCAACATAAAAAAAGTAAACACATTCAAGAAAAAATGGTACAACACAATATAGATCAAAGGACAGAACTATATCCTTCTATACAGCCTTCATAAGTAAACTAAATCCCTCTTGACAATAATCAAGTTTGCCAGCCATAAAATAGTCAAATCAACTCAAAATCAAAATCTATCAAAAACCCATTTCAGATTCGGCCCTCGACTACTCATCAATGCAAGAAGAATGGACCAAAAATGACTCAAAAATTTACAAAATGAAAAACAATCAAACAACTCCCTTAAAACCCTCTTTTCGGCATACCTGATTACAGCCAGATGACAAAATGAGAAACCCAACAACTAGATCCTTTCTAGATTATCAAAAACATTAAAACCTCAATTAATTTAACCCTTTTCAAATGCCTATAAATCTAAAATACATAATTTAACAAAATAAAAAAAATTCCTACCTCAAATTCGAAGAACAATGATGGAAAAGAAGTTGAAACCCCGAAAAATACTCCAAGCTTAAATCATCATTCAAGAACCATGATCAAAAGCCAAAATATCCATTCAAACCAGCAACAATAAATTCTCATGAATTCACAACCAAAAATCCAAATCACCCTTTTCAAATCCCGTCTTAATTCCCTCAAAATCTCACCAAAGACATCAAAATTCCTCACAATTATTTCAATTTTCAAAACCCCCAAATTGCAAAAACTCTCCAAGAAATCTCGTTCATTACTCCTTCCTCTTCACAAACATTTCAAGAACTCAAAAATGGAGAATGAAAATTAAACATGAACTCTAGAACAAAAAAAACCCAAAGAGAGAAAACCCTCTCCTCCCATAAATAGAGAGAATCCCTGGAAGGGGAAAAGGCAACCTCCTTTTCAACTTCCCAACAACCCTTTCAACTCCAACTTTCGTCACTTTTCATACGAGAGTAATTAGAGTGGGTTTTGGACTTTATAAAAGATATTTTATGGAATAAAAATACCTCTAACCCATAAACCTATCACCTAGGAAACATTTTAAACAATTAAGACCACACAAGGACTTCTTAAAACATAAATTAAGTGAAGATTTTAATAAAATGAATCATGAGACCAATAAAACAACTATATTAACCAAACAATAGTAAAATAAACATTATTCAATAAACAATAATCAAATACCAAATAATCAATAAACAAAACAAATGATAATAATAAACAATAATTAAATAACCATTCCCCAAAATAATAACATAACAACACATTAACATAAATAAATATATCACTTATGAATAATATTAAATCACACCTCAAACACATTAATAACAACTAAAATGATTGACCCAATATCTAACTTCACTCAAATAATCCACAATCCAAGGTTAGGCATAAACCACGAAATAACTTCATAAAAGAGACATTCACATCAAAGCATAAATAACACTAATCACAATAATAACAACCTAACTAGCTACATGACTTAGCACCACCCAGTTGGGATCCAAAACCAAGGCTAGACACCAAAATCAAACAATCACATATCCCATAAGAAACATTCACATAAATGAAACATTTCAACTATAAGGTATAGGTGATTAGGCATTGTCTCATGACAACCCGGAAAGGTTAACACATTCTTAATCAATTATCCCTAATTGAGGGTAGTGGTTAGGGTTAAGGTATATTTGGGCCTAGATGTTATCTCCTCAACCACCATTGGGATTAGAGGCACACTCATACTTTCTAATTCAGGTGGAGACCTAGCCTAGTACATGTTCACTGAAACATACAAGCTAGAGCACATGTACATAATAATCAAAGCACTAGGAAAGGAACTCTAGCAATCGTATCTCATTCCCGTATGTCCCCCATACGTCCAATGGTATGATGTTTCCCTTTCCACTTATCTTAACCACATACTAATACATCACCTAATTATCCAAATAAATCTCTGCATAATAATAATAATAACATAACAATATGCATCATACTCACAAAAATACTAACAGAAGCTCATGTTCCATCTGCAACCGCAACACTTGAACACAAGTCAGTACCTCTTCATGATAATAAATATAATCATAATCAAAATCATTATGATATATCAACACAATAATGTATTAGAATCAAATGAAAACCCTAAAGGTAACCAAAGCACTCTCATCACATCAATATGTCAATAACATGCATCTTAGTAATGGTCATGTTTGAACACACACACACAGATCATGATAAACATATCTTTAAACATATATAATAAGTCATAGCCTAACCTTCACACATAATCCATAAATTCATAATATACAACATCAACTTCTTAACATCATTATAACATACTTTTAAATATCCCTATTATTTTAACTTCATCTCCAATTTCCAAAGCCAAACTACCTGCACATCCATGGTGAGAATGGAGGGGTACTATAGAAAAAGTCAAAAGGAATAAATAAAATAAAATAATTAAAATAATTACAAACTAAAAATATAGAATTCTAGATTATTACATTTATAATAAAATATGAAAAATTATATTAGTCATTCTATTTATTCTAAAATGACTAATATTTATTTTGTTTCTATGTTTGTCATTATTATATTTGTTAATCAAAATGATTAAGAAATATAATATCATCAAATGTATTAACTTATAATTAGATTATATTTATTAATAAATATGTTTAAATTCTATTCAACAATGAGTTTCTCATTTTTCTTGTTTCCTTGTTCCGAATATCTTTTTTTTTCTCATTTTATTCTTTTTGTTCTTTTATTGTTGTTTCTTACTGAAATAATATTACAAATAAAATGAAAAATAATATGCATTGTACAAAGTTCATTTGATTTATAATATTTTTTTTTTGATATGCAAGTATTAATTTTATATTAATAAAGTCTAGAAATACAAACATCTGCCAGCGTAGGAATTTTGCATGCCCTTCAAGCACCAATTCATGCCAAAACCACCCAACTTCTATTCAGAAAACCATCCACCACCCCACCAAAAGACTACTGTTGAGATTCTCTTTTGGTATTTGTCCTTGATGACAATATTGTGTTTCAGATTGGCATCTTTGTGGTTGATTATCAGTTGCACAGTTTACATTCTATTGGATGGCACTCTCGTTTATACTCTATCTTGGAATACTTGGTTTTGACTTCAGCTTTATGATGTTGGTTTTGGTGGTACTGATCTCGTGACTCCATGTGCAGATTACAAGGAATCTTGTTTACAACATAATGTTTCCATGTTCAGGTGGTATAATTCTAGTTTGACATTTTGTGCTACTAGGCTATAGTGATCTATAGGTTTATATGGTATTGGCATGTTCAGATTTCTAACATCATGGCATTGATAATGTTTTTGAACAACATCAGAGTTGTGTTTTTCTATTTAGCCTCATTCAGGTAATGCTTATAGTTAACTTGGATTTTGGAATCATCAATGGAGTTGGTTTTTAATTTTAAGAAAACCCTATCGGGTTTCCTTAAACAATTGGTATTTGCATGGGTATATGATACAATTGATATTTTCATGAGAAAATGACTTTAAAGGGAGTCATATGTTTCGGGTATTAATATGGTTATCATGAAAATTCAATAAGATGAGGCTCTCTTAGCATGGAATTGAACTTTATTACATTACAAAAGGCATTGAATATATCGGGCTTTATGATATGGCAAATGGCTTTGAATAAAGGTCAATAAATTGAACCTCACATTAGCATGAAATTGGGTCTTATGTTTGATATTTCATTAGGCCTTAAGGCCAATAGCAGGTATGAGAAATTACTTATCAATTCACTTGGAAAGTGACTAACATCGACCCTTGCAATAATGCCTAGATTTCTAAGGTATTCGACATGTTGGTAAGACAAGGAAATCACATTGTAATGTTTTAATTAGGGTGTTGGTTTATTGCATGGATGAAGTTGATTAAGTCAAATTGAATGTGTTGTGGACTTGAAATGGTATTATGACTTGAAAATTCATCGATTGATTTGCTAAGTAAATTAGGGCAATCACATTGTTCTTCACAAGCTTGAGGATTTGGAACCCTAGCTTTGCCGCCTCCATAGAGATTTTCTCACAGCCGTTACTCAGTTTTTTTTTTTTTGACTAACTGCAACTCTTTGACAGGGAATGGGACTCTCTGCAAGATCTTTGCCATGGTCAGTATCTTTGTCAGTCATTTTTCTTTGGGTGAAGGCTCGAACCTGGAAGAAGTTTTGATGCTTTGTTATTTTCTCTATCTGGTAAATATCTCCATGACAGATTCTCTATCATTTTCTAAAGGAATTCATCTCGTCATTCGAATTTTGAGGGATCGTTACTTCTCTTGGCACAAAAATAGATGACAGTTGCTTGCTTTTTTATGAAAAATGATCAAATGGGTTTATTTTTTGTGGTCAGAAATGCTGCATTTCAGTTTCTCATAATCTGAAATAGATACCCAAATATTTTATAATATCATTTTTTGGTCCTACTTTTGGGGATGGTGTTTTCGTTGGTGGGTAATCATGCTTTTTGCAAAATACTTCAGTCTTTCTTTTGGAATTAGTGGTAGTTGTTATTGGGTGCACAATAATGGGTTTTTCAGTTACATTTTCGGTTGCACCAGTATTCGAGGGTATTTTGTGCATGATATATATTGTTTAATTCTTTTTCAGTTAGTATTGCATGTGCAAGCTCCTTGTGTGGATAGGGTTCAGTCTTCTTTCTAAAAATGCATTTTCCTTGACCATTCTATCAGAAGAAATCCTCCATGTTGAATACTTCTCTGAATCACTGCAATACCTAGAAATGAGATTCGACAGAAGTTGGGTACATTAAAAATTACCTATATTTTTTTTTAAAAGTAAAATGAGATGAGTTATTGTGTGTTAATTTTTTTGTAATGTAATTAAGAAAGATATGTAAGAAGAAAAACAAAGAGAAACATATAACTATTTTTTGTACTATGAGAAAAGTTTGGGAAAACTAGTGAGAAAATAATAGCTATTGTATTTGTCTACACATGAAGAAATGCTTTGTTTTTGAAATTGAAAATTTGGAATATATGTTCAATATCGAGTTGTCTTATGACTTGATAATGGTTGGAATTCTGAAGGTTCATTCTTGAACTTTGAGGATTTTAGGTATTGTTTGTCAAGAGGCACTTGTGAGAAAAGAGAGAAATAGAGAGATCCTTTGTATCATTGTATGTCTTACTTTAAATAGAAAAGGGGTTGGTGCTCCTTGAAATTGGTGTTTCAAAATGAGGGGTTGGTGCTCCTTGAGTTGGTGCTTAGAAATCAGCCTATAAGGCATTGTCAAAAGTGGTTTTTAAAATATAAGCCTAGAAAGGCAGCAGTTTAGGAGTGGTTTTTCTATCCCAGGAGGGTTTTCCACTCGACATATCTTGTGTCATTGCTTATCTATGTTTCACTAATTCATTGTGTGGATGCTTTGTTATGCTAAGTTTCACTTTCATACTTCTCATTATAGTTATATGTGATTGCATTCAATATATGGATGAGTTAATCATTGATAAATGAGATAATAAATCTGCTTTGTTTCAGTTTATGTAAAATTTGTTAAATCAATTTATGACACTGATTCACCCCCCCCCCCCCCTCTCAGTGTCTTTTTCACTCCAACAATTGGTATCATAGCATAGGGTCCTATGATATGTCTATCCAACCTAGGATTGATTGTGGCCTTGCAATCTATTCAAAATGTCTCAAGCTCATGAAGGCACATCCATGACTAGAGCTCCATTATTTGATGGAACTGATTATGTATTCTGGAAAATCAGAATGGAGACTTATTTAACTTCTATTGACCTCGATGTGTGGAGCGTAGTGTTAACAAGGTACACTGTACCAACTACATTTCCCACAACTTCCGATGAAAAGAAAAGATATGAAACTAATGCAAGAGAAAAATATGCTCTCCTGTGTACTCTGACTAAAGAGGTCTTTATCAAAGTCATGCACTGCAGCTCTCCTAGGGATATCTGTGTTAAACTTGAAACTATCTATCAAGGAAATGAAAAAGTTAAATAGTCAAAAGTCCTCACTCTAAAACATTATTTTAAAGAAATAAAAATGAGGGATGATGAAAAAGTAGTTGATTACTTCTTGAGAGTTGATGAAATTGTCAATGCTATGAAGGGTCTGGGAGAAGAAGTAAAAGAATTCGATGTTGTAACTAAGGTCATTAGAACCTTACCAGCTAAATTTGAAGTTAAGGTATCTACTCTAGAAGAGAAGAAACACTTTGACCAACTTACTCTAGACAACCTACAAGGCACTTTGACTGCCTATGAAATGAATCAGTAAAAACAATTCTTCTGCAAAATAAACTACATTTAATACTGAAAGGAAAGAAAAAGATGAGGCTATTGAATCAAAATTTTCTAATTCCAAAGAATCCCACTTTGTTAGGAAGCTCAAAAAGGGGTCTAGAAAATATAATGGAAAACTTCCCTTCAAATGTTTTAACTATGGAAAAATAGGCCACTTTGTTGCAAAGTGCCCCTATGGTGATCTGAATAGTGACAATGAGAAATCTGAAAAACTACCTAAGAAAAAGGCCTATAGACCTAAACAAAAATTCAACTTCAAAAAGAAGAAGAGTTTGTTCAGCAAAAATGAAATAGACACAAAATCTGAAGATTCTCTAGATGAAGAAGGTGAAAACCTGTTCATGTCTAAAATCATTCAGCAAGAAGATACTAATAGCAACGACGCTGAAGATGGCAAAGTTGATCTAGAAGGTGAACTGAAATGTGCATTAAAAGAGCTAAGAAAACTCAAAAAATAAATATTTTCTCAAGAACAAAATTCTGCTCAAGATCTTGCACAAGAGCAACTCACAAATCAATAAATAGTATCCTTGAAGACTAAACTTGAAGAAGCCAAGAGAGTTGAGGATTGTCTTCGTATTGGCTTAAATCATAAAGATCAAGAAATTCAAAAACTTGAAAATGAAATTGTTGATCTTAGGAAGACCATTGAGAAGTATGAGAGTACTCTAAAACTAAATGACATGCTCAGTAAGCAAAAATTGAATAAGGACAAAATAGTTATTGGAATCGTGAAGGGTGAATGTTCAAATGATAGTGCAAAGCATAATGATGTTGCAAACAAATGTTTTGAATCTAATCATCTTGATTTTGATAAGAATCATGCTCATCCTTTCAGGAATAATAGAACATCATTTAATTTCAACCCTTTCTTTTATGGGTACTATTTTTTTTGCAATAGATTTGGCCACAAAGTGAGCTCTTATAGGTTTATGAATCTTAGAACACCTAAATTTGGCCATAAGCAACACCCTGGATTTTCTAGACAGATGAGATTCTTTAATTGCAATATTGTGGGTCATTCTGCTAAGCAGTGCAAATTTGATTTGCAATTTAAACAACATAAAACCAAAAAGGTTTGGAAACCTAAAAAATTCAAAAATATAGAGCAAACTATGTTAGTTCAAACAGATTTTCATTCAAATAAAAAGAACTTATGGGTCTTGGACAGTGGTTGTTCAAACCACATGACTGGTAACAAAGAAAAATTCACAAATCTTGAAGATTATGTAGGTGGATATCTTAAGTTTGGAGATAATTCTGTTATACAAATCAAAGGTAGAGGTTCACTTCTTTTGAATGAGGACACTCCTATCTACATTGTGTATTACGTAGAAGGTCTAAAGCACAGTCTTCTAAGTGTCAGTCAAATCTGTGATAGTGGCTATCATGTTTTGTTCACTTCACAGGGATGTGAGATTAAAAATAAGCTTGGAAAGGCTATTGTTGCTGGAAAGACTAAGGGAAATGTTTACAATCTTCTTGACACATCTGGTAATGAAAATAATCAAGGTATGTGTTTAATGAGTCAAGTTGAATAAAGTTGGTTGTGGCACAAGAGACTAGGTCACATTAACTTTAACAATATGGTTACGATCAGGAAAAACCAGAATGTAAGAGGTATGCTTGTCTTAAGAAAACCTAAAAATATAGTTTGTAAAGAATGTCTCAAAGGCAAGCAAACAAAGGTAAGCTTTAAATCTAAAGAACATTCTTCTACTAGGCCTCTGCAACTTGTTCATATAGATTTATGTGGTCCTACAAGGACTAGATCAATCAATGGTGAGAAATATTTCATGTTATTTGTTGATGATTACTCTCGTATGGTATAGGTTACTTTTCTCAAGCATAAATCTGAAGCTTTTGAACGTTTTAAAGTCTTTAGAAAAATGGTTGAAAGGGAGTCAGATTTAAAATTGAAATGTCTGAGATCTAACAAAGGTGGTGAATTCACCTCACAAGAATTCATTGACTATTGTGAAAGATATGGCATAAAAAGACAATATGCTGCTGCCAGAACACCTCAACAAAATGGGGTTGTTGAGAGAAAGAACAAAATTATAAAAGAGATGGCAAGGACTATGTTGGATGAAGCAAAATTGTCAAACATGTATGTGAAAGAAGTTGTTCACACAGTTGTTTACATCTTGAACAGAGTACAAATCAAAGTGAAATCTAATTTCACTCCATATGAACTGTGGTATGGTAAATTTGCCTCAATTAAATACTTCAGAACATTTGGTTGTAAGTGTTTTATTAAGAGAGATGATGATAATTCAAGCAGATTTCAATCTAAGTCTGATGAAGGTATCTTTTTAAGATACTCTACTCATAGAAAAGGCTATAAATGCTTTAATAATAGGATGAATAAGATTATTGAATCTGTCAATGTCAAATTTGATGAAAATCTTCTTTTAAATGTTGAACCTATGCAGGATGATGAGGAAGAAGAATTTGAACTTGAAATAAATTCAGAAGGCTTTGAAATAGCAAAGCCTGAAGTAGAATCAGCAAGTCCTAAACTAGCGGAAGCAAATTTAAAAATGTTGAAACAAGTCCTAAAAAATGTGTAACAAAAACCCCTTCGAAATCTCTTGCTAGAAACCATCCTAAAAATCTAATTATTGGAGATAAATCTCCAAGAGTTCAAACAACAAGAAAAATTGTTTAACTCTGATGAAAAAAATCACATAGCTGAGCTTACTTCTTTTTGTTTAATTACACAGTTTGAGCCAAAAAAAATTGATGAAGCTCTAACTGATGAATGTTGGCTTAATGCAATGCAGGAAGAAATTGATCAAATTGAGAAAAATCATACTTGGGAGTTAGTCCCAAGACCAGATGAGAAAATGTCATAGGGGGGGAATGGATATTCAGAAACAAACATGATGAAAATGGCCATGTTGTTTGCAACAAGGCTAGGTATGTCTGCAAAGGATATGCTCAGCAAGAAGGTATTGACTTTGGTGAAACCTTTGCACCTATAGCTAGACTTGAATCTATTAGAATATTCTTGGCTTATTATGTTTTCAAGAACTTTACTGCATATCAAATGGATGTCAAAACTGCTTTTCTGAATGGTTATTTGGATGAAGAAGTTAATATAGAACAACCTGAAGGGTTCATTTGTAAAAACAAGCCTAATCATGTTTACAGGCTAAAAAAGGCTTTATATGGCCTAAAACAAGCTCCTAGAGCTTGGTACTCCAGACTTGACAGTCATTTAATTTCAAAAGGTTTTATTAGAGGAGGTGTAGATAGCAATCTCTATGTTAAAATTGAAGGTTCTGATTTTCTGGTTGTAGAAATCTATGTTGATGATACTATCTTTGGTTGCAACAATACTGCTTTGAGTAAAAAATTCTCTCAGATTATGGAATCTGAGTTTGAAATGTCAATGTTGGGAGAGTTAACCTTCTTCCTAGGTCTTCAAATCTCTCAACTTGAAACTAGTATTTTTCTCTCTCAAATAAAATATGCAAGAGAGATGCTAAAGAAATTTCAAATGGATGAATGTCATCCAGTTAGCACTCCAATGGTTACCGACTGCAAAATCAGCAAGGTTGATGATTCTCTTGTTGTAAATCCAATTGAGTATAGGTCAATGATAGGTAGCCTATTATATCTAACAGCCTCTAGACCTGACATAGTGCAGGCAGTTTGCATGGTTGCAAGATTTCATTCATCTCCTAAGGAATCTCATATTAATGCTATTAGAAGGATTCTTAAATATGTTCAAGGCACTCTTGATTATGGACTCTGGTATCCTAGAAGCAGTGATTTTTCATTAATTGCATATACTGATGCTGACTGGGCTGGTTGTCTGGATGATAGAAAAAGCACCAGTGGTGTTGCTTTCTTTCTTGGTGATCGTTTAGTGGCATGGCACAGCAAAAAACAAGAATTTGTTTCACTCTCCACTGCTGAAGCAGAATATATAGCTGCCACCTCTTATTGTACTCAAGTAATATGGATGTCACAAACTCTATCTGACATGGGTATTAAAATTCCTAAACCTGTTTCTATTCTTTGTGATAATACTAGTGCGATTAATATCTCCAAAAATCCTATTATGCACTCTCTCACTAAACAAATTGCTATTAATTTTCACTTTCTTCATGAAAAGGTGTTGGCTAATGAGGTTTCTATGCAATATGTTCCTACACAAGCATAGGTAGCTAACATCTTTACTAAGCCTTTGGCTAAAGAGGTATTTGAAAGACTTCGGTCTAAATTGGGAGTTATCTCTCAATCCTTGCTATCTTAATACTCTATCTTGGTGATAGGGGGAGATGGTCAGCTCTCTTTGTAGCTCATACTTTGCTACTCCATCGCTATATCTGCAGCTTCTTGGCATTTCACTGTTGTCTTCCCTTTATCCTTGTGAAAAAAAGGGGGAGAATTATGAGCTCTTGGTTTCGGTTCAGTATTTCGATTTGGTAGCTCAGTTTTTGCCATCAAGGACAAAGGGGGACTTTTTTGAGCTTCTCTTTTGGTATTTTTCCTTGATGACAATATTGTGTTTCAGATTGGCATCTTTGTGGTTGATTATCAGTTGCACAGTTTACATTCTGTTGGATGACACTCTTGTTTATACTTTGTCTTGCAATACTTGTATTTGACTTTGGAATTATTATGTTGGTTTTGATGGTACTGATCTCTTGACTCCATGTGCAGATTACAAGGAATCTTGTTTATAGCATAATGTCTCTATGTTCAGGTGGTATAATTTTGGTTTGACATTTTGTGCTACAGTGATCTACAGGTTTATATGGTATTGGCTTGTTCAAATTTATAACATCATGGCATTGATAATGTTTTTGAACAACATCAAAGTTGTGTTTTTCTATTCAGACTCTTTCAGGTATTGCTTTCAGTTAACTTGGTTTTCAAAATCATCAAATGGAGTTGGTTTTTCGTTTTAATAAAACCCTATCGGGTTTCCTTAAACAATTGATATTGGCAAGGAATTAGCCTTTATTACATTATAAAGGCATTGGAAAAATCGGGCTTTATGTCATGGAAAATGGCTTTGATTAAAGGTCATATATGATATTGGGTATAATGCTTGATAATTCACTAGGCCTTAAGGTCGATAGCAGGTATGAGTGTTTTGATTATTTAAAAGCCACTATGAAAGTGACATGGTTTTGAATTCTTGGTAACAATGATGATTAAGGAATTTGGCATGTTGACAAGACAAGGAAATCATTGTAATGTTTTAATTATGGTGTCGATTTATTGCATGGTTGAAGTTGATTAAGTCAGATTGCATTTGTCGTGGACTTGAAATGGTATTATGACTTGAAAAGTTATCGATTATTTTGCTAAGGAAATTTAGGTCATTCTTTTTGCTTTACAAGCTCGAGGATTTGGAACCCTAACTTGGCCGCCACCATAGAGATCTTCTCATAGTCGTTACTCATTTTTTTTGTTGGCTTACTGCAACTCTTTGACAGCGAATGGGACTCTTTGTAAGATCCTCTCCATGTTCGATATCTTTGTCAATCTTTTGTCTATGGGTGAAGGCTCGAACCTGGAAGAAGTCTTTGTTGCTTTGCTACTCTGTCGGTCTGGTAAATATCTCCATGTCAGATTCTCTATCGTTTCTCCTTAGGTATTCACCTTATCATCTGACTTTTGAGGAACTGTTACTTCTATTGGCACAAACATTAAAGACAAGTGTTTGCTTTTTTTCTGAAAAATGTTCAAATGGGTTTTTTTTTTCGTGGTCAGAAATAATGCATGTCGGTTACTAATAATCTAAAATGCATGCCCAAATATTTTATCACATCATTTATGCTTCTGCTTTAAGGGATGGTGTTTTCGTTGATGGGTAATCATGATACTTCAGTCTTTCTTTTAGAATCAGTGGTTGTTGTTCTTGGGTGCAAAATAATGGGTTTTTCGGTTACATTTTATGTTGCAGCAGTACTCGAGGGCATTTTTGTGCATGGTATATATTGCTTAATTTTGTTTCCATTAGCAATTTCCTATGCATGATCCTTGTGTGGACAGGGTTTAGTCTTCTTTCTAAAAATGCACTTTCCTTAACCATTCTGTCAGAAACAAACCTCCATATGAGAACTTCTCAGAATCACTGAAATTCATGCAACATGGTTCGACAGAAGTTGGGTACATAAAATTTACCTCTGTTGTTTTTGAAAAATGAGAACGAAGTTACTGTGTTGTAATTTCTTGAGATGTATTGATGAAATATATGTAAGAAGAAAAAATGGGTCAGTTTAAGTTTTTGAGATTTATGAAGAACAAAGAGAAAGTGTTAACTGTTTTTCAGAACTATGAGAAATGACTATGAAATATAGTAAAAACCAATGTGAGTACATCACAGCCATTGTATTGAAGAAATGTTGAGTTTTTGAGTTTGAAAATCTGAAATATGAGTTCAATATCAAGCTGTCTTAAGGCTTGACAATGGCTGAAATTCTAAAGGTTCATTCTTGAACTTTGAGGATTTTAGATATTGTCTGTCAAGAGGCACTTGAAGAAAAGAGAGAAACATAGAGATCCTTTGTATCATTGCATGTCGTACTAAAAATAGAAAAGGGGTTGGTGCTCCTTGAAATTGGTGTTTCAAAATGAGGGGTTGGTGCTCCTTGAGTTGGTGCTCAGAAATCAGCCTATAGGGCATTGTCAAAAGTGGTTTTAAAAATATAAGCCTAGAAAGGCAACAGTTTAGGAGTGGTTTTTCTACCCCAAGAGGGTTTTCCACTCAGCATATCTTGTGTCATTTTGCTTATCTATGGTTCATATGATTCTTTTTGTGACTGCTTTAATATGCTATGTTTCACTATCATACTTCTTATTTCAGTTATATGTGATTGCATTCAATACATGAATGAGTTTATCATTGATAAATGAGAGCATAAATCTATTTTATTTTAGTTTTAGTAAAATTTGTCAAAACAATTAATGACACTGATTCACCCCCCCCTCTCAGTGTCTTTTTCACTCCAACACCACTGGTGCCACTCTGTATTCTTTGGTCTATGGAACTAAATCCATCTTACCCATTGAGATCGAGCTCCCATCACTAAGGGTTTCACTGTAGCACTTGATTGATGATGAAGAGTATTAGATGTCCAGGTTGAACGAGCTAGAGTTATTGGATGAGCGACATCTCGAAGCACTAAATAACTTGTAGGCTTATTTGAATCATCTCTATAGAAGCGAAAATCAAGGGTAGACACTTTCAAGTTGGAGAGCTAGTTCTTAAAGAGAATCAAAAGAATCGGTTGGATCAAGATAGCAAAGGGAAATTTGAACCTAATTGGTTAGGACCATTTGTTATTACTGCAAGCTATGGATATGGAGCATATCAATTAGTGACACCTGAAGGGGAGACCTTGTAGGATCCTCTCAACAACAGTCATCTCAAGCGGTTCTATACCTAGCTCATCAGGGGTATCTTATTCCAAAAATCTAAAAAATCCAAAAAAAGGACAAAATAGTAAAGAGAAAAAACATCCTCTAGTGAAAACCACTTTGATGGTTCTTTGGGAAAGTACCTTGGTGAAAACCTGGAAAAAGGCACCTTGTGTAATTAAGAACCATCTACCATTTATCAAATTCTCTCTCGCTTATCATTCATCCATAATAAAAACCTCCATCCATCCATACATCCATCTTCCATTCACTCATCTTCCATCCCTCCATCTGCATCCTTATCGTGGCTTGGTATTCGATGAGTATCTATCAATACTACTTAGCACTGTGCTAAGGTCATCTCATCTAACCCATAGCAAATTTTTCTAACATTAGACTGGGGGCATATTCCTATACCTGGTCAACAGATTGGATTCTCGTATATTCACCTAAAGTTGTCAAAAAACCAAAAAAAAACCATATATGCCAAAATCCAAAAACATTCATATATTTCAAAATCCAAAAACATCCAAATATGTCAAAATCCAAAAACATCCAAATATGTCAAAATCCAAAAACATCCATAAATATCAAAATCTCAAAAAAAATTAGCCATCCAAGTATGTGCAAAGTTAAGTCCAAATAATCGAACTACGAAGCCTCTACGCATCATGTAGGAAATTAGGTCATCAGAGATGAGACCTCAAGGCATAGGTTTGGCCCTTAGGTCCTATTCTCCCAATCCAAATATTCAAAATACCAAAACATTAAAAAAAAAAAAAAAATTCTAGAAACAACCTCAAATATTTTAGGAAATCCAAAATATTCAAACATGTCCAAAAATCCAAAAACAACCTCAAAACATTTGAAAAATTCCAAAACAAAATAAATATCCCATCTATCTCATGGGTAAAAGTACAAAGTTGTGTCACACTTTTGGCCAACTTATCAGCACAGGTGACTTTTAGTATTTATAACTAAAAATCAATTTTAGTCAATTATATGATCTAGTAAGATTCATTCTAGATAATTTAAATATGTCCACAACCCTTCCAACTTAAATTGTTGGCTAAATACATATGTAGCACCACTTTGAAGCCAATTTACTAAAACAATGAAATTATTTGAAAATTTAATGTTTCAACAACTCCTACTCATATAAATAATATATTTTTAAAAATGTAAAAATACCCTTTTGTAGACCTATAAGTGTAGTTTTCAAATATATATATTTATTTTATTAGTTCAATTATTGTTTTTATTTTTTACTAAAAGTAGGCTATCAACACAAAAATATTAGGTTGATCACCATGTCAAGAAAAATACTAAAAATTATTTTTTTTAAATAAAAGAAAAATATGATGCCCTAGGTAAAATAATCTAGATTAAGATAGTATAATTTGTTTTCTATTTTAGATAAATATTCAATATAAAAGTTGACGTCGAGTGGAAACAACTGTTAGGAATAAGGTGTCTCAACCTTGGATAATTCCTATTCTTATTATTTGTTTTGTAAAATGTATTTCTTGCAAATAATGTAATTAAGTGTGAGTGTACATGTCTAGTTTGCATGTTGATGTGTCACTCCACTTAATGTGTCGGCATCTTGAATTGTGTGTAAGGAGATCATGGCTGAAACGGTTATGACGGATTCCTATGACACGTAAGAGCTATGTCTGGAAGATTCAATGACAAGTGAAGACATGTGGCAACTGATAAAGTTGAGTACTGTACACTCTTCCACCCTATTTTCGGGTTCCTATTTTCTCGGAGAATGGTAAAACCCTAATACAGTTATCTTCGGAAGTTGCCCTAAAAAGGGAAGCGCATGATATAAGCATTTTTTTAGGGTTGCGAAGATGTGTGATGTGAGTATATTGTTGGAACATTTTGATGCTGCCGCATTTTTGTCTTCAAGTGTTGGAAATCTCCTGAAAGAACTTGCATTGCAAGTGTGTTGTAACCGTTGTGTTGAAGATAATACATTGTGCAGGTTTTGGAGTGCTGGGGTTTTTTACCGAAAGGTTTTCCCCAGGGTAAATCATTGTGTCATTCTTCATTTTCTATATGTATGCTATATTGCTGCAATATCTTTGTTAAGTAGATTAACGAATCTGAAATTGTAAGGGTTTAAAACGAATTTGCACCATACTTTCCTTAAGAGATTAGTGTAGGAAGCTGTTTCCGCACCTGAGTTTCCTTACAACAACCATGTTTTAATATACGCACATTGAAATATTTATTTAAAAATAAATATTTATTAAAATTGCAAAACAAAATATCTATGCCCTAAAGTTTCAAGTTATAAATATACACAAAAATATTGAAGGAAAAAAAAAGAAGAAAATTTACTATATAAAGCTTGACGTCGAGTGGAACATCATTTTTCAGCATTTTATCAACAACTAAATTATAGTGTCAATTTATAAAAAACTATATTCAAATAATTTTTTAATTTTGTCAAAAAAATACAAACATAAAGTATACTAAAAAATACATATTTTATTAGTTTACATCATTTCAAAATTCAAAACATATATGCCACTTTCTAGTGATTCAAGTTTAAAAGTTAGATCAGCATTGGTCGTTTCCTTTATAAAAGTGTGACACAACTTTGTACTTTTACCCTCATCTCACTCATCACTCATTCGCAATAAATTGTCTCCCATAGTAAATTTATCATCATCTTCACCTTTGGTAAAACAAATAGAAAAAAGTACAACACTTTTCAAAACATAAAAATTTCATGTAAAATCATGAGTCTTGATCATTATCAAAACATGTCAAAAAGATTTCATATCAACAACCTAAACCTTTTTTTGAATCTAAATCCACATCCAATGAATGTCTTAATGGATATATCTTTCCTACAATAGACACCATTTTGGATATCAACTAAAACGACTCTCTCTGGTAAGAGATATGACAACATTGATGTTTTTGTCATTTTGATCCTTTCTTTTGGTTTTATCTTTTTGTCTCATTTACATTGCTCACTCGAAACTGCCTTGATCTTCAATATCTAGGTATGTATAGAGGGGTACATAATTTGGCATAGTCATTTCTTTCATCTGTTGTGTTTGTTGGATGTTCTTGTAATACGACCTTGGTGAATACTTGCCTTGTGTGTGCAGGGATAGTCTCGAGTATACAATGACTAGTGCATATCAGGTTCTTCATACCTTTTGTGTATTGGTTTCCTTACTTTGATGAATTCATTATCTCACATGATCAAACAAGGTGTCTATACGTCAAGTATGAATAAAGATACTCCTATTTATTTGCATAGTCAAAGTCCATGCAATAGATACAACATCACTATGCTTCCTCATACGTTGGTGCATCATGTTCACTTACTATATCAAAATAAGGATTACTCTACATTATGTTGCATAATCTAAAAATCAAAATCAAAATCATCTATCCTATCTCTTCACATATCTAATAAAATCTCAAAAGAATCATAGATTTATTAGTATCCTGATCAATATCATCATCCTATTCAATCTCATAATTCTATTATATTCTAATCAGTGAATTCTTCTATCATACTAACATTTCCATCCAAATATCATGAAATACAAAAAATATATATGCATCTCATCCTACATGCACAAACCATTAGTAAGCATCTCTCATAGCATCTACCCTGCATAATCATCATGTATCATATGAATATACAAAAATAAAATCATCCATATCATCATATCATAACATCTCATCCTGCATCCACCAATCATTAACATAAGAATAATCATACATCCACATCATCATAATACATGCATCTATAATCAATAGCATACACCATAAGAGATAATTGCACAAACCAACATCATATATAATGGCCACATCAAAATGATATCCTCTCATATATCTTCAAAAAAAATGAATGCCATGATGCATATATCAAATGTGTGATATACATCAAAAATATACATGAGGCTATCTGTAGCTGACAAGTGTGTATAAAATTCTATCTACATCAAAATATCATCAAAATCAGAATAGTTTGTCTTGAGCTCCCTCGATCTTCTTGATCAAGAGGAGGCTAAGCTAGTGGTGGTCCCATGGGTTGTAGTTGATGCCCCTATCCATCTAACAAAGCTTGTGAAGGCCTGCCCACTGATCCATACAATTTACTTAGACCTGCATACTCCTTTGAGAATATCTAAGTTGTCGCCTATGCACGGGCACTACCATGTCATATATAGTTTGGTGGTAAGTAGCCTCAACTTGTAATGATCAGATACCCTCAATATGATGAGCTAAGAGAATGGTTTGTCCTTGAGCCTATATATAGTTACCTCTAACTTTTGTTTGTGTGCCCTCTCCTTGTCACGCTTTGTAGTAATATGGATAGCTAAACCTCTAGTTATTGTCTGTGAATAGTCTCAACATCTAACTAAGTCTATACTTGATCATGCTCAGTCTTGAGTTGATCCCTCTTTGTTTGGGTCTGTGTAAGTTGTCCTAAGAGACCATCTCTATCCTTCTAGAAACCATCACACTCACAACACGCCTGATTCCTCTCCTTAAGGATGACCCTTAGCCTTTGATCATTAGGACCACCTCTTATGGATACCACCTATTGTTGTTGTTGATGTACTTGATCACCTTGTGGCCACTGAGTAGGTGGTGGACCTTGCAGTCCCTATCTTAGACCTCGTCCCCTATCCTCGACCTCTACCCTTTATTTTTGTTGGCAATATTTTCCAGACTCATCTCTACACCTCCAACCACCTATGTCACCTCCATCTGGATTTGTGAATCAGAGAGGTCTATGTGTAGAAAACCAAGCATCATAATCTACTATAGTCTTTAGATCATATTGACCATCTAATATACCCAGGGAACTAGGGCTAAATGATAAAAAATGGTAATGGTTGTATGTGTTAAGGCTAATAGCCCCCACTCTGGAATCTCCCACATTGTACGAGAAAAATGGACATGATAATCATCTCTAGGAGCATCCCACTACTCCCCAAATTATCATCGAACCCAATCGGGTAGGTACGTCTCCATTATATGAGGTGTGCAGCCTATGAGCCACCGAGTCTATCCACAATATGGGAGTTGCACATGGTCCTCCTCCCAAGCCTCTACTTCAATCCATGGCCTCCATATGAACTTTGTAACATCATCAATGGTGTGTCGCCAATGAGCTAACTCTCCCATGTGATGATGTGTCGGCATGCCCTCATATTTGTAAATAAAAGGCTCCCCGTCCTCTTGATGTATTTCCCCAATCGGGTGAAGCACTACAATGTGCTCCCAGGCCCATATGTGTAACAATGTGGCACCCGCAGATATGTTGGTCGCACCCCCATACACCACCTAATGCATGTCGTGGTATAGGCATGCAAGGATTTAGGGTCCCCATACAAAAACAACTCTGTCCTGAAGAATCCTCTCTAGGTTGTCCCTCATCCAAGGTTGAAACTTCGAGAAATTTGTCTGAAATGATAGGCCTGCAAATCAATTTGATAATCACAATGGTAATGTCATTGACTCTATCAACGTAGCCTCTGAGGGCAATCTATCCGTCCTCAAGCTCAATTTCCTCATCCATCAAGACTCGCTCCATTGCCTCAAACCCTTCTAATATACATCATATACGATGTGGTCACCATGAATCGACACCCTCAAGATGCGCCACACATCCTCAAGTGTGATGGTGGCCTCGTCGATCAAGAAGTGGAAGGAAGAGGTCTCTGAATGTCATCGCTCAACCATCATTGTCATCAACACTAAGTAAGCTTGGATCTAGCAGGTACACAACATAGTATAAACTGATAGCATGTAGAAACTCTACATCTGTGATAATAAAGTTGGTAATCCACTCTAGAACCAATGGTTGCCACTCTCAAGAAAGGAGAGGGACTAAGATAGACTACAAGAATAATGCTCATGACATCAATTTTCTTTAAATTTGCAAAACAAATCTGTCTAAATGCCTAAAGAATAAAAGTGAGCCTTTTTTACAAAGGCATCATATAGTGCTAGTTAAAGGCGTCACACTTTTGCAAAAGAATTGCACTATCAAACCAGTCAAAAGAGTCACACTTGTGCAAAGGCCTCGCACCCAACCATAGCATATGTGTCTCTCTTTTTCAAAGGTGTCACACCCTAACAGTCAAAAGTGTCACCTTTTCACAAAGGCATCACAATTTTTTTTAAACCCAACACAATTGTAGAACCCCAACACTTTTTACAAAGGTGTTGCATTAGGTTACAAAGGTCTGCCATCGGGTTACATAAGCATCATACAAATTGTGACATCTTTTTTGACCTAAGTTCTAGCCTACCTTTAGCTATCTAGAAATGTGTTCAAGAAAAAGTTAACAAAGTACATATCGGGGCACCTGCACTGGCTAGCCTCTAGAACTAATGGACTCGATCCATGTGATGTAGGGCTCAAACAGTGTGTGCTATAGTAACAAGGTCTCTACAAGGTCTCGAAGGTTGGAATCTCAATGGGCTCTCAAATCTCTCAAAGTGAAGTGTGAAAATAAGGTTAAAATTCTCCCAAATGTACATATATGCCTAACAAATCTTAGGGGTTTTCCCTACAACTTGAATTTCAACATTGGCCTTGCATCCTGATCAGTTTCAGGGCTTCACAGGACTTCATTTTTTGTCCTCTTTTCAGCAAGCCTAGTCTCGTCATGATGCGTTCTCTTGACCTGAAAATTAGTTTTTCCAATCGATATCTCAAGGGAGTAGCCTATAATCATTCCTTCATCTATTGGGGCAAAGTGGGGCATTAGGTAAACTCAAGGGAATTTTCAAAAAAATCCAAGCAACATCAGGTCTTTGAAACAACACCACAGGTACATTAGTACAAAGAGGGGCAAAATGTAGACACTTAAAATTATCCTAAATATATCACACATCTTGGTTTCACTAATTAACATCATTTTCCTCATAATTCACCTAATTCTTCCATTTAATTAAATAATGCCTAATTATTTAGTTAAATTCATTTTATTCCTCTATTAATCGAATAATTAACATTATTTGATTAGTTTATCATCTTCATACTAATTTCCCATTTGATTAAATAGTTCCAATTATTTAATTATAATCTTAATTCCTCTCATCCTCGCAATTAAATAATTTTCATAATTGTTTAATTGACTAATTTTCCTCAACCCTCCAACTTGCACAAAGACTATTCCTTTTTCAAAAAGGGAATATTCTCAATTCAAATTCATATTCTTCCCTCTAATTCAAAATATCTTCAACCTCTTTTCCATGAAAGGAGGGATATGTTGGGATCTCATGAATTATTAACCACTAATCCTTCTTGATCCTCACTCACCTCCTTGATCTTCTCTCATCCCTTGATTACCATTTTCAATTCTGACCATTCATCAGAATTCCTAAAATCTATAAAACAAGCCCTATCAAACATGAATTTCATTCACAATTTTCATATCATCCTTACTCTCTAGAATTCTTGAGCCATTTCTTGAGCATTCTTGAATCCTATTTTGTGAATCACCCCTCTTCAACCAAGATTTTGCAACTATGGATTAGGCAAATTTGAGCAATCCACATCACAATTTTGCATCAATCCACAATGGGATTGGAGGTTTGCTTGTCCTTTTGATTCAGTTGTGTTGAATTAATGTTTCATTGATTTTAATTGAATGTTTAGGGAAATGTTAGCTTAATTTCATTGAGTATGGCTTTGTTTGATCTTAATCTTATAGGATCTTAATGTTTTTTAGGATCTAATCACTTCAATTATGTTATTATTTGATCATTCATGTTAACCACACGACAATAATTTCACATATATAGAGATACATTTCTAATGGAAACTATACTTTCAATGGATGAGTTTGTAAAAAACTACATTCTTTCTCCATAAGAGGATGTTCAATTTTTGTATTATAGTTCAATACAAAAGCCATTTTGATCATATTTTATACAGGCATGTAGTTAATAGTATAAAAGATAATAAAAAAATGAGGTTGTATCATTTCTATTTGAGCCATAACCAATTATGTTTGTAAAATTTTGTGTAGTATTTTTTTAGTGTATTTTATGATAGTTTATAGGAAAGAGATATGCATATGATGTACATTTCATTGTTGCATTTATTTGTCCTTGATGTCTTGTGGATTGTTTATTAATGGCTTTGATGTTGCTTCATGGTTCTTATCACTAGCTTTTGTTTCCATATCATGATGGTTGTTGGCACAGTTTTGGTATCTTGTGTTACTGATCCTTTGGTCCCATGTGTAGCTTATCAGGCATTGTGTTCATTGCTGACATCTTTGGTATCGGGTGTATGTTTATCAAAAGTTTTTATACAGCTTTGGCTTATATGTTTTATGTTCCTGATGTTGCAATGTATATTCAGCTTTTCTGACATGGCAGTGCAAACTCAGCCTGGCAAGTTTTGCTTTGGAAGTTTGTTTGACTTTTTCTAAAAGTCATTATTTGCATGGCATCGACATCATTACAAAGGTTTGTCGGCATTATGACTTAACTTGTGTTATGTAAAATCTTCGACCAAGGAATATTCATTAGTTACTTGAATTTTTCGGATGCCAAAGAAATGGTATATGTTGTGGACTTCAATAATTGTTGTTTTTGGCTAAGTGTTGGACTTAGGGAAAAGAGGTGTTATGTGATGATCATTCTTTTTGGTTCATCATATTTTTCCTTTTTCTGAACCCTAGCTATGCCGCCACTCAAACATATTCAGTATGTTGTTGTGCTGAGTCTTGGCTCAAGCTAAATGTTAAATGGTGTTGGATTAGCATTGGAAAGTGAAGAGACTGTTATGCAGTTTTCTATCCCATCATGTGCTAAAGGTTTGGTCGCCATTGACAGGTATTTGTTTGTCATCTCTAGTGATTTTATGCTAATCAGAATCTTAACTGGTTTGTTAAAGAAGTTTTTGGAATCTTTTGGTTCAACAATTTGTGTAACCCGAGTTGTACTCAAGGGTGTTATCTTTTTGATGGTTTTCGAAATCTCTTTTCATTTCTTTGAATATTTAGCATGGATTTCATGGTTATATGGTTTGTTTTTCAGTTCTAGAACAAACCCTGGTTATTTACTGTTATGGGTTTTGAAAAGAATAACTGTTTTGATTCTCTCATATATTTATATGGTTGTAAGCCATTTTGGGGTGTTTGACTAGAAAGAGAAGAAAAGAAGTGAGTGTTCAAAACGACTGCAAGCAAAAAAAAATGTAGTGTATACTGTCTTGAGATTTTTTTTAAACAAAATCAACAGAGTATCACATTTAATGTGTACGAGAGAAACACTTAATGTTGAATAGAGGTTTTGAGAAGTATACTGTAAGAACTCTTTTTCTGTAGAAAGAGTGAAAGGGTTTTATGTTGTATAATATCTCTGGCTGTATACAGAGATAATAATGATAATGTTGAATGGTTTATAACCTGCTTACTGTAATACACAATACATTTTATAACAGGTCATTGTGAACACACCTTGGTTGTACTCTATCAAGATTTTGTGACTGCACAAATATGCAGTTATACAGTCCTGATAGCTTACATTAGTATTCGTAAAAACATTGCAAAGGGGTGGGTGCTCCTATTGAAGTTGGTGCTTCAGAATAAATCAGTATTGAGTTGGTGCTCTAAGAATATTGTAATCAACTTTTGGAATCAAGCCTGCAAGGCATTTTGGAGTGGTTTTTCTACCCCTGCAGGGTTTTCCACTTGGCAATCTCTGTGTCACTTGTTGTGTGTTTTGTTTCCATCTTGCACTATTCTTCTTTTTGTTATTTATGTTGTGACTGTATCTTCATTTTCTCTAATACGCTATCCTTGTTCAATTTCACTTACGTATTCTTTTTCAGATGTGAATGTTCTAAGTGCAAATGTTATTTTCTATTATCAGAAAATTTGTTTTGTGTTTTTGCAAACAATAGCATTGAAAATTTTGTTCACTCAACATTATATGAACAATCTATGTCCTGCTTTAATAGGAGTTGATGGAAATTCATGTTGTAGTTGTTTGAGTGATATGTCTTGTCTTTGAAAGTTCAGCTTTAATTGCAGTTACATTCTGTTCTAAAAGGTCAGATCTGCCATTCTTGTCTTAAAAGTTTTTGATTGTTATAACTCTGATTCACCCCCCCACCCCCCCTCTCAGAGTTTCTCCTCTTCCAACATTCATATGGTTGGATAATTGTATAGGATATTTCAAAAAAAATGATTTTTTATTGACTATGTGGGACCCATAAAGAAACCCAATCCCAATACATATGGTATTCCTTTGAAGTTGGGTGTGGTAAAGGAGAGATTATGGATTTGGAGCATGTGTTAAAAGAGATCTTGTTATGGAGAAGCTAAAAAAATAGATGGAACAAGCTCTAGAGATGCACATGTAGAATTTTCTATGGGATCTTATAAATACTCAAAATTTCTGTAGTTCTCTTGGTTAGTCAAAAAATAAAATATTCTACCATAACATGATTGTGAGACAATTAGTGGATCAACAAAATGGTATTCATTTAATAATTCAAATGTGAGCCTATGGACTATGTGGAGTATGTATCTTGCCTATTTTTGTTAGTTTTGTATTGGGGGTGAGTGGGAAGCTTGTAAAAAGACAAATTGCATTGAAGAATGGAAATATAGACCCCTAACACCTGTATAAACACATAAACATGAGATGATGTTTGAGAAAGATATTTATTTTTTGGCATCAAACGATTATGATTATGGTTGAGATCATGTACAATAATGTACATCAATAAGATAAAGTTTCATCAAATTGTTCGGTGATCTATTTTGTACACTTGTATTTATTTTAATTATATTAGTGCCTCCCACTTCATTAAGTTGGTAACCATTTTGAAAAACATTTCTATGTTAGTATTGCACTTGAGGGTATTCAAGAGGACATATAGTGCTAGTTGGCTCGATGTATTGAAATAACAAATGTATCGTTAGAGCCTAAAGTAGATGATGATAACTATGAGTATCTAATAGGTTCTATGGTTATTTTTGGTACTTGGATATTGATGAGCCCCAACATTTCCTTCATCCAATGATCATTTTCTCTATTTTTCATATATATAAACTTAGTGCTTATGTCAAATTATTAATTAAAAAAGTTTAAAAGATGGAAATGTCTTTGGAAATCCATATGAAAAATAGAGAAAATGATCATTGGTATATATATATATATTGTTTGATTAAATTGTTACATATTAAAGTATTTATTTTAGAATAGTATACCATTTTTTATCTTAGTTGCATGGTGGTTAGCATTCTCATGAGTATTTGAAGTGCAACAAAATAAATTACAATGGAGCTAACCACTACATTCAAGAACTAAGTTCTACAACCTTCAGCCATGGTTGTATCATTCCTGTAGACATGATTGTAGTGTCACTGTAGTTTTGCTAACAACCTACCTATATCCATGATGGTATCCTCCATACAATTGCAACTGCAATATTCATGCAACTAGGGGTGTAGTGCATTTGCAAGAAAGAAGAGTCCCTGAACAAGTGGTAAGAACATTGACTCTTCAACATGACATGTGGATTTTGTATAGAATTGAATAACTCATCCCACTTATCCTTATTTTCCTCAATAAACTCCTTCCCATGAACATGATAAACTATCCTCATATATTGAACATTCTTCCTAAGTTCTGCTTCATATTTAGTTTTCTAGTTTTATTGTTATTTCTAAAAGTAAGATGTCCTCTTATATGATTGTGGTGATTGGATGGATTTAATAAAATTTATATTTAATAGAGTAAAGAGATAGATGTATGGAGTATATCAACACGCCAACAATAGAAACAAAGATATAGCTCTATAATCTAGAGTATATAGTAGTGATGGATTTGATAATATATAATAGATTTTTCCAAGTTAATAAAATATTTGATTTTTTTTTTATATGAATTCTTTCATTATTATCACTATGTCATTTTAATTACAAGCATTCTAATCTAATCAATATTTTATTCAAAGGAAGAGGGAAAGGTGTGGTTTAACCCAAGCAAGGGCCCACTTGAGTGAGACTATATTTGGGCCTCTCTCTTGGTTAGAATATATTTCTAAAAGGATTATTTTCCCTTGCCTAATATTCACATGATAGTTAATCTCACCACAAGATATAAAATTTTGTCACTCACAATTGAAATTTTTAGTTATAATCAAATTTAAATTACACTTGAAGATCAACACAAAATAGATTGTATCCCTCCTTGGGATACATTCTACTATCTAGTCAACCCTTTTAGTTTAAAGAATGTTGAAGCAATCTATTAATGAGCCATGATAATAATACTTCATGACATGCTTCATGATATTGTGGAAGAATATGTGGATGATTTATAAGGTAAGTAAACAACCAGAGTTGAGCATCTTAAATCCTACAACACATCTTTCAAAGACTAAGGGAATATAAATTCTACCTCAATCCTAACAAGTGTGTATTTTGCATAATGCTAAGCAATTGATTAGGCTTCATCATTTCTAAAAGAGGTATAAAAGTGGATCCCACCAAATTTAAATCAATTGAAAAATGCCTTCACTATAGAATCTTAAATAGCTCTATAGTATCTAAGGAAATATTTAAACTATGCATAGATTCATTACTCATATTACAAATAAATTCTAACCATTCTCACACCTCCTAAATAAGAATGTGGATTACCACTATATGAGCCATTTCAACAATCTTTTGATCAACTAAAATAATATCTTACCAACCCACCAATTCTCATGGCACCAATCCCAAATAAGCTATTAACACTTTACATTTTAGAGCTAAATAATTTTCTTTATGAGCCCTTCTAATACAACATGATGATCAAGGGAGAGAAAGATTATTTATTATATCAATAGAACCTAAGTTGGATATGAAGCTAATTATACATCTATGAAAAAAATCATGTTTGGCTATTGGCCTTTACTTCATAGAAATTAAGGCTCTACATGCTCAATCATCAAACTTAGCTTGTTACCAAAATTGACCCTCTTAAATATCCTTTGTCAAAACCATCTTTAACAAGAAGAACGGTTAATTGGGTTATTATGCTTAGTGAGTTTGATATTGAGTATTTTAATCAAAAGACAACCAAGAGACATGTAGTAGTGGATCAATTCATAGAAATAAATTTGGCAAATACCCTTCTATGTATATACTCAAATGATCACATATATTTTAGTTTTTGTTGAAGCAAGAATATTAATTCATCAATTGCATTCAATTTATTTTATTAGTTTAGCCAATGAGCATATATAATTAAAAATATGAGCAACAATCCTATAGTCAACAATTAAATTTTTATTTTAAATAATTGTAAAAATATCATTTTTCTTTCTTTCTATTAATTCATATTGGAACAATCAACGTAAAAATATTTATTTTTTTTGTAAATTGCATGTTGAATGCATTTAATTCATTGAATAAAAATTCAACTCTACCAATGGCTTGAATGACATGAGCACTATTATATATCATAATTGTCATTTTCTATTGTGAGTTGATAAGGTAAATTAATATGAAAATGAATTTTGACTTGAATTTAAAATTATTATCTCCTTGAATGAGATTTATAATGTCACTATTTATCTATACATTAAGATATGAACAAATAAAATTTAATATTCATTTTTAGCTTATAGCTATATTTTGTAATAGCTTTCACCCAAAAATTTGTCTCACATTGAAAAACAATGTTCAGATAGTTGAAACATTCCTTGTCTCACACCTAAAAGTAATTTTTAACTTGGAACCAATGTTCTCATTTAAAAAGCTTAAAAATCTTGTCTCAAGCTCAAGAATCTAGTAGTTCTAAAATCCAAATATTTTTAGATCTAGTTTTTGTTTTCTATGAATAGATTGAAGTAGTTGTTGTAGGGATATTAGTTTTGCTTCATCTCATTTAAAATAATAATTTTGTTGGTAGGGTTTCGTAACATTTTTCTTGCAAGCTCTACCCATTTTTCTTATTGATATCATTGGCAACATGATACAGTTTGTGTAGAATCTTGAGATAAGTCACTTGCCATGGTTTTAGTGAATTTTTTTCTAGGAATCTATACATGGTCAAATCACTTTTTGTTGTGTTATTTCATCCCAAAAAAATATATTGATGGTCAAATCACTTTTTGTTGTGTTATTTCATCCCAAAAAAACATATTGTTATATGTTAAATGAAGTCATTGGTTTTATGGTTTTTTCTATGGTTGTATTCTTTGGACACAAATAATGCTTATTTATTACATATTATTATTAATAATTCACATTATCTATTATAATAAATATAGTCATTTATATTATATAAAACTATCAATTATAACTTACGAATTAATTGTAATGTATTCAATTAATAAATGTGACAATTCTCGCAAAGAAATACAATTGTATCCTTACACAACAACTCTTTGAATGCTACACATTTGTGATATTGCTATCAAGATTCAACTGTGTAGTTTTACGAGTCAAACTCATTGACCCATGTTTCATGAGTAGTGGTTCACAAGAACCCATCTCTCATGATAATGAATGGTCCACTTAGCACTCATTGCATCTAGGTGATGCTCACAGAGGTGAAGCATTGGGCCTTCCTGGGAGGTCACCCATCCTGATACTACTCCAACTCAAGTGCGCTTAACCACAGAGTTTCCCCCAAGGTTAAGCCCACTTAGCTTGCAACCCCATTTGCAAAACCTTCAACAAGTGTTGTGCCTTATGAACCATACATTATAGAGCCCCTTTATCTCATCAATTGATAAGTAGGAGGTATTTTCCATGGAGAATATCACAAGTTTGCATCAATCCACAATGGGATTGGAGGTTTGCTTGTCATTCTGATTTAGTTGTCTTGAATTATGTTCCATTGATTTTAATTGAATCTTTAGAGCAATGCTAGCTTAATTTCATTGAGTATGGCTTTATTTGATCTCTTTTTTTTATCGGTGATAATATTATATTTTATTAATAAAATTGCAAATTTTACAAAAAACGTCAAAAATGCGTCCTTCCAGCAATCTCTAAATAAGTCTGCTAAACCAATATACTTCCAACGAAACAGAAAAACCCTACCATATCCATCAACTATCTACCCTACCATCTACTACCCAAGTCCCCGATGAAAAATCATTTCAAAACGATATAGGGCTAAACCCCAAAAAGTATTACAAAAACTATGATAAAAAACAAAGTTCTAATCAAAATTAAGCTTGTATTTACAAAGAAAATCCCGAAGAGCTACCCAGTTACAGTTAACATAATTCCAGGCTCGGCTTCACCTTCTTCCTCGGATGCAAACCCTTCTTCTCTCGCAACTCCTCTCTAGCAACGGCTTTAAGGTTCTCTATTACCTCCTCTACCTCCATTATTTCTACACACAATTTCAGCGCTTGCCATCCCTATTTCGCTTCTTCTCTCCACATCACTTTGGTGCTCCCTTTTGGCCACCTGGTGAATAGATGGTTTACCTCTTCTATTTTAGAGTCCTCTTCTTCCATGCCTTCACTCACATCAAAACCTTCACCTGGTATAGCCCATTCCAATAAACTTTCTAGATTAACTAGGAAATCCTCATGCACCAGTGCTTTCATTACTTTCCTCACTACCTCCACCAGCTCTCCTAAGTCCATCCCCCATGCCATAATCGATGAGTATATATCCATGTTCGTCCGATATTTGTGCTTCAAATCCTTGAATCCTTTTCCCAAAATGATTTGCACAGACTGCACCACCTTCACATCTTTGAACAGAAACAATCCTCTCAACCTCTTTACTGTTGCTTTACTAACAAACGGGTCCAATTTTCTCCTCGACTGTAGTGTGAAGTTGGCCTCCATTTCTTCTCTCCTACACAAACTTCAGCTGCCTCATACCGCAGGCTTGTCACATTCCTTACCATCGCAAACCGAGGATCGCCAAAGGAAAAGCAATGTGTATCTTTAATACACATCACATTACCAGCCATCTCCATTAATATTGAACGTACGTCCAGCGCTGGAAACAATACCTTCATTAATGCTCCATATCCTTTGGGATTTTCAAAAACCATCCTCTAATTACTAGCATTAATTCCTTCCTATCTCAATTACACTGAACTAATATCCTCCAACATATACCTACTAAAATCTTTGATTCTAAGTTTGTCCACCTCCGTGAATGATAAAGCCCATTTTGATAGGGTGTCTACTTCCATGTTCCCAGTTCTCCTAACATGACTAACCTTAAAATCTTCAAAAAAATCTAATTCTTCAATAATATTTCTAATTACTCCCTACAAATGCCAAGCATCAATTCCTCCTTTCATTATTGCTTGGATGATTATCAATGAATCACCCTCCAAATGGATCCTTGTTCCCCTTAGCATTCTGACTATCTTAACTTCCATTAAAGTTGTTGTTGCTTTAGCTTCATTATTAGTTCCATCCTTCAGCCTCATTGCACCTACGGCCAGCACATTCTCATCCCAGTCCCGAACAATGCTACCAACTCCTGATGGTCTTGGATTACCTTTTGAAGCCCCGTCAAAGTTTACCTTCCACCATCCTTCCTTTGGTTTCTCCCATTTTTCTACCTCTAATGACAATTGAGTCGGAATAGCCCAACCAGGCCCCTTAACGGGCCTTGGCTTTATTTGATCTTAATCTTGTAGGATCTTAATGTTTTTAAGATATAATTGCTTCAATTATGTTGTTATTTGATCATTCATGCTAACCATATAACAATAATTTCACATATATAGAAATACATTTCTAATGGAAACTATACTTTCAATGGTTGACTTTGTAAAAAACTACATTCTTTCTCCATAAGAGGATGTTCAATTTTTGTATTATAATTCAATAAAAAAGCCATTTTGTTCATATTTTATATAGACATGCAGTTAATAGTATAGAAGATAAAAAAAGAGGTTGTATCATTTGAACTATTTGAGCCATAACCAATTATTTTTGTAAAATTTTGTGTAGTATTGTTTTAGTGTATTTTATGATAGTTTATAGGAAAGAGAAATGTATATGATGTACATTTCATATGGTCGGATAATTGTAGAGGATAATTCAAAAAAAAAGAATTTTTTATTGGCTATGTAGGACCCATAAAGAAACCCATGCCCAATACATATGGTATTCCTTTGAAGTTGGGAATGGTAAAGGAGAGAATTATGGAGTTGAAGCATGTGTTAAAAGAGATCTTGTTATGGGGAAGCTAAAAACTTTGGATGGAATAGGATCTAGAGATGCACATGTAGAATTTTCTATGGGGTCTTATAAATACTCAAAATTTCAATAGTTCTCTTGATTAGTCAAAAAATAAAATATTAGATACCGTAACATGATTGTGAGAAAATTAGTGGATCAACAAAATGGTATTCATTTAATAATTCAAATGTGAGCCTATGGACTATGTGGAGTTTGTAGCTTGCCTATTTTTGTTAGTTTTGTATTGGGGGTGAGTGGGAAGCTTGCAAAAATACAAATTGGGTTGAAGAATGGAAATATAGACCCCTAACACCTATATAAACACATAAACATGAGATGATGTTTGAGAGAGAGTTATATTTTGACATCAAATGATTATGATTATGTTTTAGATCATGTACAATAATGTACATCAATAAGATAAAGTTTCATCAAATTGTTTAGTGATCTATTTTGTACACTTGTATTTATTTTAATTATATTAGTGCCTCTTACTTCATTAAATTAGTAACCAATTTGCAAAACATTTGTATGTTGGTGTTGCACTTGAGGGTATTGAAGAGGAAATATAGCGTTGGTTGGCTCAATGTGTTGAAACAATAAATGCATCATTAGAGCCTTAAGTAGATGATGATAACTATAAGTATCTAATAGGTTCTATGGTTATTTTTGGTACTTGGATATTGATGAGCCCCAACATTGCCTTCATCCAATGATCATTTTTTCTATTATTCATATGCATTTCCAAAGACATTTCCATCTTTAAAACTTTTTTTAATTAATAATTTGGCATAAGCACTAAGTTTAAATATATATTGTTTAATTAAATTGTTACATATTAAAGTATTTATTTAGAATAGTATAGCATTTTTTATCTTATTTGCATGGTGGTTAGCATGCCCATGAGTATTTGAAGTACAACAAAATAAATTACAGTGGAGCTAACCACTACATTCAGGAATTGAGCTCTACAACCTTCAGCCATGGTTGTATCATTCTTGTAGACATGATTGTAGTTTCACTGCAGTTGTGCTAACAACCTACCTATATCCATGATGGTATCCTCCATACAATTGCAACTGCAATATTCATGCAACTAGGGGTGTAGTGCATTTGCAAGAAAGAAGAGTCCCTGAACAAGTGGTAGAACATTGACTCTTCAACATGACATGTGGATTTTGTATAGATTTGAATAACTCATCCCACTATCCTTATTTTCCTCAATAAACTCCTTCCCATGGACATGATAAACTATCCTCATATATTGAACGTTCTTCCTAAGTTCTGCTTCATATTTAGCTTTCTAGTTTTATTGTTATTTCTAAAAGTAAGATGCCCTCTTATATGATTGTGGTGATTGGATGGATTTAATAAAATTTATATTTAATAGAGTAAAGAGATAGATGTATGGAGTATATCAACATGCCAACAATAGAAACAAAGATATAGCTCTGCAATCTAGAGTCTATAGTAGTGATGGATTTGATAATATGTAATAGATTTTCCAAGTTAATAAAATATTTGAGTTTTTTGTTATATGAATTCTTTCATTTTATCACTATGTCATTTTAATTACAAGCATTCTAATCTAATCAATATTTTATTCAAAGGAAGAGGGAAAGGTGTGGTTTAACCCAAGCAAGGGCCCACTTGAGTGAGACTATATTTGGGCCTCTCTCTTGGTTAGAATATATTTCTAAAAGGGTTATTTTCCCTTGCCTAATATTCACATGATAGTTAATCTCACCACAAGATATAAAATTTTGTCACTCACAATTGAATTTTTTAGTTATAATCAAATTTAAATTACACTTGAAGATCAACACAAAATAGATTTTATCCCTCCTTGGGATCCATTCTACTATCTAGTCAACCCTTTTAGTTTAAAGAATGTTGAAGCAACCTATTAATGAGCCATGATAATAATACTTCATGATATTGTGGAAGAATATGTGGATGATTTATAAGTAAACAAACAGAGTTGAGCATCTTAAATCCTACAACACATCTTTCAAAGACTAAGGGAATATAAATTCTACCTTAATCCTAACAAGTGTGTATTTTGCATCATGCTAAGCAATTGATTAGGCTTCATCATTTCTAAAAGAGGTATAAAACTGGATCCTGCCAAATTTAAATCAATTGAAAAATGCCTTCACTATAGAATCTTAAATAGCTCTATAGTATCTAAGGAAATCTTCAAACTATGCATAGATTCATTACTCATATTACAAATAAATTCTAACCATTCTCACACCTCCTAAATAAGAATGTGGATTACCACTATATGAGCCATTTCAACATTTTTTTGATCAACTAAAATAATATCTTACCAACCCACCAATTCTCATGGCACCAATCCCATATAAGCTATTAACACTTTACATTTTAGAGCTAAATAATTTTCTTTATGATCCCTTCTAATACAACATGATGATCAAGGGAGAGAAAGATTATTTATTATATCAATAGAACCTTAGTTGGATATGAAGCTAATTATACATCTATGAAAAAAAAAGCATGTTTGGCTATTGGCCTTTACTTCATAGAAATTAAGGCTCTAAATGCTCAATCATCAAACTTAGCTTGTTACCAAAATTGACCCTCTTAAATATCCTTTGTCAAAACCATCTTTAACAAGAAGAACGGTTAATTGGGTTATTATGCTTAGTGAGTTTGATATTGAGTATTTTAATCAAAAGATAATCAAGAGATATGTAGTAGTGGATCAATTCATAGAAATACATTTGGCAAATACCCTTCTATGTATATACTCAAATGATTACATATATTTTAGTTTTTGTTGAAGCAAGAATATTAATTCATCAATTGCATTCAATTTATTTTATTAGTTTAGCTAATGAGCATATATAATTAAAAATATGAGCAACAATCCTATAGTCAACAATTAAATTTTTATTTTAAATAATTGTAAAAATATCATTTTTCTTTCTTTCTATTAGTTCATATTGGAACAATCAACGTAAAAATCATTTTTTTTTGTAAATTACATGTTGAATGCATTTAATTCATTGAATCAAAATTCAACTCTACTAATGCCTTGGATGACATGAGCACTATTATATATCATAATTGTCATTTTCTATTGTGAGTTGATAAGGTAAATTAATATAAAATGAATTTTGACTTGAATTTAAAATTATTATCTCCTTGAATGAGATTTATAGTGTCATTATTTATCTATACATTAAGATATGAACAAATAAAATTTAATATTCATTTTTAGCTTATAGCTATATTTTGTAATATCTTTCACCCGAAAATTTGTCTCACGTTGAAAAACAATGTTCAGATAGTTGAAACATTCCTTGCCTCACACCTAAAAGTAATTTTTAACTTGGAACCAATGTTCTCATTTAAAAAGCTTAAAAATCTTGTCTCAAGCTCAAGAATTTAGTAGTTCTAAAATCCAGATATTTTTAGATCTAGTTTTTTGTTTTCTATGAATAGATTGAAGTAGTTGTTGTAGGGATATTAGTTTTGGTTCATCTCATTTTAAAAAAAAAAATCTTTGGTAGGATTTTGTAACATTTTTTTTGCAAGCTCTACCCATTTTTCTTATTGATATCATTGGCAACATGATACAATTTGTGTAGAATCTTGAGATAAGTCACTTGCCATGGTTTTAGTGAATTTTTTTCTAGGAATCTATACATGGTCAAATCACTTTTTGTTGTGTTACTTCATCCCAAAAAAATATATTGTTATATGTTAAATGAAGTCATTGGTTTTATGGTTTTTTCTATGGTTGTATTCTTTGGACACAAATAATGCTTATTTATTACATATTATTATTAATAATTCACATTATCTATTATAATAAATATAGTCATTTATATTATATAAAACTATCAATTATAACTTAAGAATTAATTGTAATGTATTCAATTAATAAATGTGACAATTCTCGCAAAGAAATACAATTGTATCCTTACACAACAACTCTTTGAAAGCTACACATTTGTGATATTGCTATCAAAATTCAACCGTGTAGTTTTACGAGTTAAATTCATTGACCCATGTTTCATGAGTAATGGTTCACAAGAACCCATCTCTCATGATAATGAATGGTCCACTTAGCAGTCATTGCATCTAGGTGATGCTCACAAAGGTGAAGCATTGGGCCTTCTTGGGAGGTCACCCATCCTGATACTACTCCAACTCAAGCGCGCTTAACCACGGAGTTTCCCCCAAGGTTAAGCCCACTTAGCTTGCAACCCCATTTGCAAAACCTTCAGCAAGTGTTGTGCCTTATGAACCATACATTATAGAGCCCCTTAGCTCATCAATTGATAAGTAGGAGGTATTTTCCATGGAGAATTTATATCATCCATAAGTTTGTTTAGCTACTCGATACGAGAGCACGAGCCTATGTTGATACCTCTTTGATTGAGAGCTACCCCATTTGTTTTTAATGGAGAATTTATATCATCCATAAGTTTGTTTAGCTACCCGATAAAGAGCATGAGCCTATGTCGATACCTCTTTGATTGAGAGCTAATGACTCAGGGGTATCCATTTTGCCAAAACCACCCGAGTCATGATCTCAACCTCATCCCTTATATCACACATTTAGAGGTTTGAACCTTGGTGAACTGTGTACTCAAGGAACATACCATCACCCTCACCAATTGTGTTCAACCAATTGAGTTGCAACCCTTTGGTTAGCCACTAAATTTAGATATGATAAGTATTAGAATTGTGATAAAATCTACCATCCATTGTTAATTGGAATTGCATTGCCCCTTCTAATATCCATAATAGTGTATGCTCCTTTACATTTTGTTTTATGTTTCAAAATGAAAATCAATTGTAATAACAATATCCTAAGAATATAGCCAACTACAATTTACGTAACAAATCAACACTATCTAATCATATTCCCTAAATGATTGATAACTACTAGATGTATTACGTCTCTTGTTTTATAATCAAATTCAAATTCAAATCTAATCTTTTTGTTAAAAGACCATAATAGTTTAGTTGGTGAAGATGATGGTGTATTCTTTAATTACACCACCCATCAAGATTCAAAACTCTAAAAATTATATGATTGGACAAAATTCAAACCGACTTTGACGGACTCTTTCCTCTACTTATGACAACTTCATCAAAAGATAACTCCTAATCAAAATATATATTATAATTGACATTCGCATCTATGTAATCCAATTGTATTAAAAAGTCGGACTACTTTCCGTCCAGCACCCCTCTTTGTGATCATATCTTTTGATACTCATTACCTTCGTCGGCGTGGTCATTGAATCGCGGAAGGGGCATCAAATCCCACCTACAAATTGTCCTACACTATCGGAATACACGTGTCCTTAACACTACCCATCATTATTACAAGTGTCTCCATCCACTGAAAGGGCGCGTCAAAAGACAGATAAGTGGATTACTATGAAACTTCGACTTACGAGAAAGGAAGAAAAGAAATTCGCGGTAAGGCCTGAGAATTTCACATCCGCACGGCGTTTCACAGTATTTTACTCCTCCAACGCAGGGAAAGTGAAAGACAATGAAATCCATTAATACGGGAAGGAAGGAAACCACAGGCTGCCCACAGTCATATTTCCTCCCATTTTCCAGCCTTCAGTTTTCGTTTCGATTTCCAATTGTCGTTACCCATACGCGTAGAACAAGTCCGTCTCCTCTAAACAAGGAGCTGACCCCCTCTCTCCTCTCTCCTCTCTCCTCTCAACATATATATTATTTAAAACCTTTGTGAGTACGTGGAATGGGATATGAGATTGGTATAACATCACTTGTCTTGGCGCCAGAAGAAGCCACGTGGCGCCGCCGCTTTCTGTCTTCGGTCATCTCATCGTCCCCTTTCTTGGCAATTCTATCCGATCTTGCCCACCTCCTGCAAGTGGGTCCCACAGATTCTGTCGTGTAGAGGCTTCAAACATCCATCATGCGCCGTTTTCTGCTTCGCCTTTCATACCATTGCAAAAAATTGGAAAATTGAAAGATTTTGCATTCCTCTAGGAAGTGACAGATGGTACGGTTTGACAGTGCACCCACTGAATGAGGAAACTGGGGCTCTCTTTCGACTGGGGTTAGTTGACTGCGGTTAGATGATGTTGTATGGCAAGAGGCGGCAAGAAATGAACTTGTGGTTTCCTTAAATCTGTTGCTTGTTTTGAAAAAGAGGGTGTTCTTCTTGCTTCTTGCTCAAGGAAACTCTCTTTCATTTTCTACGCGTTTTGGTTTAGTGTTTATATATCATATTCTGGATTTATATTTGGAGAGACCCAACTCTAAGGGCTGTGATAAAATCACTGTCTACGGACTGAAAGGTATTCTGGACGTTAAATATCTAACTTTTCAGTAGATTCTTGCCATTCATATGCTACAGATCAGTTGTTGTGCTGGGTTTTCTTAAGATATTGCTGAGCTACGTGCTGAATCAAATTAAAAATCCTTAGAGATTGTAAGATTTTATTAGTGCTCACAAGTTGAGAAGTTTTTAGATCTCGTCAGCTTTGAATTCATGTTCATATTTGTTGAAGAACTGTGACTCTATTTATGAGGGAGATACTGAAAGATGGATTGAATTGAAGGTTAGATTTTATGTAGTTTTTGGATTAGAACTGAATGTAATCTGTTTGTGCAGTTTGTGAGGATGAGGATGAGCTGCAATGGATGCCGAGTCCTGCGAAAGGGCTGTAGTGATTCATGTATACTAAGGCCATGCCTAGAATGGATACGAAGTGCTGAAGCCCAAGCAAATGCAACAGTTTTTCTGGCCAAGTTCTATGGACGTTCTGGCCTTATGAAGCTTTTGAACTCTGGTCCAAACCATTTGAGGCCCGGTAAGCATATGATTTATTATTTTTGTGAATAGATAAGGTGTGAAATGGATTGTGTTTGGTGGTTTTAATTATTTAATATTTAAGTAGAGTGATACATTATATCTAGTTATTCTTAAAATCAAATAGTTAAACAGGTTAATTTTTCTTAATTAAAATAAGATAATTATTTATCATTTTTACGGATAAAATTTAAAATTAATAGGATGATCTACCATTTTGATATCACTTTCATTCATAAAGTTCGTTCATAAAGTTCAATGGTAGGTAGATAGGATAAATATCTACCACTTTCATCTATAAAGTTTAAAGTTGATAGGATGAATATTTACAAGTGATTGTTTGACCATTAAGTCATCTGATATTTAAGTTGTACAATTCAATTGTGAGGATACCACTTATAACTTTGTAGAAATACCACGGCATATAATTCAACAACTTTTGTAAAAATACCACTGCATACCACTGCATACAACTCAATTATAGACATACCGCTTCCAACTTTGGAGGAAAACCACTGCAACACACTTTAATATTAAGATATCATTTGAAAGACTTAAACTTGAATCTTCTTCGTAAAATCCTATAAACTTAGCATTTCAACACAACCCTTTTCTTATAAACAACCTGCTTTTTTTAACATTACTCAGATATAATAATACCCAAGTAAACTATTCATCTTCACAATAGATAAGTTCATGTAAAAATAAATAAACATAGTAATACAACGTGACAGGTTGCTGCAGCTATCTGATGTCCTTTTCTCTTTTGTTTGTTTCAGTAATATTCAGGTCCCTTCTTTATGAAGCTTGTGGAAGAATTATAAATCCCATCTACGGATCTGTGGGGCTGCAGTGGACTGGCAATTGGCATAGCTGTCAAGCTGCAGTGGAAAATGTTCTCAAGGGACATCCATTACAAATGGAGGGAGCTCTTGACCCTCTAACTTCAGATTGCTCAGATACAAAACCATCTCCATCAAGATTAATTGATTCAATTTTAACAGACAGACCTCTCAAACTCAGGAATCGGAGTCGATTCAAGCGTTCTCTGAACAGAAAATCAACGACCCCTTTAGAAAAGCCCGATGTTACCACCGATTCTCAAGTCTACAACTTAAAATGGGACAATTCTTGTCCAAAAGAATTTGAATCAATGTAAGTACGAAGCATTTTCAATCCATTGTTTAGTCGTTGTTTGTTGACGCCTAAAATTGTTATTGACTGTTTGATTGTTGAAAAGTGTAATATTTAAATAAAGTGCAGCAACCATTCTTCTTTACTATTTGACTGCCACCATTAATGGTTGATTAATACCTTCTTAAATGCAGGTTTCAGGTAGCCCAGGAGGAGAATCAAATGAAGACCTGCAATAACAACAAGATTACAACTTATTCAGTACAGGATATAGTGAAGGCAGAGGCCAATGTTGAAGCTGCACAAATTCAAGGAGAAGTGGGTAAAGAAGAAGCAGCTGAAGAAATGTTTTACAGTAGTAATGACATGGAGAATATGAGTGATGATAGTCACTGTAAAGAGATTGATGAGAACGATGTAGAATTAGAACTTAGACTTGGATCTCCAGCGTCCCATGAAGCAGTGCAGATCCTGCAAGATTTCAAACAGTCTCACAGGCATTGGAGTAGTAAAAATGGGTGCAAAGATCCTTCTCTTCCTAACCTTACTTCTCTTACCCTTGCTTTAAGCTGAGCATAACATTGTATAGATCATCTGCTTAAGAGAGAATAGTTTTCATGGCTTTTTTGCCATTCATTGACAGGCCGTAGGTAGCATTTTCTATGGTGTAACTTAAACTTTTTTGTAAGATGTAATAAACTGACATTTCAGACTGGTCATTAATGGATTTCTTTCTGTCCCACCTCTGTAATATTTTACTTACAGATTGCTCTGATATTTTGGAATCTTTTTAGCTTCTTGTCATTATGGTAGATATCTTTAGGCATACAGCAATCATATCTCTTTCTATAATTTAATAATAATAATTTATTGTTGTTATTTTAATTATTTTTTACATTGAAAAGAAATAAAATATACCCTTTCCAAATAATTTAAGTCAGTCAAATATTTAAATAATTAATGAAGTGATTAATCTAGAAATTAAAGTCTAGCTTAAAAATAGTATTGAAATATGTAAAGAAATTGGAAATATTGGTGTATTTAGTTTTAAGAATAATAAGGGATATTTTGATTTGGAATGTGCAGTGATTTTTTAGTGATCAATTAAATTTACATTAGTGAAGTCTTGAATGATTACAAAAGTGACTATTATATGTTTTGGTCGAATCACACACCTACAACCTTGATCCCTACATCTATAGTCATGAATCTTATTTACAATTTTAAGCATGGAAATGCAACTTTGAACATGTCTAGTTTCTTTTAAAATGTGTAAAAATACAAAAATATGGATAGGATGTTGTTAAAAAGCACCAATAGAAATTATTATGTTAAGAATGGAAGTCAACTAGTTTCCCACCTTGCACTTTAGTCAAACCCCTTTATCTATTCAACATTTTATGCAAGTTTATAGATATGCTAAGCAAAATGCAAATGCTTAGGTTGGTCTCTATGAATGCAAATGTTGATGCTATGTTTTTATGATTAGATAAATATTTTTAGGTGCTCTAGAGTGAGTGATAGTAGATTGTCTTTTGATGTCTAAATGGGTTAGGGCTTTGTCATTTTATATAATCATTGTAGCATGCAAATTTGTATATTTTAAACTTGAGTCAATGGATAATGGCTAGTTGCGAATGAGTCAACTTGGGCCCAAGATTAAAATTTTATTTTGGGGTTTAGGGGTAAAGGTTGCACATGCAACCGAGAACCAAGTTCAAGATTGCAAATGTAGGACTAAGCAAGGTGGGAAATAGGTAATATATAGAGATCAAATTTGGATTCTTGGGATATGGTCAATCATGTTTTAAAAAATTGGATCAATCTATTCAGGTTTCTTCTATTGAGGATCCCTCAAGAAAGTCCCCTATTGATGACAACAATTGGGCTACCTCACGTCTTAGCTCTCGTGGTATCACATTTACTCTAAATATATTTGAATTGGGCATTTCATCAGGTTAATAGGTATCAAGTTTTCCCCATTCTCAATCCTAGACAAGTAGATCAACTACTTATTAGCTCATAGCCAAGTTTCACAATGATCTTCAGCTTAAATTATTTGAATAACAATAGCCAACAACATATTCTTCCTTAGATCATAGGTAAATGCATCAAATACTTAAATGGTTCATGGTTCATGAAAAATATAAATGGTGCTGACAATAGATAATGTTTGAGCTTGTGTAATGCATACACCATGGCCAAGGCTTCTCTCTCTATAGTATGCAATTTTTCTAAACTTGCAATAGTTTCCTATTAGAAAAAACTATAGGGCGATCTATGTTTTTTCTTGGTTGTTTCAATATTGCACCTATTACATTACCGAAGGCATCTACATGGACATGGAAGGGTAAATTCCAATTAGGAAATATTAGGATTGGTTTCTCTAAAATTTTGGTCTTCAATATTTCCAAATCTTTCTAGCATCTTTCAATCCATTTGAAGCCTTTAGTAAGTTCCCTTATTTAATAGCTCTTTTATTGGAATAAAAAAATTCACATAGTTCTTGTTGAGCTTGTAGTGGTACCCACTATGTCCTAGAATATTTTTACCTCTAATTTATAGTCTTTGGTGGTGGGAGATTCAATAATATCACTACTTTCAAGGGACCCACCATTATACCTTCTTTACATATGATGTGCCCCATTAAGGTACCAAAAGCCATAAAAAACGTACATGAATTTCTTTAGGTTGATTGTTATTTGGATGCTTTTACACCTCTCCACTATCAATCTTGATGCATGTACATGATGTACTTCAATAATCCATAGACTATCATGTCATCTAGGTAGACTTATAAGAAATCATGTATGAAGCATTTGAATACATTTACCATAATTCTACTAAATATTGTAGGTTTTCTTCATACCAAAAGGAATTGTAACAACCCCAATGTTCTTCACAATAAAATTTCCAATGTTTTGACCTTAAGTGATTAAAACATGATGCCATGACATAGAAATAAAAAAATTCCAATAATGTAAATTACATGTATAATTGAAATAACACAAATTCCAATTTTTCATTGCATTCCAAAGTAATTTTATAAATCTTCCCAAAACATAGATTTCATATTGAACAAAGATGTCGTACAATATTCAATAGAGATTCCATTCCAATTAAAATATTCCAAGAACGTACACTAATACAAACATAGCTCCATCGAGCTTCGTAGCATAAGATATAGATGGTCCAGGAATCTGCCTCTCAAAACCTTGGTCTTATGTCGCCTGTTGAGGAGGAGAAGCATCACTCAAGCACTTTTCCACCAACCACAGACTCATATGAAGTCCCCCGCACATCTATCAATGATAGATGGCCCTACCCTTCAACGAAGGTATTGGTTGGGTAACCCCATTCGATATGCCACTTTGAGCTTAGTGTTGTGCCCTACATGACTAGGATTTATAACCTACGCTAGGTAGGCCTTGTGCATTTAAATGGACATGATGAACTGACAGTGGAGTCTCGGGCATCACACTACTTATAGTGGAGTCTCGGTAATCACACTACTTTGGCCAAAGTGTTCTCACTCGATATAATCGAGCGATGGTATATCATTCACCTACACTATGGGGTGATCCCACAATAATGGTTTACAATTTTTGGCCAAACTAGACACTACAATTATTATTTTTAACTAATCTCCATATTCGGGCACCTATAGCAGCTAAACCGTGAGGAATTTGAAGATGATGCAAACTAGAGTCTCATCACATTTTGTCTGTAGATTCTTAAAATATTTTTTTCAAAAATTTTGGAATCAGATTGCACTTCTTTTTCCATCTCCCACGAAAACTGGTTTTTTTCATAAAACAGCATTTTTAAAAAGTGACGATCACCGTATACAACATAAAAAAAAAATTGTATGAAGGATAAAATTCTAATTTTTTCGAATTTAGATTTGTAAATACGATATCTATCACTTTCATTTGGTTTCATAGTTTTTTATTGAATATTTTTTCCTTCATCAAGTTTCGAAGTCAAACTAATTGCAATTCAGACATAGGTGGATTGTATACAATATCTTTTTATGTATGTATCAAAATTCAATTTATTTATTTTTAATGGATCAAGGACATCAATACCCAGCACGAACATATTTTAAAAAAAATATTTTGATAATTTTCTATTTTTCCGCATGTGCAAAACAGAGAGCTTGATTTTCGGTGAAAAACCTATGTTTAATAAAACTAAAAAAACACATACATAATAAAACCAAAACATATTAAAATTATATTTGTTGGATAGCTCATTCTAAGGACTACCATCTTCCAGTTGGGTCTGTGAAGTATCCTCCATTTTCATCCTCAACCTTAGCTTCGAAGGGCGAAAATCTAGAGTCTTTTTGTGTCAGAGGGTGGGAAGTTGTGAAAAAGGGGGTTCACTCGAACCCTTGTTTGGTCAAACCAAGGTTCGATCGAACCCCCTTTCCACAATGGGAAACGTGGGTTCCCACATGCAAATTGGTTCGCTCAAACCCTGGTTTGACCGAACCCCTTTTGAGTTCGTTTGAACATTGAGTTCGCTCGAACCCCTCAAAACGATTTTTTTTTGCATGGGTGAGGTTTTTAGAAGTTTTCCTTCCTCACTCGAATTGTAAACCACTTTTTTGGGTTCACCCTATGGAAAGCTCATTTTGACTTAAGGCCATTATATTTATGCTTAGGAAATCTTTCTCCATGGGCAAGCTACTCCCTAGGATAACCTATCTCTTAAAAAATCTAAGGTAACACAACTCATAAAGCAAATTATTAGTTCACTCCCTTCACTAGATGACATTCCCAAGAGTAACCTACTAGTTCCCTCCCTTCACTAGATAACAATCCCAGGAGTAACCTACTAGCCAACTAGAATAATTAAATATCTAGCTATGAGTGTTCCTTAAGTTTGACCTACGTTTGGTCATAACTAGCATAATAACAATACCTATGACAAATAATCTCTCTTACCCATGTTAATCATATCTTGTATAATAATAATACCTATGACTTGAACATCCCTCCTATCATAGAGTAAACACAAGCATAATGCATGGCCTCAATTGAAGAATCGTCATAACAATAGAGGACTCCATTCGAGAGTATAACCTCTTTGACTAAAAGGGGTTAAAGCTATAAATAAGACTTATTCTTCCCATGTTTATTCATATCTAGTATGTAATACTTATGATAAACATAATCCTCCTATTATGGAGTAACTACAAACAATGCACAAACAGGGTAATTCATTTCCACTTTTCTTTCAAATAAAACATTACTTTTCCCTAAATGCATGTAACTATAAAAGACTAGTTTGACCAATCAAGACATCTAGCTCATTCAAAAATAGAATAGACAAAAGTAGAATTTCCTCATGCCTGTGATAAGATTTCCAACTAACTGGATGCAATCTTGAAGCAAATCCAAATCAGCAACTAGCTTGGTATCAATCCTTTAGCAAAGAATCAATAACCAATATCTCTCAAGTTGGAAAGTGCTTCTTTCAAAATAATAATAATCTCACTCTATAACTCAAGACTCTCACTCACTGTTCTTGGTAGAATATTACAAACAGAATGTTTAATTAAAATGCAGAACTAGCTCAACGAATAATGCATAGAAGAATGTGTAAACTTGTATAAGGAATGTGTCCAAATAAATGAGCTTTCTCATCTATTTATATAGAAACTTAGAGATCACACAGCCTATAGATTAGGCATGTACTTTGATAGAAAATTGCATGCACAACAACACTTCAATCTTAGCTAAAAGGTGGCAAATATAAAATCACTTACTGAGCTTAAACGGCTACAGATTGACTCTCTTATTTTGACAAAAATTGGAGACTAATTCAATCTCCACATGATAGAATTTGGTTTGCACATCAAAAAAGACATCTACAAGTAATAGGATTCAAAGGTGGTGCCAAAGCTTAATTATTCATTCTTAGAGATGGCGTGAATTCCTTCTCAGAGATGGTGTGAATTCCTTCTCAATAGAAACAGTCAATAACAAGTAAATGACACTAAGTTCGTATCGACCCAGTCAAAGGATGAGTTGATTCCCATAATAAATTAGTTGACAAAGTCAATGACTAGTTTACTCACCTTACGGATGTTGGTCGATGCTAGCAAAACATGGCACAACAGTTTACTTACACCACAGCTTCCACAAAAGGCTCAAGTGTCGACTTATTCTGTCATTACTCATCAACTTAATGATGGCTTAATGTTTGTAGAATAAAACTCTTCTTTTGTTGACAGCATGCAGTTAAAGAATACAGTCACTACTTTCACCAAGTCGGCCTTGATTTAGTTTAGTAGATCATGCATGTCTACATACACACATATATATACACTTCTCGAATAAGCGTTAATGCTTACATATGTATATGTATATATGTGTGTGTGTGTGTGTACAAACATATATATATTATGACAACATGATAGTTAAATGATTCATTCGATATACAAAAGAATATAACAAGATCGCAATCACATAGTAATAATATATAATATATTATATCTATTTGTATATATGTATACACACGGGCCTCTATTAAGCATTTACGCTTATGTGTGTATTTATATACATACAAACATATATGTATATTATCTATCAAATGACAGTCAAATGATCCATTCATTATCTGAATGATCATGACTTACACGACTATAGCTCATCAAATTAATCATTTATATACATATATGCATATCTATACATATGTCATCATACTCGTATGGACATCCCAATATATTCATCGTACGTGTATGTCGACATATGCATATATATGCATATGTCCCCATACTCACTCAACCACACAAACAAGCATAGTAAGATAAGGAAGGAACTCACAATCTCAAACAGATAATCATCATCAAGGCATGCATTCATTAGTAATCAAGACCCTTAATAATGCAGTCACATTATGCTAAGGACGAATTACCTACTTCCCACATAATAACCTAACTCAATCAATCTATTGTGAGTGTGTGAATAAGGTCAAATAGGTTAGGTTACTGGTTACCCTACCAAGACCTTCTCCTGAGCGATACTTCCCCTCCGCCTGGAGGAATTGAACATATACCTACAACTTCTAACACTTGCACATGGTAGTCAGTTGTTCACAAAATATGCAGTGTACATTTAATACATCTCCAAAGTTAGAATATCAACACAATATTCATCCAATCACATAAATGCATTCCTTCGTATAATATTAAATGAGATGACATTCATTCATAAAGTAGTGATAACAAAGTGCACACATATTTTATTCACCATCAAAATACAAATTACATTCACATTTACCCTACATAGTAATAGTAAATAGTAATCTCACGATTTGGGGTGTAACAAGAATAATATTGTACATAATGATCCCCATTTTGTTGCAAGTGTCATTTTCAGTTGGTCTTTCTCCTATAATTTTGCTTGGTGATAACTTGGAAACCCATCAATGAAGGAATATACTTCTCTTGCAACTACTATTTATAGCACCTCATTTATGAATGGTGTTGTAAAGTGATCATGTATGCAAGCTTCATTTAATTCTTTACAATTAATGAAAAAAAAATTATCTCCCCTATCTTTTTGTGTTTGATGACCATCAAGCTCACCCACTCTGAATATCTTGTAGGGTTTATAATTCAACTAGCCAGCATTTTATCCTATTATTGTTTTACTTCTACTTTTGCACTGAGATTGAGGTGGTAAGGTCTCTTTCTAATAGATTTTGTACCTTCTTTCAATTGTATGCTCATTACACCAACCTCTTCCTTTATACCCTTAAGATCTATAAAAGTCCTAGGAAATAGATCTTCATGCTTTATTAATACATTTACATCCTATATCACTTCTTTCTCCCCCAATCAATAATTCTTGCTAGCTTAGTTGTTCACCCTCTTGTTATCTTTTCATCTATTACTTTTAGATATTGATAAAAGTATTGAGACTTGTCTAGGCTTTATGTCACTATTTCCATTTCTCCTTCATCAACCTTTACATCCAAATTCTAAGGATCTTCCTCATTTTCTTGGAGGGTAAGTGCACAAAGATGGGGGGCCAAAAAGGGCTCTTAAGTGGCCACTTTTTTTATGAAATCAAGAAAAATTTACCTTGGATGAGAAATTGAAGATAGTTACACTCAAAATTTGAATATGCAACAAAAATAAAAGTCGTGGTGCTTTGAATCTACTATCTAAAGTACTATTTCTTTTGAAAATGGTAGATATTAAGGGGTTCAAAAAGGGGGGACACACAAAGTTCTCTTTCTTTTTCAAAAAAATATTACATAGTGTCTGGTGTGGCTCCCCTAAAATATTAAAATTTTTTAGTATTTCAAAAATCACTTCAATGAGAAATTAGCTAACACCATGTAGTTTATGCCTAATTTTTTTGATATTTTTTTAATGAGTGTATTTTTTTTACTAATTTTCAAAGTGGACACACCTTGAAAAATAGAAAATTAAGCATGCTCCCCTCTAAAAATTTTGAAAATTGATTGGAAAAAAATGAATGTGTAGAATGGAGTCTACTTTCTAAAAATGTAATTTATTTGAGATTTTGATGAATGGTTGGAAAATAAGTTCAAAAATACAACACATTGGTTTTTGACAAAAAGCAGATACACTAACAAAAGAAATTAAAGATGAAAACCTTAACATACTCAAAATGTGAAAAAAAAATTACATGGTTAGAAAGCTAAGAGAGAGCTTAACATTATCATGGTATTTTTTGGACTTGACATTGAAACACATGCAAACCCGATGGGGATCACACTCAAGATTATGTCATTTTTTACTATTTGAAAAAACATGTCTTTGGACATGAAAATTCGCTCCAAAATTTTGGCTTGGAAGCCTAAGGAAAATCCAAGCCAAAGGCTTGGAAATTTCTGTAAAGCAAACAATAATTATGTGAGTGTGTTATAATGCACTCACGTTATTGTTTACTTTGGAAATTCATCACTCCCTCACATTCTCTCTCTCCCACTCTTTATTGATACTTACCTCTCTCCATCCCTATGTTTTCTCTCTCTCCTCTCTAGGTATCTCCCTCTCTACCTCTCCCTCTCTCCCTCCTTACCCCTCTATCTTTGTTCTTCTCTCCCCCTCACTTCTCTCTCTCGCCTCTCCAAGTCATTACCTCTCACTTCTTCAATTACGTGTTGTTTATTTTTAAATTATAATTTATTTTGAAGAACCCATAAATTTTCAATAAATAAATGTGTATTAGCATAGTGATATATCCTTTCCTTTATCCATATAGTTAATAGTTCATTCTATACAAGGTGTCACACTAACTCAATAACTTAAGACAAAAATTTGGCACCACTTTTTAATATGCACCATCAAAGGTATTGCAATGGAAATGAATTGACATACTTAAATAAGAATTCTTCTCATTTCTATAATAATCATAGAGGTGGTCTCTTGAGTCCCTCCTAGGACAAATTTTCATCTCCTTTCTTTCCAAGATAAAATTCTAAATTTGCATGCTCTCCAAGATATCATCATAATAATAGCATGAGCAACCAATTGAGAAAAGAGACTTGAATAATATAAGTATCACCTTGGAAATATTTCCCTTTTCTCCTTTTTTCATTAAAACCAATGAACTAGAGAAGGAAAAAATTCCAAGTAAATTGAATCAATGAAACATTGAAAATCTACTCCAATATTTTATGTAAAATGGTAAAAACATAAAACCCATTAAAAATTAGCACACACAAAACCTACAAAGGTCATTGAAGTCGTGAATAGTATCATACTAAAACCAAAGTAAAATATATAAAATTCATAGATCTCAAGATAATGCAACTTTGATCCACTATAATAATGTTGAACAAAAAAAATGTTGATTAATATTTTCATTGGAAAAAATAGAAACAAGGCATCTAGGTCTAAATTATTCAAGGTTTAGGGTTGAAGGTATAGAGTTTAGGGTTGAGGGTATAAGGTTTAGGGCTGAAGGTATAGGTTTTAGGGTTGAGGGTTTAGTGTATAGGTTATAGGGTATTAAGTATAGGGTCAAGGGTATAGGGTTTACGGTGGAGGGTATAATGTATAGGGTTGAGAGTGTAGGGTTTATGTTTTAGGGTATGGGTTTATGGTTGACAGTATAAGGTATAGGGTTTAGGGTTTAGGTTTTATGGTATAGGGTTGAGGGTATAGGGTTTAAGGTTGAGGGTATTTGGTATAGGGTTTATGTGTGAGGGAATAAGGTATAGGATCAAGGGTATACGGTTTAGGGTTGAGGGTATGGAGTCTATGGTTGAGGGTTTAGCGTATAGGCTTTAGGGCCTAGTGTTAAGGGATGGTGTTTAGGGTTGAGTGTATATGGTTTATGATTTAGGGTTTAGGGTTCAAGGTATTGGATATAAGGTCGAGGATATAGGGTTTACGATGGAGGATATGAGGTTGAGGGTGTATATAGGGACATACATGTGTATTATGTGAGAGTATTTTATCAAACATACGGTAATAAAGGGCCTATCTATCATTTGAGTCTTTGGTGGATAGATATCAACAAATAGGATTAATGTTGAATAAAATTGAGGCTAATATTATTTCTAGTGTTCACAAGAGTCCAACATAGTTATCAAGGTTATGATTGGAAGCTAACCCAATTATTTTGTAACTTTATTTGTTCTTCTTTCTTATGATAAATTTTGAGATCAAACTATTTGAGGTAACTAGACCACCTTTGATATTGATCATTCTACAAAATTTTATATCTATATAAATTTAAGAGGCTTATGATCTATGGAAATAACAATCTCTTTCCCCGATATATAATAATTCCATTATTTATAGGCTTAAACAATGGATATAACTCCTTGTCATACATGGGGTTTTTACACATAACATTAGATAAATATCACTATGTGTTAGGCAATTAGATGATAAAATTGACTCAAAACTACTCCAAGTGCATATTTGGAGGCATCAACCTCAATTTCGAAGGATTATTTCAAATCAATAAGAACTATTGTAGGTATTAAATAAACTCTCTACTTCAATTGTGTGAATGGTTGTTATAGTCTCTTTATCCAAGGGAATTTTTCTCCTACTCTCACTTGAATTTTTGGTTCATAGGTCATGCCAATTGTGAGAATCTCAATTACACAAACTTCTAATAAAAGTTGGACAATCCTAAAATTTTCTAATGTCCTATGATATTTTTATGAGGTGTCCAACCTCTAATTACCTCTATCTTTTTTTAAGTCTACATAAACACCATCCTTATTCATAATGTATCTAAGGTACTAAATCCCTTCCATACTAAAGGAATACTTTTCTAAATTTGTATCATAGAGCCAATTTTGTTGTAGAGTTGAAAGTATCTATTGAACATCATATATATATTCCTCCTATGTATTGCTTAATATGAGTATGTTATCTAAATATAAATTAACAAAGGAAATAGTGAGAGGCTTAAGTGCGTCATTCATCACTCACATGAAGGTGGTAATTGTATTTGTCAAGCCAAAGAGAAAGGCTATCCATTTAGATTTGAAGGTATTATTTCACACATCTAATGACTGAATGTTAACTTGGTGATACCCACACTTTGGTGAAAAATCAGCCTCCTTAAGTTGATCCAGGAGGCCATCAATGCAAAGATTTGGGTACCTATTCATTATAGTGATCTTGTTCAAAGCTCAATAGTCAATGTAGAGGAATAAATTCCCATACTTATTAGAAAGAGTAATTAAGTTTTCATAGGGTGAGGCACTTGGTCAAGTGTGACCCTTTTTAATCAATTCCTAAATCTATCATTTTATTTCCTTGTTCTCTAAGATTCATCTTTTATATCTAGTGGACCATTTAGTAATCGTGTCCTTGGAATGAGATCAATCAAATGTTCTATGTGATAGCACGTAGGTTTTTCCTTGTTAGTGAGGAGGATACATATTAATTCCCTTAAATAATATCTATTCCATCTACTTTTTCTGTGTATTCATTATTGGTTGTTTTGGCATGAGTGGTTACTATAACTGATCTTACCTCCTTATGTTAGAACAATCAAAGATATAATATTTATAAATCACCTCTACTATTTGATACTTATATTCACCCAACTTATCTAACTACCTAAATATTTTACCCTTATCTCACTCATCCCATGGACTATCGTGGGCAAAATATTTTCTATAGGTTCAATCTCTTAAATACTTAGTAGATATCTTACTTTTTTACTTCCACTTTTAACAATATATTGTAGACCCTTCCCATTCCCCACATCTATGAGTCGAATATGAGTTCCTTGTCCTCTTCAAGTAGAACTTCCAAGTTTAGGGTATAAGATATAGGGTTGAGGGTGTAGGATTCAGGGTTGAGTGTATTAGGTTTATGGTTGAGGGTATAAGGTATAGGGTTTAGGGCTTCTTGGTTTTAGGGTGTAGGATATAGGGTTTAGGTTCAAGGGTATAGGGTTTACAGTTGAGGGTATAAGATATAGGGTCGAGGATATAGGGTTTACAATGGAGGGTATAAGGTTGAGGGTGCAGGGTTGAGGGTATAGGATATATGGTTTAGGGTATAGGATTGAGGGTATATGGTTTAGGATTAAGGGTATTGGGTATAGGGTCGAGGGTATAGGGTTTAGGGTTTAGGGTATAAAGGTATAGGGTTTATGGTATAGGGTATAGGGTGTAGATTTAAGGGTTGAGGTTTTAGCGTATAGGCTTTAGGGCCTAGGTTTGAGGAACAGTATTCAAGGTTGAGGGTATAGGGTTGATTGTTTAGGGTATAGGGCTTAGGGTTGAGAATATTGGGTATAGGGTTGAGGGTATTGTGTTTATGGATGAGGGTATAAGGTATAGAATTTAGGGTTGAGGGTATATGGTATAAGGTTTAGGGTATAGGATTAAGGGTATAGGGTTTAGGCTTTAGGGTTGAGGGTATTGGGTATAAGGTATAGTGTATAGCCTAGTTTATGGTTGAGGGTATAAGGTTTAGGGTTTAGGGTATAGGGTTGAGGTTTGAGGGTATTCCAAGTACATAGGGTTGAAGGTATAAGGTTTACGGTTGAGGATATGAGGTATAGGGTCGAGGGTATAGGGTTAACAGTGGAGGGTATAAGGTTGAGGGTGTAGGGTTGAGGGTATAAGGTATAGGGCTTAGGTTTGAGGGTATAGGGCTTAGGGTATAGGGTTGAGGGTTTAGGGTTAAGGGTTAAGGATATTGGGTATAGGGTTTAGGGTTGAGGGTATAAGGTATAGGGTTGAGGGTATATATTTTAGGGTTGAGGGCATGGATTATAGGGTTGAGGGTTTAGCGTATAGGCTTTAGATCCTAGGGTTGAGGGATAGTGTTCACGGTTGAGGGTATAGGGTTGATTGTATATGGTGTAGGGTTTAGGGTTGAGGATATTGGGTATAGGGTTGAGAGTAATTGGTTTACGGTTGAAGGTATAAGGTATAGGGTTGAGGGTTGAGGGTTTAGGTTTTAGGGTATAGGATTGATGGTATAGGGTTTAGGCTTTAGGGTTGAGGGTATTGGGTATAAGGTATATTATATAGGTTTTATAGTTGAGGGTATAAGGTATAGGGTTTAGGGTTTAGCATCTAGGGTATAGGGTTCAGGGTTCAGGTATTGGGTACAAAGCGTCGAGGGTATAAGGTTTATAGTTGAGGGTATATGGTATAGGGTCGAGGGTATAGGGTTTATGGTGAAGGGTATAAGGTTGAGGGTATGGGATTGAGGGTATAAGGTATAGGGTTTAGGTTTGAGGGTATAAGGTTTAGGGTTAAGGGTATTAGGTATAGGGTCGAGGGTATGGGGTTTAGGGTTTAGGGTATAAGGTATAGGGTCGAGGGTACATGGTTTAGGGTTGAGGGTATGGATTTTTAGAGTTGATGGTTTAACATATAGGATTTACGGCCTAGGGTTGAGGGATAGTGTTCATGGTTGAGGGTATAGGGTTGAGTGTATAGGGTTTACAGTTGAGGATAATGGGTATAGGGTTTATGGTTGAGGGTATAAGGTATAGGGTCAAGGATATAGGGTTTAGGGTTCAAGGTATGGAGTTTAGGGTTGATGGTTTAGCGTATAAGATTTAGGGCCTAGGGTTGATGGATAGTGTTCAAGGTTGAGGGTATAGGGTTTATGGTTAAGGGTATTGGGTATAGCATTTATGGTTGAGGTTATAAGGTATAGGGTTTAGGGTTGAGGGTATGGAGTTTAGGGTTGAGGGTATAGGGTTTATGGTTGAGGGTATAGGGTATTGGGTATAGGGTATAAGGTATAGGGTTGAGGGTGTAGGGTTTAGGATTGAGTGTGTTAGGTTTACAATTGTATGTGTCTATAAATGATATAATATGCTCACACTTTATACAAGTTAAAACACACTTGCGCTTTATACAAGTGAAAATGTGCTTGCGCTTTAATGTGAGAGTGTTTTAGGGAATACTAAAAAATGGTAAAAGGGTATGTGACCCATGATTTTAGGCCCACATGCTTTGTTATTCTCTAATTTTTGTGCATTATCTGATAAAGAAACACTTTTCCATGGTGTTGATAAAAGCACAAGCATATTTTACATTTTCCACCACCTTTTTTGTTTTACAACGTAGAAGAAGGAAACACCTAAAGTTTTAAATCAAATTTGATTAAATGAACTATTATTTTCATGTTTCTAGTTTTGGAATGCTAATTATGAATTTTGTTTGTTTTATTTCATAATATAGATTCTCTCTTTTCATTGTTTTTATTAATTCTATTAGATTTATATCGAACATTGAAAACAAAGGAACTCAGCGAAAAGCTCAAATTTTTGAGGATTTTGAAGCAAAAAAGGATGAACTAGACATAATTGTGCAATTTGTCAAGTCAAATCTTAAATTTTAAGGTACATTCTATTTATTTTTCTATTTTTTTGTGCATTCCACCTTGTCCACTTCCTATTTCTCAAAAAGTTATATGCAAAGGATTGCACATTTGATGAAATAATATTATTTGTATATTGACAAATATAGTTGGGAAATATCACTTCCTCTCTACAACATGGTTATAAGCATAAATATTTCTACATCAATAACACGTTGAATATTGACATGTCTTATTATACATCCACACACATATTATTATTATAGAGTATCAACACCTATGTGGTTATACACCATCAATAGAAAGCTTCATTATTATTATTATTATTATTATAGATACAGTGCAAAATTTCTCTCAATTTCACTTTTGTACATTAATTCTATTGGAAATAGATACTAGAATCATGGCACACTAGACAAGATTAACATCAAGCACTACTTTGATTAGATCACCTTGGTATGAAATGTATATAATTCAAATTGTGTCATCTTAGAGAATATGCTAGCACATTGGATCAATACAATCTTGATTTGAAATACCTTATAATTCACATAATTATATCAAATTTGTGCTATCCTTATTGGATTCCTCCAAAATAAACAAAACTACAACATTAGGGTTGAATACATATGTAATTAATTATCAGATAGGGAATATTCACACATCCCTTTGAGAGGCATCTAAGTTACGAATACACCTCTCTTCTTAGTGTTAGAGTACAAGGATGTCACATACATCCCCTAGAATTCTTAGGAATTCACAAATTAGGAGAATTGGCTCAACCCATCACCTAGGATCTTAAAACTAGCACATAAAGTAATAACAAATGGTATGAGTACAAGGGGGTATGTCAAGGAATTCCACTTAATTATGAAAATAAATAATTCTTGGTTATAATCAAATACATCTTCATAATCAAAAGTAAAATACACAAATCTATAGATAAGTACAATACACTAGTGTTAGTGGTGCAAGATGAAGATCATTGTTATATCTCATTCTATCTAGATTACTCACCTTGGATTGGTGCATGAACAATTCATTATCCAACTTGCTAATATACTCAAATAGAATACATTGAGGTGGCAGATGACTAGGAGGACATCATTTCACATCACCATACAATATTTGATAGTCCTTTGTGTTGTGTGCAAGAATTTACATTCTTACACATGCTATTGTACAAGCTTCAACAACTCTTTGCACCTTATGTAAGCACTTATATATTTTCACATGCTATCATACAAACCTCTATATACCTTTATATTATTACACAAGGACCTACAATTTTTAACTTATCATGACCACACACTGTGTAAGCATGCTCCATCACAAGACCACATGCAACTCTTTATCATCAATAACCTTCATGCATTTGTTATCTAGTGAGATATCATGTATGAATCGATATAAATTTATGTAAATACCTTTCCATTTTAGTAGTTGTGTATGTGTACAACTTTAAGCATGAGGTAAAATGCCAATCATTAAGAATCACCATTGACAAGTAGTTAGAAGTTTAACTATTATGGAGTATTTTTTATGCTTCTTATTCTTGTTTTGAGATTGAAATGTAATGCATTCTTTATATTCACATGGATCTATCACATTAAATAAAAGGAAGAATACTATATATTCATGTGCAAACTAGTTTAATGTGTTACCCCTTTCTAGCCACACAAATCTTCAGTACTAGTCACTTTATTTATAAGAAACCATTGTCAACCTATGACTGTCCTAGTGAAGTTATGATTGTCCCAATGAACCTATGATTGCCCTAATGAAGTTATGACTATCCTAATGAACCTATGATCATCCTAATGAAGTTATGATAGTCCTAATGAACCTATGATCATCCAAATGAATTTATGAAAATCCTAATGAACTTATGGCTGTCCTAATAGACCTATGACCATCCTAATGAAGTTATGATTGTCCTAATGAACCTATGACCATCCTAATGAATTTATGACAATCCTAATGAACCTATGATTGTCCTAAGGAACCTATGATTGTCTTAAGGAACCTATGAATGTCCAAATAAAGTTATGATTGTCCTAATGAGCCTATGACCATCCTAATGAAGTTATGACTATCCTAATGAACCTATGGTTGTCCTAATGAAGTTATGATAGTCTTAATGAATTAATTTCAGTCTTAGTGAAGTTATGACTATCCTAATGAACCTATGATTGTCCTAATAAAATTATGATAGTCCTAATGAACCTATGACCATCCTAATAAATTGATGTCAGTCTTAATGAACCTATGACCGTCCTATGTAATATATGACTATCCTAATGAAGTTATGATTTTCCTAATGAACCTATGACCATCCTAATGAACTTATGACAGTCTTAAGTTTATGATTATTTTTATATTTATGTATGAGATTGATTTAATTTTTAGTATCATGATGGAACTAATATTTATGTATTATTCATGATACATATATAATTCTTCATCATGTCGAGGAAATGACCAAATACTTTGACATTGGATGAGCATGAAGCTGAGAATGCAAATAAAATAAAAGGAATGATGTGACTTTGTGAAAGAAGGAAATTGAACACCATAAAGAAGACATGCCAATTCAAGAGGAACATGAACCATCCACTCAATGTAAGAGATATATTGAATAGGCGGCGAAAAGAAAATGAATGCAAAACCTCTATGTAATGAGAAATTTGAATCCCAAAGTTGGGGGCACGTCATCTACCACATGTCAAGTTGGAGGCATACCATCTACCACATCTCAACTTGAAAGTGCATCATCATTCATATCTGAAGTTTGATGTATACCATCTTTCACATCTCAATTTGGAGGCACACCATCTTTCACGTCTTAAATTGGAGGCATGCCATCTTCCACATATTAAGTTGAAGGTGACCCATTTTTTTCCATTTCAACTTCGAGGTACGTCATCTTTTTCATCTCCAATTAAAGGTATTCCATCTATCCCATCTCACTTAAATATTGATGAAATTTTCTAATGTTGAGGCAACTTTACCTTTGAGAACACCTAGAATTTTGCATAGAAACTAATGGTTGATAATATTCCAAAGAATACTTATCGAAGATATGCTAATAAGATATGGAGATTTTTTTTGATAAATTAAATAAAACTGGAAGATTTCAACTATTTATTGAAATGATGATAAATCTATAATTTAGGCCCATTATGAAGATTTTGGGCTAAGAACATCAGATGCTTCAAGTGAGAAATATATTGTAAAGAATCTAATGAGTGCATAAGATAGTGTGGGTTCTACCTCATACACCAAAGATAGTAATATCATACGACGTGTCATTACATCAACAATAGTAAGAAATCAAACCAAGAAATCTCACCTCATTAGAAAGACAAGTCAAGCATTGAAAATAAGTAGAAAAACTCTAATGAGAGTCATCAAAAGGCATCAAAGAGTGGAGGACCTGAATAACAATGAATTATGGGCATTATTTGGTAAACTCCAATGGAAAGATAAACCAATTGTTGAAGCTTTGAGATCCCTAATTGAATAATTTGGAAGAATAACACAAGGGAATCTCCTAATCAAAGAGATGTTGTTAGAAGGAGAATTGGTAGTTGAAACTATGAGCCACATCCAAATCATTTTTGGGATATGAGTCAAACAAAAAAAATGCCAAATTTCTAGAGATGCGTCCTCAAATTAAATTTATTCAAAGATATTTTTAAATGGTAAAGCCTTTTTATGTCAAAATAAATCACACACATAAAACTTCTTGTTGTAGAGTACATATTGATATCTATAACCATTATGATGTTTATCAACATATATGTGTATATTTGTATACTAAAATTATGGTAACATATTCAAGTGGATTTTTTATGCTAAGGAAAGGTCTTTTATCTCACCCCACCTTGCCCAATCATTCTAGACTACAGTACTTTGTCACTTTCTCTTAAGAGCCCTAAGTGCCAAAAGTGTCAAAATATGATGGGTTGTTTCTCAAAACTTGTGCCACCTATAAATGTTTCATGTGAAGATACAAGTTCATGTGTAGGTTCCTTTCACAATAACCTCTCTCACATTTTTAAAACTCAAATCTATTTGGTCATGGCAACAAGTTTTCAGATATTGTAAAAATGTCAAATGCAATGAAGAAAAAGTTGCAAGGTAGCATAATTTTTGTTCTTTGGGTCATGGGGCCAAACTGACAATGTCGACATATCCAAGTGGGTGGGTTTATACTAGGAATTTTTTTATTTCACACCCTAGCTTGCTTGAACATTCGAAACTACATTGTGTCGGTGCTCTCTTAAAAGCTCTAAGTGTCAAAAAGTGTCAAACTTTGATGGGTTATTTTCAAAAACCATGGCAACTAAAAATGTTCCATTAATGATACAAGGTCATGTAGGGTACCTCCACAATAAATTCTCTCAAATTTTTAATAATTCAATCCATTTTGTCATGGTGACAAATTTTCAGACGTTTCAAAAAGCATCAAATGCTTTGAAGAAAAAGTTGCAAGGTAGCATATTTTTTGTTATGTGCATCGTGGGGCCAAACTAACAATGCTAACATGGTTGAGAGAATTTTTAAGCTAGTAAAGGTTCTATTTTGTACCTCATCTTACCCTAACATTCTAGACTACATTGTGTTGGCACTTTCTCTTAAGAGCCCTAAGTGCTAAAATGTGTCAAACTTTGATGGGTTGTTTCTTGGAAACTATGGCACTTAAAAATGTTTTATCTAAAGTTACATGGTCATGTAGGGTCCCTCCATAATAATCTATCTCAAATTTTTAAACTCCAATCCATTTGGTCATCATGACGAGTTTTCAAACATTGCACAAAAGTGTCAACACATTGAAGAAAAAGTTGCAAGATAGCATAATTTTTGTTTTGTACATTGTGGGGCCAAACCAACAGTTTTAAAACATCTAGGTGGGAGTTTTTATGCAAGGTAAGGTCTTATTTCTCACCCTATATTTACCAAACGTTCCAGACTATATTGTATAAGTGCTTTCTCTTAAGAGCCCTAAATGCCAAAAAGTGCCTAACTTTGACAGGTTGTTTATCAAAAACTATGGAACCTGCAAATATTTTTTTAAAGGTATAGGGTCATTTAGGATCCATTCACAATAAACTATCTTTATTTTTTTTAAATCCAATACATTTGGTTGGGGCAACAAGTTTTCAAACATTGCAAAAAGTGTCAAATGTATTGAAGAAAATGTTACAAGGTAGCATATTTTTTGTTGTATGTCATGGGGCCAAACTACAATACTAAAAGGTCCAGGTGGGTGGGATTATTCTAGGAAAGGTCTTATTTTTCACCATATATTGCCTAAAATTCAAGACTATATTGTGTTGGTACTTTATCTTAAGAACCCATGCCAAAAAGTACCAAAATTTGATGGGTTGTTTCTCAAAAATTGTGGCACCTAAAGAATTTATTATAAAGGTACATGGTAATTCAGGGTCCCTCCCCAATAACCTCTCTCAAATTTTTAAAACTGCAATTCATTTGGTTGTGGCGAAAAGTTTTCAAATGTTGTAAAAAGTGTCAAATGCATTAAAGAAAAGTCGCAAGGTAGCATATTTCTTGTTGTGTGTGTCATGGGGCTAAACCAAAAGTGTCAAAACATCTAGGTGGGTGGGTTTATGCTAGGAAATATCATATTCCATCCCCCATCTTGCCTGAACATTTTAGACTACATTATATGATGCTCTCTCTTATGATCCCTAAGTGCCAAAAAGAGCCACACTTTGAAGGGTTGTTTCTCAGAAACCATGGCACTTCAAAATGTTTTTTCTTAAATTTGTAAAACTCCAATCCATTTGGTTGTGGCTACAAGTTTTTAGACGTTGCAAAAAGTGTCAAATATATTGAAGAAAATATTGCAAGGTAGCATAATTTTTGTTTTGTGCATCATGGGGACATATCAATAATAATGACACATTCAAGTGGGTGTTTTTATTCTATGCAAGGCCCTATTTCACATCCCATCTTGCCTGAATGTTCCAAACTACATTGTGTCAGTGATTTTTATGCTAAGTGCCAAAAAGTGCCAAACTTTGACGAGTTATTTCTCAGAAACCATGGAGCCTACAATGTTTAATCTAAAGGTGTAGGGTCACATAGGGTCCCTCCACAATAAAATTTCTCAATTATTTAAAAATCCAATCCATTTGGCCACGGTGAGAATTTTTCAGACATTACAAAAAGTGTTAAATACATTGAAAAAAAAGTTGCAAGGTAGCATATTTTTTGTTTTTTGCATCATGGGGCCAAACCAACAGTGTTAACACATCTGTATGGGTGGTTTTATGCTATTAAATGTCCTATTTTTCACCCCATATTTCTAAAATGTTCCAGACTACATTGTGTCGGCACTTTCTCTCAAGAGCCCTAAGTGCCAAAAAGTGCCAAATTTTGATGAGCTTTTTCTTGGAAATTGTGGAACCTACAAATATTTTGTCTAAAGGTGCAAGGTCATGTATGGTCCCTTTACAATAGCCTCTCTCATTTTTTCATATCTCCAATTTGTTTCACCATGGAAACAACATTTCAAATGTTGTAAAAAGTGTCAATTGCATTCAGTAAAAATTTGTTTGAAGACATTTTTTACGTTCTTCATTTCATAGGGCTAACCTGAAAATGCCTACACATTGGGGTGGGTGTATTGATACTATTAGAGGTCTCATTTTTTTACCCAAGCATCTTGATCCTTTTGAGGTAAATTAGGCCATCAAAATTTCTTAAGATCGTGGGTTTATCATAGATACGGTCGGCTATGCAAAGAGGACAATCAGAAAGATTTTTAATTGTGTCTTTAGAGGAGAAAGCAATATCAAGAGAGTTTTTTACAATAGACTTGACTTTGTGTGGTGGGTTTTTTACCTGAAAAGGTTTTCCCACGTAAAATACTATGTCATCTGTGTTTGCTCATTCTTTGTTATCTCATTTCAAAGGTTGTATGCATCTCAAGTAGTTTTAGAAGCTATTAGAATCATTTTATGCTTCACTCCTCGGTTGTATTGGTGTTAAGGGAAAGTATTTTGCACTATTGGGTCATTAGATCCAGCCCTCTTTCCCTTCACAGTGGTATCAGAGCTTGGTCAATTTTGTTATCTTTGAAGGAAAAGCGCAGTTTTTTGTGCCAATATTGTTTCCAGTGGGAGTCTTGCATTGATAAACTTGTTTCTGTTTTGAGATGGCGAGTACATCTGGTAGAGTTGAGATTGAGAAGTTTAATGGCAGTAAGTTCGAGTTATGGAAACTCAAGGTTGAAGACCTTTTTGTGAATAGAGACCTGTGGATTGCAGTGTCAGGAACTAAGCCACAAAATATGACCCAAGAAGCTTGGGATCTTGCTGATAGAAAAGCAAGAGGTTTGATAAGACTGAGTCTAGCCAATTTTGTGCTCCTGAATGTTCATGAGGAGATGTCTACAGCTTCTTTGTGGAAGAAGCTTGGTGACATTTATCAGGGAAAGTCTCTGGTAAATAAGTTATTCCTGAGGAAGAACTTGTATTCCTTGAAAATGGATGAAGGTGCATCTGTTGCAGACCATCTGAACTCGTTTAACATGATTGTTACTCAACTGGCGTCTGTAGGTGTAAAGATTGAGGAGGAGGATCGTTGCATGCTCCTGTTGTGTTCGTTACCTGACAGTTGGGATCATCTTGTGATGGCTATTGGAAGCACAACCACTACTTTCAAGATGGATGATGTGGTTGTTTCGCTTTTGTCTAAAGAAATGCAAAGGAAATCTTTTGAGATGGCCAAAGAGGCTCTTGCTGTTTGAGGTAGACCAAAGGAGAAAGGCAAAAAGAAAGACAACAAGTCAAAATCCAAGTCTAAAGGGAGATCAAAGTCTCCTGGTAAAAAGTCCAAGGTGAAATGTTGGAACTATGGGCAACCTGGTCACATCCGAAAGGATTGTAAAGAGAAAAAGAAGAAGTATGCTTCTGATAATGAATCTTCTCATAGTGATGCAGACGCCTTCATTGTAGCCTTGGCAACTCAGGCATCTGATGATGTTTGGCTGGTTGACTCTGGTGCCTCTTTTCACATGACATCCCATAGAGATTGGTTCTCAAAGTACAAGAAGTATGATGGTGGAAAGGTGTATTTGGCAAGTGATTCAACGCCGGAGATTGTTGGAAAAGGAAGAGTCAGAATTCAGTTTCCTGATAGGAGAGTCAAAGGAATAGGTGGTGTTCTTCACATCCCAGGTTTGGCTCGAAATCTTCTTTTCGTTAGTAAGTTAAATGATGTTGGTGTAGAAGTTTCATTCTCAAGTAAAGGTTGTAAAATGGCTAGAGGTGCCATGGTGCTAGCTAAGGTTGTTCGTACTGGCACTTTGTACAAGATGGATGCACGTCCTGTTCTTTGTAACAGTGCCTCTGTAAAATCATGTAATTCTGCACCTATAGAGAAAGATGAAGACTCTTCTCTGTCTGCAAATGCTTTGGAGGTAAAACTCCCAGCAGAGAAGACCATGTTATGGCATCATAGACTTGGTCACATTGGTGAGAAAGGTTTAAAAACCTTGAAGAATAAAAACCTTGTAGAAGGGCTTGATGATTGTAACCTTGAGTTCGATTTCTGTAAACATTGCATTTATGGAAAGCAACACCGTGTTTCCTTTTCCTCTAGTCCTCACAAATCTTTTGGTATACTGGATTATGTTCATTCTGATGTGTTTGGTCCAGTTAATGTTCCTTCATTATCGAAGTCTAGATATTATGTTTCTTTTATTGATGACTGTTTGAGAAGGGCATGTGTATACTTTCTTAAAAGTAAATCAGAAGTGTTCAGTCAATTTAAAGAGTTTAAATCTTTAGTAGAAAATCAGGCTGGAAGAAAAATAAAGTGTTTCAGGACAGACAATGGAGGTGAGTTTTTTTCTGCAGATTTTGAAAGGTATTGCACTGATCATGGAATTAAAAGGCATAAGACAACCCCCTACACTCCACAGCAAAATGGAGTTGTTGAAAGGTTGAACAGGACGCTGATGGAAAAGGCAAGGAGTATGCTGAGTGGTGCTGGTCTGGAGCAAAAGTTATGGGCTGAGGCTATGGCTACAGCATGTTATCTATTAAATAGATCTCCCTGCTCTTCTCTTGTTGACAAAACACCTTTGGATGCATGATCAGAAAAGAAACCCTCACTAAGGCATGTCCGGGTCTTTGGCTGTGAGGCATATGTTCATGTGCCAAATGAAAAGAGATCTAAGTTAGATAACAAGGCTGTCAAATGTATTTGCATCGGCTATGAAGTTGGTGTGAAAGGATACAAGCTTTGGAACCCTGTTGCTAAGAAGGTTTTGTATAGCAGAAGCGTCATTTTTCGTGAGCTGAAACCTTCAGTAAGTGATCAGCAACTTGAGACAGATTAGAGTGACAAGAAGAAGGATGCAGTTGAGATTCCTCAAACTCCAGAAAGGGAAGAGCTGCATGGTGTACCTGAGATTGAGGAGAGCTCAAGCAGCTCTAGAAGTTCTGATGATGAAGAACAACCTCAACCTATAAGGAGATCTACACGAGAAAGAAGACAACCAAAAAGGTATGGTTTCTCTATGTTATATTCAAACTGTGCTTATGCTTTAATAACCAGCACTAATGAACTTAGGATTGTGAAAGAAGCAATCAGCATGGCTGATTAAAATTCTTGGCTAGAAGCCATGAATGAGGAGAGGATTCCTTGAAAAAGAATGATACCTGGAAGTTAGTACCACTGCCTAAAGGGCGAAAGCCTATTGGCTGTAAGTGGATATTCAAAAGGAAGACAGGCCTTGATGGCAGTGTTGAGAAGTATAAGGCACGACTGGTTGCAAAGGGTTTTTCCCAAGTTGAGGGAATTGAATATGGAGAGATCTTTTCCCCTGTAGCAAAGCTGACATCCATCAGATTTTTGTTGTCATTAGCAGCTGTATATGACTTTGAAATTGAGCAGATGGATGTGAAGACAGCATTTCTCCATGGTGAGCTGGAAGAAGAAATTTACATGTCTCAGCCTAAGCATTTTGTTGAAAGAGGTAAACAAAATTTGGTTTGCAAGTTAAATAAATCTCTTTATGGTTTAAAGCAATCTCCTAGAATGTGGTACCAGAAATTTGACACATTTGTGTTGTCAATTGGGTTTGTGAGATAAAAATCTGATCATTGCATCTATTATAAATGTGAGAATGATCATGTGCTTGTTATTACTTTGTATGTGGATGACATGTTATTCATTGGTAATAGCAAGACTATGATTTCTAACCTTAAAACTCAGTTGTCTGCTAAGTTCAAAATGAAAGATCTTGGAGCAGCAAGGTACATTCTTGGAATGGAGATAACCAGGGATAGAACAAGCAGAAAACTTTGGCTCAGCCATAGTAAGTATGTGAAAACTGTTGTAGAGAGGTTTAGCAAGAATGATTGCAAGCAGCTAGTTGTTCCAATCATGCAACGATTGAAACTATCTGTTGAAGACTATCCAAAATCTGCTACTGAGATGAAGGACATGACCAATGTGCTATGGTCTGCACAAGACCAGACATTGCCCAAGCAGTGGGAGTTCTAAGCCGGTTCATGGAAAATCTAGGAAGATCACATTGGGATGTTGTGAAGAGAACGTTCAGGTATTTGAAAGGTACTTCAGATTATACTTTGTTTTACCATGGCAGTATGGTTGCCTCACAAAGGACTCTCAGCATTCAGGGATATGTTGATTCAGATTGGGGAGGTGACATTGACAGTAGGAGATCCACCAGTGGATACACTTTCATGCTTAATGGTGGAGCAATCAGTTGGATGAGCAAAAGGCAAGTTGTTGTTGCTTTATCCACAATAGAGGTTGAGTATATGGCAGCAACTCATGCTTGTAAGGAGGTAGTGTGGCTGAGGCATTTGTGTTCAAACATTGGATTTAATATTGGGCAGATTTCAATCTGCTGTGACAGTCAAAGTGTCATTTGTTTGGCAAAGAATCTAACCTTTCATGCCAGAACCAAGCACATAGATGTGCAATATCACTTCGTGAGGGATATGGTTGAAGATGGCAAGGTCAATTTAGAAAAGGTTGACACCTTGAAGAATGTTGCAGATGCCTTGACAAAGCCAGTGAGCACAGACAACTTCAAGTGGTGCACAGAATGGATGGGTCTTGGGGCCTATGATCGTCAATGAGGTTTGATATCATGAGGAAGCTGGAAGTATTCGCCAAGTGGGAGATTGTTGAGAAATTTTGTCTCAAACTTCCAGCTCGAAGTCCTCATTCTTTTGCCTTGGCGAAATGTCATGCCTTTTACTTTGTCTGGCAGAGGCGGAATCGGGTTGGAACTTGGCTTTGTTCTTTTGGCCTTGTTCCGGGTTTGTCTCCAGCTACGGCTGCAGCTCCGCTTCCCGCAGTCTATTTTTGCGGCTTCGTTCTTCTTTGGTGGTGTCAGAGGCGGAACCAAGTTTGGAACTTAACTATGTCAGTTTGTAAGGTTCCTGTTTATGTTTCCATTCCGGCTCTGGATCCAATTCCTGCATTTGCGATCTGGTCTTCCTTGCGGTTTGCTTTTTTCTCGGGATGGTTTCCTTCGCTTTGTTCTGGTTCAGGTTTGTTGTTTCTTGCAGTTGTCGGAGGCTGAACCGAAATGTTTCTTGAACCTGGACTTTTGGTAAAGTCCTATTTCCGTTTTCGATTCCGATCCGACTCTGACTCTAGTCCTATCTTCTGGTTTGACTTCGCGTTGACTTCCTCTGGAGTGAACTGTCTTGGGCTTGCTCTTCCTTGCAGTTGACGAAGGTGGAAATGAAATGGTTCCTAAACCTATATTTTCAGTGAAGTCCAATTTTGTCTCCAGTTCTAACTCTAGTTTCGGCAGAGTTGTAAAGACTTGGATGTCTTGGACGAGCTCGGTGTCTGTTTGACCAAGTTGGACTCAATGTCAGTTGTGATAGGCAATCGGATTTGGACACGTTGCAGTCTGTCTGAATGTTGATTAGACAGAAACCTAAATAGTTATTGTGACCGTTGCATAGTCAACCCAGGGTCGCGAACTCAACCCATTTTTTGTTGTTGGCATTGAATGCAAAGGTGGTTGGTTGTAGGGAAATTTTTCAAGTCTGATTAGTTGCGTGATTTGTGGTTGGACTTCATTGTTGTGAAGGACTTCTTGAGTCGACTACATATGATTGAGAGATCAGGATGTTTGCAGAAGTTGAACAAGTTGCAAAAGGTTGAAAAAGTCGCAGGTTGAAGAGCTGAAGAAGAAAAAGAACGTGAGTTCTGGAAGAGAGTTTGAACTGTATGTTGAGAAAACATTGTAACAGTGAATTCGAATCTCTTTGGGCGATTGTGAGTAGAACAAAGAAGTCTGAAAATTGTATGTAATCGATTCATTACTGTAATACAATAGACTTGACTTTGTGTGGTGGGTTTTTTACTGAAAAGGTTTTCCCACGTAAAATATTGTGTCATCTGTGTTTTCTCATTCTTTGTTATCTCATTTCAAAGGTTGTATGCATCTCAAGTAGTTTTAGAAGCTATTAGAATCAGTTTATGCTTCACTCCTCGGTTGTATTGGTGTTAAGGGAAAGTATTCTACATTGTTGGGTCATTAGATCTAGCCCTCTTTCCCTTCATATCCATGCTTCTCTTGGTTGGCCCTTTGATAGTTGATATTATGTGTGCTCCTTGATGGAAAAATTATGCAAAGTGCTTAAGATTCAAGATGAAGATGTAAATGGCTAAGATGGATATGGGATGAAATGATGTGATAATAACTTATGGAGGCTCAAATTGCTCAAGATCATAAGTTAGCTAAGAATGCATAAGGATCCTTTAATGAAGAAAGAAGGGAAATCTTTATAGGAAAAATTGAATTCTCTAAAGAATTCAACGGTCAAGATTGATCCACCATGGCCAAGATAGAGGGCTATGGTGAGTTGAGGACTCACAAGCCCTCACATTTGGACATGTGGCGGGTGAGTTGTCCAAAGGACAAGGTGAGATGGACAGGGGTACAAATGACATGGAAGAGGCCATGTGGTCCCAAGGTACTTACTTACAAGTACCTTGGGATGGGAGAGTATTTCTTTAAAAATTTATTCCTTGGCCCCATATGGGGCTGAAAGTGACAAGTAATGACTTTTAGAAAGTCATCATTTTTCAACATGGGGAATGGGAAAGACCTTGGAGAAATAAAAGTGTATTTTTAATTCACTTTTAGGGAGAGACTAAAAGGTAAAACAAGATTCCTTAAAAAGAGGTCCTTGTCCTTTAGGTACGATGTGACACATGAGATGTCATGGGGAAGACAAATGCATGGGGGGAATAAGTGTGAATTTTTAATTCACATGGCGAAGAGTTCAACCCAAAAAAGGTAAGTACCAAGAAGGTTGACTTAAGGACATGTTAAAAGGGGTAAGTGATTAGGATTAGGATTGTGCAAACAGATGATTAGATTAATTAATGATGATTAGAGGCAAGTGGCAAGTTATGGAGGATGTGACATTAATCCTCATTAAGGATATGCGCATCTTAATGAAGGATTAATTAAATTAATCCAGTTTAGTGAAGGATTATGGAGAATGTGACAAGGAGAGAGAAAGAATGAATTAAAAAAAGATAAGGATAATTCACTGAATTAAATAAATTGATCGATTTATTTAATTTAGAGATGAAGTGGGTTAATGTATAAAGTATTTAATTGATTTAATTAAATACCTTAGGAACATTAGGGAAAAATCAATATTAATTAAATAAATAATTTAATTAACGTTGATGAAGGGGATGAGGGAAAGGATAAATTTGTCCTTATATAAAGGGTCAAATTTAGGTGTCTACATTTTGCCCCTCTCTGATATATTGTTTAGAATAATGGTGTTTCGAAGAAGAAGATGCCTCGGTGCGAGAGAGGTTTCCCAAATGGAGGGGAATGATAGGAGATGCCCCAATCAGGGTTAAGAATGTAATGTGGTGAATATTGTAGGGTATGCCCCATCGAGAGGGTGGTAGGAGAAAAAGGGGTCCCAGACAGCGTCTGAATATGAAGAAATAAAAGGTATGGTTGGAAAGATCTCAAAAAATCAAGCAAGTTTTCCTTTTGAACGAAATCAATCGGACACATGTGGCGCAAATGATGGCCCGCGGTAGTTTCAGGATTAGTTAGAAGAAAAAAAGGTTAAATAAAGGAAAAAAAATTCCCTAAATTTAGAAAAGAGGGAGAAAGGTATAAATAGGAATGTGAGGATTATTATTCCTAATTTGGACAACTAGCACTTGGAGAGGAAGACAAGAAAGGGACAATGTCAGACGACTATGATGACAACATTGTGCACCAAGCGGACGAGGTGCGGAGCTTCTGGGCCGAGTACGTCATTCCCTGTTAGGTTAGGATCGAAAACCACCTTTGTGATTTCAGCACATTTTTATTAGTAATGTGACCATTATTAGAAGTTTGAAAACACGGGTTGGGATTTTGGGAGTAGAATAGAGAAATCGGTAGAAGAGAAAACAGAAATTCGAAACAAAATCTTTCGAATATGGGAATAAAAAATGAGGGGTGCTCAATCAGCCCCTCATTGAGATGCCCGGGGCCACACACCGGTGACCCGGCCCCACATAGGGGCAGTCGTGCTCGCCGGGAGGTGGCCCCACCCCATATAGGGGCGACTATGCCCACAGACGGGCGACCACGCCCCACATAGGGGTGGTCACACCCACCCCCAGACAGAGGCGGTCGCACCCTGGCTACGGGCAGTCGTGCCCACCAGGGGCAGCCATGCCCCAGCCACGGGCGATCGTGCCCACCAAGGGCAGTCACACCCACCAAGAGTGGTCACACCCCGGCCATGAGTGGTCGCGCCCACCAAGGGCGGCCCCGCCTCGAAAGCGGTTGCGCCCTCCAAGCGTGGCTCACCTTAGTGGCAGCGGAACCCAGGCGAAAGGGCGGCCTCACCTCGACCGAGGGGCAGTTGTGCCCCTCCAAGCACAGCCCGCCTCAGTGGCGGCGACACCTGGGAGAAAGGACGGCCCCGCCCGATGGGCGGCGTCGACCCCAAAAGTGGGTGGTCGTGTCGCAAGTGCCAGCACCCACCGAGGGGCGGCTATGCCCATAAGGCAACCCTACCCCTGACAAAAGAGGTGGCCCCGACCCAGACAAAGGGGTGGCCCCAAGCTACACAAAAAAGGTAGCCCCACCCCCGGAGGAAAAGGCGGGGACAGTTAGAAAGAAGGGGAGAGAGGGGAGCGTTGTCCGGGACACGGGTAAGTTAGGGATAGTGACAGAGGGTCAAAATAAAATGATTATGTATATGATAAAGTTTGTGGGGTAATTGCAGAGATTCAAGACGTTGCGAGACGTTGCGAACGCAGGAGAGGAGGTCGCAGGTGCTTGCGACGACGCAATAGGCGATAACCGGAGTAGATCATTAGTGTCTAGCAGAGGTGGGGTTGTTGCATTTCCTAGGATATCTGTTTATCAAAGCGCATCGGGCGATGTTGACAGCGTTGATCGAGTGTTGGGACTCAGCGATGTTGACCTTTCATCTTTCGACAGGGGAGATGACTGTGACACTAGAGGATGTCTGGTAGATTTTGAGGTTGTCGATAGCAGGTCGATTGGTTAGTGAGTTGAGATCGGAGGGAGATGAGTTAGACCACACCATGTGGGTCCTGTTTGGGTGGGAGGACTTGCCAGTGGAGAAGAATGGTTTAGACGTGGATCAGTGCCTAGGACTAGGAGTACCACCATTGCCATTGTACTTGTGCGGGTTGAGTAGTGACATACTCATACCAGACAGGAGTGGGAGACGGTGCATCTTAGGTTATATGGAGGTTGTCTGACATATCATCGAGGGGAGAGATGGACAGTTTGTGTGGGGACCATGCGTACTGGCACAGTTATACAAAGAGATGCATGTGGTGTGTTATCGGGATGTAGTCAGCATGTGTCATGTGACATTGCTATAAGTATGGGCGTGGGAGCACGTTAATGTGGCCAAACCAATTGTGGTGAGGGAGGGACGGACAGAGGAGACAGCGTCGGTAGCCTGGTGGTATGATGTAGAGGATGGGTGGATGTTTTGATATGAGGGTGCAGGGGAGTTGGATAGGTGGAGGAGAATTTTTGATGAGCTGAGGGAGGAGGACATACTATGGAGGTCGTAGATGTTCTGGAGGTTTAGGGGATGGAGAGAGGATGAGGCAGTGCATAGGAGATATTTCATGACGCGTTGCTATATAGTGGGGAGAGACCCTCGGATAGTAGAGGCACACAGGTCGGATCGGGTGACAAGACAGTATGGGTTGGAGCAGGACATCCAAGTGCCCCAGAGATGTTCAGGCAGCTAATGCGAGAGCGACCATTGGGTGATGAGATTTCAACAGATTTTTTTCGAGAGCACTGGGTGACACTAGGGCAGAAGCTAGTAGAGTACCCGGGTAGAGGTGAGGGACTACTAGATGTTGGGATCATGTTGAGATATGCAGCATGGTTTGCACGACATCATCCTAGATGAATCACACTAGAGGTGTCAATCACAGAGGCACTAGGGTTTGGATCGAGAAAGGAGGCCAGGCCAATGATAAGAGAGGCGAGTCGGCGAGTCGCTAGGGCCAGGGGGTAGTAGAGGAGGGGGACAGAGGCAGCCCGAGGAGGAGATGATGCGAGTAGCCCCACAGGATGGTGGAGGATAGTACTGAGAGTGGGCAGAGTAGGTAGGCAGTAGGAGGTGCCGGAGGTGATAGGATTACAGAGGCAATGGAGGGTGCCAGAGGGGGTAGGGATAAGCAAGCAGCAAGAGGGGCCAGGGGTGGCAGGATCAGGCAGGTAGCAGGAGGTGTCGGAGATGACACAATTACAGAGGCAGCAGAGGGTGAGAGGGTAGGGTAGGGTAGGGTAGGGAAGGGATCAGATAGGAGGTCCCTGGAGATCAGCTAGGAGGAGGAGACAAAGGGGTCGGGGCCAGCCCGACGAGGAGGGACAGGAGGCAGAGGCGATGGAGAGGGATGAGGCTGAAGCGATGGACACAGGAGATGGAGACGGAGCAGTGGTGATGGATACAGAGGTACATGACATTCTTCCCTTAGCAATGAGGCCACCAATAGCAGAGGATCCGATCACCTGGGTAAGAGGAGCGAAGGCGGGAGAGCAAACCACTAAGCAGAGATTGAGGGAGTTAGAGGTGGCTAGGAGGATACTGGAGGTGGAGATTATCAGACTCGGGGCGGATAGGAGACTGCAGGCAAAGGTAGTCAAATTACAGGGCACGAGACAGAGGGATTATGGCTTCATTGTGGACCACCTGACCGCCCAGGTACATGATGCAGAGAGGGAGAGGGATGAGTCACAGGTAGAGGCGAGTAGGCTACAGGCCGAGGTGACTCGGTTGGGGGGAGAGGTAGTGAGGGAGTGAGAGACCAGAGAGTCAGTGAGGTGGGAAAGGGATAGACTGGTGGCGACAGTGGTGCTATTACAGGCAAGGGGTCAACATTTGTCTGAAGGAGAGACAAGTCAAATATCAAAGGCACTAGCAGAGGCAAAGAGAGATATGGGGGATCTGAGGAGATAGGTAGAGGGATTGTTGAGGGAGCAGAGGGAGTTGAGATAGGAGGGAGATGAGCTATGGGCTCGAGCTGAGGTGGTTGGGGAGATAGTGGAGGATATGGGAGTGGTACAGGAGAGGGAGGAGAGCTTAAGGGACCAGGTACAAAGGATGGAGGTAGAGAGGAAGGTCGTTCGAACATAGATGTGGGTGCTGCAGGAGGAGAGGGATGAGGTAGTGACATATAAACATGTCTTGGAGAGGGAGGTAGCACGGTTGCAAGGTCAGTTAGATCAGCTGTAGCGAGATCGAGACAGATTGGTCGAGGGTACGACCTAGTCGCAAGATCAGACAGGGCAGCCATAGGGTGGGACAGACATGATAGGGGAGGAGAGGAGACAGATGTAGGAGGAGATAGAGCTATTGTGAGGTGATAGAGATAGGTTGGTGGTCAAGATGTCATGGGTGCAGGGATAGGTAGATCAGTTGCGGATGGCATAGGATCTATGGGAGCAGGAGAGGAGAGTCCTTTGTGGTCATCGTGGCAAGTACAGATCAGAGGGAGATACCATGAGATTGCAGGTGGTAGAGAGGGATGAGCTCATATGAGAGTCGAGCTATTATATGGGGGCATATTATATGGCACTTCTAGATCCAACGCATCGTATACCGCCCTTTGTTCGGGTAGTGCCTTAGATGATGACACCATCACGGATAGCAGGGACATATTCATGGGGCCTCAACAGCTATAGTGAGACACCGCCACGTAGAGGTTTAGTGCCAGACTCACCTCCGAGATCGAATGGGGTGAGCATAGGGTTCAGAGTACCAAAGGCACAGGAGCCCGATGTTTGACAGGTACAGGGAAGGTACAATACAGAGATCAGAGTAGATGCATAGCCGTGTATGCGTACCTTTATTTTGAGTGATGGTTATGACGGATATTGTATATTTTTGGATTTTTAGATATGCGAGGACCCTTATTGACATTTATGTGATGCGGATATGATGGATGACTTTATTGATGCATTATGATGTAGTGATGGATATGTTGTATGGATGTATGTTTATGCTAATGTATGATGATGATTAATGATGATTGTATTGATGCCTAACGGTGGTGATGCAGGATGTGATGGATGCAGGAGATTTTATTATTTATATTTTTTGATATGCATGATGTCTAACACTTATGATGCAAGATATGATGAATGCAGGAAAATTATGTATATTTTGTGATATGCATGATGTCTAATACTTATGATGCAGGATGTGATGAATGCAAGAAAATTATGTATATGTTGTGATATGCATGATGTCTATATGTTTGTGATATGCATAATTATGTTTATGGTGGATGTATGAACTAAAGTGAATGGTAAGAGGTGTAGAATAATTGATGAAAACTAGACTACACAACTTAAAATGGGCATATAATTTAATGTCAATAAAGGCCTGCAATAAATGATGGGGTGGCTTGCACCTGACAAGAAACATAGGACCTTGGAGAAGGAGAAAAAGAGGGGGGAGATGGAGGAAATTGTCATTTGCATAATCCAAAATCCTAGGGAAAAGAAGAGATGACGGATACACGAATGCAATGTGTGAGAATAATGCAATGTACTGTGAATGCAAGTTACCATCTTTGGAGCACTGATTTTTGCTATAGCATAAGACACCAAGCGTCAGGGTATGTAAACCAAGATGAGATAGTGTCCTATGCATACACAAACACAACAAACAAGAAGGTGATCCTAACACCCCAAAATCATGATGACTTTGGTCGGGCCATGTATTAGGATAGCCACAAGCACAAAAGGATGCCCCAACGTAACACAAGACCCCAGGGATCTTGGTGGATACTACGTGGGACAACCAAGAAGAAAATACACATGAGAAAAATCAAGATATGCCCCTATGTTAACTAGTCCAAAACACACCATAACATTTAGAGATTATGGTAGCCTTGGCCAGTAATGATAGGGAGCTCAAATGATAAACAAAATGTCAAAAGCATCAAAAGATCACAATCAAATTCAAAACATCCTTTTCCATAGGATCAAGATGGTGGATGAGGTTGATGCGGTTTGTTAGGAAGGATACACCTTGTTAAGACCAAAGATGGAGGCTAAACTAAAAGATTGATTAATGACGCAGGATATTTAGGAGCCGATTAACCCTTGTGACACAGGTGGATTCTATTTGTGAGGTACCAGCGAGATAAGGACATAGCTCAATAACAAGGCACAAGACACAAAACACAGGACACAGACCATCACAACCTAAAGACCTAGGAGCTCGAGGGTTGATCAAAGATCAACCTTGCCTACGTGAAAGCGCAAAGCCCTAGTAGTTCAAGAAAAGACTGCGGTAAAAGCGAAAAGAGGACAATGAAGACAGATGGATGACCGAGACAAAAAAAAGCCCCGGGGCAGATCAAAAGATCAACCTTGCCTACGTGAAAGCGCAGGGGCAACGTAGTTCGGAAAGGATGAAATACCAAGGATGGAAAAGATTGAAAATTGGACCATCAGGACGGATGATGAAGGACAAGAATGCCTCAGGGGCCGATTAAAAGATTAGCCTTGCCTACATGCAAGCGTAGAGGTGTCGTAGTTCAAGAGAAGACATGATGGGACCTAGATGGGGGCAGACACGAGGAGTGAACCTAAATGGAGACAACCACAACAATGAGATGACACAAGCTCAGATTAGGATAACAAGCTCAGGATGTCAGATAGCGGATGACAGTCGTCCAATGCTCAACCAAAATATACCAAGCAATGAGGTGATGCAAGCAGATGGGAGGATATGGGGATTGATGAGCCGATGGATGAGCCATAAAGTAACCAGGATGCGAGGTAGATAATGATTAAGCCCTATACGAGAGGCACCTGTTGCTAGGTTTTCACCAACCGTACATATCCAAGGCACCATGCAGGAGTGGTTTTCACCATAGGACGAATTATTTCTCTTTACTATTTTTGGATTTTTCTGATTTTTTTTAGTTTTTTATATTTTTTGACTTTTACCAGGAAGGATACCCCAACTGACCTAAGTATAGAACTTCTTCAGGTGCATGATGTTGATGGGTTCTTCCAAGGGCTCCCCTTTAGGGGTAGAGAGCCTATAGGCACCAGAACCATATTTTGTGGTGATGACATAAGGGCCCAATCAATTTGCTTCAAATTTACCCTTTTTCTCTCGATCTTGTTGATTTCGTTGATTCTCTTTAAGGACCAAATCACCAACATTGAATTGGCGAGGGTGGAATTTCTTATTGTAGCTCCTTTTGAGTCGGTGTTGATAGGCTTGCAAATGGTTATAAGCCTTGACCCATTTTTCATCTAGCAATTCCAATTGTGTCAGGCGTGCCACTCGGGTGTCTTCGTTAGTGATCAGATTCTTGAGTGATATTCAGAGTGAAGGGATTTCAACTTCGATTGGCAAGATGGCTTCAGCGCCTTAGACAAGAGAGTATGGAGTAGCGTCGATGGGGGTGTGGATGGACGTACAGTAGGCCTAAAGAGCAGGATGGATATGGAGGTGCCAATCTCGGCCAGTGCTATTGACCATCTTCTTAATGATTTTGATCAATGTTTTGTTTGTTTCCTTTGCTTGTCCATTACCCTAGGGGTAATAGGGGTGGACCAATGATGTTGGATATGATACGTGTCACAAAGGAGCTTCATACACTTATTCTTGAATGGCTTTCTGTTGTCAATGATGATGGCAGAGGGGATACCATACCTGCAGAGGATATGGTAGAGGATGAACTTAGAGATCTAAACACTAGTGATTTGAGTGAGTGGTATGGCTTCTACCCACTTGGTGAAGTATTCAATAGGTGTGATGATAAAAGTGTGACCATTAGAGGATGGAGGGTAGATCTTGCCAATCAAGTCAAAATCTCATTGTGAAAATGGCCAAGGTGTTGTGTTAGGTTGTAGCTCTTGTGTCGGAGCGTGAATCAAATCTGCATGTTGTTGACACGAAAGACACTTTTTGACATATTCACAAGCATCATGTTCCATTGTAGGCCAGTAATATCTTGCTCTAAGAATTCGTTTGGCTAAGGCCATACCATTAGAATGGGCCCCACAAATACCGCTATGCACTTCTGTTAATGTTGTGCGGGCTTCGGTTTCGTCTAAACAACGAAGGAGAGTTCCATCATACCCACATCGATAAAGTGTATCACCGATGATGGTGTAGCAGGCAATGTGTTGGATAAATGAATTACGTTGGTTTCTCATGAGATCAGGCGGGAGGGTATTGTCATGAATATAGGTGTAAATTTCATGGTACCAAGGGGATTCAGGACCTACAATATCACACACCATGTTACTCTCAGGGATATCATATGCTGGGATTAGGAGTTGCTCGACTAGGAATTGATAATATGTGCGGTCTTTTGGCATGTCGAGGAGAGAACCAATGGTAGCCATAGCGTCTGCTGCCTTATTCTGGAGTCTCGAGATCTGCTCAAATTGGATGGAGGTGAAATATTTTTTGAAGTCATCCACCATACGTTTGTAAGGAAAAAAAAAATCATCTTTTGTTAGAAACTCATCGTTGACCTGTTTTATAACCAACTGGGAGTCACCAAAAACTTGCAGATGAGTGATGTGCCATTGGACTGCAATTCTAAGGCCTGTGAGAAGGGCTTCATATTCAGCGATGTTGTTGGTGCGGGGAAAAGCCAATCTGAATGATTTTGGTATGTAATCGCCTTGGGGGGTGATAAGTAAGACTCCTGCCCCCAATCCATTATTAGTGTGTGATCCATCAAAGTACAGTGTCCATGTGATAGTTTCTGATATCGCAAAGACTCCTTCATCTGGGAATTCAGCTTCTATGAGATAGGCATCTACTAATGGAGCAACTGCCAACTGATCTGCTATTACCTGTCCTTTTATTTCTTTTATGTCCACATATTCTATATCAAATTCACTAAGAAGCATGATCCATTTAGCCGTTCGACCAGTTAGGGTTGTCTTAGATAACATGTACTTGAGGGGGTCAACTTTTGATATTAGCTTTATAAGATGGCTAAGCATATAATCGCATAATTTTTATGTACTGAAGACCATAGCGAGACATGCTTTCTCCATTGGTGAATAATTAAGTTCATAACCGACCAGTGTTCGGTTGATGTAATAGATTGCTCGCTCTTTTGAGGATTTTTCATGTTGTGCCAACAATGCCCCCAATGCAACTGAAGTGGCAGAGATGTATAGCAAGAGGGGTTCTCTAGGGATAGGTGGCATCAAGATTGGTGGGTGAGCCAAGTATTCTTTGATCATATCAAAACCCAACTGACACTATTGATTCCATTTGAAGGTGGTGACTTTCTTTAGAGGGTGAGTGAATGAATGACATTTACCCGCAAGCTGGGCTATAAACTGATAGATGGATTGTAGCTTTCCTTCAAGGCTCCTTAACTATTTCAGGTTTCTAGGTGGAGGCATATCCATGATAGATTTTACTTTAGTAGGGTCAACCTCGATGCCTCTCTGGGAGACTATGAAGCCCAACAATTTCCCTAATGTGACACCAAACACTTCAGATTCAGTCTTAGCTTGGACTGCTCCAAGCGCTCGAAGATCTTTTTCAGGATGGCAGGGTGCTCTTCTCTGGTTCTGGATTTTCCTAATGAGTCATCAACATAATCCTATAAGATAATGTGGATGAGGTCATGGAATATAGCAGTCATTGCTCATTGATATGTTGCCCCCGCATTTTTGAGGCCAAAGGGAATGACATTGTAACAAAAGGTACTTCAAGGTGATGTAAAAGCGGTTTTGTGTTGATCTTCAAGGGCAATTCGGATCTGATTGTAGCTAGAGAAGCCATCCATGAGGGATAACATCTCATTTCCTGCAGTAATATCGACCAACATGTCGATGTTAGGCAATGAGAAGTCATCTTTTGGACAGGCTTTGTTAAGATCCCAAAAATCTACGCAAATTATGATGTCTCTGTTAGGTTTAGCAATAGGTACTATATTGGAATTCCAATCAAAATAATTAATGGGTCTGATAAAGCCAGTGTCTAGTAATTTCTCCAGTTCTTTTTTAACTAATAGCGCTACCTACGGGTGCATCTTTCAGAGCTTCTGCTTGACAAGTTTGGCATCTGGACGGACATCCAAATGGTGTACAACAAGATCTGAATCCAAGCCAGGCATATCTGAATAAGCCCATACAAAATTGATAACCCCTTCTTGGAGAATTTGGACAATGGTGAGATATTCTTCTTCTGATAAAGATTTGGCTGCATAGGTGATCCTTGGAGTTTCTGTTGTCCCCAAATTTACCTCTTGTGTCTCTTCAATGAGAATAGAAGACTACTCAGACATTTGTGTTCCCACAAGGGGAAGATGAACCTCCCCATCTTCCAGTGTTGTATTGAGGTTTTCACTGTCAGATACACCCTTTGTTTTTACTTTTTCCCAGTCAAAAAGTGCCTCAATGAGGTTTTCACCTGATGACCTTTTTTTTTGTTTCTTTTTCCTTTTGTGGTTTAGGCATTCATCTTCCCCCAATCCCATGAGATGTATGTAGGTATCCTCTAAGGGAAATGTGTTGACAGGTGTGCTACCTTGTAGGTCATGATCTATAAGTTCGAGATGTTTGAGGGATAAGGTTATGGTGCAAACAGACAAGCATTCAAACATGGCAGGGAGGTCAACGTGATTCAAATCATCGTACGCGTGTATGATGGACTCTTCTTCCGGTATGTCTTTGAGGGAACCATCGTCAAAACTAACATTGTTAGAAGTGCTAGAGGATTTCATAGGACCCTTATGTTTAGTATCATAACCTAAGCCCAAATTTCTTGGTCGGATGGTAGTTGCTTCAATGGGCTAGCGTTTTCCTTGTTCTTCCATGCCAAGGCCTCCGCCTTGGTAGTGACATTTTTCAACGAACTTGGAAGCACGTGGATAAAATTCTTGAAAATATTCTATAAGGGGATTGTTGTGCCTTTTGCACACATGCCCCGTTCAGAACAAGGACCCTCTTTCCTTCTTTGCTTTTTTTTGGTCCTCTTTCATTTTGCCTCATTTTGCGTACCCATTTTTTTGGTGCCCCTGCAGGGGGTAGCATGTTTACCAATGCCATATTTTAAGTCTCGAGTTATCCGGGTATTCCTTGTCAAAATTCTAGCATCTGTGGCAATTTCTGGGTTTCCCCTTTCGGAATTCCTCTGTCGGATTTCCCCTGTCGGATTGTCCCTGTCGGATTGCCTCTGTCGGGTTTCCTCTACCGGCTTTCCTGTCGGTCTTCACTATTTTTGAGCGGCGGCCCCCGGATAGCTTTCCGGACCCCGGACTCCGGACCGCCCGACGCCCCTGCATTTTCAAATCCACCAACCAAACCTCCAATCATACGGAAGAGTTAATGCTGCATTAATGGCGGTTCTGCTATAAAATCAATTTTTTCGGCCGTCATTGTCAAAGGCTCGAACGATAGAGAAAGTTGAAGAACTCCCGGCACTCTGGTTTTCCTCCTGTCTCGGATTTCAAAGTGTTTTCCCGACAACCTCCGTGCATCCGATAGTTTGTTCTTCGGATTTTCGAGGTAGGTTTTTCGTTCGCGCGCCCTCATTTTTATTTTGTGAATTTTCGGATTTTCTTGGGGGTAAAATGTAAAATGAAACCTAAATTAAGTAAATTTGCCCCCCTCCGCACATAACCCATGTTTTAAAAATCAAAAAATTAGCAGTTAGATCACCCAAAATTCGATTTGAAACCTTCCCGTGTTGCGACTATTCTTCGAAACGACGTTGGCACCTTTCGGGCTCGGGTCTTCCCGCGGCCATCCGCCCCCTCTCCATTTTTTAAACTCGCCTTTTTCCCTTCTTCAGATTTTCATCTCTGGAATTCCCTTCCCGGGATTGTGTGGTGTCTTCGCCGTTTCAAATGGCCCCGTCCAAGCATCCTCCCGACCCTCGGACCCCAGACCCTCGAGGTTTGTCCAAATTCTAAACTTCGCATCTAATTCAACCTTCCCTTAGAATTCAATCCTCGGGATTCCTTTCTCGGAATTTCATCCCTCTTTCGCCGTTTCAAACGGCTTCCACCTTGTAGCTTTCCAGACTTTGTTTCTCGGTCGTAGAATCTTCCATTTCTCGGTCGAAACTCTCGACATTTTCTTCCTCTCGAACTTCCGCCTCCAGAATTCCCTTTTCGGGATTCCGTTGTGTTTTCGCCATTTAGAACGGCCCCGTCTGAGCGTCTTCCCGGATCTTGGACCCCAGTCTGTTGTCCGCCAGAACCCAAAACCTTGGTTTTATTTTCCTCCGAGCTTCTTCCAGATTCTGGATGCCGAAATTCCCCACCCAGAATTTCGTTCCTCCTGCGCCGTTCTAAACGGCGATCTCGAAGCATCTTCCCGACCTCCAGGTCCCGATGCCTTGCTCGTCGTCCGGTTGTCCCAACCCTGGTTGCTTTCGGAAGCTTCCTCCTGGGTTTACTTCCCCGGGTTTCCTCTTTCATTTTGCCGTTCCGCACAACTGACCCGGAGCCGCTTCCCGGTGACGGCAATCCGAGACCCGGATTCCGTCGCCTGGAATTTCGTTCCCTCTGTGCCGTTTCAGATGGCTTCCCTGCAAATGATGCCCGAACCTCTGAATGGGGCATCAAATGACCTCCAAATCCAAAATGGATTTTGACCCATTTTCTAGAATTCGGTTTTCTTCCATTTCCAACCTTAGGAAATGCATATGGGAATTCCATTCTCATTTTGCCCTTTCAAACGGCATTCTGCCAAGGGATTTTCGGCCCACGAACTCCGGATTGTTTGCATTGCCCTCTAAATGGTGAAGTATCTAGCTTCCGTGATTATTAAATATGAATTATGATTGCCGGACTAATCTTGACATGCAGGGATTTGTCGGTGGCCCTTGTATCAGGTTCATTATTATTGATTCTCGTCTTTTGTGCAGGATTTATGGAATCAAGTCCAGAGACTTTCGGTGCTTCCAGGAAAGGAAAAGGAATAGCCAAGCCACCAAGGGGTAAGGAAGATAAATACCTGATGAAGTACAAGCTCCAAGGGGTCCCTATTCAATCCAGGATCACTACCCTTTGGAGGGATGTCTCAAATACCAACATCGGGCAAGTCGATGTTGATGAATTTACGCAGAGGGTCAGAATGAACCCAAAGACAGCAAATGCAAAATTGATAAAGAGCAGTGGACTTGCTAAGGCTGCAGGCTTCCCACAGGCCCTAGTGGCCCCGGAACTAGTAATGGCGTGTGTGAAGACATGCCAATCTGATACCAAAACAATTATGGATCATGAGGGGAATATCCTTGCAGATATGTCTCCATCAGGTATAACTGAGACCTTCCACATTCCCGCCTTCAAGAGCATGGAGGTCCCCACCGTGGAAGAATGTAAAGAGGTATGGGAACAGGACCCATTGGATTGTAAAAGGCTCATCAACCAGTGTTGGTTGAAGGACAAATGGGCTAGTGTTGGGAAGCTCCCTCAAGAGCTCTACCGCAGCGATTTCCATGAAGACTACCATGACCTTGTAACTCTGCTCAGCCAAGTCATGGGCCTTCCCAGTGCGGTTTTCTTTCAAGAGTGGATGTTCTATTTCATAGAACAGATTCTCTGAGGTAAGGTCACCACCTTCTATTGGGGTGAGATCATCAGCGACTGCTTCCACAAGCAGTTTACCATTGTGAAGAAAACTAACAAATTCTTCATGACCTCATACTTGGTGTATTCCCTCGCCAATCGACGACATTATCAAGGGTTAACCATGATTCCTAGTGACCCATCAGGGTCAGAACTCAAACCTTATGACAAGTACCCTCAGTTGTAGTTTACGAATTTCAAAAGGAACTACTGCAGGGTGAATGACGCATTCATTGCCCATGCCATCCGTTCAGTGGGAGGAGATTTTCATAGAAGGATGTCCCACAATGCCAGGGTCCTCCTCAAATAGTACGTCTTCTAGTACATTCAGTTCTCGAGGTTCACCTACATCTGTGCCGAAGGCTTCTCAGACTAACCAAACAAGCTGCCCCGGTACCCAAATGACCGGATCGTTCTCTTGGAACTGACTCGGCAGCTGCGACGCATTCACAGTGTCTTGAGTGAAAAACATCTGGCGGGCCTCGTCTACCCCATGAACCTTGGTCAAGGGATGTATAAGGTCCACACTTCCTAGTGCACAGAATATTCAGAAAGGGAGCTGGCAGAATATAATTTTGAACAATACACAGCGAGGCCACGAATGGATCCCTATGGCCATGTCAAGAAGGCATTGGGGAGCGGATATGCCCACCTCCACAACATCGAGGACTTTTGGGCCAACTACAAGGATGATCTCGAGGTACGGTTGTGGTATTATATGCACATGATCGTCATCCATGTACGAAGGGTGAACTTATGCTCGGCCCCTGATCAGTTAGAGGAGGCTGAGGAAGCAATTGTGGATCCAATTTACGATGCAGTTTCCAACCTGTCGTTGCCCACTATCAACTGAGATGCACCAGAACTCAATGATATTAGTGTACTCACCAGGGCCGTCGAAGTCTGAATGAGAGCATGGATCGACAAGAAGGTGGCCCAATTGAAACAACAGGGGGTCGTCCTGACATACACTGAGATTGCAAGTGAACATGTAAGTGAGCCAAGTGGCTCTGAAGGTGGGGAAGTTGTTGCTGCAACTGGGGAGACATCTAAAGCCCCACCACCTCTGAAGACCAAGAAAAGAAAAGAGGCTAGCCAACAACTACCCAAACCAAAAGTCTATGCCCGTAAGTCTTTCGAGTCGAAGCCCTCTAAGAAGAAAAGAAAAACAACAAGAGGCACGGAGACAATGGTGATGCCTAAGGGTTCACCCCACGAGATCGCAAGCAAAGGATCTAGCTCATTTGGATCTCCACCCATTATAATCACCGCCGCCACCCCGCTTGCCTCAATTCCAGCTTCTACTTCCTCCTCGCCTGCGATGGATATCTCCGTCCACCTTGCTCAGTCTCCTCCAGTATCGCAGGTCATTCCCATGGATTCATCATCAGCTGCCACCTTGCCAATGACCTCTCCCTCCATGTATCCTTCCCTTCCTTCCATTTTCGTTGCCACAATGCCAGTCCCAAGCCTTCTAGAGTCTTTGGTGAAGTATATGCAGAATGTGCCTTTTGAGCTTTTAGGGATGCTCACCAATCCAATAGTCCAGGCTACGATAGCTCAGGCTATGGCCTCCACTCCAACGGCATTCCCCTCTACTGAATCACCAAAGATGAAGGTGACCATGCAGATATCAGATGAATGTGAACGACAGCAGTTAGAGGCTGAGAAAGTGCCAGAGTATGAAGAGTTTGAATATCACGAACATCCCTTGTTCGAGCGTTTGAAGATTGATAAGGTGGTCTATGAGTCTTCCAGTGAGTCTAGTGAGGGCAGTGAGGACCTTGATGCTGAACTGATTTGAGAATCGAATGATCCTGAGCTCAATGTGGAGTGGGGCAAGAAGCTCAAGGAAATTGAGGACAAGGAGGCCGAGGACCGGCTTGCATAGGAAGAGGAGACTGCTGCTCCAGAGATGGAAGGTGATAGGTCTCCAACCGAGGAACATGGCCAGACTCCAAAGCATGATAAGGAAACTTTCCTCCATGAGAGCGAACAAGTAGAGAGCCCCAAGGACCATCGGGATGCTTTAAACGAGGAAGAGGATACTGAAAAGAAGGATTCACCCAAGGAGCAGCTACATACCGAGTCCCCTGTTGAGCATGAAACATTCCAACAAGATTCGGGTGAAGGAAAGGAAGATACAGCAATAAATGAGAAAGCTCTTGTTGTCAGCACTGTCGAGCTCGAAAAGGAGGACAGCGAGACTCAAAGTGAAGCACCAGGGAAAGAACCCCAAACGCCTGATTGGCTACAAAGGCAACTCAAGCAAAAGACTCCCACATCGAAGGATCCCAAGGCAAGGTTGGAAGCCATCATGGCCAGAGCACGGGTAAGCACTAGAAAAGACAAGAAGCCGAGGGTTAGATCAAAGATAACCATGGATGTCTCAGGATCAAGGGCAGTACAATTAGCAATGCCGATAGTTGGGGAACATGGCATAACTTACAACATCTCCACCATCGACCTGGGAGTGGCCACAAGGGAGCAGAAGGTTGAGCATCTCCAGGAGTCGATTGCCACAATGGTGCATCTTATCCAGCAGGATAAGATCTCCAAAGAGGAATTAAAGGAGCAAGTGGCTGACCTAACAACTTATATTCAGCAGTGGTCATCTCTAGATGAGCAGCCTACAACATCATCGGCCCCGCCTCAGTTGTTGTCCAGAGAACAGATTGACAAACTAGAAAAAAGATGGAACTTGGATAAAACTACGAAAAATTGGTTCCGAAAGGTTTTGGACATAGGGAACACAGGTATCAACGTGGCTGTCCGAGCAGCAAATAGGTTCCTAGAGGTTCAGAAAACTCTCGAGGACACAAGGCAGATCTGTGACAAGTTCCCAAGGAAGTACGATGCAGCCTACCCGAAGATTAAGGCCATTCTCGCATTGCCGAGTGATATCTGGGAGAAGGCCTTAGCCTTCAAAGACGACGACCACTAGCTGGTGGATACCTGGAAGCGAGACTATAATCATCGAAAAAGGAGGCTAGAGCAGATTTTGGAACGGATAGCGCCTGACATTGAATGGGCAAGGGAGTCCAGGGAGGAGTGTACTCAGTACCTCAAACTGATGACGGGGTATGAGGTGCCCGTAGTTGAGATCAATCCCGAGAACATCAAGCCCCACTTCTTGAAGATTATGGAAGATGGGATGTCCGTCGAAATCACCACTGAGTTCATGTGTTTTGTGGCCTGAGCCTTCACACAATCAAAAGCTTGCAAAGAGAATGGTGCTAAGTATGAGGCAGACTGGAAGAAGCTTGGCAGCAATTCTCAGGAATGGAGTTACCAAATCCTGAAATCCAACATCGTGGAGGTAGATAAGCTCCAGTCCCTGATCTTGAGTTTCATGGAGTATGCCACGGTGAAAAAGCAAGAGGGTAATCCAACCATCGATGAGCAGTTCCTTGAAGAATAGCTATAGCAAAGGGCAAATGGCTAAAAGACAAATCTGTTACAGTGCTGTCACTAGATGACGAAATAGGGAAGAGACAAGAAAGTATTTTTAAATGTAATATATTTGGGGGTAGGTGAAACCCTATTGTAAAATGAATCTTGGCCACATAATAGAATCGAATCTTGGCCACTCATTTTGTTTTTTGAAAATTATAAATAGGGCTCTCCTCCTCTCATTTTAAGAGAGTTGAGTTGTTGTAAAGGCATGTTGCAGAAATTATAAATAGCAAATACAGTCATTTTTTGGTGTATTTTCTAGGTTTCTCAATATGTTTCATGATTCCTCTCCCTTTTAGTTATAGTTTTGCTTTAAGTTACTTTTTTGTTCTAGCATTTTCATATTAGACTTGGTAAAATTAGTATGTTATTTCTGGTTTTGGAGATAGTTGCTGTGTGTATGCTTTCCTTGTCCATACTTTTGGTCATTTGTTGAAGGTAGATGACTATGCAAAGTTAGTCTGGACTTTGATTCCATTGCTGCTCATTGAACTTTATCTTTATTCATGTTTCCATAGTGAATGAATGATGAACATCTGCAGTCCCTAGAAGATAGCACAAATTTCATGATATTGTGAGAATTTTGATTAAATAAAATCCAGTTTAAGGAAACTGTCCATAGCAGAAACCTCCATGATCACTGTTCATCGATAGTTGCAGGTCTAGGAAACATCTTTCTTCCTCACCCTTTTTTTTTTCCTTTTTTTTTAGAAATGACTTGTGCCAAGGTTCACTGCACATTGTAAAGCCAAATCGAACGAAATAATGGAGTCTAAGACTGCTGCCTGAGCCTGCAGCAAAGCATATCAATTCCAGACCTCTAGAACTCCATTTATCAACTCAATTCTCCTACAACTTAGACCACGTAAGTCCACCTTGTGATTCCAGCAAATCACATAAATCAACTGAAATATTCCAAGCATCGTCATGACCTGACATCCGAGAGACCTTGGGATAGTGTTCTGCAATTTGATTGTGGAAGATTGTCTTTCAAGAGAAGTAATGCACCTACACATTACCTGTGTTGTGAAGTGCATGAAAACACTATCAACAGGGATGTGGAGGCTCAAGTTCCTCTCGATAAACCCATTGACTGATATCTTCTTCTATTTGGTCCTGAAGGGATCCCAGATCATTGAATGTTGTCGAACCCATGTTCTTGGAGGTGAGTGTAAGTGTCTTTTCTTCCACTTTTGGTACTGGAAGAGTTGGTTGTCCATATGTGCGGGGCGAGGGTGCCATGGTTGCCACATTTAGTGTGGTATGCATTTTGTATTCGCCACATCCCTTGTCTATGATCTGAACCTTTGTGACGGTGGAAGCAGGTGTGGATGATGGTGGAGATGAGGTGTTTAGTGTATTGGTGGATGGGTCAATATCAGATGTTGGAGATGCCCCCATTTCGACTCTTGGGCAGTAATGTGAATGTGGAAAGGAAGCTTCCAAGGCGCGACAATATTCAAAAGGTTGGGGATCAGCTTGTATGGTAACTTCCACTCCTTGAAATGGGAACTTTAAACATTGATGATAGGTGGATGGGATGGATTACATAGAATGAATCCATGGATGGCCAAGAAGAATGTTGTATGGAAGTTCAAGGTCTAGAGCATGACACATAGTGTACTGTATAATGGGGCCCACTTGAATAGGGAGGAAAATAATACCTTCAAAATCCCTCTCTACATTATCATATGCCTTGATGGTGATAACTTGACTTCTTAAATTAGCCTGGGTGTATCCAACCTGTTGTATGAATTTTAATGTGCAAAGGTTTAGGGTCGAACCATTATCTACCAGTACCTTTTTTACTTTTTGACAATTTACACCAACCTCGAGATGGAGGGGGCGGTTGTGGCTTGAATCAAGATGTGGCATGTCTCTTTGGCTAAATGCTAACTGATAGGTCGATGAGAGATTTCCTACCAGTGCTTGGAATTGGGTAGGGTCAATATCATCGGGAACTTGTGTGCTTTGCAAAGCCTTAGTCAAGATGTCTTGATGCACGAGAGATGAATTAAGCAAATCTAAGATAAATATTTGGGCTGCAATCTTGCCTAGGTGGTCTAGGATGTTATATTGTGAATTGACAGATAGTCGTTGGGTAGATAGAGGAGCTGTGGGGATTGTGATGCAGGTTCGCCAAGTGGTAACATCACATTGTGGATCTTTTCCTTTGACATGTATCATGGATACACGTGGCTCCACTTGTTCTACATATGAGACCACACCTTGATAATTGTATGGCACATTTTTATAGCTGATGTTATTGGTGTTGTTATCTTGCTTGTTGTATTTGCTAGATCTAGGATTAGAGTTGGAAGTACTAGGACCCTGATTGTAGTTAGGAAAAGCGTTTTGATATATCTAGAGTTGAGCATTGGATGAAGATGTTGTGTTAGCATCTACATGGATTTCACCTCGATCGATGAGGCCTTGAATGTAAGTTTTTAGGCTTTGATATTTATCTAAGGTATGTCCCTTAATCTTGTGAAATTCACAATATTCGTTGTCTTTAAACCAAGCAGGCTTGGGTTTAGACGTATCAAGAGGTTTGGTGACAGGATATGTGATGGGATAATTAGCTTGAAGAATCTTGTTAAACACCACGCTAAGGGGTTCTCCCAACTAAGTGAACTGTCGTTTGTTCCCCCTTGGTTATTTTGGTTGGATTGTTGTCATGGTGCCCCTTGGGGGTAAGATATGGTGTTCTGGACTGACGGTGGTTGCTAGGGAGGGTATTTTTGTGTGGTGGTGGCCACTTGGACATGTTTGGTGTCAGTGACACCATCATTGACAAAAAATTTATTTCTATTCCAATAACGAGGTTTATCCCCAAAGGACTTCTCTCTATCAGAATTAAAATGTTTGACTTGTCCTTTTGCAACAAGGGCTCGTTCCAAGATGGGACCCTTCTCCACAAGTGCAGCAAAGGTGGTGATACAATGGAGTTGGAAGTTATGAGCCATATCTGGGTGGGAATTTTTGATAAATAGTGTGACCATGTCTTTTTCTGATGGTGGGAATTTCATCCTGCTGGCCAAGGCACACCATCTTTGCAAGTAGCTTGCAAAGGTCTCTCCATCACATTGTTTTTCTTTCAAAAGATCTAGTGTGTCAATATCCTTCTCGAGATTAAAAGAGAAGTAGGAGACAAACTGTTCGGATAATTGTGCAAAGGTTTTAATAGATCCTTTTTCAAGGCCCATAAACCAGTTAAGGGAAACTCCTTGTAGACTTTTAGGGAAAAGTCAGATAAGATAATTTTCATTATGCATGACCTCTTGGAAATGAGCATAAAATTCTTGAAGGTGAGCTCTAGGGTCCCTGGTTCCTTTGTATTTATCAAATTTTGGTATATCAAAATGTTTGGGAAAAGGAATCAAGGAGATGGAGGGATAAAAAGGATAAGGACATATGTCCTCAAAATTGAATGTTTGTTTACCCGTTCCAGCCTGTAGATCCTTTAATGCTGCTTTTACTTCTTCCAAGTCCTTATTGACGGGAGTCGTGGGAGTCAAAGTGGATTGATTGTATGGGTAGTATTGTGGATATGATGAGGATGGCCCTACCACTATCGGATCATAGACGGGTTGAGTCAAATAAGTGGATTGATAGTTTGATGATTGATTGTGTTGATAGTAGGAAGCGAGGGACGGATCCTGTTGTTGTGTAGCATTTTGGTAATGTGTGGAGGTAGGGCCTCTTTTTTGATGTGATGATGGTTGTTGGTAATAGGTAGTGTAAGGCGCCCCCTACTAATAAGTTGGTTGTTGTTGAAAGTATGGCGGATAGGATTGGTATTGTTGTGCAATGGTGGGTTGTTGCATGGCATATGGGTATGGATTCGATGGTTGTTGGTGGGGATGATGTTGAGGTTGCAAAGGATTGGTGTAAGGTGGTGGTTGGGTATGTGCTTTATAGAGAGCATTCTAATGAGGATTCGTATTGAGATGGGATAGAACAGTGTATGTGCTAGAGGGATGATAGAGGTACTTAGTAAGTGGATTATGGTGTGTTTGTGTAGGGATATGCACATGTTGTTGTGGGGGTCATTGTTGTGGTTTTTGTTGATGAGATGGGTGAGATGAGATATGTTGTTGCTGGGGGGCAACCACGAAAGGGTTATGCAGTGGTTGTTGTGGCTGTGAGATAGGCTGCACTACTTGATGTGATGGTTGTGTAAGAACAGTAGTGTGTTGCGGATGTTGTGAATGCAAGGGTTGAGATGAATCTAGAGTGGTAGCAACATGTTGTGGTGGTGCTGGTAGTGTGGTGGATTGGTGTGGATTATTTGGAGGCTGTCAAAATGCAGGAGGTGGAAAATTGGTAAGTATAGGTGCGCCCCCATTATTAGGATATGGGGGGGAGCTGTGGAGCAGATGGGATGTATGCTAGCATACGATAGGTATAGGGATCATTAGGATCCGGTGGTGGAATAGTAGATGTTGTATTCGAAAGATGAGGATACTCTTGGACTTGATGGATGACGGCATTTCCAAATTCAGGATGATACAAGCTCTCAGTGGGTGCACCTTTAGGAACATAGGAACTCTCTGGAACATTTTGTGAGGCTTGTGGATCGACAACTATGGGGAGGGCATACTGTGATGTATCAAAACTGGATAGTGGTTTAACCCCCTTCATGAGTAGGGTGGCAAGGATCTTATCTCCACGTTTGTTTAAGAGATGATCCGCCATCTGGACATTGGTAGGGTTACTGAGATATTCATCAACAGTAACCTCGGGTTGGTTAGCCATATGTTTATCACCAGGTAGTGTGGTATTCTGGATGTCGGTGTTTGATTGGGATGAGGCACCATTTTGGGGATCTTGTGGATTGGCCAGAATGTTATGGGGATCTTGCAGAGTATTTGGACTATGATTAGGATCATGTGGGATGTTCGGGTGGGTACCTTGAGCTTGTTGATCAGCCATTTGCCTTTTTTCTTGAGCGCAGGTCTGAACGGGCATGAACATGCAAAACAACTAACTGGTTTAAGATGCAACTAAGTTTCTAAGTGACAATCTAAGTGATTATTTGGATTGGATGTCGGATTGGTTAATAAGATATATGATGGATCAACTAATGATGTATCAATTAATCGAAGGATCGGATAAGGATTTGATTAGATCTGGTTGGTAAGATGATTGAAGATTAAATGGTTTAGATGATTTTGAAGGGTTCCTAAACCAGTTTCAGAGATCACCTTAGGTGATGCAAAGTGTTGATTGATCAAATTAAGGATGAATTGATGATCACGGCACCGAATCCGCCTTGAGATGAGAGGGGATTGATAGAGCCAAGGATAATGATCGACTTAGGATGGATAGCGATCCTAAGCGAGTTTTCAAAGATGACGATCAAATTCAAGCACCTAGGTCAATTTGGATGATGACTCCAAACAAAGCTCAAAGGATAAAGTGATGATGGGTGAACAATCCAAGGATGATTATGGATGCAACCTATATGATCTGGAGACTGATACAGATGCAAAAGGTCGTGATATGGGTGAACGTGATGCATAAATAGCAAGATAGTTAATGGTCCTTTTTGACAGCACAGGAGGTTGGATTTTTAAATCAAACACGGAGATGGGTGAAGTTTCAGGTCAGGGCCACCCAAACTTTTGGTCAGGGTCACCTCTCTAGGTCAGGGCCACCCAAAAAGCTCAAGGCCGCCCAAACAACAAAAGATTTGACCAAATTTTGACTGTGAACAGGCCAAACAGCTGGGTAACGATTCTTGGAATGGGAAAATGGATACTCAGACTAGACACACGAATGATCAGGATGGATGGTTTGGTACCCCAGATAAGGGAACAACACTCAAAACAAGGAAATAGGTTGCTAGAATGAGCAAACAACTAACGAACGGGGGCTGAAAAAGGCCGTTTTGAAGGTCAAAGCCGCCCTTCTAGGTCAAGGCTACCCAAGTTGAGGTTACGGCCGCCCCTCTGGGTCAGGGCCGCCCCTATCGGTCAAAGTCACCCCTCTAAGACAAGGAAACCTTTGCAAACTGGTTTGATCCCAACTTAATCAAAATAGTGATGGCAAATGATGAACACAGCAAGTAAAAAGACCAAAAACTGAGTGACAAGTATTGGTTTTTTACAAGAAGACACTTCAAGCAACACAAGCCTAATTTTAGTGTTAAGGTATGGCCAACACAGACCTCTATCTAGGCTTAACAAGTTTGCTAGTGGCGTCCCCAAAATACGCACAGTACATGGGGCACAACTGTGAACACCAGCTCGTCTACAAGCATGAGTCGGGAGCAGCGAGCAAGAGACTGGGAGCTCAGACCAACCCTTCACGTCTATCTAGGTATCACCCTAGTTTCGACGCTCTGCCATACATGACATGACTGGATTGAGGTACAGCTTTTGCCTCCCCCCCTTATATACCCCGTCAGTAACACGTGGTTGGAATCGTCCATTGGGGTGATGAAATCCCTAAGCAAGTCCCGCTAATAAATGTAAAAAGGGATATATAAAGGACTAAGTGAGCTACAATTTCTCTTCACCCAGGATTGCCAAACAGCACAAGGGGATTGGATACGTCAATAACTCACTTCAAACATGGCAAACAAATTCATTGACCCTTTAATTAGTCCTATATTCCTATTTTAAAAAATGGAAAGACAAGACTAATTTGGACACTATTTTCCACCTGCAAAACATGTGTCAGTAGTTTCGTTTCTTTTTGTCTTTGACAAGTGGTCTTTCTAAATTTGCAAGAAACAACTGTTAAAAACTAATAAAAAAATAGCATCAAAAAGATTTGTTCCTAGGTCAGGGCCACCCCTCTAGGTCAGGGTCGCCCAAACATGAATCCTACAAAAAACAGAGTCAGAAAAATACAGAAAACAGTGAAAAACAGTAGAAAACAGCAGCAAAAAAATCTGCTATCAGGTCAAGGCTGCCCAAACATGAAACCTGCACAACAGACTGTCAGAAATTAGAGAAAAATAGTAGCAAAAAAATCTGCTGCTAGGTCAGGGCCGCCCCTACAGGTCAAGGCCACCCAAACAAAGTACCTACACAACAAAACAGTCCAAAATCAATAGAATACAGCAGCGAATAGTAGCAGAAAAATCTGTTGCCAGGTCAGGGCCGCCCAAACATGAAACCTGCATAACAGACTGTCAGAAAATAGAGAAAAACATCAATAGAAAAATCTATTGCTAGGTCAAGGCCACCCGTATAGGTCAGGGCTGCCCAAATAGAGTACCTGCACAATAAAACAATCAAAAATCAACAGAAAACAACAGCGAACAGTAGCAAAAAAATCTGCTGCCAGGTCAAGGTTGCCCAAACACGAAACCTGCACAACAGACTATCAGAAAACAGAGAAAAATAGCAACAAAAAAATTTGATGCTAGGTCAAGGCTGCCCCTACAGGTCAGGGCCGCCCAAACAAAGTACCTGCATAGCAAAACAATCGAAAATCAATAGAAAATAGCAACGAACAGCAGCAAATAGCGATAGAAAAATCTACTGTTAGGTCAGGGCTGCCCCTCTGTGTCAAAATCTGCAAAAATCTTTTAAAAAAATAGCAACTGTTAGTACAAAAAGAAGACCCGTGAAGTGGGTCCCATCGGGCGTGCCAGAAATGTGAAGGGGAAAAACGTACTAATCTAATAATGCAAACTAAATGCAAGAATACAAAGACACCTAACACCTCAAAAATGATTAGCCTAAGTTAAACACAAGATAAAAGGAAGATGAAAATGAAAATCAAATTGATATACCTTTATCCATGCTTCTCTTGGTTGGCCCTTTGATAGTTGATATTATGTGTGCTCCTTGATGGAAAAATTATGCAAAGTGCTTAAAATGCAAGATGAAGATGTAAATGGCTAAGATGGATATTTGATGAAATGATGTGATAATAACTTATGGAGGCTCAAATGGCTCAAGATCATAAGTTAGTTAAGAATGCATAAGGATCCTTTAATGAAGGAAGGAGGGTATTTATAGGAAAAGTTGAATTCTTTAGAGAATTCAACGGTCAAGATTGATCCACCATGGCCAAGATGGAGGGCTATGGTGAGTTGAGGACTCACAAGCCCTCACATTTGAACATGTGGCGGGTGATTTGTCCAAAGGACAAGGTGAAATGGACAAGGGTACAAATGACATGGAAGAGGCCATGTGGTCCCAAGGTACTTGCAAGTACCTTGGGATGGGAGAGGATTTCTTTAAAAATTTATTCTTTGGCCCCATATGGGGTTGAAAGTGACAAGTGATGACTTTTAGAAAGTCATCATTTGTCAACATGGGGAATGGGAAAGACCTTGGGGAAATAAAAGTGTATTTTTAATTCACTTTTAGGGAGAGACTAAAAGGTAAAACAAGATTCCTTAAAAAGAGGTCCTTGTCCTTTCGGTACGATCTGACACATGAGATGTCATGGGGAAGACGAATGCATGGGGGGAATAAGTGTGAATTTTTAATTCACATGGGGAAGAGGTCAACCCTAAAAAGGTAAGTACCAAAAAGGTTGACTTAAGGACATGTTAAAAAGGGTAAGTGATTAGGATTAAGATTGTGCAAACAGATGATTAGATTAATTAATGATGATTAGAGGCAAGTGGCAAGTTATGGAAGATGTGATATTAATCCTCATTAAGGATATGTGCATCTTAATGAAGGATTAATTAAATTAATCCGGTTTAGTGAAGGATTATGGAGAATGTGACAAGGAGAGAGAAAGAATGAATTAAAAAAAGATAAGGATAATTTACTAAATTAAATAAATTGATTGATTTATTTAATTTAGAAATGAAGTGGGTTAATGTATAAAGGATTCAATTAAATACCTTAGGAACATTAGGGAAAAAGAAATATTAATTAAATAAATAATTTAATTAACGTTGATGAAGGGGATGAGGGAAAGGATAAATTTGTCCTTATGTAAAGGGTCAAATTTAGGTGTCTACAAAGGGTATCAGGTAAAGGTGTAAATTATCATTTCAGGTCTCCATAACTAAAGGGTACCATTTTTTTAATAGCAACAACCTAGTTGTTGATGGGTGGAATAGTTTGTTGATGGGGGTTGAATTGCAAAAACCCTTCTTTTTTTTCTAAAAGGTTGAGAATTCTTTTGGTTGGTATTTTTAGATTTCTCACTGCGGCTAGAAGTGGACTGGGTATCTCAACTACTAACCAAATTTTGATGATTGCAAAGGGTAGTACACAAGTGCATGAAAGAGGGAAACTTCATCATGGTCATTGTTTCTTGAATTTTACTTTGCAAGTTTTCAATAAACATCTTTTGAAGATGTGGGTCAGGGACCTTGACATCAATTTGGGAATAAAGCGACTGATAATGTGAAATAAAATCAGTAATCTTTTTGTCCTAATGTTGCTTGCATCTCATCAAATCAGCCAAGGTCTTTTGGGAGTCATATGCACTTGCAAATGATTTATAAATGCTTCAACAAATTCATTAAATGAACGAATTGAATTGTTGGGTAAAGATGAGAACCATTCCAAGGAAGTATCCTTTAAGGTCCTAGGAAACAATTTTGCTAATAGTTTATCATTGAGGGAAAAATCACCACATAAGGTGGTGTAGGCATTGACATGGTTAGAAGGATCACCCTTCCCTCCATACTTCTCAAATCTAGGCATCTCTACTCCTTGTGGAATTGGTGTTCGTAATATTTTCGAAGATAATGGGCTACTACGAACATAATAGGTAGGTGGGCCATTTTGATTTTGATTGATAGTGGAAATTTGTTGTTGCATGGAAGAAACAGTTTGGAAAAGTTGTGTGATGAGAGGATCAGTATAGGTGGTATAAGGTGGAAGTGCAAGTGGTGATGGAGTGTATGTAGTAGTAGAGCAAGTGAATGGAACACTTATGGGTGGTAGTGTGGTAGAAGATAGAACATTTGATGCCACATAGGAACTAGGGGTGCTAGCAAGAATACCCAGGGAAGGAATCACATTGCTAACTTGTTGCATTATTGTTGTCATGTGAGGAGTAGTATAGGTAGGTATGGAAGCTACCATTGAGGGAGGAATTTGAGTTCCTCCTTGGTTAGGCATATTGTTTGTTGGAATAGGAGCACTAGTGGTTGAAGGGAGATGTTTACCAAAGATTTGAACTATGTTTTTCACAAGATCAAGACCTTCATCACTTTCAAGCATGCAGTGAATGTTTTCTATAATAGGAATGGTAGTAGCGAAAATGTTTTCAAGGTTGACTTGGTGTTTCAAGTGTACTAATTCCTCATGAATTTGAACTATCTTTTCTTGTGGGATTTCATTAGTCTTATGTTCAACATGCATGCTACCTGAATGTAAAGAGTTACTAAAGTTATTATCCATGTTGAATGTACTATTATCAATACTAGGAGTAGTAGCTCTAGATAACCCAAGATCCACAACGAGTGTGTTATCGCGGGATGCCATGAGTCTTGAACTTCTTCTCACTAAGGTATTAGCAATAGGACACCAAACACTCATGCAAAGGTTTCTAAAGGCAAGGTGAATGCAAATGAAATGTAAAATAAGAGCAAGAAAATGCTTGTAACTAAAATTCTGGAAAATAAAACAAAAATACAAAAACAACAAGCAGAAACATAGAAAATGAATTGCAGATGACAGAAAGTGCAATGCAGAATATGCAAATGGACTAATTTTCCCAAGGTGGCGAATGAGTCCAAGGGGTGATTTTTTTGTAAATTTTCATAAATTTTAAAATGAAATGTATGCTTTTCAGATTTTTTGATGCAGAGATGTGATGTAGATGCAGAATTTCAATATTTTTCAATGAATGCAAATGCAAAAATGCAAGCTAAATGAGCTTTTCACTAATGCAGTTTTAAAAACCCTAGGATACAAAACAATGCAAAAACTAATGCAATGTTGATGAAGGCTATTCCTAGGATGTAAATGCACTTGAAATCATAAGTAAAATGCTCTAAATTCAGGTTCACCAAAATGTGAACAAAGATTTTGGGTGTTATAGGCTTTCTAACTCTTCTAGGGTTTTTCACCTAAAAGGAGAGAGATAGGCCCAAAATGAGCAATGTTCACACTTAAGGACTAGGGAAAATGTGATTGAAATCTATCTTAATGCTGAAAACTAATGAAATAAACTAACTATTGAATGCAAACTAATGAAATGCAAAAAAATGACCTAGAAATGTAAACAAACAATAACATAACTTAATGAAATTGCAGAGGTGCACCTGGAAACTAGAATGTGATGGACAAGAGCTCAAGAAACTTGGAAAATTTACTGTTGAAGCCCACTGGGACACTTACGCCAAGTTGAGCGAATTAGTCTTGCTTTTGGAGGAATCTGTCAGAATAGGTTTCGAGAAACTATGTGACTAAAATTGCATAAAAGACTTTTTAGGCTAGCAATGGGACGTAGTATGCAAAAATGATCTAGAAATGTAAACAAACAATAACAGAACTTAATGAAATTGCAAAGGTGCACCTGGAAACTAGAATGTGATGGATAAGAGCTCAAGAAACTTGGAAAATTCACTGTTGAAGCCCACTGGGACACTTATGCCAAGTTGGGTGAATTAGTCTTGGTTCTGGAGGAATCTGTCGGAACAAGTATCGAGAAACTACGTGACCAAAACTGTAGAAAAGACTTTTTAGGCCTAGAAATGGGACTAATTCACCATCAATGTTGATTTATTCAACTTTTGGAAATATATAAATTTGGGACAAGATTTTGTAGCCTCCAGTCTGCACTTATGTTCCTGATAAGTCTCTGGATCCAAATCTTCATAATCTGGTCTATAGGTGATCTCCAAGCTTTAATTAGGGTTTTAGCACTTTGAATTTAGCTTTGATGAATTGATGGCACCTTTTCACACTTTACTCTTTGACAAATTGGTATACAAGACCTGCAAAACATACATACAAAGAGGGGAAAAAGTGTTAAGGGTTAGAGAATAGGGGTTTGCCTTGGTCAAACCCCGATTTGGTAATTAAACCCTTGAAAATGAAATGAAATGTAAAGAGAATGATGAATAAACAACATTCAAATGCTATCACTCACCAAACCCTTGAAGTGGAAATCTAAAGATATGCAACAATTAGCTCTAAAGTGCTTGAATTCTCTTGTGAATATGCTTAGAATGATTGATTAGATGCTTGTGAATGAACTTGTGAGTGAATTGGAATGAATGTGTGAATGGATATGAAATGAGGAGAAAAATCTTATATTTATACACAATTTTGCCCTAATTCCCGAAAATACTACATCACAATCCGACCTTAGGTCTTAAGGAATAAAAACCCGCTAGTAATTTGAATTTATTTTGGTTTTTGTGCCAAGAGGGACTAATTCACCCCTATTGGCGAATTGGTCCCACTCAAGGCATTTGAGTGGTTGCCAAAAATTGTGTTAAATTAAATAATATTTATCAGGTTCTTCTTCAAGAAGACACTTAATTAAGGCTTTTAGACATAAAATGGGGCCAATTAAAGCATAAGGAAGGCATAAATATTGATGACAATCCTAGAAAAGCGTGAAGGTTTGTTACAACACCTTATAACACTTTGAAATAGAACTTGGTAAGTAATAAAAAGAAGTTATTTAAGTGAATTATAATATGAAGGTCCTACAAAAGTGTGAAGATGTGTTACAACACCTCACAACACTTTTACAAGGCATCATAGCATTCCAAGTGTCCAAGACCTAATGTGAATGTATTTGACCACATTACAACATTAAATCAAGGCAAAACTAAGCCAAAATCACAAGGAGGGCCTAAACAAGGGGAAAAAGTAAAAGGGATACTTTTCCGTGTCCACAAGGGAAAAATAAGCATAAGGAAATAACAATGAAATCAAACAAAAGAGATCAAAGCAAAGACAATTCCCATCCTACTCATGAAATGAAGTTATAAAACAATGAAATCAATCAAGCAATGCAATCATAAAGAGAACATAAACTAAATTCACGAATGATAATGTTACCATCCCATGTTGAAGTGTAATTCATATTGATGTTGGATTACGTTGGATCAATACAAAGCCTCCATTGTTGTTGCAAAAGCTTCAAAAGGTATGTTAATGGTGATCAAAGATGTGAGTATTTTCTCTTAAGAATTTGATAGTCAATTCAACATGACCTCTCCACACAAATTCTCTAGACTCTTCGATTATTTTTGAGAAGGAATAAGGTTATGATTTTATATATTTCCAAGTTTCAGATGAACGATCAAGATTCCATGATGAAATATCATGATCAATGGTTGAGAATTGTTGAGAGGAAATAGATTGGCCAATTAGCTTCTCTGATTGATCCAAATAAAGATTTTAATTGGATAATCAGTGGGATTAGATTGGAATGATTGGTGGGATTGAACGTCAAATTGAGTGGTTAGTGGGATTGAAGAAATCAGTGGGATTGGGAAAAAGATTGAGAAATCAAATGAGCATGATTTATACAATCAAGATTTGTGAAGATGTATTAATTAATTTAATAATTAATTAATATTTGAGATGAACGTGCAAGTTTCATTTTACTTTGACAAATAAAGATATATTTATTTGTTGACCATGTTAAGTGATTTTGAATAATTGATTTAATTATTCAAATTTAGAGAAGGGAAAGTGGTCTAATTAAATTATTAATGATACTAATTTAATTGATTTAGATGAATAAGGTATATTAGTGACATAATTAAATAATTTGTGTTTATTTAATTAATCAAGATAGATAAGGTTAAATTAAGACCTTTATTAAATAAATGACATTTATTTAATTAGTTAGAAATGGTGATTGAGGATAAATTAATTAAATAATGTTAAATCACTTAATTAATAGATGAATATAAAATTTGATAATATTTAAATAATAATATATTATTTAATCATTTAGGCAAGAAGGGTGAAAATTAGTTAAATAATATTCTTCACCAATCAGGACAATTTATGGTATCTACATAATTTATGCAATCTAAATCAGATTCAAGAGATAATAAGGTTCACAAATACTATTAAGCCTCAATAGGGGGTTAGCCCTATGGTTAGAGCCATCCCTTGTAAGTTGGTTCTTGCTTATTGGGTTTCCAATTCCTTTGATTAAAAAAAGAGAAAAGATTCATTGATAATGTAAAGCCTCATGAGTATGATGGAGAGAATAAGAGTTATTAAGGGGAAATGTTAGTGTAAAAATTTATTTTATTATCTCTACTAAGGAAAGAGTGCACAAGATGCACATGAACATAAACATGGAAGAAATTTCAAAATAAAATGGAGTCTCAATAGGAACCAAAGTAACATTAAAAATTGAACAAATAACAACTCATGCAAATCTTGCATTGTAATTTTAGATTTCAATAATTTGATTTTTCACTAACCAGGGACCAGGTAAAAAACTATAAAAAAATAGTTTATGTTTAATATGAAGAGGGAAATAGGTGATTGCATCGTGTTCAAAAAAAATCTATTGAGTGAACTTTTATTTTTTACGAAGCCTAGATTGAAAATTTGAGCAACTTAACTTAAGCTCTCAAAAAAATTCTATTGAGTGAACTTTTATCCTTTTAAGAAGCCTAGATGTAAAATTTGAGCAACTTAACTTAAGCTCTCAAAAAAATTCTATTGAGTGAACTTTTATCTTTTTTAGAACCCTAGATTGAAAATTTGAGCAACTTAACTTAAGCTCTTAAAAAATTTCTATTGAGTGAACTTTTATCTTTTTAAGAAGCCTAGATTGAAAATTTGAGAAACTTAACTTAAGCTCTCAAAACAATTCTATTGAGTGAACTTTTATCTTTTTAAGAAGCCTTGATTGAAAATTTGAGCAACTTAACTTAAGCTCTCAAAAAAATTCTATTCAATGAACTTTTCTCTTTTTAAGAAGCCTAGATTGAAAATTTGAGCAACTTAACTTAAGCTCTCAAAACATTTCTATTGAGTGAACTTTTATCTTTTTAAGAAGCCTAGATTGAAAATTTGAGCAACTTAACTTAAGCTCTCAAAAAGTTTCTATTGAGTGAACTTTTATCTTTATTAGAAGTCTAGATTGAAAATTTGAGCAACTTAACTTAAGCTCTCAAAACTTTTCTATTGAGTGAACTTTTATCCCTTTTAGAAGCCTAGATTGAAAATTTGAGCAACTTAACTTAAGCTCTCAAAAAAATTCTATTGAGTAAACTTTTATCTTTTTTAGAAGCCTAGATTGAAAATTTGAGCAACTTAACGTAAGCTCTCCAAAAATTTCTATTGAGTGAACTTTTATCTTTTTTAGAAGCCTAGATTGAAAATTTGAGCATCTTAACTTAAGCTCTCAAAAAATTTCTATTGAGTGAACTTTTATCTTTTTTAGAAGCCTAAATTGAAAATTTGAGCAAATTAACTTAAGCTCTCAAAAAAATTCTATTGAGTGAACTTTTATCCTTTTTAGAAACCTAGATTGAAAATTTGAGCAACTTAACTTAAGCTTTCAAAAAAAATCTATTGAGTGAACTTTTATCCTTTTTAGAAGCCTAGATTGAAAATTTCAGCAACTTAACTTAAGCTCTCAAAAATTCTCTATTGAGTGAACTTTTATCCTTATTAATGTTTTTGTTGTTGTTACCAAATTTTTACTTATAGCTCAATCAGGTAGAGCTTGTTGTTTCTTAACTGAGAAAAGGTACATTTTAAATCTTTCTTTCATTACATTCAATTGCATAAATGAAACAATCGAAAAAGATTACATTTTACAAATTACTGCATCCATGCAAGTGCATGTAACTGAACAGAGTAGCAGTCTTTATTGAATGTAAAAATGTGCATTATCTCACACAAGCTATGAGATTGACTTTACTTATTCAATGCAAATAAATAAAAGTGTATACATCGATAAGTAAATAAAAGTAATGTGCATGTAAGGAGGGAAACTAGTCATTTCCTGAGAATGACTGTCAGGGTGTGTCATCTTGCTTGTTGTTGCCTCAAGTCACTTGTGTCCTCCTTGCTCCATATAGGTCCTAGTTCCTGCATCTGGCAATAAGCAATGGTGTTAGAGCAATGATCTAAGCAATGAAAAGTATCTAACCATACATGAACATACACTTATGCATATATAAACTAATCTTCAAAATGCATTAAACAAGCAGGCATACTTTAGGTGTCCTAGAGAAGCATCAAAGTCATCTAACACACCTAAAACATGCACATATTTTTTCTAACTTTTTTGTTTCTTGTGCAAATATAGAAAAAGTAATGTTATTGTTATGTTTCATCTAATTGCATCACGTGGGATAAATTTGGCTCCCACAAGGGTTGAGCTCAGCATGTTTTTTTTGTTGTGTTTTACAGAAGCATTAAAGGATATTTTATCAGATGATTCACTCTTTATGTTCTACTCAAACAAGTGTATATCATTTATGATAAGTGAGTTATATTCACTGTCCTAGATGACATATACCTGCCTAATGTAAATCATAAAGAGTGTCTACAATAATATGTCTCAAAGCAGATGAAAATTTATGTTTCATATAAGTGCAACACTAATGTGTTCATCTGTTAATCACCATGCTTATTGGGCAATAAAAGTAGCAGATAAAGGAGTGCCAATTCATGGTTATAGCAAAGAATAATGATGAAATAGAGGACATGTGAATATCACAAATGTGCAAGCAAAGAATTAGTCACTAATGAGAATCAGTCATATTTGTGAATGGCAACATGATGGCAGGACAACATAGTTCTAATAGTCCCAATGTAAGATCAATAAAGTATACCAGGGTGGGGCAGTCAATTTTCAAGAAATTAATAGCAATCATACCCCCAACAGAGATAAAGGCAGAGACAATTTAGAGCAACAGAGAAGATCATATAAAGAGACTTAAAACTTAGTCCATTGATATCTTAATAGGAGGAGAGTTAAAAAACATTCATGAAAAGTGAGCAGTGATTAAAGGAAAAATGAAGATATAGAGATGAATCAAGCATGCCTGACTCATTAGTGCTCAGAAAAACTTATAGTTGCATAAGATAATAGCAGTATTGGATGAGGGGAGACAATGGTGGTATCATGTTGTGTCTACCCCTTAATAACCATGTTTCAGATAAGGGTGTATATCTTATTTTCCAATCAGAGAGTGACTATTAGTAGGGTTGAGGTGTAGTAAGGTGGTCACTTGCAACCTAGGCTACAAGTTTGTTTCCCCTTAATGGCTCTACCTTGTATGAACAACATGTTTTCAAAGTTTTTTTTTTTTATATACATGGTGTGCAAGAGCGGTGGCTTGTGTCATTCATATCTTTTGTTGTTTCAATATGGTTGATTTTATCCTCTACACTTATAGTTTCTCAACAAGCGATGGTCATGGGAATATTCACATATGGAATTTTCAAATTGCCTACATCTATGAACAAGAAAAAAATCTATGTGAAAGGAGTGCAGGATTAGAAGCCAAGTGGTACACTTCATAAGCAAGTCTTAATGTTTAAAAGGTTCACATTGCTCCTATAAAATAGATTCATCAGCAGGTTTAGTAAGGTAGTGTAGATCTTGGTAAGGGTTGCATTTATCAACATGGATTTCCTATTTGAAGTTCAAATAAGCACAAGGGAAGATTTGAGTATGAAGGCATGATTTTGCACAAAAACATGAGTGTAGGTTCTAGAATTGCTTAATACTGACAGTACTCTTTCATCTGGTGTCGAAAGACAGTGATAACGGCATAGGGAAAGCACGAAAATATTTGGAAAGTGCACGACAAAGTTCAAAGGGTTTTGCAACAAAGTGTATGGTCGCGGTTGCCTCTAATAACAGAGGAAAACCTTCAAAGATGCTCCAAAATGCAAACCATTGGTTGTTTGAATTTTCCAGAATGCACACAGGAATTGAAATGCTTTATTATTTCTTTCAAAGACAAAGGAATACACAACCATGGCATGGAGGTATGAAAATTTCATGAAGAATACTGAAATTTTAGAAAAAAATAAAAAATAGAGCAATCAGCAAGCAAATTTCTTACAGAGATGAAAGTTCATGAAACAATAGATCTTCGCCATTTCTCACAAACAGAGGAGATTGACAAATACAGAGGGTAATATGTAATTTCATCTTCTAAAGGCATCAAGCATTTCATTTATTCAAAAATTTTAAAAGAAAATCTCCATCATTTCTTACATATTCGCGGCCTCAAAATGGAGTGGTACGAAAAAATTCTTCATTTTCCTCAAATGGATGATCAAGAAGTACAGAGAGAGTGAAGTAAAAAGAGCATGAATATACAAAGGCCATTCCTAAAAATAGTTTCAAGTTATAAAAATACAAGTATCACAGAATTAAGGGGCTTGATTTTGAGCATTTTTTCCTTTAGGGAATGAATTACAATCAATGAAAATGCTTCTAAAGAGCTTACCTTGAAGTTTTATCAAGAGATATGTTGATTATGCCGATTTGAGACAAAAATACGCCATCAAAATCTTCAATAATCTCTGTTTGGAAACCCTATGGTGGTGCTGGAAAATTTTCTCCAGAGAGTTCAACACAAACAAAATGCTTTTGTTTTGTGTTTTGTTTCTTTTGCTTAGGGTTGGAAACCCTAGATATGTCGATAAGGAGAATGACATTTTTTGCCATTGTTTTTTAAAATACAATGTCAACTAATTCCCCGTGGGCTAGGACTTGTTGTCTTATGCCTTTTTTATTTTTTCTTATGCATAAGTATCTAAGTCTTCTAAGACTTAGTTGTATTTTCCTTTGATTTTTACATTAATTCTAATTGTAAAGCAATTTTTGATCAAGTAATGCATTATAAATTACTTCATCAAAATTGTTATTGTAAAGAATGCAAAATAAGTAAAGGGATTGGAGGTTTTCAACGCATAACAAAAGGAGATGAGTCTTGATTTATAACTTGGAAGGCAAATAGGAGCATGTGTTTGTATGACCAAGTCATGAGAGGAGAAAAGATATGCTTTGAGTTATGATCTTGGAGAGAATATGGGGAAGTTGATTTCTGGTTTCCAACACATGGAGAAGATATAGGGGTTGTTTTTGACCTTTTATGAGCATTGGAGGGAATCTTGGAGCTTTTTTGAGTTGTCATCATGTTTGACATGGTCAAGCTTGATCATTTCAACATTCTATAGTTTTTGTAGAGAAAATCTAGAGGCTAGATTTATGGGTTTATTGTTGCATCTGACCCAAGATGCTTCTAGTTCATTTTTTGGTGGAACAACTTGAAGCTTTATACTTAGTCACTTTTGTTACTCATTATTCATTCAGTTCAGATTATGCAAATTCAGACTTAGTGACTTTTACAGTCCTTTGGCACAGTATTTGGCATTTTTTTTGTAACTCTTGGGATATGAAATACAGTTTATACCTTGGAGATAGTTGGTAATGGAATTATTTCCTTCTTATTCTTGTAGTTCTTGTGTATATCCAGAAGATTGATCAAGTTATTAGTGAATTATCCTTTTTTCCTTATAACTTTGTCTCTTAATTTGTACCTTTTAATGCAAAAAACTTATTTTTGCAGGTTGCTAGGAGTGTCTTAAAACTGCATATAACTTTTAATTGTGAATTCATTTTATATTTATGAGCTTATGTATTCTATCCTCTTAGTGAAATATTAATGCAAAAGCTATTCTGTAATGAGCTATGCAAGTGCTTTCACTATCAATCAAAATCAAGTGTCATAGTTTTCTAGTTTTCATGTCCACTTAAAAGTTAGGTGTATCACCATAGAATTATTTTTTACCATTTTTTAGTTTTATCATTTTCAGTTTATCCTTCTCCCTTTTCCTAAAAGAAAATCAGTACTATAGGTGATAACCAGCTAGGAAGCCAGCCTATTCAGAGGTTCATTCTCATTTTGGGTGACCCACAACCCAAGAATGCTCCCATGTTTCTCTAGCTAACTGAGTTTCACAACTCAATTTGAGTGCAAGTTTAAGAGAACAATTTTTGGCACGCCCAGTGGGACACGTTCATCAACATTGTCTACTGGTTTGGTATACAACCAACAGTTTCAAGCCTTTTCAGAGGTTTTATTTGCATATTTGGCGACTATGTGAGGTAAAGAACAACAGAATCATTGTTGTTATAGCTTATGAGAAAAATTTAGACAAGGAGTTCAAGAGATTTTGATTTTTTGTAGTTGTCACCACCCAAAAGACAAGGCAAAACAACAAAGAGAACTCCTCCATCGAAGAGATTTTAGTTGACACCACCTAGTGTAAGACCTAAGTATTTTTTCTCACCACCAAGGAGGAGAGGTAGACCATCTAAGAGGTAGAGTGAGACTCGTTCTGCTTCACCAAGCTTCAGAAGAGTAAGATCACCTTCAAGTAGCCCAAAGAAATTTTATTTTGTTGTTTCCTCAGGTTTTGTTGCATTTTCATTTTTAGGTTTTGTTGCTTTAGAAATTTCTTCAGTTACTATTCAAACTCAAGTTAATCCACCTCAGCCACCTCCAATGGCAAGAAATTAGGCCTTTGTGCCATTTAATGGAGGCAATCCATTAAATCTTGCACAACATAACAACATACTAGTGGCTGCCCTCAAGATTTTACCATTTTTTACTAGGGAGGATCAGACTACCCCAATTGAGCACATAAGAGATGTAGCCTCATTGTTTGGTGTTCACCACATAACTCAGGAGGACGTAGTTGTTAGATTGCTTGTTGCATCATTCAAAGGCAAGGAATTGCAATGATTTAGAGGCCTAGCAGTTGGTACTATTACAAATTGGGATGGGTTAGGAGATAAGTTGCACAAGCAGTTCCAAGACAAGTTTGATCACTTGTCACTAGTTGAGTAGCTTACAACCATTAAAAGGGCTCCTCGGGAGTAAATGATAGACTTCAACTTTCATTTTCAGAGGACTTGGTTTAGGATACCTGAAACAATAAGGCCTTCTCTTGAGTGTTCCTTCTTATACTATCTAAGAGCCTTAAACAACGATATATCAGTCATGATACAATCAATGGGAGGAGTGTCTTTACCATATGCATATGAAGTAGCAAACAAAGTTGAAAACAGTTTAATATAGGTTGGTAAGATTGCTCCTAGGCCTCTAATTCCTATCTTTCCAAATATTCAACCTAACATGCCTTTGCAGATACCACCTTTTGCACCTTTACCAATTGTACCAACAGTTCCAGCTACTTTTCAAACTATTGTAACTCAAGAAGCTGCTATTCCAAGCTCATCCCAGGAGCTACACGAGATCAAAAGTCTACTTCAAACTTTTGGTAACAATTTGGTGAGCTTAGAGAAGCATCAATCTTATAGTAGACCTTATCAACAGCAGAACCAAGGAGTAAATCAACCTTATCAAGGTCAGCAGCAGCAATACCAAGGCAATAGGTAGCCATACCAAGGTAGCTACCAAGGTCTAGGATAGAATGTGAATACAAAGCCTTTTCTAGCATATGCACCAAAACCTGTTAGTGTAGCTAGGGACCTTGTCCCTATGCAAAAAAACTTGGCTACAAATTACGAGTGGTGCTATCCTTGCAACCAACCTCACAATCAAGACACATGCTCTAATGGACTCATTAATCAGGCATTAATGGTGTAGAGTGCTTCAAGTTCACAACAAAATGTACCTAATGATGGAACTCCACAATAGTAGGAGCAGCCTCCAAGTGATGCTACTCTATGAAATTGATAGGGAGAAGAATTTTTTGGAGTCAATGCATATGATTCTCCAGTTGCAACAAACACATGAGCAAAGAAAAGAGCTCTTGATCTTGAACAAACAGCTAATAAAGGGAAAGTAGCAATTACATAACCATCTACATCACAAGTGCCTCACATTTTACAAAGGAATTCTCAAGGAGCTGCAAAGGAGCAACCACACTTGCAAGCGGATCATGCTGGTGTAAAGACCCATCAGAAGGTAAATCCAGTTGTGCCTTTTAATATTATTGATAACATGAAAAAGATGTGTAACAATATCAATGTGGGATTCATTAGCTATCCTAGGTCAAAAGGACATGTTATAGTCAGCTTTATCGTATTTAAAGGTGATTGATGATCCATCAGTAGGTCAAGTTAGAGTTGTTTTTACAAACACTCCTCAGGACAGCAAACAATAGCCCAACAAAGAAACGGGTAAGAATGTCAAACCACCTTCGTTTTATGTTTATTTGATCATAGGTGATAAACTAGTCCATAATTATATGGTAGATAGTGGGGCTAGTAGCTCTATGATGCCAAAGCAAATTGCAGGTAGGCTAGGTCTAAAATATCAGCCTTTAGAGAAGGGATTTGTCTAGTTAGATGAAACCTCAATTAATACCATAAGTTTCATCGAGGGTCTAAGCCTTACATGTCATGCTTGCCCAAATTTTTTAGTTCCCTGAGACATATGTGTCATAGATCTACCACCTTTCTTTGCCTTGTGTCTCTCAAGAGACTTTACAACCAAAATAGGAGGTTATGTATATGTTGACTGGTCACATATGCTATTTAGAACGAGATATGGAACTAAGGTTACCATTAAATCTAAAAAATTGGCCAAGGATCATATAGAACCTTATAATCCAAGTGTGATTAATGTTGTTCCTAGTGTTGCAGACACAAATTGTGTTGTTTTTTTATGACAATGAGCTTGTTGTTGCTCAAGAGTTGCAAGCAAAATTTGTTCCTGATGTGTTGTTACATGAGTGGGAAGCAAAGAATGTGGTGGATAACCCTGATGATCATATTCATGATGTTGGTATTGGTGTCTATGTGTTACATGAACCTGATGCAGAGGTTTCGAACCTTGAAAAGAGTTTAGATCAGTTGTTGATGCAACAAAATAAGCTTTGGGAGATGTATTTTGATGGTTCTAGGAGTAGGAATGGAGTTGGAGGGGGTGTAATTCTTGTATCCCTACAAGGTGATAAATATTTTTCTACTTTTTGTTTTGCCCTTGTGGGTTCTAATAACACTGCTGAGTATGAAGGACTTATTCAAGGACTGGAATGGGCAAGGAAAAGAGGACTGAACTGTCTCAAGGTTTATGGAGATAGTGAGTTGATTGTTAATCAAGTCAGAGGCCTGAGTGTTGCTAAGAATGATGCCTTGAAGTCATACAGAAACAAAATTTGGGATCTAATAGAAGAGTTTAGTGCATTTAACTTGGGTTATGTTCCTAGAAATTAGAACAAACATGTAGATAGGCTTGCAGTTGTTGGAGCACATTTTGACATCCTCAATGATATCAAGAAAGAGAAAATACAACAGTATGTGAAGGTTGTAGTCAGGCCATCAATTCTTGATAACAACGTTCACTAGCAAGTGTTTGACAGTGATGAGCAGATTCTATCTTTTCTGCTTGAAGAAGATCAATTTTCTGTGGTTAATCAAGAGAAGCTCAAACAACAATATGATGATCAAGTCATACAACAGAGAACAAATAAGTTACCTAAGGGTCTTGTTACTTTGGAGTCAATTTTTAGCACTGATGATCAGCTTAAGAAAGGTAAAGTCGGTTTATAGATCAAAGAAGAACACTATGAAGAGGTGGATATTTTCAAAGGTAAGCTCCTTAAGATAGGTAAAGTCTTTTCAACTGAAGATAAACAGGATTTTGTTGCTTTATGTCAAGATTTTCATGATGTATTTGCTTGGGAATATTCAAATTTAAAAGGATTTGATCCCCATATTGCCCAGCATACCATTGAATTAGAACCTGATGCCAAGCTTGTTAGGCAGAAACAAAGACCTTTGAACCCTAAGTTAGAGCCTCTCATGATTAAAGAATTGACCAAACTAGTTGAGGGGGTATTATCTTTCCCATTAAACATAATTCATGGGTATCTAACCTTGTACCAGTTAGAAAGAAAAATAGAGAGATCAGACTCTGTGTAGATTTTAGGGATCTTAACAGAGCGTCATTGAAGGATCATTACCTGCTGCCCTCCATGGAGCAAATCCTCCAAGTAGTTGCTATTTTAGAGAGATTATCTTTATTAGATGGTTATTTTGGTTATAACCAGGTGTTGGTCAAAGAGGAAGACCAGTTTAAAACTGCTTTTACAACAAAATGGGGTACTATGGCCTACAAGAGAATGCCTTTTTGCTTATCTAATGTTGGTGCCACATTTCAGAGGGCTATGGACATGGCTTTCCAAAGTTTAATCAATAATATTATCCTCATTTATCTTGATGATGTCACAGTATTCTCCAAGAATGTTGATGAGAATTTGTTATATCTGAATCAAGTGTTTGAAAAATGTAGGGAGTTTGGTATATCCCTAAATCCTAAGAAGAGTGTCTTTGTTTTCCATGAAGGCAAGCTTCTTGGGCACACAGTATCAAAACAAGGGATCATCATTGATCCTGAGAGAGTTAAAGCCATCTTAGAGATTCCATTACCCAATCACAAGAAAGGTCTGTAGAGTTTCTTAGACAAATTAATTTTTTGAGAAGGTTTATACCTGATGTTGCAAATCTTTTATAGCCTTTGACAGCTATGTTAAAGAAGAATGCGGTTTTTAGTTGGACTAGAGAAGCCAAATACAGTTTTGAAGCAATTAAGGAGGCTTTAGCATCAGCTCCCACTCTGGTAAATCCAAAATTTTCAAAAGATTTCACTTTGTATGCATTTGGTAACTTAAATTCAATTTATGCTATGCCGGTTCAAAAAAATAATGATGATTTAGAGTAGCCTTTATATTTTTTCATTCAAGGTTTAGTTGATTATGAAAAGAGGTATACATTTGTTGAGAAACATGTTCTTGTTGTGATCAGGAGCTTAAATAAATTTAAGCCTCTAATCTCTAACAATAAGATTCATGTTATGGTTGCACACCTTAGTGTGAAATAATTTCTGTTGAGCAAGGACTTGAATGAGAAAAGAGTAGGGTAGATCACAAGACTTATGGAGTTTTATGTTGACATAAAAATCACAAATCTTGTTAAAGGTAGAGGATTGTGTGAACAGTTGGCCTCAAGTCCTGAAAATGAACAGAAATCAAAATCAGAGACTATTTTAGTCAATGATAATGAGATTTAGGATGTTGCACCTTTGTTAGATGCAAGTTGGGTTCAAGATATGACTCATTTTCTACAAACTGGTAATTTTCCACCACATTTAGACAAAGCTAAGAGAAGATATTCCAGGTTGCAGTCTATACCATATGTCTTGATTGATAATATTCTTTTCAGGAAAGATATTAATGGTGTTTTGTTAAGATGTATTGACACTAATCAAACATAAAAGGTGCTTCATGAGTTCCATGATGGAACTGCAGGAGGTCATTTTTCCCCAAGAACAACTACATGGAAGATTATGAGAGTTGGCTATTACTGGCCTAGCTTTTTTAAGGATGCCCATGCTTGGGCAAGAAAGTGTATTAAGTGTGCTCTTTTTGCAGGAAAAGAGAGGCTGCCAGCTTTTCCTTTGCAACCTATTCAAATTGAGCAACCCTTCATGAGATGGGGCATTGATTTTATTGGACCAATAAATCCACCTTCCAGTGTTGGCCATAGGTGGGTACTTGAAGCAACTAACTACTTTACATGGTGGATAGAAGCAATAGCTTTGAAAGAAGCTAATGAATCTTTTGTTTTGAGCTTTTCTGAAGATATAGTTACTAGGTTTGGATTACTTGACTCAATTATTTTAGATAATGCCTTAGCATTTGTCAATTTTAAGAGTGAGTGATTGGTCTATTAAGAATGGCATTCATTTGAATACCTGTTTTAATTATTACCCACAAGGTAATGATTTGGCTGAGAGCACAAACAAGATTTTGATCAGGATTGTTAAAAGGACCATGAAAGATAATCGACAAGCTTGGAACACCAAGCTGGAATCTGCTCTATGGGTAGATAGAATAACTCCTAAGAGGTCAATTTTAAATTCTCCATATGTATTGGTTTATGATAAGGAGGCAAGATTTCCTTTATCTGTAGAGCTACCAACTCTTGACATTGTACATCAACTGGAGATGCTTGAAGAACATGACCCAATGTCTGTTAGATATGCTCAGCTCATGGAGTTGGAAGAGACAAGAGATAATGCAATGAAGTCTATGGAGTATCACCAACTCCAAACAAAGAGAGTCTTTGATAAGAAAGTAACTCCCAAAGTGTTCAGAGAAGGTGATGTGCTAAAATGGGATGAATTGAAAAGCAGGCCAGGTAAGCATAAAAAGTTTGAAAACTTCTGGAGTGGCCCGTTTGTTATTACCGAATGCAAAGACCACAATGCATTTCAATTATCAAAGATGGATGGAGAAATATTTCCTATCCCAATTAATGGGATACACCTCAAACGTTGTTTCGAGGTATGATCTACCTTTGTATATATTAGGTTAGGTTTATGCTTTCAATAAGTGTTGTTGCATTATAGTTTAGTTGCAAGTTTTCATTCCCTAAATGTTGTTTTTGCACAACTAGTTAGTTTATTTTCTATTTTTTTGTTTCAATAAGTGCCTAAGTGTCATTCATGCAATCAAAATTAGTTACATAAGTTCTGAGTCTGTTTTCCTAAGTCATGAGCCTAGTTTTTGAGTGGCTTTGTGCCCAATGATAGGTCTAGGCAACTGGTCAGGATGTTTAGCAGGCAAATTTGCAACAAATGTCACCAAAAATGTTACCAAATTTTTACTTATAGCTCAATCAGGTAGAGCTTGTTGTTTCTTAACTGAGAAAAGGTACATTTTAAATCTTTCTTTCATTACATTCAATTGCATAAATGAAATAATCCAAAAAGATTACATTTTACAAATTATTGCATCCATACAGGTGCATGTAACTGAACAGAGTAGTAATCTTTATTGAATGTAAAAATATACATTATCTCACACAAGCCGTGAGATTTACTTTACTTATTCAATGCAAATAAAGAAAAGTATATACATGGATAAGTAAATAAAAGTAATGTGCATGTAAGGAGGGAAACCAATCATTGCCTAAGAATGACTGGTTCAGGGTGTGTCATCTTGCTTGTTGTTGCCTCAAGTCGCTTGTGTCCTCCTCGCTCCATATAGGTCCTAGTTCCTGCATCTGGAAATAATCAATAGTATTACAATAATGCTCTACGCAATTAAAAGTCTCTAACTATATATGAACATACACTTATCCATATATAAACTGATTTTCAAAATGAATTAAACAAGCAGGCATACTTTAGGTGTCTTGGAGAACCATCAAAGTCATCTAACACACCTAAAGCATGTACATGTTTTTTCTAACTTGTTTGTTTCCTATGTAGATATAGAAAAAGTAATGTTGTTGTTATGTTTCGTCTAATTGCCACACGTGGGATAAATGTGGCTCCCATAAGGGTTGATTCCAGCGTGATTTTGTTGTTGTTTTTTACAGAAGCATTGAAGGATATTTTATCAAATGATTCACTCTTTATGTTCTACTCAAACAAGTGTATATCATTTATGATAAGTGAGTTTTATTCACTGTCCTAGATGACATATACCTGCCTAATGTAAATCATAAAGAGTGCTTGCAATAATATGTGTCTCAAAGCAAATGAAAATTTATGTTTCATATAAGTGCAACACTAATGTGTTCATCTGTTAATCATCATGCTTGTTGGGCAATAAAAGTAGTGGATAAAGGAGTGCCAATTCATGGTTATGGCAAAGAATAATGATGAAATAGAGTACATGTGGATATCACAAATGTGCAAGCAGAGAATCGGTCACTAATGAGAATTAGCCATATTTGTGAATGGCAACATGATGGTAGGACAACATAGTTCTAATATTCCCAATGTAAGATCAATAAAGTATACCAGGGTGGGGCAGTCAATTTTCAAGAAATTAATAGCAGTCATACCCCCAACAGAGATAAAGGCAGAGACAATTTAGAGCAACAGAGAAGATCATATAAAGAGACTTAAAACTTAGTCCATTGATATCTTAACAGAAGGAGAGTTAAAAAACATTCATGGCAAGTGAGCAGTGATTACAGAAAAAATGAAGATATAGAGATTAAGCAAGCATGTCTGACTCATTAGTGCTCAGAGAAACTTATAGTTGCATCAGATAATTGCAGTATTGGATGAGGGGAGACAATGGTGGTACCATGTTGTGTCTACCCCTTAATAACCATGTTTCAAATAAGGGTGTATATCTTGTTTTCCAATCAGAGAGTGATTGTTAGCAAGGTCGGGGTGTACTAAGGTGGTCACTTGCAACCTAGGCTGCAAGTTTTTTTCCCCTTAATGGCTTTGCCTTGTATGAACAACATGTTTTCAAAGTTTTTTTTATATACATGGTGTGCAAGAGCAGTGGCTTGTGTCATTCATATCTTTTTTTGTTTCAATATGGTTGATTTTATCCTCTACACTTATAGTTTCTCAAAAAGCAATGGTCATGGGAATATTCACATATGGAATTTTCAAATTGCCTACATCTATGAACAGGAAAACAATCTATGTGAAAGGAGTGCAGAATTAGAAGCCAATTTGTACACTTCATAAGCAAGTCTTAATGTTTAAAAGTTTCACTTTTCTCCTATAAAATAGATTCATCGGTAGGTTTAGTAAGGCAGTGCAGATCTTGGAGAGGGTTGCATTTATCAACATGGATTTCCTATTTGAAGTTCAAATAAGCACAAGGGAAGATTTGAGTATGAAAGCATGATTTTGCATGAAAACATAAGTGGAGTTGCTAGAATTGCTTAATAGTGATAGTAATCTTTCATCTGGTGTCGAAAGGCAGTGACAACGACATAGGGCAAGCACGACAATCTCTAGAAAGTGCACGACAGAGTTCAAAGGGTTTTGCAACAAATAGTATGGTCATGGTTGCCTCTAATAATAGAGGAAAACCTTTAGAGATGCTCCAAAATGCAAACCCTTGGCGGTTTGAATTTTCCAGACAGCACGCAAGAATTGAAATGCTTTGTTATTTCTTTCAAAGATCAAGGAATACACAGCCATGGCATGGAGCTATGAAAAATTCATGAAGAATATTGAAATTTTAGAAGAAAAAAAATAGAGCAATCAACAAGAAAATTTCTTACACAAATGAAAGTTCATGAAACAACAGAGCTTCGCCATTTCTCACAGACAGAGGAGCTTGAAAAATACAAAGGGTAATATGTAGTTTCCTCTTCTAAAGGTGTCAAGCATTTCATTTATTTAGAAATTTTAAAAGAAAATCTCCATCATTTTTTACATAGCCGCGACCTAAAAATGGAGTGCTACAGAAAATTTCTTCATTTTCCTCAAACAGATGATCAAGAAGCACAGAGAGAGTGAAGTAAAAAGAGCATGAATATACAAAGGCCATTCCTGAAAAGAGTTTCAAGTTACAAAAAGACAAGTATCACAAAATTAAGGGGCTCGATTTTGAGCATTTTTGCCTTCAAGGAATGAAATACAATCAATGAAAATGCTTCTAAAGAGCTTACCTTGAAGTTTTGTCAAGAGATCTGTTGATTATGCCGATCTAAGACAAAAATATTTCATCAAAATCTTTAGAAGTCTTTGTTTGGAAACCCTATGGCAGCGTTGGAAAATTTTCTCTAGAGAGATCAACACAAACAAAATGCTTTTGTTTTGCATTTTGTTTCTTTTGCCTAGGGTTGGGAACCCTAGATATGTTGATAGGGAGAATGAAATTTTTTGCCATTGTTTTTTTTAAATACAATGTCAACTAATTCCCCGTGGGCTAAGACTTGTTGTCCTATGCCTTTTTATTTTCTCTTATGCATAAGTATCTAAGTCTTCTAAGACTTAGTTGTATTTTCCTTTGATTTTTGCATTAATTCTGATTGTAAAGGAATTTTTGATCAAGTAATGCACTATAAATTACTTCATCAAAATTGTTATTGTAAAGAATGCAAAATAAGTAAAGGGAATGGAGGTTTTCAATGCATAACAAAAGAAGATGAGTCTTGATTTATAACTTGGAAGGCAAATAGGAGCATGTGTTTGTATGACCAAGTCATGAGAGGAGAAAAGATATGCTTTGAGTTATGATCTTGGAGAGAATATGGGGAAGTTGATTTCAGTTTTCCAACACATGGAGAAGATATAGGGGGTTGTTTTTGACCTTTTATGAACATTGGAGGGAATTTTGGAGCTTTTTTGAGTTGTCATCATGTTTGACATGGTCAAGCTTGACCATTTCAACATTCTAGAGCTTTTGTGGAGAAAATCTAGAGGCTAGATTTATGGGTTTATTGTTGCATCCAACCCAAGATGCTTCTAGTTCCTTTTTTGGTGGAACAACTTGAAGCTTTGTACTTAGTCACTTTTGTTACTCATTATTCATTCAGTTCTAGTTATGCAAATTCAGACTTTGTGACTTTTATATTCCTTTGGTACAATATTTGGCATTTTTTTGTAACTCTTGGGATATGAAATATAGTTTATACCTTGGAGATAGCTGGTAATGGAATTTTTTCCTTCTTATCCTTGTAGTTCTTGTGTATATCTAGAAGATTGATCAATTTATTAGTGAATTATCCTTTTTTCCTTATAACTTTGTCTCTTAATTTGTACCTTTTAATGCAAAAAGCTTGTTTTCGCAGGTTGCTAGGAGTGTCTTAAAACTGCATATAACTTTTAATTGTGAATTCATTTTCCATTTATGAGTTTATGTATTTTGTCCTCTTAGTGAAATATTAATGCAAAAGCTATCCTATAATGAGTTGTGCAAGTGCTTTCACTATCAGTCAAAATCAAGTGTCATAGTTTTTCGGTTTCCATGTCCACTTTAAAGTTAGGTGTATCACCATAGAATTAGTTTTTACCATTTTTCAGTTTTATCATTTTCAGTTTATCTTTCTCCCTTTTCCTAAAAGAAAATCAATATTATAGGTAATAACCAGCTAGGAAGCCGTCCTATCCAGAGGTTCATTCTCATTTTGGGTGACCCACAACCCGAGAACGCTCCCATGTTTCTCTCACTAACTAAGTTTCACAACTCGGTTCGGGTGCAAGTTTAAGAGATAACAATTGTCACAAGGATTAGCACCTGCATGCAAGGTTGGAAAGCTCTGCAATCCTATGTAACATGGGAATACCTTTAGGTTGTGGGTACCCTATATGAAATTAAACCTCCATAGTATAGGCCGACTTCCTATAAGATATTATGATGATTGTTTGTAACTTGGATGGAAAAGGGAAGAAAATACATAAACTAAACTTAAAACAGTGGGTGATGCATCTAAATGATGAAAGAACATGAAGATCTAACTCATAATAACTTTTAGAATATCTATCCACACAAATCAATTTAGCAATTTGATAACAAAAATGATTCTAAGGAAGGCTTGAATAAAAAATTTCTTCTGAGGAAAACTGGGTTCTCACAGCATGAAAAGAAAGGGTTATTTCAATACACAACCTAAGACCTATGATTTTACTGCTTTTTAATGCATGCAATTGTAAATGAGACAATGATTTTAAAGGTTCTGATATTAAAACACAATAAAATATCATCCAATCATTCATAAAAACAACACAATGATAAGGTAGATACTTGCATAAAAATGGCAAAAATAGAACCTGCAAGTTTTTGTATATTAAATTGTAAATAATATGAGTTACAAAAATAATCCCTTCTTTATAGAAATGCAAAGGCAAAATCATCAAGAACTGTGGAAAAAGATAAACTTTCTACAATAAATACAATCCAGGGCATCAAAGTGCATAAGAAAAATACTATAGTCTAACTCAAGTCAAAAATATCTCCTCCCAAACTGATCCACGAGGAAAGGCAAAAAGCCCTGAAAAAAGGCCTCAAAACTGAAGTTAACTTGACCTACACACCTCCAAACTACTCCTCATGAACTCCATGACTTAAAATAGCTCCAATTTGACTAAAATTCAAAGCAAACTCACTCCAACTCCACCTCTTTTGTTATTTTGCATGATTTGACTTGGAGTTAATCTATTTGAGCAAATAATAAAGTAATCCATGATGGATCACTTTGTTAAGCATTGTGGATTTAGGTCAATCTTGCATTGAAAATGACAAGTAATAAACTAATTCATTAATTCTTACTTTATTATTTGATTACAATGTTTATTTCATCTCAATTTACGCAAGATTGAGGGGAACTAAAGTTAAGGTATTAGGTTGGAGTTTGAAATTTGAATTAACATTTGCATAAGTTTGAGATATATGTAAAGGGCATATGTGTAAGGATATATAACCCTAATACATATATGGGTATTTAATTTTATGCAAATATCTTTAAAAAAGTAAAGGCAAAAATGATTTCCCCAATCGGTCAAATTTTAGGGCAAAAAAGAAACCCTAAAATACTTCTCGCACAATCAATTTTGCATTTCGCCTGTTTGCTGGGACATTGCCATGGTTGAGGGTTCGAGCTCAAATTTGCATCACTTCTTGTCGATTCCCTATCATTCTTTTGTTGTTTCTAGTGATTTTCTAAGGATTCTTAATAGAAAAAAGCATGGTAAGCCTTTCTCAGACATAAATCTAGACTTTTTTCTCATTTTTGAAGCATTTTTTTAGCTTCTTGGTCGCGGCCTCCATCATATTCTGATGCATTCATTATGTGTTCATTCTCTCTATGATATTTCCTCATCTTCTTGGCCACCATGCTATGGATACTAATTTGAGATTTTTAGGAGAATTCACTATGATTAAACTCACAGGTTTTGAGTGTATCTAACTTGTGAGAAATCAATAGGAACTCGAGGTATGGCTATCATTCTTCGATCCTTACATTTCTTCTTTATCTTCATGCTTCATTCAGGTTTGAAAATGATCTGTGGTGCTCCTTTAACTTTTTGATTATGAATATTATGTCTAATCCTTCATGATGACAATGCTTTTGACACAAACATTAAATTGCTTTCTTTGTTATGATGTTGGAATTGCATAGTACTCCAATGCTATCATGGAAATATTTTCTTGTAAGAAATGTTGCACCTTTAATCACTGTATTTTCTACCTCTTTAATGTCATATTTTATTTTCAAAACCCTTGCTCATATTACTGCCCCTATCTTCTTTCATATTTTTCCTTGATGATTTGATGATTGCCCTTATTAAAACCATTTCAAGGAGACTGAAACTTACTCAACTCAATTGGAACTCCATACTGCACATAGGACTATGACCATTGACTATCCAAAAAGGTTGTGACTTCCCTTTATCAAATGTGTCTTTAAAGATCTCATCATTGTGCATTGTGACATGCTTCTTCGTTGTGGTATGCCATCTCAAAACATGATTGTCTTATTTAGTTAAAGATTTTTCTATTCTCCTTTACATTCAATCTCACAATGAAATGGCATTGTATCTTTTATGCAACACTATCTTCTTGTAAAGCTAGATCAATCTCAGATAACCTCATCCCTTGGGATGTCTAGTTTTTTTTATGACATGGTCATCATGTCTATATGCCTCATTATCTATGTTATGTTGACTCATTTACATGGCTATCATAATCTTTGCTCTATGACCAGTATATGAAGACTAGATTACAAGGCTCTTGAAAGTAATGTCACTTCCTTGAAACAATAAATTACTAACTTAATACTCTTTGAGAATGATGAAGAGGGACTGTCCCTTCCTCCCTATGTTGAAGATTGTGGCACTGTGCTTGCCTCTTGATGTTTATGGGCACTGTACCTTCATAGTTGTTGGGCTCAACCCTTGTGGGAGCCACATTTTCTCCACAACTAAAATTTTGAACATGATGAATCAATAATGAAAAATGTACCTTTACCTGCACATTCAACAAACATGTTAGATAAAAGCAATACCTTTCCTGATGATTTGCCTTGGATGTCATGAATCTTCAATGCTCATTTGGTTTTTCTTGATCAAATATAAGGTAGAAAATAATTTTGTGATTAGAGATGCATAGGATTTGTGTGGAACCCTGAGTTCTAACAACTCTTTTCACCCTTGCAGATTTCTTCTTTGGAGCCTGAACTGGATGACTCAACGATGCTCACAGAGTCTTCAACAACGAGATTCGTCATTCACCAGGCAATGACGGGTCCCATTTTTTAATTTCATGCATTTCTCTTTCTTGAATTTATTAGTCTTATATCTGATGAGATATAGTTACTCCCAAAGCTTGTGTGGGACCTCGTGGGGTGATCCCACAATAGTGGTTTACAATTTTTGGCAAAACTAGACACTGAAATTATTATTTTTAACTAAATCTTCACATTCAGGCACCTATAGCAGCTAAACCGTGAGGAATTTGAAGATGATGCAAACTAGAGTCTCGTCACATTTTTTCTGTAGATTCTTAAAAAAAAAAAAATTCAAATTTTTTGGAATCAGATTGCAATTCTTTTTCCATCTCCCACGAAAACTTGTTTTTTTCAGAAAAAAAACATTTTTAAAAAGTGATGCACATAGTATAACGCATAACTTTTTTTCCATGAAGGATAAAATTCCAATTCTTTCGAATTTAGATTTGTAACTCTGATATCTAGTGCTTCCACTTGGTTAGATAGTTTTTTATTGAATTTTTTTTCTTTAATCAAGTTTCAAAGTCAAACCAATTACAATTCAGACATAGCGCGACCGTATAACGCGTAACTTTTTTTGTATATATCAAAATTAATTTATTTTTCTTTTTGTCGGATCAAGGACTTCAATATCTGGTGCACTCATATTTTTCTTTTTTTTTATAATCTACTATTTTTCCACATGTGCAGAACAAAGACCTTCATTTTTTATGAAAAACGTATGTTTAATAAAACTAAAAAAACAAATACATAATAAAACCATAACATATTAAAATTATATTCGTTGGATAGCTCATTCCGAGGACTACCATAATCATTTCAAATAAATTTTAAATGAATTAATTTGATCCCCCAAAAGGTAAATCAAAAGTGATTTTTTATCAACATTTTGATAGGTGTAAAGGAGACTCATTTATAGGTATGGTTTAAAACTACCGAGGTTATATCCAAGGGGGTTTGATATAAGGTGGTTTGATCAAACCATCTTCAATTGGAATCCTTAAAATGGAAATTTTAAAGGCTTAAATCATTATATTTTCTAAAAATATGCGATTTCAGCAAAAATCAGTTCCTCTCAGAAATTGTAAAACAGCTTTGTGGGATCACCCTGTATTTTTACAATATGAGTAAAACAACATTTCTTATGCAAATGTATGATATTATTTTGAAATGTACTTGCATAATAAAATTTAAACTCACTTATAATCAATCTTTTGCATAATAATAGATACTTATTAGAAAAATTGTGTACCCGATGTACCTTTAACTTGAATTTGTAATTCAGCTCTACCTATTTTGAGTTGTAGCTAAAAATAGGTAGCAATTTGGCGACCTCTATTGAGTGCTTGCCTGCTAAGCACCATTAGACCAGTTGCCTTGTATATCCATTGAGAATGGAGTCCATTTCTCTGTCCTTCTCGAACTGTTGACTTATGTAACTCAATTGCAAACAAAACTGAAAGAAACTATCATAACTCTATTTAAGACAGAGTTTGAAAACCATGCAGCATATGCACTTATTGAAAGAAAAAATTAAAATGAAACTAGCATGCAATGAGCACTTATTGAAGGAAAACATCTATCCTACCCTACACTACCCAACAGTTGTGATGCTCAGACATGACCATTCACTGGTTGTGAGAAATAGCTACCCTTTCTTAGCAATAAACGTTGACTTACACACGTATGAATAGTTGTAATTAGATGAAGCAAAAAAAGATATTCAATCAATTATTGTAATTCCTCATAGAGAAAATAAACAAACTCACTCATCCTCTGATTTTGATCAACCCGACTACTTATTTGGAATGAATGAGCAAGTTGGCCCTGTTGTCCTTTAATCTCAATCTCTTGCTTGGACTCTGTTATGGAGAGATGCCTAGTTGGGCATCCTATTGAGATGATAAATTGGGGACTCTTTTTGTTGGATTCTTTCTCATGTGTTGTCTCTTCATCCACAACCTCTTTGGTCACTTGATTATGTTGATCACAATCCTTTGTCTCAACAAATGCTAAGTTGTCAACAATGTTAGATCAAAACACCTCAATGATGCTTGAGAATAAGTCTGCATCATGATCAACCTTATCATAGAAAGTATGTTCTAACTCATTTTCATGATGGTCTTCAAATATAATACCTTCAAAATCTTTTATTTGTTTCTTTTCTTGCTGTACATGAACAACCTTTGGTTGTGAATCAAACTTTTTACTTTCTAAAACATGACTTCCCTCATTTATTTCTTCCTGAATCTGCACCTTGTCAAACTGATTTCTTTCATCCTACTACTGTCTCACCTTTTTCTCTTCAAAATATGATTCTTTGATCTCTAAATTCAAAACAAATGAATGTAGATCAACCTAAAAAAGGTCGTCTTCATCCTCATTTTTTCTTTGAAGTGAAGGAAGACTGATTTTTACTTCATTACAACTCCACTGAGATGTCAAAACATCAAAATTTTGAGCCTCTTCCTTTTGTATTGAAGTTGATGTGGCTGTGATTTGAATTTTACTCTCTTCTTCATTCACAAACAATGGAAATTCATCAAATAAATCAATTAGAATATGAGAACTATCAATTATTTGTTGATCTATATCCTACTACTCTTCATCTACAATCTCATTTACCTTTGTTGTCACATCTGATTTATCATTTTTAAGTTCTTGTTCAAACATAACAACAGTTAAAAGTTTTGTTTCTTTCTCTACAAGCACCTCTTTCTCATTATCACAGTTTGATTTTCTTGAAAGACCAACATGTCAATGGGTGTATTTATGGATGGGTTGATTATATTTGGACAAGAAATCTGATTTTCTTGAGGCTTTTTAGGTTGAACAAGTTTCAGAGAGGTATTATCCTGAAGAATTGTAGGTTGAACCTACTCAAGAATGGATTCCTCTTGTATGAAGCATAGTGTTTTGAACATAGGGATACCTTCTCCAAAAAATGGATTTGGAAAAGTAACAACTGGGCTAGTTTCTTGCTCAATAATAGGTTCTTGAGATGAAGGTAAGCCCCTAAAACTTGGAATTTCGAGATTGGAAGACATAGGAGACTTACCTTGACTTAAACTTGGGATTTTAACCTTGGGAAACTCCTATTCGGCAAGTTTTAGCCTTATTTATGCATCTTTTGCAGCAAGCTATTGAGCAAGATTCTCTTCAAATTACCTCTTTTGCATCTCGTATAGGTGATTTTCCTATTCTTGTTGCAAATCGCATTCTTGTTGACATTCAAAGTTATAATCTTGTGAGCAATCATATTCATAATTTTGATGGCAATCATCGGCTGGACAAACCAACTGTTCTTGTTGCACATTCAATTCACTTTTTCTAAATTGCTCCTCAAGAAACATGTTCCTTATCTTCAACCTTAAATCTGGATTGTGAATTTATTTGAGCTTATGCTCAAAAATTTGAAACCTTTGAAGTTGATCATAGGGATTGATCTGTTGATTGCTAGAAAATGGTGACCTTGGGATTGATCATAAACATACGAAGGTTGATACGAAGTATGAGCATAGGTAAGAGGATGTTAAGAATGAAAAAATTATTGGTTATTCGTATTATGGTTATTTGGGTATGGCTTATAAGAGGGTTCATGACCAGTATTTTCATCATATGGTGGTGGGTATACATGACATCCATGAAAATCTATCATTTCTACTCATATAAATGTTGAAAATTAGAATAAAACCTGTATTTGAAACATACCAGCACTGGACTTGTTGAAACTAGTGGACATATTCGAAGTTGCCAGGTATAAATAACCTCTTAAAGGTAAAATACACTGTTGTATTTACTAAAACAACAACCTGCAACTTTGAATTCTTCTTTCTTTGAAGTGTGCTTTAGAGTCCCACCGGGCGTGCCAAAAATTATTGTCACAAGGATTAGCACCTGCATGCAAGGTTAGAAAGCTCTGCAATCTTGTGAAACATGGGAATACCTTCAGGTTGTGGGTACCCTATATGAAAGTATAACTTCAGATTTTAGGTTGACTTCCTATAAGATATTCAGATGATTGTTTGTAACTTGGATGGAAAAGGGAAGAAAATGCATAAACTAAACTTAAAACCATGGGTGATGCATCTAGATGATGAAAGCACATGCAGCTCTAACTCACAATAAATTTTAGAATATCTATCCACACAAATCAATTTAGCAATTCGATCACAAAAATGATTCTAAGGAAGGCTTGAATAAATTTCTTCTTTGGAGGAAAATTGGGTTCTCATAGCATGAAAAGAAAGGGTTATTTCAATACACAACCTAAGACCTGTGATTTTACTGCTTTTTAATGCATGTAATTATAAATGAGATAATTATTTTAAAGGTTTTGATATTAAAACACAATAAAATCGCGTCCAATCATTCATAAAAATAACACAATGATAAGGTAGATACTTGATTCAATTGAAAATAAAGGAACTCTTGCATAAAAATGGAAAAAATGGAACTTGCAACCTGTTGTATATTAAACTGTAAATAATATGAGTTACAAAAATAATCTCTTCTTTGCAGAAATGCAAAGGAAAAATCATCAAGAACTGTGGAAAAAGATACTTTTTCCAATAAATACAATCTAGGGCATCAAAGTGCATGAGAAAAATACTATAGTCTAACTCAATTCAAAAATATCTCCTCCCAAACTAATCCATGAGCAAAGGCAAAAAGCATTGAAAAAAGGCCTCAAAACTAAAGTTAACTTGACCTACACACCTCCAAATTGCTCCTCATGAACTGCATGACTTAAAATAGCTCTAGTTTGACTAAAAGTCAAAGCAAACTCACTCCAGCTTCTTTTGTAATTTTGCATGATTTGACTTGGAGTTAATCTATTTGAGAAAATAATAAATTAATCCATGATGGATCACTTTGTTAAGCATTGTGGATTTAGGTCAATCTTGCATTGAAAATGACAAGTAATAAAGTAATTCATTAATTCTTACTTTATTATTTGTTTACAATGTTTATTTCATCTCAATTTACGCAAGATTGAGGGGAACTGAAGTTAAGGCATTAGGTTGGAGTTTGAAATTTGAATTAACATTTGCATAAGTCTGAGATATATGTAAAGGGCATATGTGTAAAGATATATAACCCTAATACATATATGGGTATTTAATTTTATGCAATATCTTAAAAAAAGTAAAGACACAAATGATTTCCCCAATCGGCCAAATTTTAGGGTAAAAAAGAAACCCTAAAAGACTTCTTTCTCATTTTTTTAGCTTCTTGGCCACAGCCTCCATCATATTTTGATGCATTCATTCTATGTTCATTCTCTCTGTGATATTTCCTCATCTTCTTGGCTGCCATGCTATGGATACTAAATCGAGCTTTTTGGAAGTATTCACTGTGATTAAACCCACTAGTTTTGAATGTATCAACTTGTGAGAAATCAACAAGAACTCAATGTAAGGCCATCATTCTTTAATCCTTACATTTCTTCTTTATCTTCATGCTTGATTTGGGTTTGGAAATTATCTGTGGTGCTCCTTTAACTCTGTGATTGTGAATATTAATACCTTGCAGGTTTTTCTATAAAGATAGCATTCTGTTTTTTTAATAGCATATTATGTCTAATCCTTCATGATGATAGTGCTCTTGACACAAACATTAAATTGCTTTCTTTGTTATGATGTTGGAATTGCACTATACTCCAATACTGTCATTGGAAACTGTCATGGCAATATTTTCTTGTAAGAAATGTTGCACCTTTAATTACTGTATTTTTTGTCTCTTTAATGTCATATTTTATTTTGAAAACCCTTGCTCATAGTAATGCCCCTATCTTCTTGCATATTTTTTCCTTGATGATTTGATGATTCCCCTTATTAAAACCATCTCAAGGAGACTGAAACTTACTCAACTCAATTGGAACTCCATATTGCACATAAGACTGTGACCATTGACTGTCTAAAAAGGTTGTGACTACCCTTTATCATATGTGTCTTTAAAGAGCTCATCATTGTGCATTGTGACATGCTTCTTCGTTGTGGTATGCCATCTCAAAACATGACTGTCTTCTTTAGTTAAAGATTGTTCTATTGTCCTTTACATTCAATCTCACAATGAAATGGCATTATATCTTTTATGCAACACTAGCTTCTTGTAAAGCCAACTCAATCTCAGATAACCTCATCCCTTGGGATATCTAGTTTTTTTATGACATTTTCATCATGCCTATATGCCTCATTATCTCTATTATGTTGTCCCATTTGCATGGCTATCATAATCTTTTCTCTGTGACCAGTATATGAAGACTAGATTACAAGGCTCTTGAAAGTAATGTCACTTCCTTGAAACAATAAATTACTAACTTAATACTCTTTGAGAATGATTAAGAGGGATTGCCCCTTCCTCCCTATGCTGCAGACTGTAGCACAGTGCTTGCCTCTTGATGTTTATAGGTAGTGTACCTTCATATTTGTTGGGCTCAACCCTTGTGGGAGCCACATTCTCCACAACTAAAATGCTGAACATGATGAATCAGTAATGAAAAATGTACCTGTACCTATACATTCAACAAACATGTTAGATAAAAGAAGTACCTTTCCTGATGATTTTCCTTGGATGTCATGAATCTTCAATGCTCATTTTGTTTTTCTTGATCACATATAAGGTAGAAAATACTTTCGTGATTAGAGATGCATAGGATTTGTGTGGAACCCTGAGCTCTAACAGCTCTTTTCACCCTTGCAGATTTCTTCTTTGGAGCTTGAACTGGACGACTCGACAATGCTGACATAGTCTTCAACAACGGGATTTGTCATTCACCAGGCAATGACGGGTCCCATTTTTTTTATTTTATGCATTTCTCTTTCTTGCATTTATTTGTTATCTTATATTTGATGAGATATAGTTACTCCCACAACTTGTGTGGGACCTTGTGTTTTTACAATATGAATAAAAGAATATTTCTTATGCAAATGTATGATATTATTTTGAAATGTACTTGCATAATAAAACTGAAACTCACTTATAATCAATCTTTTGCACAATAATAGATACTTAGCAGAAAAATTGTATACCTGGTGTACCTTTAACTTGAATTTGCAATTCAGCTCTGCCTATTTTGAGTTGTAGCTAAAAATAGGTAACAATTTTCTCGGGAGTCAGGTCATGAGGGCAAAAATATCGTTTAAGCTATGGTGCTAAAAAATTCCTTATTAAAATGTGATTTCAGCTATTTTCTCCAAATTTTTGGTTTGACAGATTTGATTTTACCAGTGGTGTTATGTTTTTTTGTTTACCAATTTTTGTTTCGGCCAATAATAAACGGGTGGAGGAAAATTTTCCCTATGTTGCTAATTTTTTCAGTTGTTGGTGTGTCATTGCCATGTTAGTTGTTGGTGGATCCGTGAAATTCTTGAAAGGGTTCACGTGCCTTGCCTCTGCAATCACATTATGCATGCATGGCTTTTTGAGTGAATTTATGATATAGGTTTGGCTTTAAATTATCATTTTTTGTTTGTTTAAGTCATTTTATTATGATTGGGTCTATCTTTGTGATGAGCCATATACTAGGTCAGTTGCCTATGCTGCCATTGAACTTGCTCTAGATGGTGTTGTGAAGGTTTTTATTGTAACAAGCAGTCATGATTATTTTCTTCCATGGAAAAATAAGTCTAAAAGAGAAATTACAGGATCTGGTAAGTTTTAATTGTTTATGTTTTGCAATTGGTCATTGGAATGATGCTCTAACATAGGTAGTTTAATTCTTCAAATATGTAGTTTTATTTTTTACTTCTGATAAAAGGTTTTATCCTATCACCTTGCAATACATATGTCTTGATATTTGATCATTATATTAGAGATTATAGAGGTTATCCACTAAGCTAGTCTCCAAAACAATGTTTTTTCATCAAAATGTGATTAGGTCCTGGTGTGCTAGAGGGGAATTGTAAGATATTTACTGTTCTATATTCAGATTTGAAGCAAAGTGTTTAGAATATTTAGCTAAAGCAATCTAACATTTTATATAAAACATTTCTTGCCCATATGTTTGCATACATGATAAAGGCTGGAATCATGAGTTGGGCATTTCACAGATGATCAAAAGCTACCTCTGGCTTTGCACCTGCCAATTGCATTTGTTTAAAATCTTCCAACACCTTTTTAGCAAACCCATTTTGTGCATATCCTGCAATCATAACATTCCATGAGATCGAATCTTGTTGAGACATTTTGTCAAACAGTTCATGTGCCTTGTGCCAAGATAAGAGCTTTGGAATAGGCTATGGACATCCATCAAAAGATAATGGAAAAGGGTTTTTTGTCAGATGTTGTAGCTACTAGTGGCCTGCTAAATATGTGGAAGTGTACAAATTGATGAATATCCACACCCTATTTTAAAGCTCCCATTTTGGCACAATCAAGAAAGATGCTAACAATTTAACAAAGGTTACAAAATCTAGCTTTACCCTTGCCAACTGCATTTCTAGTTCCCACGATGAAACTATAGTAGAGTCTCAAATGATAGCACTGGACGCAATGATGTAACAATGAAACTTGTAATTTTTGAGTATTTCCTTTTGCTTTCTTCACTAGTTGTTTTGCAAACAATTTCCTTTAATGGACATGTTCTGCAGAAAAAGACATTCTATTTAAATATGATGTTTGGCATTTTATTCCATGAATATGATTTCGTTTTAAGAAATATTTTCTTCTATGGGAAAGTAATGGTGTATAGATTTAAAACTGGAACTCTTTTTTATAATGTAGATCTTAGCACATATTTGCCAAGTGACAAGTGTAGGAGACAACCCTGTGGGCCTGCCAATGCACTATATCACGTTAGCACTGTACACAGTGATGTAACAATGAAACTTGTGAATTTTTGAGTGTTGCCTTTTGCTTTCTTCATCAATTGTTTTGTAAACAGTTTCCTTTAATGTAAATGTTCTGTAGAATAAGACGTTATATTTGAATATGATGTTTGGCATCTTATTAAATGGATATGATTTCCTTTTAAGAAATGTTATGTTCTATGGGAAAGTAATGGCATATAGATTTAAAATTGAAACTCTTTTTTATAATATAGATCTTAGCACATATTTGCCAAGTGGCAAATTTCAGGCCTTTTATGGTGGATGGAGATCTATATTAAATTCCATAAGGAACATGTAGTTATTCTCATTTTATTGTTATGTTAGTACTAAGGTCAGGTAGAAATGCTTTTGACAGTAATTTAGCCGATAGGCTATATTAAGCGTGAGATTCCACCCGGGAAGTTGTCTCAAAGTGAGTGAAATGATAATGGCTCACACAAACAAAATGATGTTATGGAATTCTTTTCTCACAAATACTCACTAGTATCGTGTCAATACATAAATTTCCTCCATATTTATACCAATTTTTTTGAAGCAAGGAAAATTAAAGATGCGATCTTGAGCGTCTATTAAATTTATGAAATTTATTGATATATAGAGATATACTTTTTATTAAGAGGATATTTGTGAAGTTTATATATAGAGATCAATATTTGAAATTGATGAGATGTTCTTTAGAGTAAGATTTTTTCTCATCCTTTGAAACACTAAAGAAAATCTTCATGATATTAAACAAAAATATTAGTGCAAACAGTGGCTAAAATGAAAAAAACATATTGTAATGGTAAAATTTTCATACTAATTTGAGAAAATATTCATGATAATATAAACAAAAGATGACTTTGCAAACAATGGTTAAGATGAAAAAATATAATATTGTGATGTTGAAATTTGTATGCCAATATGATTTTCCATTTAGTTTTGTGTCCATTTTTAAAAAGTGTGTTGATACATACACATATTCATAAATTATTTGAAATTCTAATTTAGCTAACTCTCACCAAAAAAATTTTTATATAGAATGGAGTTAATGTTTCTTATATATTAAAAATATGATGAAGTCTCATATATTATAAATTATTAATAAAAAATATATTTTGTTTTTCTTTGTTCTACATTTTTTCTTAACATGTGAAAATTAAATGGTAGAGAACAATATGATCTAAAGCTTAAACCCTAAGCATACAATTCTTAAATATTTAAGTCGTATGATCACTCTTTTGAACAAGCAAATGAATGTCTTTAAATGCCACAACTAAGCATATAAAGCAATATAAATGTTCATTATACCATATCACAATGTCAAATAATAGGGACTAAGTGAGTTCTTTTAGAATTTGAATTTAAAAGTTTAGAGTTTAAATTTGTCACTATAGATGTGACCTTGGTAAAGCTTGGACCTACAATTTTTTTATTTATCTTGTATTTACAATCTCTTCTTTTAGTTACAGAGGAATCATCTTGTTTGTAGACAAATTTCAGCTTCAGATTACTCTTAGATTGCTCCCCATCACGTCAAGATTGAGAATCAATTCTGGGTTGAATTGTTTAGTCATTATTATAGAAACTTATACATCAAACAAAGGATTAAATGAACCATCATCAGTAATTTGTACAAAAATTGTTTATTATTTGATAGCTTAGTTTAGGATTTGGTGGAATTACTAGCTTAGTTTAGGATTTGGTGGAATTTATGTGTATTTACAGAGGAATCGTCTTGTTTGTAGACAAATTTCAGCTTTAGATTACTCTCAGGTTGCTCCCCATCACGTCAAGATTGTGAATCAATTCTGGGTTGAATTTTTTAGTCATTATTATAGAAACTTATACATCAAACAAAGGATTAAATGAACCATCATCAGTAATTGTATAAAAATTGTTTATTATTTGCTAGCTTAGTTTAGGATTTAGTGGAATTATTGTGCAGTTACAGAGGAATCATCTTGTTTGTAGATAGATTTCAGCTTCAGATTACTCTCAGGTTGCTCCCCATCACGTCAAGATTGTGAATCAATTATGGGTTGAATTGTTTAGTCATTATTATAGAAACTTATACATCAAACAAAGGATTAAATGAACCATCATCAGTAATTTGTACAACAATTGTTTATTATTTGCTAGCTTAGTTTAGGATTTGGTGGAATTATGATGTAGGATAAAGGTTATGTTTAAGAGCTTGTGTACTTTTTTGGAATAGAACTCAAGTAGTCATTATTATAGAAACTTAATGGAGAATGAACACTTTTTTGGAATAGAACTCGGGTAGTCATTATTATAGAAACTTATACACCAAACAAAGGATTAAATGAACCATCATCAGTAATTTGTACAAATTTCTTTATCATTTGCTAGCTTAGTTTACAATTTGGTGGAATTACGATGTAGGATAAAGGTTATGTTTAAGAGGTTGTGTAATTTTTTGGAATAGAACTTAGGTAGTAATTATTATAGAAACTTAATGGAGAATGAACATGAACAAATGTTCAACTCCTTGATTGTTAAGTTCAGATGAAGTTTATTTTCTTATATCAACTACCTTATTAAGTGATTATTCACTATGAAAATTAGTGTTGTGCGAAAATTCAGATAGATGACACCACCTAATATTTTTCTTCCCAAATGGCAAGCCCCACACCTACAAATGTTCCAACTGAACATGTTCAAGGGGAAAAGCAAAAGTTCCAACTCACCGCCAATGCAATCACTATGATCAACGATGGCAATTGTAAATTACAACCACACCTCCAAGTAATAGACATAGCCAGTTTTGGCCATGGCCTTGCATCAACAACCCGGTACAAAATAGATCTATTTGATGGACTTCATAAGAAAAAGGCTACTCTTCCAAAGAAATACAATATTAAACCTCCATTGATTTGGAAGAAATCCAAAAGGGATCTATAGTTCTACTTGTAGCATACAGTTGCCCTCTTATTTCCATGTCAAGGTGAGAGATTGTGATTGGTTGAATTCTTATTGACTTCTAATATACTATTCATCCTACTTACTCCTTTTAACTATATAGGTGGATTGTGGTCTTAGAGCTAGAAATCACATGTTCGCACCACCATAGGGCTAACACTGAAAAAGGCAGCAATTGATATTGGAAAAATTGAAACACAAGGGCTCACTTTTACAGCTATCTCTAGGGTCAAATCAATAAATGATCTTCGAATAGAACCGCCATTCTCATTTGACTACTATTCTCGAATGAAAAATAACCCTTATACCATTATCATGAAGAAAGAGGAAGCTCGACTACAAGCTCTCTCATTATAATGACAACAAGTACACAATTGCAAATGCAACCTTCTATTCTATTAATTTCATATCGTTTACCCAATAAAAGAAATAGTGACATAACACAATCATTGTTTTCCATGATGTGCAGGGATCGAAAAAGCTCTCCCCGGACAATGGCTCTACATGCAGCAATTTACAAACACAATGTTTCTAACCTCCTTATAATACATTACATTTATCTTCTCTTCAAACACTAATTACACTATTTTTCAATGTGCAGACACAAAACAACTCTAAAACAAACTGCTAGCAACAATCATTGTGTACAAAGATGCAACCTTCTATCCTTAAATTGCTACTATATTGTCTTATAATTCAGATATTTTGAAGCAGGAACCCATAAGATTTGTGCAGAAAGATCCCCTGATTTGACTTCAACTTGAAAAATCAAATCCATCCAGATTTCTAGCTATAATTATTTGATGTTACTATCTTTCTAAACAAATACTAGTCATCCCATGTAGGTACATGTAGCCAAGTCAGTCTATATTTTCACCATTCCTTTTAGCAACAATTTTGTAGATTATTCCTTGACAATATGAGCTTTAGAAGAAATCTTCCTAGCACTATGCCGGTAACAACAATGAATGATTTCCTTAGTTTGTTATTGCCCAAAAATATACTGTGTACAAAGCATTAGAAATATACTGTGTACAAAGGATCATTGAACTATTTGTAATATGTTTAATCATAAAACATTTTGTATAGGCAACTGAAATGTTGTACAAACAACTACCTCTTTGCTTTTTCAAATGAATGCTCCAACTACAGTTTCATTTTTAATTTCGCATTCATTTCCACTTTCAATTCAAAGAATGATTACGTATACAGTTCACAGGAAAATAGCATATATAATACTACACTTGGTTTCAATGATATGTGCAAAGATAGGGCCAATAACGTTCAACCAATTATATAATACTATCTATGTATTCCTTGCAGCCCCCCTGGTTGCAAGTGCTAGTATAACTTTCTGGCAATGTTTAAGCTGAATCTGTTTGATATTGAAAACTGGAACAATGCTATTATGTTTGACTATACAAGTTTAGACAACTCATGTTATGTTGTCAAGTGCACTCAAAAACCAATCAGATATAGTTTATCTTCAATTATTGCATGCTCTCAGGCTGCATATAATTTTGTTTTTTTGTTAGGTTAGAAACACATGGAAACACTTTTCTAATACTACCTAAAAATTTGCACATGATACTCTTGATCATAAGAACATTTACAACAATTGCCAATAGTAGATAGTGAATTACAATATCAGATTTGCACAAAGAAGCAAAAAATTATATGTTTCAATGTATGCTACCTTATTATAATATATAATTCAATTTAAAATTGTGTTCTCAACAAAATGTTAAAAATGAAATTTATATTTAGGATTACATAGATTTATTTTGCAAGTGGTAAACAATGTGTTGCTTGATAGTTTCGCTATTCTTTGGGGGCCTGAAAATTGATAAAAGGAAGGACTGTTAATTTGGTTCAGAGGCATCAACTTATTGGATTTATGTTGACTTGTATGAAAGAGGGATGTTATTTTGTTGTTAGTAGTCTCAATGGCAGATTTTCTCCTCTAATCAACAGTAAAATATTCCTCTGTTGTATGAGGTGAGTTAGCAGGAGATGACTACTTTAATATTTTACTTCTCTTTTGTAGAAAAATATTTACACTAAAAGGGATGCAAAGTGTTCCTTTTGATGAGGAGTAAAGATGAGCTCCTGTATGTTCTCGTTTGCCTCTTTGGTCATTTTATTCGCCTAATGTTTTTGTTGCATTGTTTTCCCTATTAATGCTTTCTCAGGAGTCGGATCAGCAGGGCAAAAAATCATTTAAGCTATGGTGCCAAAAAAATTGTTATTCAAGTGTGACTTCAACCATTTTCTCCAATTTTTTTGATTGGCAGATTTGATTTTACTAATGGTTTTCTGTTTTTCTATTTACCAACTTTTGTTCCAACCAATAAACAACGAGTGAAGGAAATTTTTCCCTATGTTGCTAATGTTTTTAGTTGTTGGCGTGTCATTGCAATGTCGGTTGCTAGTGCGTCAGTGGAATTATTGAAAGGGGTTCACATGCCTTGCCTCTGCTATCACATTTTGAATGCATGGCTTTTTGAGCGAATTTATGTTGTAATACCACCTGGTCCATAGAGAGCTAAATGTTATGCCTCAAACTGTCACCAACATACAAATATAATTGCTCTCCTCAAAAAATGGAAATTACTTCCATTGCAATGAAAATCAAATGCAATTTTCATTTTTTTTGTTGTCTTTTGTTCGATTCATATATGTTCAATAAACTGCTTCGTGTGCAGTAGATCTATAAGCCACTTGTGTGTTGTGAGAAAGTCACTTCTCTTTTTCTATTATTTTAACATGGTCAAATCCAAGGTGCTCTTTGAAATGCTAGTTCAAAGACCCACTTCTCTCCTACATTCAGATATAGGCTTGACTTTAAATTATCATTTTTGTTTGTTTAAGTCATTTTAGCATGATTGGGTCTATCTCTATGATAAGCCCTATACTCGGTTAGATGCCTATGCTGCCATTGAACTTGCTCTGAATGTTGGTGTGAAGGTTTTTACTGTAACAAGCAGTCCTAATTATTTTCTTCCATAGAAAAATAAGCTTGAAAGAGAAATTCTTACAGGGAAGTTCAATACCTTAGAGAAACAGGAGAAACCACCACAACCATTTGCAACCTTTGGCTCATTACCTCTAGCAACTTCTGGCATAGTGAAATATAGACACCTTTTGCTCACTGCTTCCGGTAGTCATAGGTGTTTATTCTCACACTCAAATCATAACACTCAATCACACAAACATAATTTCATACCACTCTACACATCACACTTCTCCAAAAATTGACCTTGCATATATGTACCATTTGCAACCTCAAATTACCTTCTCCAAGTTGGCTTCAATGAAACGTATGCACCTCAAATGTGCAACCACCAAATAGGTCGACACCAAACACTTTCACGGTGGAAAAAATTGAAGGCGTACCACACCAAGGGTTAATTAGGATCCAAATCTACATTGACATGCTACACCTGGCTTCCACAAACCACGAAGTACATCGGGTAAGTGCAAAAAGATGGCTCCCGAAAATGGGGCTTAAGTGGCTACTTTTTTTCCGAAATAAGGAAATACTGACCTTGGACGTGAAATTGAGGATAGTTACACTCAAAATTTTGAGATGGAACAAAAACAAGGATTGAAGTGCTTCGATCCTACTTTCTAAACTACTAATTTATTTTGAAAATGGTTGAGATTAAGGGGTTCAAAAGAGGGACGTACAAAAATTGGTGTTGTTTTTGTTAGAAAAATATAACATAGCAACTCTTGTACATCCCTAGCACGGTGAATTTTTTTTTAGTATTTTTAAAATTGCTTTGGTGAGAAATTAGCTAACATTATTTAGTTGATGCATAATTTTTTTCATAATTTTTTAATGAATATTTTTTTTTTACTAATTTTCTAAGTGGACACTTCCTAGAAAACAAAATTTTGGTCGTGCTACCCCTACAAATTTTGGAAACTAATTGATTTTTTTTAATTTTATTTTTCAAATTTGTAGAATGGAGCCTAGTTTCTAAAAATATAATTTATTTGAAATTTTGATGAATGGTTAATTTATAACGAAAAAAACACCGAACACTGCTTTTTGCCAAAAAAGAGACAAACAAAAGAAAATTATAGATGAAAGGCTTAACATTGTCAGAAAGTGAAAAAAATTACATCGTTGGATAGCTAAGAGAGAGAACCTAACATTACCCAGGTGTTCGATTTGTTTGACATTGAACCACGTGCAATCCTGATGGTGGGCATGAACCTGATTACGTGAAATATTGTAGAATTTGCAAAAAACACGTATTTGGTAGTTGGGAATGCCCTCCAAGCTTTTGGGTTGGTATTCCAAGGCAAATACCAAGCCCAAGGCTTGGGGATTCCCAAAGCAAGATATAACGCATGCGCGTTATATCTTAGTTTTGACATGGCTTTTGTGTTTTGTGAATGCATTGACAAAACGTGAGCGCATTATAACGCACTCACATTTTGATCTACATTGAATTTGTTTTTCTTCTCTTTTTTTTCTTTCTTCTCGTTATCTTTAAGGGAAACTATATACATGAAATACATTTAAGTATAAGTTGACATTTGCATATGGACGTTTACTTTCTTATACTTTAAGTTATATTTCATGTATATAGTTTCAGGATATTTGAGAGTGGTTTTGGATCTCTAGGAGTTATAATGCAAATTCTAGCTTTTGGAAGATCTCACATATTTCAGACAGTCAAATTTCAGTAATCAAGAGGTCAAATTTCAATAATCAACAAGTTGTATTATTTCTCTCTCTATCTCACTCATTTCTATCCCTTACACTCTAGACCTCTCTCTCACTATCTCCATCCCTTTAACTGACTCTCTCTCCCTTGATCTCAAGAACTCTTTGTCTCTATCTCCTTTGCCCTATAATTCTCTCTATCTCACTTCTCTCTCCCTCCCTCTCTCCTTATCTCTATCTCCCTCCCTCCATCCCTCTCTCTCTCCATCACTCTCTCTATTTCTCTCTACCTCACCTCTCTCTCACCTCTCTCTCTCTCCCTCCATACTTCTCTCTCCTCTTCTTCCCTATCTACTTTCTATCTCCCAATCCCTCTCTCTACCTACCTCTGCATCCATCAAACCTTACCACTATCTCTCTACACCTCTTTATCTCACCTTTCTCTCCCTCCCTACCTCTCCCTCCCTCTGTCATTTCCTCTCTACTTCTCTTTATCTCTCCTCTCTCTCTACCTCTCCTTCCCTCTCTACTTATCTTTATCTCCTCTCTCCCTCTCTCTACCTACCTCTCCTTCCACCATTCTCTATTTCTCTCTATCTCACCTCTCTCTCCCTCACTACATATCCATCCCTCTCCCTCCCTCTCTACTTATCTATATCTCCCCTCCCCCTCTCTACCTAGCTCTCCATCCATCACAACCTACTACTCTCTCTCTCTTACTCTCTATCTCACCTCCCACTCTCTCCATCCATACCTCTCCCTCTCCTTCCCTCTCTACTCTCTACTCTCTATCTCCCTAATCCCTCTCTGCCTACCTCTCCATCTATCACTCCCTAATACTCTCTTTGCACCTCTTTATCTCGCTTCTCTCCATCCCTCCCTCATTCCCTCTCTACTTCTCTCTCTCTCTACCTCTCCTTTCCTCTCTAATTATCTTTATCTCCCCTAGCCCTCTCTCTCTCTCTCACTAGATGTCTCCCTCCCTACCTTTTCCCCTATCTACTCTTTATCTCTCCTCTCCCTCCCTCTACCTCTCTCTTGCTCTCTGTCACTCCTCCCTCGCCCTCTTTCTCTCTCACTCTCTCCTCTTTATCTCACCATTCTCTCTTTCCCTCTCTGTAACTCTCTACTTCCCTATGTCACCATTCTCTCTCCACATATCTTTATGTCACCTATCCGTCTTTACCTCTCCCTTCCTCCCCTCTCTCGCTATTTTAGAATGTTTTAGAATCTTTTTTATGTATGATGTTTTAGAATCTTTTATACAATAGAAGAATACAAAATTATTTTCCAATGTTGTTGTTCTCAGTCTTTGAATAGATATGTTAAGCTTTTTGTTATTGGTTAATATTATCGAATGTGATGATTGTTTCAGTATAGTATAAGAGCTCTAGGATTATTTTTTACAAGTCTAGGTACATTTGAGACTACAAAGAGTCAAATAACACAAAATTAGAAAACCAAATAATCTCAATGCTTTTATAAATTTAGCCATGAGACATACCCATCCTCAGTCTTGGAAAGAGAAACCATAGAATGAGGTGTTGGCATGAGCATACCATGCTAGTGGAGGTACTTAGCTTCCTTGATTTTTGAGATATATTTCCTTTCTAGACCAATTAGTCATTAATGCTCATCAAATCAATTTAAATGCAAGGTTACCACCTTTGGCTCAGAAATGTCGTAATGGTATTTCTTACAAATTAGAGGGTTTTTGGTCATTTACAATGATATTTTAAGATGGAATTTGTGAGTAGATGTGATGGCTACCACAATCTCCTATGCTCTGTCCTGTGGTGAAATTAGGTCAATGGTGCATTATCTAGTTTCCCTTGGTCATGAATGTTCTTAGGTTTGCAACCATTCTTATTAGAAGCTTCATATTGCTTATGGGCCTACAAGTTAACAATAGCCAATAACACACCTTTGTGCAATCTACATGCTCAAAATTTTCCTAAACTTGCATAGTAATGCCACATGACATTAAGGGTGTCATATCCTGAGTGCTTTCCTTGTGAGGATCCCCTTAAGAGAATACAAAATTGCGGTTGTGGAAAAGGAGACTTCTTAAACTTTTAGGGCCACTCGTGGGGTCATGTGATAGCAATGCATGTGAAAATGCATGTAGACATCTCACACATCTTTCACCATCCTCAAGCTCTAAAATATTCTTGAGATTTTTGCCATATGATAAGCATTGTCAAGTGTCGAGCTTAATATGTTTGGCTTTGATAACTCCCTTGAAAGAGAGTTGTTCAAGCGTCACTATAAAGACAAGTTAGCGTAGATCCTTAGTACACCCAATCTGAGGTCCAAACAAGTTGTTTTATCATGATGCTTTAGAGTATTTTAATTAGTAAATTGTTTGATATTTACAATGCTAGTGAGTTGCCACGTTTTGATAAAAAAAATATATAAAAAAGAAATTAAGGGACTTGGGGAATTTGTAAGGGTGAGAGGAATGCTTTACAAAGAAATAAAAGAATTAAAATAAAATTAAAAGTGAATTAAAATGTGTGTAAAATAAGTGAAGGGGTGTGGGCAGCTTGAAGGAGAGAATGCAATATGAAAAGGTAAGGAGGTTGTGTGGAGAATAGAGGAGGGCTGCACCATTTTTAAATGGTATCATAAATTTAAAAACAACAGAAAAAGATGAAGATTTGCGTGGGAAGATGAGTAGGCACATAAAAGAGTAAGACTAAAATGCAAAAAAGAAAATGTATATTGATAGAAGGGGATAAATCTAGGTAAGAAGGGGGCTGCATGAAGCAAATGTAGAGAAATTGAGGAAGAACAAAAGTAGGTGTCTTCCAATTAAAAAATGATAATGCAGATTTTAAACTTGAAAATATTGCGCTATTTACGGTTTGTGCAGAAAAAATAATGGTTAAAATAATTGTGGAGTGAAGTTTGTAGGAAGGGAATAAAAGAAAGGCATTGAAGAATACATAGAGCAACGAATGAGTGAGCAAGAAGAGTATAATAGACAGCTAGAGGAGTAAATAAATTTTGAAATTTTCAATTGATAAAACCAATAAATTGAAATCAATTTATTTTCAACATAAAGGGGTAAAAATATTATTAAACCAAGGACACATTACAAAGCAAGGCCATTAAATGGCCCTATCAAGTTCAACCAAGTGATCCAATTGATGAGACAAATCTGGGGGTAGATGGCCCCGATCCACCAAATTTCAATCATGCATATGATCGGAAGCCCATTTAGCCAAACAATCAGCCACGCCATTCCATTCACGGGGAATATGGTTGAAAGTAACATGCTCCAAAGATGCACAGAGAGTGAGAATTTGTTCAACAATCAAAGCCAACTGCTAGCTCACATTATCCATATACTGCCTTTTCAGTAAGTTCACCACAACCTGGGAATCAGACTCACATATGATCCTTTGCCAACCCAACTGACTGGCCCGCTCCACAGCCACTAAAATAGCCTGAGCCTCCATAAGATTATTCATATGAAGACCTTTATACACAGAGAAAATAAACTGAACATCCCTTGAGCTATCACGACCCACACCTCCAATGCCAGCATGACCAGGATTACCACGAGAAGAGCCATCCGAGTTGATTTTTAGGACTCCCAAGGGAGGAGGTGTCCATCTTCCCTCCCTATTCACCTTTGGGGTAGGATGCCTACATCTGTTACGCATGAGTTGTCGTTGCGGAGGAGGAAGATGAAGACGAATACAACAATCAACATCTCGAGGGTCCACCCGCATAGTCATATCACACTTAGCCGCAATAGTTTCTCCTAAGGAATGTAAAATTTTCCTCCAAAGGTGAGGAGCCATCAGCCGCAAATCCTGAAAGATCCGCCTATTCCTCTCCAACCAAAGATTCCAGATAATAAAGGAAGGCCCAATAGCCCAAGCAGCCTGGAGAAAGGAAGTAGAAACAGGGGCCCTGCCCCATCGTTCCCCAAATTCCACCAAAGAGGAAACATGCCAGCAGGCCGTATTCCACACCCCCCACCAGAAGTGCCAAATCTCCCTAGCATAGGAGCATTGGAAGAAGATATGGGATACACTCTCTTCACAACCTTGACACAAAACACACATAGAGGGGCCTTGAAAACCACGCTTACATAAATTATCCCAAGTGAGACACCGATTTTGGGCCACCAACCACATAAAGAAGTTGCACTTGGGCCATGACAACTTGTGCCAAACATGCTTCCACCAAGGGACCTCAATGTCCCCAAACAACTGCCTACCAATCTGTTTATAACCAGCAACCACAGAGTACTTTCCAGACAAGTCTGAACCATCCCAAGCCAAAACATCAGGTCCTCTCAAAGAATTACAAGCACGGGATGCCAAAAGTTGGGAAAGCTCACGCCTATCCCCCTCAAACCCTCCTGGAGGCCACTCAGAAGGGTGCTTCCAATGAAAACGTAGAACCAAACCATCATGTTGCGCCACCTTATAATGCTCCACAGTATCCCAGCCAGCTGCACTAAAAACCTCAGAAAGAGGCTGGAGATGAGGAAAAGAAGAAAGAATAGGAGGGTGACCATCCCAGGAATCTGACCAAAAAAGAGCCTGTGAACCCGAATGACAGATCCAAAAAAGAGCATCCTTAATCAACTGCGCCCCCACTTTCAAAGTATGCCAGATCATAGAACCACCCCCCTCCAGAGGATAGCGAGGGACCTCAAAAGAAGCAACACCCCGAAGATATTTAAGGTTGAGAATACAAGCCCATAACTGGTGCTGATGGGTGCACCAGCACCAGTAAAGCTTAGCAGCAAGAGCTTTCCCATTCAAAATAGCAGAGCGTAAACCAAGACCCCCCTCCTGCTTAGGTCTACACACCGATTCCCATTTAACAAGGCTCCATTTTGAAGACAATAAATTACCGCTCCAAAGAAATTGACGAGAAAGAGCATCAAATTCCTTAAGGAGAAATCAATTTATTTTGAATTTGATATGTGCCTGTGATTTTTTAGTTTACTTCAATTTTATTGTGAAATTTAAAATTTAATTTAATTGACAAATAAAATTGTTAATATAAATGTGAATTGGTTGGGAAGTATGAAATTGAATGAAAGTTGTAATCTACAAACTTGTGTAAGTTGGGATTGTGACAATGAAAGTGAATTTCTCATTTGCACCTAGAGGCACTCTCAAATTTTGCAAATTTGAAGTGTCCATATTGAATTTTTGGCCTTTGCACTCTCACAAGTGTACCTGAGAAATCTGCTTGAGTGACCTACTTTAGAAGGTCATAATTTGGAGCCTGTTGATTTTCATGCAAAATCCCTTGGTGGAACCACTCATGTGACATATGTGAACACGTATGTTAGTTTTTAGTTTCTCATGATGAGTTTTGACAGTCTCTTGAAGAGAAAAGTTGGAGGGCTCTGACACTGTTTTGTTGTTTGTGAACTTTCAATTCTGCGAAGTGGCCTTTTATTCGAGCTGATATTTCACAACTAAATGACTATCATGACGAAAAGGTTGTTGATATCCATTCTCCAAACATTCATATGCTCCCTTGTCCAATTTCAAAGTCTCGAGATCTAATTTGATATTTTTTCAAGATAAAAAACAAATGCAGTTTGTTTAGTTTTAAATCTGCATTTCTGACAATGTTTCAAGGTGGTCAACTTTGACCCCTAATATTTTGAGAAGATTGATGATTCAAACAAAACCCTCTTGCACACATACTCAGTGTACCTAAATGAGCTAATATTTCCAGTGGTAGCTCCCCAGAAGTTGATTTGGTATTTTTTCAAAGTGGTAACTAGGTGAGCTTCAATTGCTTCTAAACAGGTGCAAATGCAAAAAAACTAAGCAAGCAACTTTGTTGATTAATATTTTGCACTTGATCTCTTTTTCCAAACTATCTTATGAACTCCATTTTTGGATCAAATGTGTGCATGTCTACTCAGTTTCAGGGTCTCGGGATAAGTTTTGATGGGTTATTTAATTGTTTTTTTGATCGCGACAGGGCAAAAAATGGTGTTCCATAAAGTGTCAAATTTTGCAAATCTAAGGACAACCCATTTCTTGTTTTGATCTAAAACCTATACAACTCCATTTTCATCAAAATTGAAGCTCATTTGATGTATTATTTTAATGCATTTCAGGTGTGCTAAACACGTCCTAAAGGCCAGTTTACAAATGAGGTACCTGAATCTTAAGGGCTGGGCAAAATTTGAGGAAATGAGTTTTCTCTAAATAATTGATTATGATCCTATGCAAATTTTCACGGCTCCAGGTGTCCCGATTTCCCCGCAATAAAATTCTTCAAATGACCCACAGGCGTAATTAAAAGTCATATTTTTCTAAAGTTGCAAATGTTAATATTTAAAATATTTTAAATATTGTGCAAATTAAAAGGGGAAAATATAAAATGCATCTCAAATATTTTTGGGATAAACGAGTTTAATTCTTAGCTCTAATTGGTCCAGAGGCGCGACTTTGGCTTTCATGGCTGCATTGCAAAACTCATCTCTCGTGGCCATTTTTGTATAAAAATGGAAGAAGAAATCAGCAATGCAGTATTTTTGGTGATGAGGGTTTGATTTGATAGACTCGTTTAATGTCTCCTTTGTTTTGGCAAATTTCTTTTCACAACAGTCTTCATTGCATTTTTCCTTAACAACGCACGATGAGCGATGGTGTATGCTTTCCATCCCATCGCTGGTTCCATTTCCCTCGGCAACATGCGATGGGAGATGCACGGTAAAAGCTTGCTTGGGAAGGCATTTGGTGGGTCCCGGGAAGGAGTTGAATGCACGAGTAATGGTGCTGAATAATTTTTTTTAAATTGCTGCAAAGTAAGTCTCGTGAAATGCTTTATCGGAAGAGAATTTTTTTTAAATATTTTTCAACTTTGGCTTGTTCTCTCATAACTCGCTGCATGGGTAATTATTTTTTGAATAATAGGGCCATATTAAATATTCAAGAGTTTATATTATTTAAAAACAATGTTTTTAAATATGGGGTGAAATATATGAGCATGGGTAAAATATTTTACCCAGTGATTGTTTTAAGAGCCTTCTTAGGAAGGACAAAATTCTAGATGTATGTGTAAAGTGAGAAAGGGTACTTGTGAAGTTTTCTAAAATGTAAGGGCTTGATTGTTATTTTTGCCTCATAAATGTGAAGAGAAAAGCTTGGCTGGGAAAAATTATTAAAGTGATGGTTAATGGGTGAAAAAGATAAAAGGCAGAAATGAAGAATTTTCACAAAGAGCGGGTTCCTTTCAACTACAAGGTGAAAATATGGTAAGTGCAGCAAAATAGGAGCAGAGTTAAAATGCAAAAGAAGGGCAGAGTGAATGTTTTCATTGGGGTAGATTATTTTTCAACTACAAGGTAAAATGGTGATTGATTTTTATATGCAAATGAATTTTTTGATGAAGGCAAAATATGGGGGAAAAATTCAATGGCAAGGTTTAAGACTACAAAAGGAAAGAAAGAGGAGAGAGGATTTGTTCAATTTCTATTGCTGATGGATGGAGAAGGAAGCTACCAGGTGTCTTCTACAAATTTATTTTGGGGCTGCTCTTGTTTCTTCAGTTTTCTTTATCTTCTCATTCTCCTCTCATTGTAAAGGGTTCCATTCTTGAGTCCAAAATTGGTCTAGGTGAGTAGCTAGGCTCAGAAAAATGCATATTGTAAACAATGATGATAAATAGAACAATAAATTGTCTTCGGTCAATCATGTTTGTAAAAATATTAAAATGGTTTTACAAAGCCACAGATTATGAGAGAAAATCTTAGTTTTGAGATATATACTCTCCTTTGTAATTTTTTTGCAGATTATGAATAAAATGGTTAATAATCTTTTTGTTTGTCTTTAATTGTTGTTGATTGAATGTGTGAGTTTGTTTTAGCTTCAATTCAAGGAATTGATTAAATTCTTAAATAAAGTCATAGGTCTGTGAGGAAATGACATAGGATTTAGTAAGAAGTTGTATCTTAGATGCAGTGAGTTGAATACTACAAGGTAGTATGACAATAGTCCACCAATTTCTGAGATAAATGGCTACTGTATTACTGGTTTTTGCTGATTTGATTCCGTTATCCCAATTGATAAAACACTGGTCTCTTTGTTTTATTATTTTACAGATATTTGAGTTAGTGATGTGCCTAGATAAGGATTCAGAATGAGAATACAAATCATTAAATACTTTCAATTACAACCAGAAGTCCCACTTAATTCCTAGCAATAGATGATGGTTTGTTTAAAGGTTAGCCAAACCTTTAATGAATTGTGTCTATTTGCAATCAGTAGGAATAGATCTGTGTGTGGAAGTGTTCTTGAGGCATTAAATATCAAATGAACACAATAGGGAATACCCTCCTTGGTCCCACAGAGCCTAAAGTGTAGGGGTAAAAGCCTGAAAGCCTTTACCCGTTAGTTGGCCACTAATTTTGATGATTCTTGAACATAGAGGTTGACTACCTCTTAGAGAATTTCAAGGGTTAGCTGGAAAAAACACCAACACCAACTCCCCTTATTATGTAGAAAAAGAAGAATCCATATGAGATGAAATTTCTCTTGGATATTTTTTAACAATAAATATAATTATACATGTAGTATCATATATAAATAATAATGTATATTTTCATATATAATTTGTATAGATAGATTAAAATAGTATGACCATTTATAATTAATGTATAAATAGATGTATAAAAGTTAATTTAACTATTGTCTAAAAATATGCAAGCAAAAGTAGTCTTGATTAGGGCTAAAAGTTTCTTTTATCAAAGAAATAATTCAAGAAATATTAAGTTTCTTATTTGATATACATAATAACCATAATGCATCATCTAATAAAAAAGATCAAATTAATTTCTATCATCATATTTTATAATCTCGAAACATCAATATTCAAGATAATAATCTTTCATTGATCATGTCTTATCTTGTGAACAATAATCAATGTTTTTTTTACTAAAGCACAAGGAAGTACTAGACTCTAATACATATACAAAAATCTCTTAAAGAGATTCACCAACAAATCATTTTCCTTGAATAAATATTCCATACAAGTGAATGAAAATTTATTTTAGATTTGAAAGATAACATCACATAACTCATTTGCAAAGAGGGAGGAATTACCCAGTTCATGGAATGTATGTCGGGGTTTGATGAAAGTCTTTCTAAATATTTTATCACCTCTTGGTCTGAAAGAAGGGTGACTGTGGGGAGTATTTCCTTTGAAGTGAACGAGGAGGTTATTGCTAAGGCCACTTGTCTTGCTATGGATGGGCGAAAATTGAAGAAAACAAGTAAAGTTTCAGACCAGGCCAGCCTCAACCAATTCTTTCGCGGGGATGAAAGCCTGTAAAACTTCAGGGTGGCTACGATTGCGAGCAACTTCCTAAACCCTGGGATAGAGTGTGCATGGTTGTGATGAAATATTTTACTCTTGAAGGGAGATTCGATGTGTATTACTATTACCACTTTCCTTTTCTCAATCACCTTAGGAATCACAACAATATTTCAATTATGTTTTTTCTTTTGCATTCTATGAAAAATATTGTGAATGATGCAGTTGAAGCTATGAATTTGGGTAGGAATTTTACCATTCTGCACCAGGGGCTTATGTTTAGACTTTACCATTTTCACCTAGCCCTATGCCCTCCTCAGCCCATTATTGTTGATGAAGTCCCTATTTCTTCTAATTCGTCGTCTGCCAGTATCATGGATACCCTTGACCCTAGCAAGAAAAAGTGTATTAAAAATCCAACATTGAAAACCTCTCCCCAGGATACGTCCCCTATTTTTGGGTCTGTTGGAAATAAGAAGGATAAGAAACGTATTGCCCCTACCCCCAAAGTTAAAGCCAAAGCTTCCAAGAAAACCAAATTTAGGCTATAGCAAATCGACTCTGACATTGAAATTACTGAAGAAACCAGTACTCCTCGTAGGTCCAGTAGACTGGTTACTAAGCCTGAAAGAGAGAAGAGTTCGAAGGAGGCATCTGATTCTGACAATGGGGGGGAAAGTGAGAACAAGATCAAGGATGTGAAGGATGGGGAGGAGGAAGCCCTTTCTGATTTTTCTAGTAGCTCCTCCCATGTTTCTTAAAGTTTAAAAAAGGGTTCTTTAGGTCCTTCCAGTGTTAGGGCCAAGGGAGTTAAGACTAGGGCCTCGACTATTGTTGAAGGGAAGGCCCCCATGGAGGAAGCTAGTAGCAAACATGACACTATTTGGGAGGAGGTTGACAAACTTAAGAACAAAATGGAGAATATGGAAAAATGGCTCTAGGATGTCACCCACTTTGCTCTGAAGATTATGCACAGATTCACCACCACTCTGTGCCTATTACAGAAGAACAATTCCACTGACAATGTGGAGGATGCTGACCGCAAGAAACTTCAAGTTCCTCACCAAGGATTGGGCTACTATAACTTTGATCAAGCCATGCAGTGGAAAGAAAGATTAGGGACGCGAGATATGTTGCATTTTGATCGGGAATGGACGTACTGACCATCATGTTTTTTTATTTCTTTGTTGACTATTTTACTATCTATATGTTTTATTCTGACCGGTATGGCCTAGGGTGGGCTCTGGTTAAAACTTTTTAAAAAAATCATGGGTTTCACGATGGACATTATTAGTAGTTTAGTTAATTATACTGATGCTATGCATGGGCTGGATAGTTTGCTCATACTTTTGTTGGTACTATGGTTACCCTGCTCTTGTTTTTGTTATGGTTTTTGATAAAGATGGTTAGGGTGTTTGGTTCGATGTATTGACCAGTTGTTAATGTGTTGTTGATATTTTTCTACTGATGGTTGGTTGCAGAGCCTTGTTCTAAAGGGACAACACCCTAGTTTTGCTACTTTTTATATCAAAAACATCACATAACTCAAGGCTGCCATTCTTAACATAGTTTTATCAAAACAATAGGATTGATCACTCATAAGAAATTTATAAAATAAGTTATCACTATTTTGATACATAATCATTTTGCATCAAATATGAAAGTCAGAATTCAATGCATGTATAAAATCAATCCCTTTAATTTAGATTATTTGTCAAGAGACATACTTATAGAACAACAAAGTGCGACATAATGGCATGATTTTGTTAACAACTGTTGAAGAATTGACATTATATATATGATGGACTTAAAACAAATTATTAACTCAAAATAATTTTAATGAAATATCTATATATTTTAATATGTAAAATGATAAATAGCCAAATAAAATAGTGGATAATATTTTTAAAGTAATTATATGATTAAATAATTAATAATTTATTTGAAATTATTTTAATCTCTTAAATAATACATGTTATGTAAATATAAGAATTGCTAAATAAATAAAATAAATTTTAAATAAATGTAATTAGTTCATAAATAAACAAAAACTAACAATGTAATAAAACTAGCATACATATATTAAATATTAATATATATAAAATACAACCATCTCAATGGATGTGTTTGATTTGGCTTTAACTTCCTAAAGATCAAAAAAAATTAATGTAGTAAAGAAAAGTGAATAAATTAATCAACTTATGTATGATGTCCTTAAAATCATTGACATAAAACAAATCATGTTGTTAAATTAAGCATTTTGGCTAAAATTATTTTTTATCTTTTGTTTTTTAACTCGTGTTTTGTTTGCACGAGCTTCACACTATGTACAAAACCAAAAATCAACACATTTCAATCGTTTTTGGAAGTGCTTCTTTTCTTTTATTTTTTTAAGGAACCTGTAATATGTAGATTTGAGCAATTGTGAGCGATTGGAGGAGTTTCCACATTTATGGGAATATGTTTTGTAACTCTTTTTAACTTTATTCACTACAACAGATTTTGCGGAGCCCCTTACCCCAAAACCCTGCAATTCACATACCAAAAAAATAGCAATCCAAGGAAAATCCTTGGTTAGGATCATGGTGCTTGATTAAAAATTTAAAGGGAAATAATAATAAATAAATAAAACTTTTCTTTTGTTTTCTAAGATAAAATAAATATTGTATAGATTCCAATTATTGTTGACCAACATTTGCATGAAAGCATCTCTCTTCTTGTGCAGTACTTTAATGGCCGCTTGGAAACCATTTATATTAATCTTATAATTATACTCACAAAATCTTATCTGATTTTAAGCTATTGAAAAATGATCAATAATAAATTTAAAATTATTAAGTAAAAATAAAAAACACAATATCCTTTCAATTAAAGTAGTTATTTAATTATTGATGTAACAAATATTATGATCATCTTCTAAAAAATATTATGGAAGTGTTGAAAATAATAATTATTTAATGGATTATTTAGGAAACATGGCGTGCTCTGCTCCAAAAAGTTTTGCATCCTTTGCAATCTCCGACTAGGATCTCCGCATGAACTCCACTGTGTTGGACCATGGCAGGGTGGGTTTCGAGGGCACGACATCAACATTCTCATGCCCTAATGTGGATTCACAGGCATCTCAATTTGAGCATGGGCATTCATGGGAGGGGAGAGGCAACCCTCTTCGATCTCTAGTTCCTATGATGAATAAAGGCCATTGCCTCTCTTTTAAGGAAGCTTTGCATGGTGATAAAGCTAGATTTTCTCCTCCTAATTGACAACCTCAACATCGAAACCCTAGTTGGCACCCGCAAAGTGGTTGGGGCGTGGACAATGGGGCATGACCCTTGCTTTCTCTTCATCCCTCATCCACATCCCTTGCGGTGCGATTGGATGAGTTTACCATAATGTTAGGTTTTCAATGGCAGATATCTAAAAGCTAAATGCAGATTTTATCAAATAAACCAGAAGTAAAACACACAGAAAAAATAACACAGAGAATTTAACGTGGTTCACCCAATGAGGGCTACATCCACCAAACCGCAGCCATCCAATGATATTATTAACCAGTGCAAAACCCTATTACCATATCGCGAATAATCGCCTGTTTCTTATAATACTGTAACTCTATCTGAAACCCTTTATAAATTAGGGTTATACAAAATCGGGGTTTTTTTCCTTTTTATGATTTTTCCCTTTTTCGATAATTTCGCGAAAAAGCAGGCCAAAAAATTTTCTCCGCCCGGGGCCCGACCCGGCCTCGGACTCCGGCGAGGATACATGAAGAGTGTATAGTATAGAATGATCAATCACCACATACCAACAATCTCCCACTTGGAGACTGATCAGGCTCCACACCTAAACAATCTCCCACTTGGAGACTGAACCTGGACAACACCACTGCACTTACAGCTCCCACTAGAAATAAGCACCTTGGACCCTGCTGCTTTCTTATACTTTAATTCAACCTTGAAGGCCAACCGAAGCTAAAGAGGAGCTCAGCTTCTCCCTTATCACTGCCTTAGTAAACATATCCGCTGGATTTACATCTGTATGTATCTTTTCCAGCTTTACCTGTCCATCCTCCAACACTGACCGAATGAAATGATACCTCAACTGTATGTGTTTGGTTTTAGAGTGCAAGGCAGAATTCTTTGCAAGATGTATAGCACTCTAGCTGTCTGTGAACAAGTAATTTTCAGCCTGTTGTTTTCCCAACTCTTCCATGAAAAATTGCATCCATATCATTTCCTTTGCTGCCTCTGTTGCAGCCACATACTCTGCCTCTGTGGTGGATAAAGCAACCACCTTTTGCAATCGAGATATCCAACTTACTGCTGTCCCACCAACGGTAAATACATAACCTGTGGTACTCCGTCTGGTATCAATATCCCCTACCAGATCTGAGTCAACATAGCCTTTTAAATCTGTATTAGAGCCCTCAAAACATAAATGTTTATCCGGTGTACCTCTCAAATACCTGAGAATCCATTTCACTGCATTCCAATGCTCAATTCCTGGATTACTCATATACCGGCTAACAACTCCTACAGCATGTGCAATATCTGGTCTCGTGCATACCATGGCATACATTAAACTACCTACAGCTGAAAGCATATGGTACCTTGGACATTTTTTCTTCCTCCTCTTGTGTCTTTGGACACATATCCTTATTCAATTTTACATGACTGGGCAAAGGTGTGCTGATAGCTTTTGCATTCTCCATATGAAATCTCTGCAACACCTTTTTAACATAATCAACCTGAGATAATAACAATTTCCTGTTTTTCCTATCTCTTGTAATCTTCATACCAAGCATTTGTTTTGTTGCCCCAAAATCCTTCATAGCAAATGAATTTGCTAACTGTTGTTTTAACTCCTTTATGTGATCCATGTTAGACCCCGCTACAAGCATATCATCAACATATAAACATAAAATAATGTAGCTATCTTCACCTAGCATCTTAAAATAAACACAATGGTCTGAATTACACCTATTGTAACCTTGCTCAACCATAAAACTATCAAATTTAAGATACCATTGTCGAGGTGCTTGCTTCAAGCCATATAAGCTTTTCTTCAATCTGCACACTAGTTTCTCCTTACCTTTGACCTCAAATCCTTGTGGTTGTTCCATATAAATTTCCTCTTCCAAATCACCATGGAGAAAGGCAGTTTTAACATCAAGCTATTCTAAATACAAATCTTCAACAGCCACAATACTTAACACAGTACGAATAGAGGTCATTTTAACAATTGGAGAAAATATTTCATCAAAATCAATACCTTGTTTCTGTGCAAATCCCTTTACAACTAATCTGGATTTAAATCTTTTCTTACCTCCATCCTCCTCTTTCATCCTATAAACCCATTTGTTTGCTAAAGCCTTTTTACCTGCAGGCAACTTGCATAATTCCCAAGTTTGATTTTTCAGCAAGGAGTCCATTTCTTCTTCCATTCCATGCTCCCACTGAACCTTGGTATCCACCTGCATAGCTTCATGATAACATTCTGGTTCACCAGCATCAGTTAATAGAATAGAGTACAAAGAGGGAGAAAATCTTTTTGGAGGTCTACTTAACCTTGAAGATCGCCTAACATTCACTGGAGTTTGTGGTATTTCTTGTTGCTATTGTTGCGGAGCATGAGGAACCACTGGAACATTGTTGTTTGTAATATCATCCAGCACTGCATAATCCTGTTCTTTCTTCTCATGTTGCTGCAATAGATCTTTGTACAACATTTTCTCATTGAATATGACATCCCTGCTTCTCACAATTTTCTTATTTTCAAAATCCCAAAGCCTATAACCAAATTCATCTATGCCATATCCAACAAATATACATTTCTTTGATTTTGCATCAAGCTTGGTTCTATTTTCAGAATCTACATGTGCAAATGCTTCACAACCGAAGGTTTTCAGAAAAGAATAACTCACCTTCTTACCTTTCCATGCTTCCTCTGGAATACCACAACCCAAAGGATTGGATGGACCTCTATTAATTAAACAAATAGCAATGTTTACAGCCTCTGCCCACATGTTTAAAGGCAACCCAGCATGCAATCTCATAGTCCGTGCACGCTCCATTATTGTTCTATTCATGCGCTCAACCACTCCATTTTCCTGTGGAGTCCTTGGAACCGTTTTCTGCCTACGAATACCATTAGAGGAACAATAATCTTCAAACTCTTTGCTGCAATACTCACCACCATTATCAGATCTGAGACATTTCAACTTTTTACCTGTCTCATTCTCAACCAAGCTTCTCCATTTTTTAAAAGTTTCAAATACATCAGATTTCTGCCTAATGAAATAAATCCATACCTTCCTAGTTGCATCATCGATGAATGTGACATAATAATGAGAGCCACTGAGAGAAGATACCTGAGCTGGTCCCCATACATCCGTATGCACAAGCTCCAATTTCTCATCTTTCTTTTGTTTCCCATCCTTGAGAAAACTAACTCTCTTTTGTTTGCCATACACACAACTTTCACAGAAATCCATGTTAACACATTTTAGACCTGGTAAAGCATTCTTTGAATGAAGTAATTTCATACCTTTTGCACTCATGTGACCAAGTCTGTTATGCCATAGTGTTGATTCAGAATTTGCAACAACTATCTGATTTTCTTCCTGCTGAACTGCAGCAACTGTTCCTGAACATTGATTTTTATTTGCAATAGCTAAAGTAGAAGGAACAGTATGACCTGTACAAAGATATAAGGTGCCTACTTTCGCACCTTTTGCTACTACTAAGGCACCTTTTGTAACCTTCCAATTTTTATCACTAAATGTAACAACACAACCTTCATCATCTAGTTGCCCTGCAGAAATTAAATTTCTTTTTAGCTTTGGAACGTGCCTTACCTCATGTAGTAGCCAATGATTCCCATTCTGCAACTTGATCTTGATTCTTCCCTTTCCAACAATCTGACAGGGTTCATTATCTCCCAAATAAACTAGCCCAAAATCCCCTTGGACATAATCAAGAAAATAATTTCTATGGGGCGTAGCATGAAATGAAGCCCCTGAATCTAACACCCAAGAATCATCAGCATTATCAAGAGAAAGAATCAAAGCATCCTCATCAGATTTATTACTTACCACATTTGCCTCTTTATTTCCTTCCTGTTTGTCTCCTTCTTTATTTTTTCGAGACCAACAATCTTTCTTTACATGCCCTGATTACCACAGTACCAGCAATCCCTCTTGTCTCTAGATTGGGACCTTCTGTCCCTTGATTTTCCTCGTGACTTCCCACGACTCCCAAAATTGTTTCGTCTCTCATTTGTTCTGCCCCTGCTTTCTGCATTCAAAACACTGCCTGATGTGGATGTTCCACCTGAGCTTTTCCTACGAATTTCCTCGCTCAAAATAACACCAACAACATCATCAAATTTCAATGTATTTGAACCAGAAACAGAATTGCTAACCGCCATTACCAAGCTATTCCAGCTTTCAGGCAAAGAACACAAAATCAAAAGAGCCCTAACTTCTTCATCAAAGTTAACTTTTATAGAAGTTAATTGACTGGTAACCGTATTAAATTCATTCAAATGATCAGTAACTGATCCACCTTCTACCATTTTCATATTAAATAAACGCTTCATAAGAAATACCTTATTCGAAGCGGAAGGCTTTTCATATAACTTTGCTAGGGTTTCCATCAACTCTAGAGTTGTCTTTGCTGTTGTAATATTGAATGCCACCGATTGTGCTAGGCATAAGCGAATACTGCCAAGTGCCTTTCTGTCCAAAATATCCCAGTCCTCATTCGTCATTGTTGTGGGTTTCTTGGTTTTCCCTTCCAATGGCCGCCATAAATCCTTCTGATAGAGATAGTCCTCCATTTGCATCTTCCATAATTGATAGTTCTGCCCATTGAACTTATCAACCTTCATCTTACCCTCGTCTGCCATTGCTCCCACTTAACTGTGAGACTCCCACTCAACCGTGAGACTTTCCTGCAAACGATAATCAAAAACAACCCGCTCTGATACCACTTGTTAGGTTTTCAATGGCAGATATCTAAAAGCTAAATGCAGATTTTATCAAATAAACCAGAAGTAAAACACACAGAAAAAATAACACAAAGAATTTAACGTGGTTCACCCAATGAGGGCTACATCCACCAAACCGTAGCCATCCAATGATATTATTAACCAGTGCAAAACCATATTACCATATCGCGAATAATCGCCTGTTTCTTATAATACTGTAACTCTATCTGAAACCCTTTATAAATTAGGGTTATACAAAATCGGGGTTTTTTTCCTTTTTATGATTTTTCCTTTTTTCGATAATTTCGTGAAAAAACAAGCCAAAATTTTTTCTCCGCTCGGGGCCCAGCCCGACCCCGGACCCCAGCGAGGATACATGAAGAGTGTACAGTATAGAATGATCAGTCGCCACATACCAACACATAGGGCGGGAGGAGTTTCTGCAAGATTATGCCCTAATATGTAGATTCACAAAATTATGGCCAAAATTATCGATCTACACACATGGGTTTGAAATGGAAAGTATTCATGAAGGGTGAAATCTAGATTTACCCACTAATGAATTTGACCCCAATTTCTGACGGTCGTTCATCAGAATTTCGATGATCTATTGTCGGTCGAACGACGAATTGCACAAATCAACGTCGTCGCTCAATTTTTGTCTATATCCTGACGGACTATAAAATGTTGGCCTCCCGACGCAAGCTTGTCGGAACAGCGACACCCACTCCATCGATCACACGACGAGCAGTGGTCGGATCGCGGGCAGAATATGGTCGCCAAAGCATCGGAACAACGACATACATTCATCGGAACTGAGACGACAGTGTTGTTGGTATAGCGACAAAAAGTGTTTGAAGCACAAGCGTCAGAGTAGCAACATATAGTCGTCGGTCTAGCGATGAACGGTACCCGGAGCACATGCAGCATACTGTCGCTAAAGCGTCGGAGCAGCAACATACATTCGTCAGAGCAGCGACATATAGTCATTGGTCTAGCGATGAACAGTACCCGGAGCATGTGCGGCATACCGTCGCTGAAGCATCAGAGCAGCGACATACATTCATCAGAGCAGCGACATATAGTTGTCGATCTAGCGACGAACAGTACCTGGAGCACGTGCAACATACAGTCGTTGAAGCGTCGGAGCATCGACATACATTCGTCGGGATGGAGACTACAGTGTCGTCGGTCTAGCGACAAATAGTACCCAAAGCACGTGCAACATATCATCGCTAAAGCGTCGGAGCAGCGACATATAGTCGTCAGTGTAGCGACAAACAGTGCCCGGAGCACGGGTGGCATAGCTTTGCCAAACCGTCGGATTAAAAACATAAGATTGTCAAACGCGCAACGCAATAGGCAAGTCAGTACGGTGAAATTTCATCGCACTCGCGACGAAATAGGCAAGTCATTATGGCGAAAGTTTGTCGAATACATAGCAAGGTCGTCGGGCGTTTTTGCGATTCGTCGCAATTTCGATGGAACAATGCAGTTTTTTAAAAAGTAAAAAACTATTCGTTGAAATGTAGGCATATCGGGGTGACTCTGGGCGATATATAAAAGTAGTAGGAGGCTCCAAAGTGCATCCATAGGGATAATGATAGGACATAAGGACAGGTCAATCAAAGAGAGAAAGTTGATGTGCCAAGACCATGAGCATTTAATAGGGGTAGTAAAAGATAAGATGGATTGTCATCAATGCTCAGATTTAAAGGACAGATTGGAAGACTTCATTATAAAAATTTAGATCACAATATGATTAACCTTGTTTGGACAAATGCATTGACATTAGTGTCAAGAGTTAAGAGGCCATTCAACTTTGCATTTCAATAAATTATTGTATGCATTGAGTAAGTGTTTAGAAGGTAGAAAAAGGACAGTCATATGACTATTTAAAATATCAAACAACATGTCAGTTGTTGTGTTTAATTAGGCTTACAGAGGCAGGGATTCATCATTTTTTGCATACATCTATAGTCCAAGCTCTAGGCCTGCATTATTTGGTTACTATGTATGAGAAATGAGCAATGAATAATTGTAGAATATGGAGGCTATGGATAATATTATGATGGCCACATTTGATGTTGATCAACAATTGGATCAAAATATAAAACCAATGATGAGTCATGAGATCAAGGGGATTGTCATGGACAATAAGCACAACCTACGAACTGGATTCTAATTTTGCTAAAAAAGAAAAAATCAAACTAGTGAATATTAAACTACACACTAGAATCTAAATTTGTGGAAAATGAGCAATTTGGTGAGAAAGAGTACCTACAGTGCATCTTGGATAGTTAGCTAGTGTATTAAAAAATAGGATTGCAAACCCAAAATTATTCTCACTCTGGAAATTCAATAGAAAAATACAAAATATTATCCTGGATACTTAGCTCTTAGACAGTCAATAAAACAATATGAGGATGATTATGAATGGTTTTACCTAGTCCCACTCTTGATCTCCATGTTTGAGAGCCTTCTCTTTAAGACCCCATGAATCCAATTTGATTCATTGCTACCAAAAGAGATATTAATGTGTAAACAAGGAGCCACATTTAGACAAACTGGTTGTTGATTTCTTCTAAGAAATTTAGAGACTACAAAAAGAAGATACCTGGTGGGGATCATGTGGGCTTCCTAGAGAAAGCACTGCAATATGGCCTCAAGCAGAAATGAAAAACTTTGGATTAGCTTCACAGCAAATCCTAACAGCATGACATTGAAAGTTGCTCAGGTACTGGGTCCTGTCCCCTAGATTAAATTAAGGAAAACATTATTGTAAACATAATATGTATAGAAGAATATGAATGTAAAGGAAAATGGATATTAGAAAAACATAAATGTAAATAAAAGTAGTGTGAGCAGAAAATGAATCTAAATTGGTTTTGAACAAATAAAATCATACCCAATTAGCATTAAGTTATACTGACCTTGTACTCATTGCCATTGTCAATCTTGAAGGTTACTTTGATGCCTTCTGCAGAAACTCTTTGGCCACAAGGCAAGAGAAGGCGAGAAAACCAAGTGTATATTGATGACTTTCTGACAATCAAAAAGAAAGAAGCAACCAATCAACCCTATTAGAACAGAATAATCTTATGAAATGATTTTATTTGTTTTACTGGCTAATGGATAGTGGGCCTAGTTCTCTTGAATTGAGATACTACTAAGATGTGTTGACTGGTGATTTTAGACTACCGATATTCTGCTTCAATCTCTATAAGTTATTTTTGTCTTAAATATATTAAAGATAACTCTACAAAAAAATTCCCTGATCTCTTAGAAATTATGCAGATTATTTTGTTAATACTTCTCCATTTTGATATTTTCTTTCAAAAATTCATAGAAAGATATGTAATGCCATATTTGAAACTTACATATTTTAATTTTACTAGTTCTGTAATTATAGTATATGATTCCAACAATTGTGAAACACATAGGCAATATGTTGGATGAATGAAGTAAACTATGCAATTGGCAGGTGTAAAGCCAAATTCCTTAACCCTTGCTAGCATCCTTCTTTCCTGTTTTAAAACATGTGCTTTGGAACAAGGCATGAAAATCCATGTAAGTATAATGAACAAGAGATTTTTGCCAGATATTATATTACAGTAAGTTGAATGAATGTAAGTAGAGATATTTTAGCATACCTGCAGATGGTACAAAATTTCATGGTTAAGTGGAAGCCTCCCATCAACAAAAAGATCCAAATATCCGTGTATCTATCTCAATTGAGCCTCCAAACCCTTCAGAGCTGTCAAATTTTCCACTAACCTGTTATGCACAAAAGTCAAATTTTAGAGACCACTAAAATAAAAATAAAAAACATTACATTATGATCCAAATCCACACACAACACAATGTTCATAGTGAAAAGTTAGCACTTTCTTTCATCTTTGCATATTGATTTGATGCTTCAAACGATGCATTTCTTATATTGAAAAGTGCATTACTTACCTTATTGAGCTTCTCTTTGTTTTGAGAATAGTTTAATACTCTATTTAACAAGGCCAACCATGTGAAGGTGAAAGCTCATTTGGCCCCTTCCCCTTCCCCCCCTCACATCACTCTCAATTCCCCATACCCGATCATATAAAATTAATCATTCATTCATCCATTAATAACATATAACATTCATTCACTCATCCATTAATAGCATATAACATTCATTCATTAACATATAACATTTATTCATTAACATATAACATTCATTTTTTCAATTTTTACATATTATCAAAAATATGGTTGTCAACTTGTCATAATATGATTACAATCACTTCCTTTTTTGTTTCTTTTTTGCAGCTAAAAAAAGCTAAAGTGGAGTATCGTTTTCAAAATCATTTGTCCCCCTTTCAGTTGTTCTGAGCTTTGCTCATGATCTTAATGTATGCCTAGTCGTGTACTCACAACGTGGACATGGCTGCAAGGGGGGGTCTACTGCAATAGCAAAGAAATGTTAAATTGATATGTTTTATTATTATTGTTACACGTATTTCATTAATTAAAAGAACATTAGAGTGGTGCTCTTTACCTGAATGAGCCACATCATGTTCCTGATATTGTCTTATAGCCTCATGCTGAACATGCTGAACACCCTCTAAATCCTGATTTGGAGTTGAAACATGAAAGATTACATTAATTAATACACCAATTGCAATTAAATATGTTTAAAAGAACATTAGAGTGGTCCTCTTTACCTGATGGAGCCACATCATGTTCCTGATCTTGTCTAGCTTGATCATGCTCAACATGTTGATCACGTTCTACATGCTCTAAAGTTGAAACACGAAAGGTTACATTGATTAATACACCAAATGCAATTAAAGATGTTTAATTGTATTAATCCATACTGCATTTTGTATAACACATGAATACATCCAGTACCAGGATGCACACCATGGCCTTCATCGGCAGGTTGTGCTCCACCCTCACCAGGCTACATTCCAATGTCATGTGCAGTATTATCATTGTTTATCTATGTAAAACAAATAGGCACATTATTATGGTAGAAATTAATATTGAACAGATTGCACAAGTATTCAATTTAAAATAAAATTTATTGAGATTATTTACCTGTGTGTTGGATGTAGTGGAAGATTGTGTTTGCCCAGTCGAGACTCTTAGCTGTTCAGTCAGGGCTCCATAGCCTTGGTGGAAGGCAATCTTCAGGTCCTCTTCTGTGGACACTCTGTTGAAATCAAAGCCCTGCATTTTTGCATGTGATCATGAATTTTTTTTCTATGGTGTGATAAAACCAAAATTGTTTGCAATTTATTATTTGGATGCAATATTTCATTTATTGATACTTACAAACGTGCGGCTATTTTCATATAACCACCAAAGCCAAGTTTGTGTTGCCCGTGTTTTTCTAGTCTTGCCTTTGTTGCCTTCGATGTGTCGGACAGCCTATAAAAAAATTGAAATATGTTAGATTATGTAAAAAGAAAGAGTAATCAGTATATAATTAAATTGTTGATAGTATCACATACCTTGCTTGGCCCGGTGGTGTCTTTCCTTTCTTCTTTTCAGCCTTCTCCTTTCCATCCAACACCAAGTCCTTCCACTCCCTTTCTGGAATCATGGGGGGACGCTTGTACTTTTTCTTCTTATGTAAATGTGACCTATATTGGTCCCTCACATACTTTAGATAGGTACCAACTTTCTTAAGGACCTTGGTTTGGTTGAATGTTTTATCACCAAACAACACAACTAAACGGTTAATGAGCTCATCTTTTAAATCTTGATTTTGGGCATTCCACCGTGTACGTATGGTGGGCCCGAAGAGCTCCAATGTAATATCACTTAGATTTTTATAAAAAAACATCATTTCCTACAAAATGATCATGGGATCATTAGTCTATAAAGAGTGATCAATAAGTAAATTTTAATTGGATTATATATAATAATAATTAAAGCATTTTAAAGTACCTGGGACCTTCTCTATCTTTATGGGAAGGAAATCCTCAGTCACCACAAATGTGACCGACAATGTTCCCGTACTAGTAATACGGGAAGATCCAGGAAATGCTGCTAAAACATCACCAGTACTAGCGGCCTTTGTATCCACAGGTATTGACACATGTGGTGGCATGTGTTTGCTGCCAGACGATGGACTATTGAATGCCTGCATGGTATGTGTTGTCGACATTTCAGTCGATAATATAGGCATGGATGATGGGCCGGATAAAGTGTTGTATGCACAAGAAGATCAGGATTGACACTTGTACCATCCCCTACTTCTCAGGAAACACTTGCAGTACCTTGATCATGGCCAGCAGCATGATGAGGATGCAAATAATCTTGTAAAAACAACACATATTTTAGTTCATGACATAAAAGAGTACAAAATATAAAACCATGAATGAACTTATGTTATAATTAAAAAACTCATGATAGCTTACTTGCAAGTTCTGTGCTCTCTCAGACAATAGTTTAACCCTTTCTCTTATCTCATTTGTTTGAGGCACTACGAATACCAACTTAAGGATTTCTTGATTGCATTTTTTTGGGCCTTCCTCATCATATCTGCAGGGTTTGTGGAAAATGCGATGTCATCATCACATAATAGTGACTCCACCTCCATATGGATGTTCTCCTGTACTGTTGGTGCCTTTCCCCGATCAGCCGACTGCAACAAGAATATTAAAAACATTATCGAAATTAACCCAATAAACTCATGAAAAAACATAATATAAAACATTTTGCTTGTATCTAATTTGTACAATTATAATGAGGTAAACCTGTCAGATAGAAGTGCCTGAAGATGGATCATGATCTGCACTCTGGGCCGGAGCCTTCCTTGTATGATCAATTTCCCGCTATGACAAAAATTAAATATAAAAAAATTACTGAAATGAAACCAATAGACTTACAAAAAAAAAACATAGTAATAAAATGGTATATTGGAGTCATTAATTGGAGGTTGGGTAAAATGGTATATAGTACATACCACCCCCATAGTAATTGTCTTTGTATCTAAGCGATTCAAATTGTAATCGATTAGCAACTCTTCCCTTGTAGTTATTGATTTTATCGCACATATGAATACACGATTTCCCTCTCGCGCCTCGAATATACAATTGGGTTGCTTATTTGTTGACCCAGGTTGTGTACTATTTATAAACCCCGCAATATTCCCTGATGCTTTTGGCTTCCCGTCAATGTACCTAGCCACTCCTTTATTTTGATCCTTATCTTTTAGTTGTATATAATTTGTTGATAGTGCATACCTACGCATACTTCGTGTATATCAAACCAATTGCATCCAATCTTTGTAACTATAACAGGGTCCAACATACTCCATCAACTCAGTAACTTTGTCGTAACAGACCTTTATGTCGTCCATGCAAAATAGGCCCAAACCATGTAATGACGATGGTGCTATGTGATATATCCTCTCGTTGACACAAAGATCAGTGTTTATTGGAGGAAGTTCCTTGGGTACCCATTATTTCCGTAGATGTTTGTACCTCAAGGGCACCTCGATGTCACCTATGCTCTCATCATCATAAAAACATGACCCCCCTTCAGCAAGAAAAAATTCCATGTGTTTACGAAATTTTCTTCTAATCTTTTGACCTCTAGTTGGTCTCCCTCTTTTAGACCTACTACATGTCTCGCTTTCCTCTTCTCTTCCTGAATTTCCCTCGCTCGAAGAAGACAAATCTGACAAATACCTATTTGGTGGTACCTGCACTCACAAGGATGTTGGATGAAGTTCTTTCATGGTGATGTGATCCAAAGGTGACATTATGATTAATCTATCATTTCATTGCTAGAATTTGACAGGTTATAAGGTAATCAAGTCTTGATAGATTGCAAGTTATTGTTACTACCGTCCAAATGTGTCCATCACAAATCAAATCTACTTAATGTTTTAACTCCCAAACTAAATGTAACAAGTGTTAAATGTGACTATGGTCCACCAGTTACACAACCAAGGCATCAAATGTATTCTCTAATTGTAATCAAAGGACTTTTGCTCTTCATTCAAGTAAATAAACTTGAAGGGAAACACCACCAAGTGGTTTATTGGACACCTACATGACTAAAAATAGCAGCAAATTTACATTTAATTTCCATATGACTAAGTGGTTAACGGGGAGGGAGTGTGTACTAGGCCTAGTAAAGTCATCATAAGTTTATCAATGTTCTAATTCTCTATGACAAGGTTTCAACATCTTCAAATAGTGAAAGTTAGTGCTCATAGTCATTTGAAACAACAACATTTTGATTATGTATGATGGTAGGATTTGATAACTTAAAAGAATTGGCTACCCAACAAACTTAAAGTTAAAAGAAACTTTTTTAGTTTAAGGGGTTAGCACTTTTTTTCATCTTTGCATATTGGTTTGATGCTTCAAACGATGCATTTTTTATCCCACTTCTATCATATTGTATTCCCATCCCATTGCAATTGTTGGAGGAGTTGATACCAAAATTTCATATCAGAAACCACGTTCTTGAAGCAATTTTCTATGTTTTTACAATTTCTCTGAAGTTCTTTTGTGTTGTATGGATCCATACAAATTTGAAATGCTCTGAGATCATTGGTGTAGATAAATATATGTGTTTCCTTTCATTTGCATTTGTTTTGAAGTTCTCAATCACTGTTTTGTGGGATTAAACAATCAAATACAAGGACTGCCCTGTTGTGCCTGTGTAAGGGTTTGAGGGCTAAATAGAAATGACATCCACCAATCCACCCACTATCTTGGAATTGTAACTCGGTGGATTGGTGTGCATTATGGTGGATTTGATGGAGTTTCAAATCTCGTTCTTTGAATTCTATTTATGTTTTTCCCTTATTGTGGCTTGTTACATTGTTTGGGAGGAACCTAAGGTTGGGTTTTACCTTGGCTTTCATAAATATCCTAATGTTCCATGTAAAACCTTGGGTGAGATATATTTGGCCGTTACCTTTTTGGAGTGGGTATTAAAATGACTTATGTCTCATTGTTTCGTCTAGGCCAAACCCCTTTTTATAAATTGAGTTAAATATTTTGCCTAACTTTATTACTTCCTAAGTTTAGGTTGGTATGTGCCCTATGTTACTGATATTAGCCCAAACCTAAGGGGAGGGTTAGTAATCAAAAGAGCTTCTGAAACTTCAACTACTTAAGCTACAAACTTGACTGTAAATGTGGCCAAATTGGCCCAAAAGACAGCTGAAAGAGAAGAAGCTCAGAAGAAAAGTTTGATGGAGAAGTATAACACCATTATTGGAGAGTATAGTAGAATGCAGCAAAAGAATGTTGAGCTGCAAACTGAGGTAGATAGGTTGAAGTACAGACATGTGGGGGAGTCTTCAAGTGCTCCTACTACCCTGGCCATACGTTCTACATCAAGATCAGTACCTCCAACTTCTCCAATTGTTTCTACTCCTGGGTCCCCCATCCAAACTCTTGTTCCTAGTCCTTCATTAGAGCCAGTTGAAGAGGAGGTTGAGTACTCTATAGATCCCAGAAAATAGTAGATGCTTAATAAGATTAGAGAGCTACAGGCAGCTCTAAAAGCAAGTGAGAAGGCAGCAGTTGCCAAGCAAAATAAAGTTGTAGACATAGTTTTTAGGCATTTGAATTAGGGAGCTAATGGTAGATTATCATCAGTTTATTCTTTATATTCTTTATTCTTAGATTCAATAAGAAACATTACTAGGGATCAGGAATTAGTTTTCCCTTTAGTTGAGAAGTGGATCCCTAGGGCCAATGACCTAGATGTTAACTATAAGGCCTCTAGATTCGATGCAGACAACAGGCCCCAATCATTAAGGCCTACTCAAGTTTTTGTAAAATCACTGCAAGGTTTTCAAGCCTTACCTAATAATTTGAGTAGGAAGATTAAGGAACTAGTAAATAATTTTGATGATTGGAGTGGCACGTCTTTACCAGATTTATAGGGACTGCCCTGTTTTTCCTATGTAAGGGTTTGAGGGGTAAATAGAAATGACATCCACCAATCCACCCATTGTCTTGGAACTGTAACTCGGTGGATTGGTGTGCATCATGGTATGATAGAAGTTAATTACATTTAGGGGTCTTTTAAAGCAAGAAACTTGGCATTGAATTGATGCCTTAGGGCTGACAGGGGCAATTTTCTTGTGAATTTGTGGTTGTTAAGTCAGGGTTTATGAATTTGATGGATATCTTGGTAGAGTCATGGTGACACTATTTGATGGTCCAATCTCTACTTCGAAACAAAAATATCTCTAACAACTCTAAGAGCTATAATGGGATGGCATTAAAGGAACCTTCATATGAAGGATCTTCTAATGAAGGACCTTTGAATTAAGGTCTTCATTTGAAGGTCCTTCATGCCAAGGTTCCTTTTATAAAGCATTTTGGACATGAAATATTTAAAATAAAAAATACCTTCATTTGAAAGTCTTGACATGGCATCATTTTTGAATGAAGGTTCTTCATTCAAAGGTCATGACGACATCACCTTCAAATGAAGGTTCTTCATTAACTGGTATTTTGTAATTTTGAATGTGTGATAATAATTTAGGGTTGAAAATAAATCCATTTGAGCCTTTTAGAAATGAAAGGAAATTTGATTCAATCATATGCCTTGTCAAACTTTTAACTTAATAGTAAGGGCATCATGAGTAGTTTGTTGGGCCCATTCAACAATCTCTGATGCAAGGATTGAATTGTCTAGAATGTATCTACTATCAAGAAAGCCAATTTGTTTACCTCTATGACTATATCTCAAGCAATAGGTTTAATTGTGATGGCAATGATATTGACAAGGATTTTGTAATCTAGGTGTTGAGAAGCATAATTGGCCACCATCCTAAGAAAGATTCTTCATTCTCACTTTTAGGTGTTAAAATTTAACAATACGTAGATTGATGAAAGAGCCCAAAGAGCCTTTCCCCATGTTATCCAAGTACACATAGCAGCGGTCTTCTCTTATACGGTTGGACATGATTTCAAGAACTTAGCTAGGAATTATTCATTTAACCTAAGGTTTTCTCATAATGCCATCATTGGAAAAGTATGATCAAATTCTTCTATTATGAAGAATTGGTCTATGTGCCTCTAGTAATCACTATAAAAATGTGAAAGACTAAGCTATTTTATTTTTTCTGTCTTATCTTATACCATTTTACGAGAATGGGGGGGCCAATGTATGAGAAGATTTTTGGAAACTAGGCATGAAAATTGCAGGTTAAAGAGAATGGGGGTTCCAAACTTACAGTATTCATTGTCCCTTGGTCGTCGATTTTCCCTGAGTGCCCTCAACCTCATCCTCGGTGCTGGTATTGACCTTGTTTTAGCTCCAAACTCTTCGTTGGCACTAGTATTGACTTTGTTTTCACTCCTCCAAACTCTTCCTCATCGCTAGTATTGACCTTTCGCTTGTCCAATTTGACAAGCTACAACCTGGTTTAGTTAGGTTTTAGAGTATGTTAATTAAATTTAAAATTATGGCGCCATTGAGAGTAGTGAATATAAAGCAAGCAAAGCTTGTTATGGCGCCATTTAGAGTAGTGAATATAAAGTAAGCCAAGCCTATTATAGTCATGAGGGAAATAATAAAACTCCTAGGATACTTTGTGAAACCATTTTCCTTGGTTAAAGGGAGGCCATAAAATATACCTTTGGATTTTTTCAATCTTCAAATATGAGGATTTGCAAGGTTCTTAGCAACATGAGTAATGGAAATGTGTGCAACAAGAATTTTTGAACACACATGGAATCTCCTTGCCAAAGAAAGGGGCTTCATAATTTAATATGATAATTTTTTCAGCTCTAGAAATGATATGTTTCCTTAAAGAGGAAGGAGAAACCTAAAAGGTAAAAGAGATGCTTAGGAATCTCAACACTTCCTTATGATCAACCCCCTTCTATCCATAGGAATTGAACCAATTGGGCTTGGCTAAGAATGATTTCCTATAACATTGAGTTTTATGCCACTATATATTTGACCTTAAAGCTTTCCAAAAAATATCTAGGCATTGAATATCCTAAATAATGTCACGTTTGTCCTCCAAGAGAGTGAGAAAGGAGTCATTAGAAAAATGACCATTGAATAGTTGGGCTAGTGATGGCAACGTTGATAGTGAGATGGGTGGTCATAGAGGTGGCCTACAAGCTATATTTGGAAAAAAAGAAGGATAGAAGCCATTGATTGGAGTAGTGAATATTGACATTGGCATTTCCTTGTCCAACAAAGGGTCACTATGAGAAATGGTGTTGGATTTGGCATTGGCATTTACTCTTTTCTTCTAACAAAAATGGTGATAGGCTAGATGTGTCTAATACTAGAAATATTCTCCCCTTCCTCCCATGAAAAATTTTATGGGAGAAGGAATACATGATACTTTGAATTTAATGAAGATTCAATGCAAAATAAACTACTCCCTCTACTATCATACATGTTTTTGGGTTTATTCTTTCATTCTTCACGCTTGGAAAATTGCTCATTTGGAAATGGATTAAACAAGTGGAAAAACTTGGGCATGCATATGAGCTTATGAATTGGAACCTAAAGGGTATGTCGTCAAAGGAAGATTTCTCATTTCTAACACTTTGTTGTTGAGGTGAGTTTAATAATACTATGGCTCGTTGCACCATAGAATTTGTTAGAGGTTTCCTAATATGACATCTCTATATGATCCTTGCTTAATTAGTTGTTGGCTTTTATCTTTTCCTTTTTCTATTGATGACTTATTATATGATTGCATAGATGATATTTTTAATGTCATTGGGCCATATCAGTCTATACAAAGTTGCTTTACTTCTCAAAGTATTATCAATAACCTTAATAATGAAAATAATGAAATTGTCATTTAATGGGTGCTTGGGGAAGGGTATTGAGTTTTACCCTAGTGATAATTGTTGGTGTCTATGTATCATATTGCTTTGGCTCAAGAGGGGTATTGTTATCCCTTGTGATTATGTTTGAGGAAGTCTTCAAATGGATGTTATTTCCTTCAACCAAATTGATGTCATTAAATAGTCTTGTTATGAACCCCTTGCAGGTTGCTTGGATAATGTTAGTATTGGTAATTCTGGTCCTTCTAATTATTATTCCCAAGCTTCCATAAATATGAATTTACTTTAAAATAATGATATAGTCACTTCAATCAAGTCACTTATGGTTGGGAGGTTTCTCCATGGTATGATTGTATGAACAGGTTAGTTTTGCATGATAGTGAATAAGCCTCAATTTTTTGTGAAGCCTATTCTCTTAGGTGAATGCTTGTGTTTTCTTCCTACTAAGTTCCAAATGTATATTTCTTAGTTTAATATTTTTTGCAAGGGTTTAGATACTACAGGGGATATATGATGCCACACTAAACTCACATCCCCTAAGGAGGTGAGAAATAATGCCATGCTATGACATTTTTTAAGAGGGTAGAATTGTTCCCTACTTTGAGTCCCTATGTTGCTCTAGTCAAGTCCTTTCAAAATAATTTGCTGCTTCATAAAAGGATAAAAAGGTTATTGTGGGCGGTGTTAGATTTCTTGTTTCAAAGAAAACCATTAGAGTTGCTACTAGGTTGAATATTGAAGGTAGGAAGGTCATTAATAGGGAAAAATGATGGACACATAAACCATCAACCAAATTTTGAAAAGGGGAGAACTCATCGAATTATAGAATGGTTTTGAATGATGAGTTTAGTAGAGTGCTAATTAAGTACTTCAGTGTTGAAGGTAGTTTTAAATATGTTTTCATTACCATTTCTCGCATGACCATCTTAAACATAATAAGATTGCTTGTTTTCCTTATTTTGTCCTAAGTTCTCTTGAATGTTTAGGTAAGGAGGTCTTAATGGATAAATTTGTGATGCCTCTACACGAGGGGTTAATTTTTAGACTCCATAAGTCCACCTTGCTATGTTCTCTTAGAATTTTGTTAGCTCTCTTATTTCAAAGTCTAATCTTTTCCCTACCCCTATTCTTATCAAAGCTAAAGGTGGGAATCTTAGTGATTTGCATGATCCCTCTCCTCCTAAGGGTAAGAGAAAACCTATCAAACATTCCTCATTCCTTGTCAAGCAAAAAATTACATTTGGTGATGTGCCTAGTAAAGTGGTGGAGGGAAATCTTGAGCTTGGTAAAGTTGTGGTTGATTATGATGACTTAGGTTGCCCTAATCTTTTTGCCATTGGTTCTCTATTGAAATTTGCCTCTCATATCCATGTGGGAATTTCTAGTGATGTTGACATCTCCGAGACTAAGAGTAAAAACCCTAAAATTTAGTCCTCACTTGTGGGCAACAATGGCTAAGGTTCTTATTGTTGCTATTGTTAATAATAAGATTTCTATAGGAAAACCTTTTAAGGGGAACCTTGTAAGAAGATCTAATAGGTTGGTGGCCATAATTTCTACTACCCCTAGCACTACACCCAATGTAGAATTAGTTGTTTCTAATTAACAACAAAGTCTTTGTTGATCACAAGGACAATGACTGCATCAATAGTGGGAACAAAGAGTTCAGTCACTCTCAAGACTTCATGTAAGAGGAAGATGTTTCTCTTTCCAATGATTTTGGTCTCAACCTTTTTTAGAAATGAATGTTCTTTATGACACTAAGTATTCTAACATAGGGGATGATTGTGAGGGTGAAAATGATGTGAATTTAGTCCCTAGAAATGATATGGTGGCCATGGATGATGTCAAGGGTAAAGGAATTTAGGTGGACAATAAGTTTGATCTTGTGCATTTATGTTCTCATTGTGGCCATAACACCAATTCTCTTAATTATTTGGAGAAAATTCTAGAAACTTCGGAGGAAAGAGTCAATAATGTGCTTAATTTTAGTAATAAGGTGATTCATAGGTTACTTCTATGCTTCTACTCCAGAATGTTGTGTGGGAGTTCTAGAAAAGAAGGTTGAAGGGTAATCTTGATAGTCTTGTTTTAAAGAAGGATAGAAAGAAATACCCTAAGGATGATATTTTTTCTTTCCTTTTTGAAGATTGGGGATATGTGACTCCCCAAAAGACATGCTACAACTTGTAGTTTTTTCTTCTTGTTTGTTAGTTATTTATGTGCTATTTTTCTTTGTTCTTCTATTAATTATTTATAGTTAGTTATTTTTTGGTTTTTCTTTTCATATCCTCCGAGCTTGCTTTGTAATAGGGTTGGGACCTTGGTTTCCCAATTTATATATAAAAAATAACCAAGTCGATTTATCTCTTGCAATTATTGTGATAAAGTGAGGATTTGGCATAGTTTAATAAGACACCTCACTATTTATTGCTAAATCCGTTGTATTTGCTTAAGATATCTGAGAAATAATTTATCCATGTGTAACACAATAGTTTACAAATATGGATAGTGATGCCTAGGTTAACTTAGATTTTCACTTGGAATCAGAAGTAGACCTTTAAGAATTAAATTTGGAATCTAATAGACTATGTCAAGGCTTCATTAACCACATCGAAGATAAGTATATTCCTTTTAAACTACCTTATAAGCTAAAATGTAGTGGCCACCATTGGCAATCGTGTTCATTCATAGCAGTTAGGATTGAGGGGAACGGTCAGGATCAACTGATGGATGATCGACGGTCATTAAAAAATCATTCCAACATCTAGCTCCCTCGATGACATGTCTGGGAACTAACCCATGTTGGCCTTGTTACTACATTCACAAGGTTCAGGATGTTGGGTTCACCACAAAACCCTCACTTCATAGCCAGGGCAAAACGAGACTTCCTCGCTGGACTAAGACTATGATGAACACCTGAGTCACTATGGGACTCGAGGTGGGAGCTACTTCTTTTTGCTCCTGGAAGGAAGAGTACCAGAACACCCTTTCCATTTGGTGTTCGGCTACGGACTCTCGGTGCAACCCGGTTGCATCCCTATGGTGCTCCTTTCCTTGAACAACCATACCTCCCTATATAAGTTATTAGTCCAAATACTAGACATCAGTAGGATGACAACGTACTCTGGGCTGACTCCCCCATATCTAACTTCTCATCACCAATAATAAACCATAGGGACCTTCCCTTGATTTGCAGACTCTTCCTAGCCTGGCTAACATCTTGATGAGTCCAACTCACCTTGTAGAGTTGCCTTACCCTTGAAACCTACCTTAACTCACCATGACTTGGCATGACTTGACACTTATTTATGCTCCATGCTGCTATGCCCATGCTACCCCGGGTAACTCGGCTTCAAAATTAGAGCCTTGTTGTCCCAACTCGCCTTAAGATTCAAAAAAGAAAAAAGCAAAGAAAAATACGCCTCGAAAATGATAAATCTCGACGTATATTATATAGATTATATATAAGGTATATAAGCTAGTTAAATCATTAATTATATTACAAATGAACACTGCTTTCAAATTCTTCGTTCTCTAAAGCATTGGTTCTTGCATTTGTTCTTGACATAAGCAACATCCAATCGTCGATTGTGGGATATTGACATCCTTAATGTTTGTTAGAATTTGACGAAATATTAGTTCTTCATTTTGTCCATCTTGTCGAAAAACACAACTTAATGTAATGACCATTTTGAATTCTTCCCATAGTAGCTTTTCTTACCTTTTGCTTTCATATGGAGCCATGTCATTTACTGGAGGTAATTGTGCCAAGTCTCCAACTAAAATCATGTAGATATGCTTGAATATAAAATATTTAATTAAATTGATAAGTATGAATTTGTATAGAAGGAACTATAATAGAATTGAATAAAAAATATTGAAATGTAAAGTTATCAAAGTTAGCAATTTCGATCCAGAACTCACCTCCAGAACTTTGGTTACTATTTTTTGGGAATGCTTGTCGAAGCCTGGAATCTATGTTTTCAAGCAACCTCTCCCCAAAGAAACTCATTTCAACTATCAATATGTATCTGACATGTGATATTTATTCTTGGAAAGTTGTAAGTCTTGTCCCTTCTAGTTCATTGAAATCTCTTATTGGAATTCTTCACTTTGAATGAATGGTTGAAGCACCAATGTTGAATGTTGCAACTCCAGTAGGCATGAATAGAAGTGGAGGAGATTGTTTGGGAGAATAATTTTTTTCTAGTGCTAGGTTATGTGTTAGGTTATATAAGGTTAGGCTATATAGTGTTTGAGCCTAGCCTCAAACACTACAATTAGGGCCGGGTTAGGTTATGTGTTTTCTTTAGGGTTAGGTTTGGGATTAGGTTTATGGTTATGGTTAGAGTTTAGGGTAATCTCTAAATTTAAGTTGTAGTTGTAGTTGATTATTTTCCCACAAAAGGAAATTAGATCCATTTTTTCTCATGTTCATTATAGCCAACTATGGCTTAATCTTAGATTTAGACCTTTTCTTGAAACCTAACATCATATCCCTAATCTAACCATAACCCTAACCCTAATCATAAGATTGACTCATACCCTGACCTTAACACTAGCCCTGACAATAAACCTAATCCTAACCCTTACTTGGAAACTAAACCATCATTTTCTCATTAATGTAACCTTGACCATAACTTTAACCCTAACACTATTTCTCAAAACCATAATCTTAACCATAACCCAAATCCTTTTTATCACAACCCTAAACATAAACATAACTCTAACCCTAAACCCTAAACCATGATCTTAATTGTAACCCTAAACATAAACACAACCCTAACCCTAAACCCTAAACCATGATCCTAATTCTAATCTAACCCTAACACTAACCTTAACTTACACCCTAACCTTAACCCTAATTGTAACCCTAAACTAAAGACAAATGCTACACCCTAAACTATAATCCAAATATCAAACCTAGCCCTAACCCTAATCATAACCTAACCCTTTTTCTCAAAACCTTAACCTTGACCCTAACCCTCACCTTTATCCTATCTTTATAACCCTAACCACAACCAAAACTCTAACCCCAACCCTAACCCTAATTACCTAACCCTAAATATTTTTTCTTTTATTAATTAGTTGCATTCACTCTAATAACCCAAAACCTATCCCTAAACCTAACCCTAGCCCTATCCTTGGCCCTAATCCTAACCCCAACTCTAAGCCAAATATAAAAACAACCCTTAATCATAACAATAACCCTAAAACTTAATTCTAAATATAACCCTAATACTATAATCCCTAATTGTAATCCTAAACCCTAACCCTAATTTCATATCTAATCCCAACCATAACCAAAACTCTAAATCTAACCCTAACCATAAAACATAAACCCTAATCTAACCCTAATCCTAACATTATTTTTCCTAACCCTAACCCTAACTCTAAACCTAACACTAACCCGAACACTAAATCCTAACCCTAATTAAATACCCAATCATAACCCTAAATTGTAACATGATCCTTTGAATTGGATACTACATAAAAATTTATGTGTTACAATCATTGCTTCCATTGTTGGCATTTTTACATTGGGATGCATATATTTTTAAAATCAACAAAATCTTTTAATGTCTTGCCAAAATTAATATTATTAATTGTAATATCAAACTTATAAACATGTATGCAAAATAAGAACATAAATAAGAAATATATGGTAATAGTTTCTTCAAAAAAAAAAGTGATGTGGACTACAAGGACTATAAGATATCCACAAAAGAGATCTATATTGAAAATATTGTAGGGAAATTCAAGAAAATACAATTGGTAGATGCAAAGCCAAATAAATGTGAAATTGTGTACTATAGTGATTTTAGAATATACACATAATGGATTTGTTGAAAAGGTTTTAGAAACTTTCAAACAAATTCAATTGGTAGATGCAAAGAAAAATTCCACAACCTTCACCAAAATCCTTATTGGTTTCCTTAATATGGGAGATTTGGAACAAGGTATAGACATCCATCAAAGCATAATATGAAGATGAATTTTTTCAAATGTTGTGGTTGTAGATGCCCTTTTAAAATTTATACAGAATGTGGAAGGATAGAAAAAGCTTGTGAACTATTTGACAAAATGTCTCAAAGAATTGTAATCTCTCAATTTATTTTAGTGTCTATTTTGTTATACCCCATGTCCCAAATTGGGTATAACACAATAGACACTAAAACAAATTGATAGATTGTTATGAGGGCAGTGATGAGACTTTTCTAATTAGAGTGTATTCCATGAGATTACAATTATTCGAGGCATTGTGTCAAATAGTTCATGAGCTTTGTCTATCCTCCGACATTTTGCATAGATTTCAAAAGGGCATATACAACCACAAGATTTGAGAAAATTCATCTTCATATTATGTTTTCCTTATGATTGGTTGACTCTTATACTAAATCTGAGTGTTGTTTGTGTTTTGGCAATAGTAGATTAATATTTTTTTAATTTTTTATATGAAGATCAAAATTACATGCACATAGAATGAACCATATTTTAGTTACAACACTTGGTCTCTTCAAAATAATCAGAGAAGATTAGGGAGAGGAAGGAATGTACACCAAACTACAAAATAGGGGTAGTTGTGGCTTTGTTAGTTTTATTTATATACTCTACTTGCTTCCTATAGGGATAAATATTTAATCACTATACAAATGAAAGATGGTTGATTATCTACTGAATATTGTTTTGTGTGTTTTGAAATGGAAGATATCTATGTTGGAAAACAAGGATAGACAACTGAGAGGGGGGATGAATCAGTTGTTACAAAATTGAAACTGATTTAACCTTATTAACCTTTAATCTCAGATCTGATAATTAACAGTGAAAGCATGAATCAACAGCACATCAGAAACACACATAACACCAATATTTTTGTGTACAAACCCTGTTAGGGGAAAAACCACGGTGGAGGTTAATCCATAATTTATATCATGTTAAAAGTATAAAAGAAATGAATAAGGAATGCACATGCATTCGGGAACACTGCCTAGAGCTCATTGCTCAAAGGGAAGGCTCACTGCCTTACATAAGATAATCAAATTAAATCCATCTAATGAGGTTGAACTGAGAAATTAGCTTCTTCAAAGCCTGATGACAGTTTCAGTTAGGCACATAAATACTTCTTCATACTTTGCCTAAACTTCTTCACACTTTGCTCTGCATTCGAATGATCTAATCTTTATTCACACATATCTCGCATACACTTCACATACATTATCTCTAAATGAATAAAACAATCGCTCTTATATATCCACTTCATGAATTTACATTAACAACTCTGTCAGTGAAAAATAAATAATAGATGAATACAAATTGTCGGCCCAATTCATGAACAAATCTCAATGTGCACCAACCTAAATTGGTCACAACATAATGAAGACCTAAAGCAACATCCTCGAACATGCCAAGCATTCAAAAATTAATCCACAAGGATCTACAACACGCTACCACCATCATGTCAACCAAGAACATGAAAACTCGAACATGCAAAGGAAAAATCTTTGATCACAAGCACACTGATCAACATGGACATACCACAATGATAGAGTATGAGATCAAGAAACATCAATGAACATCTCAAGAGCATACACAACAATTCAATTCACCAGAATTACATTCTCTTCTTTCAGAAACACCAACTATAGCAACAAAATAACTGTAGGAACACAAAAACTCATAACTCGCTCCAATCTTGATGCACACCTCTGAAACTTCCAGAGGATATACTAGATAGGCTCAACAACAAACCCTTTAATACATGACTTCAGAATACTAACGTACAAAAAATTTCACCACTTTGATCTTCACAACTTCATAAACTATTTGCAACATATTTATTCTAAATTTCTCAATATCCTCGACATATACAACCTTTAAGACATTAATGCTAATAGTGTTGACATCAATGAAAACCACATATCATGAGCAACACAACCACAACATCCAACAATCTACATCTCTATGAAAATTGGTATATGCTAATAGTCAACTTATTATCTTATTTGTAGCATTTCCTTAGCTTTTTATACTAAGAAATTCAAGGTAGAGGGTAACATGATTCTTTGAATTGGATACTACATAAAAATTTATCTGTTATAGTCATTGCTTCCATTGTTTGCATTTTCACATTAGGATGCATATTTTTTATAATCAACAGTCTTTTAATTTCTTTCCAAAATTAATATTATTAATAATTTCAAACTTTTATAAACATGTATGGAAAATAAGTACATAAATAAGAAATATATTGTAATAGTTTCTTCAACAAAGGATAAAAAAATCATGTGGACCGTACAAGGATTGTGGTGGGACTTAAAATTTAGTACCCATGTGGTATTAACGAGGGAGATCAATGATAATCCTTCCTCGCAGATCTCACATGATCAGATTAAAGGCCCCTGAGGGTACTGCGAGGTCTGCGAAGAAGCGACATGTGGCTTGGTTCTTGAAGTGACAGGGCTAGGTGGGACCCGTTGTCCAGTTGCAACCTCTTGTTTTCTTGGGTTGTGATTGGGCACGGTTCTCCTAGGGCGCTGATGTGTATTTTCAAACAATTGTTGACTCAATTTGAGTCTTCCGACTTGCCATGTTTGATCCACATTAACGGTTCAATTTTTCTTGGGTTCCTGTTCATCTGCATTGGGAATTCTTGCTCTCTGCAAGTTGTTCTCATTAATGGCGTAGGTTTTTTCAATGGATCCTCGCCTAATTTTCCTACATGCGAACACTGTTCTCCTGATAAATGCAATGATGGGTTGTACGCCATGCCTTCGCAAGCCAAGAATAATTTGTGGTGGCTACATCAGCCACTAAAATTCTCGAATGCTCGTGCTGCATTCGAGCAATTAATATTCTCACACCAATTAACTCTATAAATGCTCATTGTGTTATCTGGTATTATCATCGCATTTTGAGTTGTCTTGTTTGCAGGTGGTCGAGTCTCTCCTATATTTTGTGATGTGTTATTTGCAATGGACCATTCGGCTGTGCACAGAAGGACCAGAGTCGGGGTGAGAAATTTGCAGCCTGACGAGGTACAACCTATCCTTAGCAAGCCCAAGGTTGTCTATGATGCTAATTCTAAAGGGACGGGGATCTCCAAGTCCCGACTGGTGTTGTCTTCTGGTTTTAATGGTGATGGGTCTGAAACTAACTCGAACTACCAATGTTACTTGGCGTCCATGACCGAGCTGTTGGGGGTTAATGAAGAGCCCCTCGCAGTTGCCCCAATAATTGCGATGGCATCGTGCCATGCTACCAGAGCATGTGTTAAAGCGGATAAAAGAAAGTTGGTCTCGCTTCTTATTGAAGCGAGGACCAGGAGCGGTCGCCTCTACTGGGGCTGTGTGTCTTGCAAGTAGTTGCAGTTGCTGGGTGTGTTACTTTTGGGTGGTGTGTTGATGTGGACGTACGTGTGCCTGCCACACTCTTTTGTCTTTAACTCTGGTTGGTTACAATGGTATAACTGTTTTGATTCCTCGAACTGATTATGGTTTTTTCTAATGATGAGGAATGTAAATTTGAATTTCATTCTAAATGAAATTCAATTTTGGAATGAATAATGTAGCCTATTGCTTGTTGCTCTCCTGTCCTATAAAGGAGATTTGACGGCTCATTGTTAAGGGTTGTTATTTTTTTTGGGTCTGAAGGCTTAGAATAGGTACAATTAATGGTAATGCAAGATTTTGAAGGTATTATGTAGGAAATCATGTTGGGTTGGGAATAGTATGAAATAAGTATACTATGCTTTTGTAATTACTGATATTGAAAGAAATCTAAAAAAATTAAGACATTTTGCTCTCCTGAGTATGGGCCATGGATTATGAATGGATTTATCAAGGGTTTGTTCATTCAGTTTCAATGGTGTAGTTGAAAGTGTAATTTGTTCTCTTGCTTTGACTTAATGAGTTAATCAAATTCTTGAACACAAATTGCATGTTTATGGTTATATGCTCAGGATTCACAAAGGAGTATTGTTTTAATATACTGACAAATCTCATGGTAGCAAAGCACTATGGTGATAAGTTCAATTTCATCTTAATTACATTTTATATGACTCCCACCCAATGGATGAGGCACTGGATAGTATTGGTAAATTCCTTTCAGGTATAGGTCTGTGACTCTAAGCATGGTGATTCAATACTCGAAAATTTTAACAAATATCAACTGCTATCTCTTTTTGGGATATAGATCTTATGATAATTTTCAGTCTCCTTGCTTTGGGATATCTGTTATTATTCTTTGGTTTTTCCACAACCAGGGTAATGACTGTCTGTTAGTGTTAGTGGGGATTGCATCTATAAGAAGAAGTGTTCTTACCAATCATGAAACATTCTTATGAACACACTTGGGTTTACCCACCTTGGTTTCATAGAGCCAAAAGTGTAGGAGATGTCAATCTTTGACTGACTCTTGTTAGTTGGCCACTAGCCTTTATAGTTCTTTATAATGGAGGTTGGCTACCTCTTACAGAATTACAAATCCTATGTGGGAAAAACACCAACAAATTGTAAGATATACACAAAATGGATCTACATTGAAAATTCGGTAGGAAAATTCAAGCAAATACAATTGGTAGATGCATAACCAAATAAATGTGAAATTGTGGACTATAATGATTGTAGAATATACATAATTGATTTTTTGAAAAGGTTTTAGAAACTTTCAATCAAATGCAATTGGTAGATGTATAGACAAATTTCACAACCTTCACCAAAATCCTTGTCGATTTCCTTAATATGGGAGATTTGGAACAAGGTATAGACATCCATCAAAGCATAATATGAAGATGAATTTTCTCAAATGTTGTGGTTGTAGAATCCATTTTCAAATCTATGTAAAATGTGGGAGGATAGACAAATCTTGTGAACTATTTGAAAAAATATCTCAAAGAATTGTAATCTCATGGAATACACTCTAATTAGAAAAGTTGCATCACTACCCTCATAACAATCTCTCAATTTGTTTTAGTTTCTATTGTGTTACTCAATTTGAAACCTAATTGTGATACATTAAGTTCATTGTCAAATTGTCATTTGTGTGTCAAGTTTTTCAAAATCCAAAATGATCAATTATTAATAAAATCATGGATCATGTAATATTGGGATGGGTGACCTCCTAGGAAGGCCTAGTGCTTCATCGCTTTGAGAATCATTTAGACACAATGAGTGCTAAGTGGACCATTCATTATCATGAGATATGGGTTCTTGTGAAACACTACTCATGAAACATGGGTCAATGAGTTTGACTTGTAAAACTACATAATTGAATCCTAATAACAATATCAAAATTTGACACAATGTGAAAAATACTTCCTACTTGTCAATAGATCATGTTGTCAAAATCTAGAATTTCAAATTATGAATTCTTTGTAATTACTCAATAGATCAGGTTGTCAATTGAACCTGTTGGCGTTTTTTTACTGCAACCCACACGTGTTTCCTAGAAGCTCCTATGAACTCGCCACATTCAATAATAAAAGACTAGGAATAGTATGGCCAACTTGACGAGAATAGCAATAAGGCTAATTCTCCTACACTTCAAACTCTGTAAAATCCAGGAGGGTATTCCCTAACATGTACTCTTAACATACAACATTTAAACAATTCATTAATTTGCACACAGATAAGAAACAAATAGATCCCCAATTAATGTTAAAGGATCAAATCCTTCAAGAAATTGGCTATTCCTTAAAAAAGACTCGTGTCCATTTAACAGAGAATCGCAAACTTCACATAAAGTAAATTGATAGGAAATGTTTGAGTAAAATATCCTGATGCCATAACACAAAAGATACAAGAATAAAACGTAATCAGAATTCCAGTGCCATATCCCAGCACAAGGAGTCAAAAGAGAAAACTGAACTACAGGGTAAATTTCATTTTGAACACTTATGATCTATTATGAATTGCATTACAAACCATATATCTATACCTGAGTTTATTACTCCTTTATGAATCCTATTTGTTATATTGCATGAATTTACTAGTTAACTAAAGCATTTAACCGATCCTTTGAACCAGATTTGTAGTTAAACATAATTCACAGTAAAGAACAAATGAAAATCAATGAAATTCATCTTTTATCGGTATTTCAATAATAATCCATGTAACATAACACAATAGGAGACAAAATAAACTCCAAATATTCACAAGTTTGATACAAACATGCTCAAAAACCCCATGATTAACCAAGTTCTCCAATCTGACTCAAAAATTTTTAAAACCTGGACTTACAATTCATACTCTCTATATTACTAGACTCTTATTTCTCATATTTTGGATATTTCAACCGACCACTCTCTCGGCCCAGAATTCCCTTTTATAAAAAAAGGGAGCCAACAAGCTTCAGGTCGGAGAGTACACATGTCCATTTGTAATTGGACCACTAACTCTTGATTCAATTATAATTCTATTATGCGAGTGGAGAGCATAAGATAAAGATCATCATTAGTTGATAAGGAGGAAAGAAAACATCGCTCCAAAGGCCGCTCCCCATACATCGAAGGCATGCTTAGCCGTTATAGTATTAAATCCACCTCAGCACCCTGTACTTGGAGTCAAAAGGAGAATGCAATTTTAGAATATAATATCTAAGGCCAGACCTGTATTATACATGACCAAGTTGCAATTCTCGACTATAACACTCATAATTCCAGTTCATTAGTGAACACCTTTTTCCATAATTCAAAATCCTCCTCGGAAGGCCACTGGAAAGCCACAACCCGATCAACCTTGTTTCGATAGGGAGCATACTTTACCATTATCGATGTGGCCTTTTTATCAAAGTTCTTTAAGAAACTTATAACAAAAGACAACTTTTCCAATGTATTCTCTAACATGCGAATGTTAGTATTTTTGCATATCTCATGTGTTGAGACATCATTATATTGTTCATTTGCTCCTTCAAAACCTGTAAGGGTTTGACTTCATCTTGACTATGTAAAATATGAGGCAATGGGGTCAAGTCCTTTCCATCATACACATCTTTCAACAATTTAATCTTGGATTCCATTGGGGCGGCGAATCTCTGAAACTTCTGCTCAACAATTCCCTAGACCAATTGATATGTTGCAATAACAGTAGGATATTTATCACCATGTTGTTTTGCCCCTACTGCCATGAATTTCAACTTCTCCATTCTAGGGCTCCATTTGTTTAGCAATGAGATGGACAATTCTTTATCCCTTGGAAACATTTTTAGTGCTTGCAACATTATGACATAATTTGCATGAACACTATTTAGCTTACTTTGGACCGTTCTGTTTAAATGTTTCAAAACAGTTTTCACTATCACTGCATTGTTTTTCCCTATTGCATCCCGAATTTGCTTTACCATCTCCTTATATTCTTCAACCTAATGAATCAGTTTCTCCCTAGAAAGTCCCCCTCCAGGGCTAGTAGCCCTCTCAATAGCGATAGGCACTTGTCCCATATTATATGGAACAATATCCAAAGACTGTGCTTGTGCAGGAGGTTGAGACTACTCTACTGGTGGGTCGGGAATAGTGTGGCTAGAACTAGCTTGGTTTTGAGATCTCATGGTATCCATTTGTTGCCTCAATAAAGCCAATTCAGTTTCTAACTCTGCTACTTTTTGTTGAATCTTATTATATTCAATAATAATGTCATTATATTGGCCTCTCAGAGTATCCCGCTCCTTGGTCAAATCTTCAACAGTTGCTCTGGTGAATTTGGCAACATTCATGACCATATCAGTAGCTTCCAATGTTGGGGTGTCAACAACTCTCCACACAACCAAGTGACCATTGAAGTCAGAAGGTTCTACAACAATTGGCTTTTTAGAGCCAGTGGATAGGGACCAGATTGCCAATGCATCCCATTCCTCACTAAAGGTCGATCCCTTAAGTGCCAATGTAGCCTCCTCTTTAGTAGCAAGAAGTGGCTTATTAGCCCTTCTTATTGTGTCAAACACCACAACATCAACGATATCCCATTTAGGGAGTAGCAATACTCCACTTTTTTGTACCAATTCCCGGCCTTGCTCTGGTGTTATTGCTTTGAATTTTTTTCTCATATGTTCCCTGACCTTAGCTTGAATTACCTTCTCTGGGAGCTCTAGATGCAGAATTCTCTCATGTGCCACCTTCTTAGCATATAATGCAGTATGTGCTCTCCACACAAAATCTTTAAAAGCACCGGTTTGAATAAAAGAGTCATCCATTATGAACTCTCTGCAGGCTTCTATTCTCAAGTCATTATTGCTTGTTATTCCTTTGATTTCATCTTTTCCTAACCTCAAAGAAACTGTACCTAAACATATTGCAATGTCAACTGGGTCCAATGGCATCTCAGGATGCATTTCATCCAGAGTGACAATAATGTCATCATCCTCATCACCATCACAATCAACAATCTTTACCCTTTCAACCCTCTGCCTCTTTGGTGATGGTGGGCAAGCCTGTTCTAAAAAACTTGGAGGAGAATCCAAATCAACAACATTTGGTACTAACTGCTTTGAAGAAGATGGTGCAATATTTTTAGCAACATCTTCAGCCCTACTTCCCTTTCTTCTAGAAAAAACCCTTATCTTCTTTTGGGGTTGATAAGTAGGGCTCTCCTTTTCCTTTACCTCAGGGTACTCCTCGATGGTTTGTGATTTTCCCCTTTCATCTTTCAAAACCCCAACCAAGATCTCAAAATTATCAATAGCATACATTGCCCTACTAAACTCATCTTTAGCATTAGGTATGGGATTGAAACCAGGTATTTTCTCCTACTTACTTTTTACCATTTTAGAGTAGGCAATGTATAGTGCCTTTCTATCATCTTGTAATTTCAAATAAAAAATATTCCTAATGATGTCCTCAGGAAAGTAAAAGTCGTGGACAAAAGCTCTTGTCCAATGTTTTGCCTTCATTTGAGAGATAAAACCCTCTGGATCATGATTCCTAGGGCACACAGTCCTTAGCCTATAAGGCCCAAGTAATTGATGCAACTCCTTCCATCCTCCCTTTTCCATAACAAAATCGATGAATGTTGTATATTCAGGGAAGAAAGAATCTTTCTTCTGTTCAGCTGGCAAGTGTAGTTCCTAAGCACCCCCCAACCGCCTCATGATTTCCAAAAATTCAATTCTAAGGGGCACCTCCCTTGGAAGAAATTTTGGATTGACATTAGTGCCAAAAACCCTGAAAACTGTGGTATTACGATAGGGGATAATGTCTCCCCAATTGCGCATTATGTTCAATTCAGGCCTTCTCTCCATTGGCCTCAAGAAGTCATGAATTTCTTTTGGGATCTTTGGGGGGTCGCGAACTAGAGCCTCCCTTAATTGGGATCCAAAGACATTATGGAAAGTTACATAATCAAACTTATGATCATGCATGTCAAGAATCCTAGTCCAATATTAAACAGGCATTTCAATGTTTCCTTCCTTCTTCTTTAATTCCATATCTTTTTCAAACACAGCCTAACCCCTATATAGAAACACGTGGATTAACAAGGAATACCATCTGAATCCAACCCATATCTTCCCCTCCTTTAGGGCTACCAGACCTGTGTGCATCTTCTTTGCCAAATAAGTGGCAAAATCATATATTACATTAAAACTTGGGTGTTGGAGATTTACTGCCATATACATAATATCGGTAGGCAAGGTTTTCTTTAAGCTGACTCCCAAAACTTGACATAAAACACAAACAGTGTTTTTGAAATAACTGGAGAAATAGTCCACAGGAAAAGGTTCAGGCTCATTCCTGCCAATTACTACCTTCTTCTGATTTTTTTCTCTTTCTGAGACTGCCAAATGAGGTATTAACAAAGATGTTCTGAAGAAACCCCTAGTATTTCTATATTCTTGTCTAAAAACCTCCAAGTCGACAGGAACCATATCCTGACTCCATTCGTGCAATTTGAAAATCTCTGCAATTTTTTCTTTGGTTATCTTAATCATCTGCACATCAGCATGTGTTCTGACAATTTGGGCCACAGGGTCATATCTAGCAGCAATGTCCTTTAAAGGATCTACATCCATATAAACATTAGGAACCACCAATTTACCCAGGTCTAACCTCCAGGGGTTACACAAAGGAACCGACAAATTCTTGTTCCCAAACCAATTGGAGAACAACTGCCACCCGATGTATGGTAACTCGGCATCTTGAATTGCACATTGCTTGTCTGTCAATCCTTCCAAGATTCGAGGCCCATAGAACAAAACCTTTCCCTCCTGCTTCTTGCTAGTAGAGGGTTGTAACAAATCAATAATATCTTGGGATAAAGACTTGGTAGTGGTTTCAGAACCAGAACTTCGGGCCTTGGGTGCCATTTAAACTAGACTAATGATAATTTGAACTAGGGTTTACTTATTTTCAGATAGCGAATAATTACAATTTTCTCCTTTGGCCTTAACAGAAATTTTTTTCAATATTCAAAAAACCCTAGCAATTATCTATACAAGCTCTAAAAGCGAATATATTCAATCAATTCTTCAAAAACATAAATAGGAAACAATCACGAATTAGCGAGCAACCATAAAATATTCTGAATTTACAAGAAATGGCGTACGTGCTACTTACGGTTTCAATCGCAGAACATCCAAGGCAGCGAAATTGAGAAATCGTCACCACAGCTTGTTTCACTCGATACCAAGCAATTCTTCCTCAATGTAGAGATACATAACGGAAATAGTAATTCGCAAATTTTAGCATTTGATTATGCAGGTAGAGTCAAACTCAACCATTACTATTCACTCGCGCGAGATAAAACGGCTATCATACAATACCAGTTTATTTTTAAATACGAGTCATTGATCAATCACAACGTTGGCCAGGAGAACGGCTTAGATTTAGTCAAAATAGTTTGAAAATGCCACATTCTCCCTCCAGTCACCAAACGAACAGGATATTCACCTACCGGACACCACATCAGCATGAAAATGGGCCCCACCTTTGTTATCAGCGCACAGCATCGGAGTCCATGCGTCACCAAATCGCACACCTCGCAGCATTATTGAAACTACAGTTTTAATTGCGCAAGGTCAGCGAGGAATGACCACGATGCGTCGGTACGAAAACAGTTGTTGGCATCAGCCTTCATCATTGATCAACGAGCAAAACTGGTCCCCACCATCAAATGTGACAGATGGCAGAATCTCGCACGCCTCGCACCATATTTGTGATGTTAGCAGAAACCTTGCGAGGTCTGCTAGCAATAGTCAAGATTGAAATCACTTCATTTGACGGCCACACAATTTGCACACACAAAAAGGTTATTTCGCCTGACTTTTTAATAGTTGTTTTATTTTGCAGGGGGTGTTTAATGACCGTCGATCTTCCTATGATTGATCCTGACCGCTCCCCGTGATCTCGCGATGACATCACCGCTGGTTGTTTGGTGATTGCAATATCACAAGCGAGCGCCACGTGTCCCAAGCTGCCGATGTCGAAAATGGATTAATAAAACGTTTAATATTTGTGTCGAACTTAAATACATTATAAAGTGGGTTACTAAAACAACTGCGAGATGCACGTGCTCGAGATCAATGGTGATGTTATTATCCTGGTAAAAATTTGCTCGACGATTATGTTTGTTGCTGCTGACTGCTGTGTTTTTAATGATCGTCGATCTTCCTACGATTGATACTGACCGCTCCCCATGATCTTGCGATGACATCACCGCTGGTTGTTTGGTGATTGCGATATCGCGGGTGAGCGTCACGTGTCCCAAGCTGTCGATGCCGAAAAGGAATTAATAAAGCATTTAATATTTGTGTCGGACTTAAATACGTTATAAAGTGGGTTACTAAAATAGCTGCGAGATGCACGCACTCGAGATCAATGGTGATGTTATAATCTTGGTAAAAAGTTGTTGGACGGTTATGTTTGGTGCTGCTGACTACTGTGTTTTTAATGACCGTCGATCTTCCTACGATTGATCCTGACCGCTCCCCATGATCTCACGATGACATCACCGCTGGTTGTTTGGTGATTGCGATATCACAAGCGAGCGCCACGTGTCCTAAGTTGCCAATGCTTAAAAGGGATTAATAAAGCGTTTAATATTTGTGTCGGACTTAAATACATTATAAAGTGGGTTACTAAAACAGTTGCGAGATGCATGTGCTCAAGATCGACGGTGATGTTATAATCTTGGTAAAAAGTTGCTCGACAATTATGTTTGGTGCTACTAACTGCTGTGAGTGAACATGATCGCCGATGGTAGGAATCAACGGTTGCCTGCCATCGTGTGATCCAAAGATGCAGGATGTTTAGTGATCGTGATATCACGGGCAGGTGCCACGTGTATTCCTTTGGCGTTGCTTCTGTGGTGGGCCCTCAATGCTGACATAGAGATTTCATCAGCCCTTTTGAAGATGGTCATTCGATGATCAGACAAAAATAAAAGATCGACGACTGAAGTTTAAACTCGCATCAAATACGATTGGAGCCATTGGGGCGGCATGCAAATGAGCTTTAATGGTAGATGAGACGTCTACTACCTCAATTCAATCGACATAAAGTATTTGCTCTTTTTCTATCTTCATCACAAAAGCATTCAAGTATTTTCCAAGCAGTTCAGAGTCAAAGATAAAGTTTTTTGAGTGATCACTGTGAAGTTTGGTTCTCTGCAAGGCGTAAAATCCCGTGAGTTATTTTCTAAACTGCTGGGTTAATTTCACTGTGTCTTTGCGAAGGGTTCTATTGTGCTGGTGAAGGGGTTTTGTTAATTATTATCATAGGGTTATTGGTTCATTTGAATTATTGGAATTGCATAGTTGTGGTGTATTTTTGTGTTCTAGGTACCCCTAGTTTCTTCGAGGATTTGATTTTTTAAAAGAATCCCTAGTTGTTTAAGATGGCACCACCGAAGTAGCACTCTAACCATGTTGATTATTTGAAGAGGAATTTGTATGATGACTTCCTGGATCAACTCCCATTGTCAACAAATGACAGGAAGAGTGGTTTGGTTTTAATGAATGGAAAGACCTTAGGCAAAGGTCTACTGTGCAAAAATTATAACATTGCGGATGCCATGATTCTTATGACTAGTTTTGAAATGTTTAGGCTGTGGTATGGACAATGAAAGATATGACATGGGGAAACTAACAGTGCCAAATGTGTTCCCTAATGTTGACTTGCTCAGAGCAGTGGCAGCATGGTATGATCCTGTGACAAGGGTCATAAGGGATAATGATGGTGGAATTCTGCTAAGCCTAAATGCATATCAGATTCAACAGATTTTTGATTTGACTGAGTATAGCCCTTTCTTAGACCAAATATATTTTGAGGAGATGAAGTATGAGTACAAAAGGTTAAAGCCTCTTTTTAGATTAAAGTTGCTTCCTCTTCACTTGGCCAGGGCGGGTAGTTTAACAATTCTTATCAGCCCAAATGACCAAGAGCCTTTCAGGCTGAGCTGTTTTGCCAGTCACTTCCTGACAACATTTTGTTCATTGTGCCAGATTTTAGGGTTCAACCCTAATACTGTGATGTCAGTTGCGTACATGTTTATGGGAGCCTAGATTCAACATCCCAACTTCTTTGTGGTATATGACTTTGCATCATTCCTGCCAGAGAAGATGCACGAGGGTTTGATGAAGCTGCATGTGGGGGATATTGGCACTCCTTTTTTCTAGCACTCCATGTTGATGCATATGTTCCTATACAAGAATATTGTTTTCTTCTAAGAAAAAATGGAGTTGAGGTAGGAGGTGAATGGAGAAAGGTTACAAGTACAGGTGTGGAGTGCAGATTTGTCTTACAACAGGGGAGGTGCCAGCTTTGTGTAGTTTGATAATTGCTTTGCCTCCAGACTCAGCGCTCGGTTGGTGGTAAATGTGCTAAGAGTCTTTGAAGATTTGCATGACTTCCTCCGACCGAAGGTGAGGAAGCCTAATTTAAAAGTGTGTCACAATTGGGGTGATATCATCCTGTACCCTGTAAGCATTGTCTTGAGGGTGTATGGTTTCTAGGGAACCCCTCATATCCTCCCCTTTAATGTACCATCAAGGATGGGGTTTGTCGAAGTAATGTGGCAACCAGGTTGTATTCATGAGGACAACCTAACAAAGAAAGGAAAAGAGACTTTGTTCCCTTACTACACTGGTGTTTCTGATTTTGTCTGTTCCAAGGGAGGATGGGTCCACTTCGGAAGGTTTTTTGATGACTTAAATTTGAGGAATGGTCATAGGAGACAACATGACCCTAAGGGATTCTTTGCATTATTCAGACAACAAATTAAAGGTGGCACATTTGCATATGAATTCAACTTTCCTAAGGACCTAATCAGAAATGAGTTTGATTTGAATAGGCAGGAGTTGAATAAAGAAAAATGGATTGCATATGAAAAGCTACTGGCTATAATACATAAAATGGATCCAAAATATGATCCATTAATGGAGTTCACTCCATTTCACAAGAGAATAGACTTCTTAATGGCTAATTTCAAAAATATCATGGGCACCTTGATGACCAAGAGGGTCAGTTTGGAATAAAATTTTGGTATAGAAAGACCGGATGTGAGGCCTGAAGAAACAAGGCCAGCTTATCAGCCACCAGTTGATAGGCCTCTATATAAGAGAAAGAGGAATGCAAGCAGTGATGAGGATGAAGGGGATAAGAAGGGAAAACAAGTCATGCAAGCATCATCACAGCTGGGTCCAAGGATCAGAGCACCTGGAGGGATAAGGATTGTGGATCTAGATTCACCACCAAGAGGTGATCCTATAGTGTTACCATCAGAGCCAAGCCCTAAGAGGCAGAGAGTTGAGGAAATGCAGGAAACTCTGATGGATGAGATAATTGTCACTGATCAAGACATGTAGGTTGGTATCCCTTCCCCTCCTAGATCAACACAATTGGTGCTTTTTGACATGGATGTAAAGGGGCAATGTGTACAGGATTCTAGGATGGAGGCCTGCAAGGCATTCTTAGATGATGATGTCTTTGTAAAGACTCTTGTATTCTTGCAACTAGTTTGGAGGATGAAACTAGAAGAGTACCAGAAAAAATGCAAGAGTAGGAGAGAATTGAGACCTGATAGGTTTGAGCAGGAGAATGATAATGAGGTCAAGGCTGAATTAATGGAAGAATTCAAAGGTATCACTCCCGAGGAGGGAAGAAGACTTGTGGCTCAGACTGGTGTCTTACTTTTGCCTAAATGGGACATAGTTGATGTGGTTGCATTCAATGCTATCTTACAGTCCAAGCATCCTATACAAAATAGTGAAGAAGAGGTTAAGGCAGCTTTGCAGGACTTTTCCTTCAGTGAGGAGTATGAAACTCTGGTCATATGGGCATTGGCACCCCAGGGCAGAAAGCCAAATGTAATTGATATTAGCCCACACCTAAGGGGAGGGCTAAGCATCAAGAGAGCTTCTGAAACTTCAACAACAGAAGCTACAAGCCTGACAGTAAATGTGGCCAAATTGGCCCAAAAGACAACTAAGAGAGACGAGGTTGAAAAGAAGAGTCTGATGGAGAAATACAATATGATAATTGCAGAATATAGTAGGATGCAACAAAGGAATGTTGAGCTGCAATCTGAAGTAGATAGTTTGAAATATGGGCAGGTGGGAGAATCCTCCAGTGTTCCTGGTATCAGAGCATTACCTTCTATTGTAGGATCGGTCTCCCATACTACTCCAATTGTTTCAACTCTGTGGTCTCCTATCTAGGCACCTGCTCTCAATCCTACACTAGGGCCAGTTGAAGAAGAAGTTGAATATTTTGTGGATCCCACCAAGAAGCAAATGTTGAACAGGATCACAGAATTGCAGGCTGCCTTAAAGGCAAGTGAGGATGATGTAATTGCCAAACAAAGTGAGGTGGTTGACGCAGTTTTGAGGCATCTTAATGAAAAGGTTCATGGTAAATTACCATCTGTACATTCTTTGTATTTTTTATTCTTGGATGGAATAAAAAATATCAATAGGGATTGGGAAATAGTTTTGCCTTTGGCTGAGAAATGGATCCCTAGGGCCAACGATTTGGATATTATGTACAAAGCTTCTAGGTTTGATGCAAACAATAGGCCTCGGTCATTGAAGCCTACTCAAATCTTTGTAAAATCATTGAACAGATTCTAGGCCCTACTTGATGATTTGAGTAGAAGAATTAGGGAGTTGATAAAGAGCTTTGATGACCGGAATGATACATTTTTGCTAGACATTATTGATGCACAAGGAAATGTTAAGACATTGCAACAGTGGCGGGATGGGGCAGAAGAAGTTATCAATGCATAAATCAAATCGATTTGTGATGATTCAAACTATGATTTGCTGGTAAATAGTATGGATAAGATAATTAACACCAGCACATTCTTAGAGTTTTTTGAAAGGGAATCCAATCAGGTTGCAGTGAAGTACACACCTTACAATACTAAGGTGAATGAGGTCGTGAATTTTTGTTGGCCAACGGATGAAGAGTATCAGAGATGGGTGGACAAGTACTTAATCGAAGAGGAGTAAAACAGTGTCTATTACCACAGGATGGATGAAGGAATGCCAGACGATGATGCAAACGATTTTGGAGATAGCCACAAGAAATGATTTAACAATGGACAAGGCATGTGAACAGAATGAGAAGATGTTCGAAATGGAGATAGCCATAAGGAATGCACTGGAGGATGCTGATACACACAAACGACCAACTTACCGAGATTATCTATCAAAAATCTATTTATGGCTTAATAGAGCATAATTTCTAGTTTGTTATTGTTGTTAAGCAAAAGGAATTTCTCAAAGGACGCGCCCTTTCGCAATTTTGATATATTTATATTTGTTTCATAATGTAAAACAAATATAGGCGGATAGGAGAAAGATACAGTAGATAGTCTGCAATGAAACTTTCCTTTAAAAGACTCAGATGCATGTATGAATTTTGATGAAGTTAGCGAAGATGTCTAAACTTGTGGCTTAATCTTGGTATCAGTTGTTTGTGGAATTATACAGTTATCTAGTTGTCTCCATTTTGATGCTTTTTTGTTGTTTAAATTGATATATCAAGCATATATATATTCAGTTTACCGATACACATTTGTTGTATTTGTGTGATGTGATTATTTGGTTCTTTCAAGTAAAGATTAAACCCTTCTAGTCAATCACAGTAACTGAAGAGTATTAATTGGATCAATAAGAAGAATCACATAACTAGGATTGTCATTCTATCTCAAGTGGATTTTGTCAGTCATTTACTTGCACATTTATACAAGTTATAAACTACATCTGTGTGCCAAACACTTTGAATTATTGCCATCATAGATTACACTTTTATAGATCTTCATTAGACTCCATACACCCAACAAGGCAGTGGTCTCACGCTTTCATCTTTTGGTTTATCCATTTTATTTTTTACATCTGTTAACTGAACATATTTTAATATAATTCAAATATAATTAAAATTAAAAACATCATAAATTAACTATGTAACCACATAATTCAAATATAATTCTATCAATAAATTAATATCAAATAGATAATACAATCACATAACTCATACATTTCAATGTCATTGATCTTCTTCTTCATCCAACTCTTTGTTTGTATCATCCGATCCAGATTCAACATTGTAAGGATTGGTCATATCATCATCATCGTCATTGATATCAGTTTCGATAATGTCATCATCCACACAGATATCATCTCCATGAACATTAACTCCTACATCATGATGATTGAGTTCCTCCTCTTCAACATCTTCGTTAGGCACATCATCAACTAATTGTTGATCCTGATCATCATCTACATCATCTTCTATTTCTTCAGTATCTTCTTCTTCCACCACATTATACTTTACCGGCCTTCCTCTTGGATCATGTCTAACAACATATGACCAACCCGCTTTACCTGGAACCTCTGAGTAAAATACCTACTCACATTGGCTTGGAAGAACATAAGGCTCATTTCCAGCTCGCTCAAAATACCTTGTATTAACCATGGTAAATCCATTATCATGTTCAATAAAATTTCTCTCGGGATCATTTTCATTCAATCGTAACCTGTACCATATGACAACAAACATAACTAATTTGAAGGACTTAAAGTCACACTCAAATATATCATCCAAAATCCCATAGTATTTATTTTCTGAGACTTCTGGATGTATGTCGCTTCTAGATGAAACATTAGTCACCTGGAAGACTACAGTTATCCTAGAATCACAAATTTTCTTCGTGTCATCCAACTTTTTGATTCGAAATTTACGACCATTGCACCACATAGCCTTGTGGTGTTTCACCTGCAATATGTCAAATATGTAAAACTTATTGCAATATCGTCAGTTGATAAACATATTTATTCTTGGCCGAATGTATGCAAAGAAAAAAATCTCAACATATATATACATCAATATAATTGAAAATAATTAAATAATATGGGTGATTAATATATTTATACATACCTGTTTATCTCTTAAACCATATGCTAAATCAATTTCCCTTGGTGTAACATTGGAATCTCCATTACAATGAGCTTCTTTAACCAATGAAGCCACACCTTCCCATGTTAATGCGCGACCAGATTGTTGACATTGTTCAATCCATACCATCATCCAATCAAGATTGTTTGCGACATACAAATGTAGTGCATCCCACTCTCGACCAACTGTATCAAAAAAAAATTGAAATTCACAAACGACGTATAATTAATTAAATAAGTACAATATACATAAAAACCAAATGTAAAATGTATTCTAATTAATCTCCATGACTATCTTATAATTACCTGTCATTTTCCTCAATCTACCTTTCTCCATCAGGTACTCCCCTTCGAATTTGTTAATGGAGTTGGGATCCCAAATGCAATCTACATGGATCTTTGCTGCAAACTTAGGAAGATATTCAGTAATGTACACCATGGTCTGGTATACCATGTATCCCTCCACCATAGAACCCTCGGGATGTTCTCTTTGTCTAACCAAAACCTTAAAAAATTTCAAGTGCCTCTCAACCATCCACTTTGACCTTGTGTGTACAGGTCCACACAATTCAATCTCCTCAACTTGGTGTATGAGGTAGTGTTCTTGTGCATTGAAAAGTGTCGAAGGTAGACACTTTTTCATTTCACACATTAGACGAGGAATTTTTCTCTTCCAATAATTTATATCTTCTTTATGAATTGCTTTAGATGACAACCATCTACAAGTGATTCAAGACACAAATATATTAATGAGATTTAACAAAAGTATACAACGAATTGAACAAATATCGCTACTTACCTCATGTATTTTTCAAAATCATATATAATTTGCTTGAAATTGTTGTCGAAGTTGTCTGGGAGAGATAGAGGTAGAACGTATTGCAACAATTATAAAATGATCTTTTCATTAATATTTTTCCAAAAGTAGTAAACATAATATACTGAAAAGTACATGCAGTATACATATATATATATATATATATATATATAATATACCAGAGTAATTACCTTAATGAAGGTATGCCAATCATGCGTTTTCATCCCTGACCCAAATTCACCTTTCTTTGTTATGATATTGTTTATGTTCGTAGCAAATCTTGTGGGAAATCGAATTTTTCATATGACTTGTTTTATAGCATTGCTTTGTTGCTCCGTTAATAACCAAGGAAGGGCACTTATATTAATTTGGTCTCCATTGCTATTTAATTGAATGACATTTTTCATTGCATGACTGGCTTCCTGAATGTCACTACAAATTTTGATAATTTTTTCTTTGTCATGCCTTCCATCCAATATTTTCCATAACGTTTCTGTCATATTCTTTCCGATATGCATTGTATCAAACAAATGCACAATTTGTAGCTGCTCATAGTAGGGCAACCCACTAAATTGTCTGGGATAACTTTTCAGTCCCTGTGGAAGCCGACCATTAATGCCTTGACGACCTTCTTGAAGCATATAAGTTAAACAAATTAACAACGACAATCATTGTCAATTACAACATGAGTAAACACAACACAATATAAAAATATAAGTTCAAAACATATCATAAATGATAGATAAACAATTTTATCCGATGTATAATCTTGATGATTAATTCTATTATATTCCAACTTCCATAGGCGAAGTGTCATTCTTCCTAGTTTTGATGTAGTCTCTTCTTTCCCATTGAAAAGATGTTTTTCAGTAGTTCGATACTTATGATTTATGTGGAGGAAGTGCCTATACTCATCAAACACCTGCTTTCTTAAACTTGTTGAATGACGAGATTTCATCTTTGGACCACAAATTGGACATGCAAATTTTCCCTTTGTTTGAAGACCTGCAAATCATATATAATTGGATTAAATATGCCAATTTTTATAATTATATATAATGAATAGATCATTTAAAAAACATGCATGATATCTACTTCATAAAATTAAATATCGTTAAAGTCATGCAGTCGAACGTTATAACATACCAGAAAAATGTGTTAGCCCTGGGACATCATGAATTGTCCATACAAGCATTGCATGGAATTAAAATTATCTTTGTCCTATTGGTCTAGATACGTCATACATAGTCACGCCATTCCATAACTTTAGTAACTCGTCAATAAGAGGTTCAATATATACATTCATATCTTTAACTTGGTACTTACCTAGTAGAATGAACATAAACATTACATAATTATTATAACCATTTTACTGCAATATATATAAATTCATGTACATGACTATTAAATGAAAAAACATATGTCATTATGTAACAAATAAGACAAATGAGATGCTACTACGTTAAAGAAAATTGATGTAAACAAATACCTGGAACAATCATTGCCAACATTATGTGCTCCCTCTTTATTGACATCCATAGAGGAATGTTATTGTTGATAACAAAAATAGGCCACATCGAGTAAATAAATCTCAGCTCTCCAAATGGATTGACACCATCCGCTGCCAATGAAAGCTTGAGATTACGAGGTTCTTCTTTAAAGTGTGGCCATTTTTCCTCCATATCCCTAAATGCAGAACCATTCACAGGCATTTGAATAATCTCATCTCCACTTCTCTTTCATACATGGTAATCCATAAATTGCGCTAAGCTTTCACACCTAAATAATTGTTGCATACGTGGAATAATGGGAATATAACGAAGAACCTTGCGAGACACCTTTTTTGTTAGTTGATCTGTTCGATATCTACTGATATGACATTCCGGGCATTCTGTTGCAAATTCATGTTGTTTATGATATATAATATGATCATTGGGACATGCATCTATTGCTTGATACTCCATTCCAATATCTTTCATAATGCCAGATAAATCTCGGTATGAGCGAGGTAAAATATTTGATGGTGGTAACAAAAATTCACCAATCAATCTACAACAAAAAATAATTTCTTAATATAAAGAATATTAATGGTACATACTTCATCCTTTATTTACTAGTGATGAACTAACAACAATTAAAATAGATGAAAAAAGATGACATATATGACATACCTTAACATCCGTGAGATTGCTATGTTGGATAAACCATTCATAACCTTCAAGTTCACCAACAACAATACAACAGAGAGAAGAGTTGTTTGGGAGCCTTCATAAAGGGGCTCGTATGCCTTCTCAAGTACAGGTAAATCATGAACATCATCAAAGTCATCTCGATCAACATGATCAGATGTGCCACTACATGTGTCATGGATCAATGTATTTGTACCATCATCTTCAATTATGTTTTCTGGCGCATGATCATCTTCTTCCATAGGATCATTAACTTCATCTTCGATATTCACAGCTCCATGTTCTTCTGTTTGCAAAACCACATTCTCTGGGCCGTGATAATTCATATCGTGTGCCCTAGGGCGCCCCACCTTTATAATAATGACAGACACAAATAAGCCATGATCATGATCAAGTGATTTTATATATATATATATATATACCAAATGTTAAAACAATATAAACATTTACAAATTCAATCAATATAAACTCATATAATGAACAACCTACCAATGGACGATAATCATGCCCCCCTTCAACGTGACCATGCTGCCTACAATGTTTCTCAGCTGTTGTGATTAAAAGTCTTCTCGTCTTTAAGCCCTTGCAATTATTGCAAGGACAATAACATTTCCCATCACCCTTTCTTTTCAATATAGCCCACAATCTAGCAACTGTCTCTTCATTTTGTTCTGGACTAATATTATCTGACATGATTTTTCTTTACCAAGCTTGAATATTTAGATCTTCAAAAAATATCAAACTCACACTCCAATAATTTTTAATCCTACACAGGTAAAAAAATATAATAATTAAGATATTTTACACCAAAAAAAATCGACATGCAACTGCCCCTGCAAAAGAGAAGATAGTCTGAAGTTAATGACCCCAAAAAACACTTTCAAATGCTAATTCCATAAATTATTAAATTTTGATTTTACTATTATTTCCAACTGTTAGACTCCTAAAATCAGAATATTGAACTTGCACAACAAAATCTAGAAATGAAATTCTCAAAATGCAGTTAATAGGCCTCAACAATTAAGGCCTACTCAAGACTTTGTGAAGTCATTGCAAGGTTTCCAGGCCTTACTTGTTGATTTCAATAAGAGGATTAAAGAGTTGGTAAAGAGTTTTGATGACTAGAGTGACACATCTTTACCAGATATTGTAGATGCCCAAGGAAATGTTAGATCACTGCAGCAATGGCAGGACAGGGTAGATGAAATCATCAATGCACAAATTAAATTGATTTGTGATGACTCATATTATGACATGTTGATGAGTAGTATGGATAAAATCATTAACACTAGCACATTTTTGGAATCTTTTGAAAGGGAGGCGAATCAAGTAGCAGTACTTAACTGAACAAGAATAGGATAGAGTCTACAATGGATGAGGAATATCAAGGATGGGTAGAAAAGTACTTAACTGAACAAGAATAGGACAGAGTCTACAACCGACAGTTAACAGCTCAGCGGTTATGGTTATAAATTTTTTTGGCTATCTTGATGGCAGTTTTGGTGCAAGTTTTCAAAGTTTGGCAAATGCAACAGTTATTCTCCAGTGGACGGGATGAACAAGAAGATTCTCCAGAGACTCAGTTGTTGTAACCAATTTTTGAAATATCATAAGGCGGTCCAAGAGACCAGTGACAGGTGTATTTCTGGTCCGATGCTTGTTGCTCCTTCATTTTCCCTATAAGAAGGATTTCGGGACCCAAAATACAGGTTAGCAAGTTAGATATCTTTAGGTCGAGTCTAACTGAAGTTGCAGAGCGAATTTGTAAAGAGCCTGATATTATAGTGAAGATACTATTCTTAGGTTTGGTGTCATTCTGTTGTAGGTTTTAGTTTCATGGGTACTTAATTTTCAAGACAATACTAGCATCTGAATGAAAACTACTCATTTCAAGGTCATGTATCTCCATTGTATGAATATATTATTATCTTGAATAAAATGATCAAGGGTTATTCTGTTCATCTCACTGTTATGGTGTGTGTAATTCTCATTTTGGCTTTAATTCAAGGAATTAATTAAAATGCTTGAGTGAGTTTATAGGTGACTATGTTCATATAAAGATTTGATAAGTAGTATTGGGTTAGAATATAGATTGATGGTATTGTAAGGCAGTATTATCTGAGATTTTATATGTTATGTGTCTAGAAGATAAACTTGGTTACAGTAAAAAACAACCAACACCTTTGATATTATCTAGCTATGGCTCCCAAATCTATTGAAATTTGATAATTAGGGTTAAAATTGAAACCTTGCAAATATAATCTTTGTCCAAATCCATCAAGAATTTTCCATCAGTTATAAACAATTCCCTTATAAAGAATTTGTGAAGTCAGGTCTAAAATTTGGAAATGAAATTCTAAAAATGCACAAGACTAAAAATGAAATCTGATGAGATGTTGCTTTAAAATATGATTTTCAAACCTGGAAGTACAAATCTGACTTCACAGATGAATTATGGAAAAAGACAATGACTACCCTCAACCTGGTGATATCTTCTTGAGTTTCTTCTGATTTTCCCCAAGAAAACCGTTGAGCAAAACACTGTCGCAATAAATAGTCGAGCTCATTTCAATTTATGCCCACCACAATTTAACTTTGCAGGTCCGTCGAAATTTCGGCGAAAGATCTTCGTCGAAATGTAGACGAAAAAAATGGTTCGTCGAAATTCTGACGAACATCAGGGATAATTTTTTTTAAAAAAAAAGAAAATTCGCAGAAGTGCCCGACGATACATTTGATTATATAGCTTTCGTCGGAAATTGGGGTCAAATGAGTTAGTGACCCTTGTGCTAAGTGTTTTTTTATATTGGAATTTGACTCTAAGGAAGACAAGGAGTTGGTGTTGGAGAATAGTCCTTGGATCTTTCAAGGTGATTTTTTGTGTATGAAATCATGGTTCCCAACCTTTGATCAACGAACATAAGTTTTCTCCTCAACTTATTTCTAGGTACGACTACCATATCTCCCTCTATAATTTTGGGAGCTTGATTGCTTGCGAGCCATTGGGAACGGTTTAGGGAAGTATCATTACACTTCCAAGGAAACAATTGATTATCAAAATTCCTGTAATACCTCGCAACGAAACCGTAGAGGACAACACACTATAATTTATGTCATTTATCTATCTCTATCTATCTAGTTGTCCATGGAGGTGGAAACACTAAAATGGGGGTTTGACTGAGACAAGCACCGAAACATCCCCAACATTTTTCCAAGTCCTTCTTGTGTGTAGATGTATGAATTTGAGGAGTTGGATGTTGTAGATTCAAGGTTTTTACCTTCTATTTTGACAAGGACAACAGTGCGGGGCACATCCATCCTTGTGACACGCTGCTGTCATCTGTGGTTGAGGCTTTGTCCTTTAGAGGGTAGAATCTATGAGTTTTAAGCTTTTTGTTTCCGTAATCTATATCCTGTAGTTTTATATTAGTTATTTTTATTTAGTAGTTTATTACTCTTACCCTTAATAGCTTAACATTTCGTTTCATTTAGTTATTCAAATATTCTCTATTCTTTACTTTGTCACTTGAACTTTGTACTTTGAGGTAACTGAGGGCTATTTGCTCCCTACAAAATTTATCTGTCTTGAGACTCGAGAGTGGCGAATCCTCTCATTTACACATTTGTAAGCATTGACACTACATTACAATTGTATCTAGTTTAATAGTTGGTTTTTATGATAATTATATAACCCTAATGATTAGATTCGTATTTATTTCTTGCTAGTTTGTGCATGTCTATTTTTGACGTAATTTTGTTCACAAATAAACTATAGGTAAATCCTATTCCTAAAGTTATAAGAGATCGATTAAAGTCCTAGCTAAATTCTAGCTCGATACATTGTCATAGAAAAAGTGTTCCTATTACAAAAATATTGTTGCTTAAAGATCTTTGTTACAACTTATAAATTGGTAATAGACTTACCAATGGTAAGGCATAAATGTCTTACCTTTTTAATTGTACAATGAATAACTACTTACTTCTATACCTACTCGTGTGTTGACAATAATTAACTCAATGGGTTTGCCACAAAGGGAGAAAAATTTCACACCATGAGAGGTAATAATTCTAAAGAGGAAGCAAAACCAAGATGTTCCTACTCTAGATATAGATGAGCCTCATAATAAAGAAATAGCTCCAAAGTTTATTAGAGAGAATGATTTACATAGTTCATAAAAGGATGAAGCTAATGTTGGCGTGCTTTCCTTATAAATATGTATGGAGTGTTTCTTCTCTACAAATGAATGTAACCCACCATGAAGCAATACCTACAAAGGTGATTTCTTTAGTGACCAAGGTTAAGCTAGTCATAGACTTTGTGCCAAAAGATTATAAGGGATTTATTTGGAGGTTGCCTTCAAATCCTCCCATTCTTTTATACCAAGACTCTTCCCTATTTGTTAAGAAAATTAGGGAAGGAAGAGACAACACCCAAGAAGAAATGGTTTAGTTTACAAAAAAGAGAGAACAAAAGACCAATATTTGATTGGACTTACATGTCTTCATTTATTTGGGACCTCTTCTAGTCACAAAACCTTAAATCCTCTACTTAGCTTGAGTTTCAAAGCCAACCTCAAGTACTCAAGTTGTTGCATAATCTCTTCCATGGATTTTTCTAGATGCTTTACATACTAGTTTGGTTCCTAATGGTTTGTGTAATTTTGGGCATGGAAGGCAACACATATGTGGACTTGGACACCAAAAAGTTATGGTTGTAGTGAATAGGAGCAAGCCACAATTAGCTACCCAATGAGCTTGAGGCTTCATAAACACCAAAAAGCTCCCCCTTCACCATAACCCCAACTTCAACATTGACACTATCTACTTTCCCATTAGCCATGCTTGTGCCCCTTAAAGATAACACGTTTAGATATATGAACTATGCTTGTGGGGTTTTACATGGATAATGAATTTCTTCACTAAAAGTCGTTCCCCACTGCCTTTGTTTCCCTTAGTCGATTGCTAACTACATTGAACTCAAGCTTGTTTAAAGATATGAAAACATGAAATTCACATAAACTATATTGTTGAATAGAAAAATTGGAGCAACAAAATTATTCAGTGAAACTTATGAGATTTGAAAACTCTGTTGAGAGGGTTAGCCATTTCAAAACAAATGAAATGCCAATATAAATTCTTGGTGGACTTGATTTAAAGATTGATAAGATAGGGGAGAAGTCCTAGTTATCGCCACCCATTGAATTACCACCACCTCCATGCTCACTTAACCCCCCCAAAAAAAATTCACTTTGATCCATTAATTTTTTTTATTTGATTGAATAAATAATTACAAAAACACCAATGGTTGCTCATTAAGTGCTAAAGTGAATGTTTTTGAGTGGATTTGAATGATAAAACAGTTATAATTGATTGAAATTATAGCGGGCAGATACTGAGACATTAGGTGGCGACAACTAGACGACACCTCTAAAAGGTGTCTTTTTGACCTCCGCGTGCATATCCAACGCTCCCGCACTCTACCAAATTGCCCAGAAGCCAAAACCTTAGTTATAAGCACTTAACTCGTGAGTGAAAAAAACCCATAATTTTTTTTTTCGATTCGACGTACGGTTTGAATTCTACGGTTGCGCGAAGTTAGCCCTGACGGATACTGGGTCTTCTCCCCTAGATGATCTATTAAGTAACTCAAAAAATATATATAAAATGTCCAAATCATATCGACCTTAAAATACACGACTATAACAAATTTTTAATATACTATAATTTTCTTTTAATAAAATGTACCACTAATTTTATAGAAACATATGATGTTTAAATTTGCACAAAAAAATATTGTTTATGTTCAAAACAGCCGTATTTATAATATTTAGAGAAGACCAATTATTTATGTAATTAAAAACGACAACTAACTTAAAAAAATCACATAAAGAATGGACTATCGTCCAAATTAGCTAACACCTATTCTGAAAAAGGCACAATTTAAATCTATTTCCATGGTACCAACGACTGAACTTTCCCTCCATTTTGAAAGGTTTGTATAACAAAATATATCCAGTGAATGCATTTCTTTCTTCCAAAATGGCGGCGGAACAGGAAGGAAAATGGGTACAAAGAATTCTGGTAATGCTCGACATACGCGATCTCAGGAGCCTGCAAAATCGAAAGTCATATCTCACCGCCATTCAGCAATCTGTTGACAAATTGCTGAGCTCTTGTGATCCAACAAGCTTGTGGGCATTCAAGCTTTTTGATTCCTCGCTCTCATCATATCGTTCCAGATCGGTTATCGAACAGAGTGTAGGAAAATGGGCTACTCATATCCGCTTCGATTCTGTTCAGCAGATCCAGATGTTTATTTCAGCTCTAAAATGCCTCGCGAACAATGCAGACTCTCTGCAACCCTCTGCTCACGCTCGGGTCGAATCTGTGGCACAGTCAATGCAGGAGCTTATTCACGATTATGTGTGGGAACCTGTTATTAATGACAATATTACTCCAGGTAGGCATTAAAAAAAAAAAAAACTCATGTAAATTTCCAAAATCACTTAAAATGTCTCCTCTGTTGAGAGTCCTGTTTTGACTTTTCTTTCAGGTGCCATGAATCTGAAATTTAGTTTAAAGACTTGAAGTTTCCGCAATCCATAGCATTAGTGAAGAAATACTTCCTGATTTATTTTTTCAGTTGTATATTTGTAAGGCATCATTGTTTAGGACCAGAACAATGTGGACACTCATTAGGACGAATCCCTGTTTTGTGAAATTTAGATGTTAAACGAAGAACAGGGGTAGACTTGCTGGCTTAAAGCTTTTTCCATCTATATTGGCCGTTGCTTTATTATTGGGTGGAGAGTCTCCGGAATCACCAGGTCTCAGTTGACGAGTTCTCTCAATACTTGCATAATCCCAAAACTATAGTTTGAACCACAGTCCTTATTGAATTTAAAGCTCTTTATGGAACGAATATGAAAACTTCTTTTAGTTCTTCATATTGGAAATCGTAATTAAAATCAACCACAAATCGACAAAATCACTTAAAATGCATCTTTCCGTTGCAAATTCTATTTCTCCCCATTACCAGTGCTGCAGAACAAAAAAATAGGATGTTGAAATGGAGGACTGAGGGCCCGGGGGTACTTTGCCAGTTTCAAGTTTTATTTAATTTAGTTTTGGGTGTTTTATTATTCAGGGCAGAGTCTCCCAAACCGAGTCAGCTCGAATTGCTGGGGCTCACACAGCGAGTTCTTCCAAGACTTGGAGAGTCTTAAAACTACGGTTCAAACCAAAATATTGAGTCTAAAATTATAGTAGGCACAAGTTTTCCACAGTTCATAAAGTTATTGTAAGAATGTTTTTGGATTCAACTGTGTATATGAAGTGAGTTTAAAATTCTTTATGAAAAACTTTTCTTCAAATTCTTCATTTTACAAATCACAGAGCAGCCTGTAAGACCATGTTGATTAAGTTTGATTTACATTAAAATATTTTAAAGGATGGAACTTCTTAAAATTACCTTGTAATTGTTCAAGTTTGTTTTTTTAGGGCTCAATAAACCTGTCATATCTCCATTGTAGTTGTGGTCAACTTAGTGGACTAGGGCCAATTTGAATCCGGGTCACTTTCTTAGGATCACATCGCCTGTCTGAAGTACCTAAGGTTGGATGCCATACTTTACTCAAATTTACAGGCCTTTAACTAAGCAGTTCTTTTTGTTTAAATTCTTTCTCTAAGTTTTTAGTTTTTAATTTTTCAATTTTGTAATTGTTTTTCATTTTGTTTGTACATAAATCTATTGTGAGGTAATGAGTAGCCTATAATGCAGTGTGGCCTAAACTTCTTATGCATCCTTGAAATTTGCAAACATGGGTCACCCTTCTTAAATGCACTCTTGTTGCACCACAATCTCTCAATATATCTATTGGAGTTAAGGGTTGCCTTATAGTGATGGGAATTTGAATCTCATGACACTCTTACTACTGGAAGATCAATCTACACTCAATCATATCTCAAATGTTAGGTCCAGTAGCACAGTGGTAGAGACTTTGAATTAGACGTGGACAGTATACATTTTATGTCTTTGCTGTTCCATGGTTCTACAAATCTCACAAGTAACCTCCATCTGCAGTAATTAACTCAATCTTACCCTCTAGTTCAGATGTGAGAATTCTCTCAAAATTACACGTAGATTGGTTGCAACGATTTATTCAGTTTTACAGTTAAGACTGGATTTAGTAACTGTCTTAGATTTATTCTTCAGTCTGGATTTGGAATTTCACTCATATTTACACATAAGATTAGATGTGGTCATTTACTAAGTGTCACACTCAAAGATATTTACGTGTGGTAGTTTACTCCAATTTGCGTCAAAAAAATCTCAAGGCAAGTATTTTTTATTTTATTTTCCAGGGTTTGGTAAAGTGACCCTTTTAATCCTGGCCCCCTCTTTGAGTTATGCTGCATCCAAGGTTGGATGCAGTAATTTACTCAATTTTGCAGTGTCGTTTGTACAAGATAATTTATATAATTCTACAGATAACATTGAATGCAGAAGTGTCTTTCAGAGATTAAAGTACAAAGCTTCTAGATTAAGATACAACGTCTTTCAGAGATTTGAACTTGGACCTTTTCTACACAAGCTAATTGATTTAGTGCCCGAGCTCATTTTAATTGGCAGGTAAACTGGATATCTTTAGCAAGCACAAGAACTCGAATTTGGTAGTATTGTTTTCTTCAGTACCGTGGACCAGGACTGGTTTTGCAGAGTTTATTAAGGATGAAAAGTCCTGCACGGATCTTTCTTCATTGTCAGATGAACGCTTAATGGAGCTTTTTAGCTTGAAGTTTAGGTCTGTAATTGAATCCTTTGGATCTCGTGATATTCATTTTTGCTGGATTGACATTCCTCCTCTTGTTTCTCAAATGAGGGACTGTCCAAATGAAATAAGTCAGGGAACAATCTTTGAAGTGTTCAGAAAAATGGGATGGAGCTTTACAGCTATGGATGTTGTTATTTTGGCCTCAAGATTGGTGCCCTTTTCCCTAATCTGGCCTACAATTGCTTATCCCATGATTTCTTCACCACAATGCAGCGCTTTGGCAGAAGTGGATCTGGAGTTGGAAGACATTGATGGAAAAGCTTTTGTGTGTAGAACTTGTGAAGTGCAGTGGACTGAACTGACTCAGGTCAAAACTCTGAATTTACCTAGAGATGAAAGCTCTTGCATGGGAGGAATGGAATTTTCTCTTCTGATTCAAAAGCATTTGGAAAAAAATTGTGGTGGTGGTCATATGAAAATTCATGTTGTTTTGCCTTTTCCGAAGGAGAAGTTCCTAGATTTGAGAAATATCATTTCTAGTTGCGTTTTGCTTTCTGGGATTTCTGGTAAGAAGAAGAAGTGTAAAACAGATCATAATCATGAACAAAATGAACTTGAAGGAAATGTTGCCAAGGACAAAATGGACAGCGACTTACTTGGTGATGAAGTACTTACGAGATTACAACAAAAAGGTGAGGAATTTAGGTGTGGGAAGCCTGCTTGGCAGCTGCTTTTGGTGTTTCTAGCACGCAAGAACTTCCTGGCATTGGTAAACGTTTCTGACAAAAATAATCATTCTTTTGGTGCTGTTCTCGAGCCTTTGACTGTACACACAGCCCTTCTTCATGTTTTGGGAAGTAATTTTTTATTTACATCTAACATGCCACCGAAGGACACTAGCTTTGGAGGAGATTGCTGTGAACTAGTTTGCACGAAAACCCTTGAAACTGAACCACAAGCAGAAACTAATCTCAAAGGACAAGTTAATGATAACTCACGCAATGCTTGGGAAAGAAGTGAGATGGAAGTTAATTTAGTTTATAATCAATCCTTGCCCTGTGAGCAGGGACAAGCACCAGCTAGTTTGTGTTGCGGTGTTCCAAAAGAGTCTGTTCCCTCAAGGCCACTTAGGAACAAAAACAGCAGAGAGCACAAGTCTTCAAAGATGGGTCTTGAGCTTCAATGCAACACTTGGGACTCTTTGTATTCTGCAATTGTTGGGGGTTCATGTAAAACAGCCTCTGATGTAATTCTTGCCACAAAATTGGAGGATAGATATTTTAAGGGCAGTTCTAGACAATCAAAAATTTTAAGGTTTTTGAGTCGCTGGATGAAGAAGATATCAAAGAAGTTGGATGCAGGCCAGGCCTTTGACAATGTGTTTAATCAAGCGGTTTTGAATTCCTGCTCCACGGAGAAAAATAAAGCAGCTATAGATCTGGTTTTCAAGAAAACACCACAACCTCTGGCAGGGCGTGAACAATTTTACCCCATATCCACTGCTTTACCTTCTCTTTCAAATGCTTCTTTATCTACCGAGGTTGGAGATTGCGATTCAGAAACTGTTGAGTTAGATAATGAAAAAGCATTCACTGAGTCACTGGATGAAAAAATGCAGCATGGCCTTTCTAGCAAAGAAGTTGATTTGAGAGCTTTAGCTCAACGCCTTACAGATGTTGCAATCCAACATGTAGAGGTCCAGCTGGAAGCCGAGCATTGCTCATCTACAAATGTTGCAAAAGCAAGCAATTTAACTAAGAGATCCATTTACCATGAAGTGATGAAGTTGATTTTGAAAAAGCCCAAAGAGTTGGCACTCAAGTTCAAAGATTGTCCTCTTCCATTATCTAGCCAACTTGGCAATTCTGATTTTTCTTCTCTATACACTTCTGAAGACAAGGTTAGAGAGTATCCTTTTTTCATCTTTGTTCTTTATAGACTTTTATATTGACATTTCTTTGAAAGCTTATTACAAAAATTATTGAAAATCTTCACTCAAGAATAGACATGAATTGCAAGTATTATTTCGCATGGAAATACTTGCGTCAAAGATTGCTGGGAGCATTGAAGAGCAAACAAAGAATAAATTAATAAAAGAAATCTGCAAACTTCTGGAAAACATCCAATTTAATTTGCCAGGAGGAATATTTGGTGGGGAAAACCTTAATGAGTTTGCAAATAGAGTTATTGCATCCAGGTAACCGTCTAACTTACTAATGAACTGTGTCTAATAATTTTAATATCTGATAATACTTAAATCTATGATACATTCAAATAAACCATGCCCTTCATTGCAGGTATATTGACCGACTGGACATCGTGATTAGAAAAGTATACAAGGATATGGAATTTTATGCATATGATGATTCAGAGGATATATTTAATTCTATGTCCAATGAGGATAAAGATGCTGATATGCAGAAAAATGAAGATAATACAGAGGCTTCTTCTCAAAATGAGTTCATGGCTACTAATGGTGGGAAAGGGATAAATACAGGCCAGATAGGACAGTCATGTTGTCAGATGTCTGCCATGAATGATGATCAGCATTCCCTGAAATTGCCACAAGATCAAAGGGTTTCAAGAAAGAATTCAGAAAAATATCTTAAGGGTGATGATTATGAACGTAGACTTAAGAAAGCTGAAGCAAACAGGGAGCGTGCACGCAGATTTGCACATTTTACAAGCAGAGCTCGAGATTTGCAACGCGTGTGGGCACCAAAACAAGGTAGCCATATGATCAGGAAGCAATCTAACAGCCGAGTAAGTCAATCAAAGAAGAAACATGTAAAAGCTGATAAAGGTGATGTGATATATGAGACTCCGATGCGATCTTCAAAGTTGAGAAAATATAAAGATGGGAAAGCAGTGGTGGTTGAAAGGAAGGAGACTAAAACTGCTATTGATTTTATTGATGAGACACCATATCCAAGAGCAAATTACAGGTTGAGGGCCACCTCAGATATTGTTCATGAGACTCCATATCCAATCTCTCAAGTACATAATCACATGTCAGGAGTCAGGACAATGGTGGTTGATCATCCTGATTCAAAGACAGCTTCTGATCATGTTACATCTGGCACAGGCTCAAAGTTAGGACTTATTTCAAGAGCATTATTTGAAAAAGGAAAATCTCCTTAAAGCAATGCTTTTACCATCTACAATATCTCTGGTGTTGGTCCTATGGAAACATCCAACTTATGCTAAGTATTTTCTCTCAATTTGGTGTCAATGAAATGGGGTTGTTTAGACCCTGGTGAGGTGTTTGATTATAAAAGAAGAGGTAATTTTTAAGCTATGGAAGGTCATAATTCATTTCTTCCACACTAAGAAGTAGCATAAGTGTTGTCCCTTTTTACTTACACAGCAAGGTTCAGTGTACGTCCAGAAATGGACAAGATCTTACAGGGTAGCACAAAATAGATTGTGAGGTGCCAAATGCATCATTTCCACAATTCACTAAATAAAAGATGCAACTCCTTAAATGGTTACTTTACTCAATCCAATACAACCTACAACATTACTATGGGCAAGAATTAGTTATCATTCACTTTATAATAAATGTGAATAAACTGGCAATATTTACCACGAGACCAAGTCTTTTGCTTAATACCAGAGGTCCTAAACGGAGTACTGTCTGAATTTGTAGAAGCATATGTGGTTATGCTTCTTAGTTAAATGTATGAGTATAACAAGACACAAATTATTTGTATTTGAGATGCAAAATTTCCTTATTCACTTTTGTTTGCTATTTTTATGTTTCCTGAAAATTATAAGTTGCAATAGGCTTAATCATATGTTCAATCTTCTTTCTCTTGTTTTTTCTTGGAGAGGACATCGACGGGCGATAAGAGAACTGTCACAGAAAACATGTTTCACATCCCTCCTTTATTCACCTTCGGTTATAGATTATAATCAACATAATGTATGATTGATGTCACATCCCTTATTTTCTACAAACATTTGCCTGACGCAACATGTTCTCCTATACATCAGGATTACTAACTTATTCCACTTGTATATTGTTATTTAGGATTTGGCATCCATATCCCTATGGTGTGCTGTGCTACCATGTGTAATCTTTTTTGGTTTCTTCACTTTCTTGTTTTTCACCTATTGCCATTTTCTGCTTGCTAGTCAATTAATTACTTGTTTAACTATGCCATAACTTCTAGTATGAGTTGGAATCCTCTTAAATGTATGATTGGTTGATGTTGGTTTTTCTCTATTTCATTGATTGTTATTTTCTTGTCAGGCCACTGATTGTAAAACAAAATTTTGCATTTCTATTGTGAATCAACAACTTTGCATGGTTGCAAGATCCATTCTGTAATCAGAATACTAATATATGCTTTTGGTCCTTCGGATATTCATTGAATGGCACAAGTTCAAGTTATGGAAGCATGGGGTTTCCGAAGCAGGGCCTTATGAGATAAATTAATACCTCAGACAACTTGCTGAGTGTGGTGTACTCTAATTGATGAGGCCAGATGTAAGTCCCAGGTGAATTTGATGGAAGAAATACCCCTCAGGCTTGGAGGCTAAGCAGGAAGTCTCGTTCCCTCTGCACTCTTTATGAGTCACAACTTGAGGGAGATGAGCAGAGATATTGTTTTGACTTAATATGATGCTGAAGAGGACCACATCTTTAGTTTGAGCTAATGATATGTATTTCATTTTGACTTATAATTAATTTTACTTTTTAATATTGCAGTGATGATTTTGATTTATTTTGCTTATCACTTGCAAAGTTCACAGATCTCTATACAAAAATGTATTTACTGTTTTACAAATAGATATATGCATTTTGAGAGATTGATTGTCTAGCTACTGTTTTATTCTTTGTTACTCCATTAAATACTATCACATAATCTAGTTTTTAGCTAGCATTTCTTTTTGTGTATTCTTCACTTTTGCACTTAATTTGTAAAATGAAGTGTATCATAATACTGACCATTAGAGGAGGGCCCACGATGTAGGGTTGGAGTTGGCTGTGTTGGTACATTGCACGATACATCTTATAGAATGTACAGGCCCAATTCTAGGACCCCATATCATGGTCTAAACACTTCCAGCTACCTCTCCTATCTAAACTTCTCATCTGTGTTCCAGGTCCATGTGAAAATAGTATGTGATTATCATTAAATGCATAATTTGCTAACTCGGCTATTTGCTGAGCTAGTTTTTCTTGCCTGTGAGTTTTTGTCCTGATTTTTTCTTAGAATTCGCTAAGTTTGGTGACTTGAATTGCAGTGTTAGCAAAAAAAATGTCAATTAAACACTTCAAAATTTGTTTTTTGGCTTTATAAGCATTGTTTTTTGTGTTTGAATTTTTTTTGAATATGATGTGTGCCATGAAAGTTTGTGTGGTTTTGAAGGTCTTCATTTGGGCTTGGTGGCAGGGGCTGCACCCTCAACCCCACCTTATATCATGACAGGGAATGCACTAGGGGCATTGCTCGTTGACTCCAATGGGAGCATTGCCCCCAAACCTCTACCAAACTCATTTGATACATTTTGTAGTTGTATTTTGCATAAAATTTAAGTTTTTTTCAAAAATTTAAGTGTTTTTTAAGTTGCTGAGTTTTCACCATGTCAGAAATATTTGGTTTGCTGAGTACTCTCTGAGACTGAGTCTACAAATTATGAATAAATGTTTTCTAAATTCTTAAGTAATATGTTTAAAAAAAATGATCAAAATTGAGCTCGTATGAGGAATATTCTGTCATTTTATGTAATATTGTGTTTACTTCTACTTTGATAAAAAGAATCGGCCTTTAAAGTGTATGTCTGCATCAGCTTGCATGCATGCTTATTCCAATTTGTTTTTTAGCATACAGACCAGAAATCTTGTTAGCAATCACTACTATCATGCTGCTACTGGCCCTTCATTACAGTATTTCAAAAGAAAGAGAGTTGCTCGTTTCCCATTCCACAGGTGGCAGATTGCATTCCTTGGAGGGCCCACATGTTCAATGCACTGGTGATTTACCTGTTAACTGATGCAGCAGAAGGTGAAACTCATGTTTTACAATATTTTTATTGTTGCAAATGGTATTGAGTTCCACTGGCTAAAGGACCTGCTCATAGTGGGAAAATAAAGTGGGATGCATTGCTTTATCAACATCATTTTCATTCTGATGATCAGGTCTGTGCTTTGCTTTAATATCTATCTCAATCTAACTGTGCAGTAGATTCTGACGAACATTTTTTGGTATAACACCAGTGCAATGGACTGTATTTGATGTAATTCGCACCAATTATAATATTTATTCTGGTAAGAAAAGTATTGAATTTTGATTACATTATTACAACTTCATTTTTTCTCCATATTTGTTTTGATATCTTTGTCTTACTTGGCATTTATCCATTGGTATAACTTGATACCATTTGCAATAATACTTTTCTTATGTCCTATTAGTGTTATGCAACAATTATTTATAGCTTATGGGGTTGCAGTTGCTTCTAATTATCATAATCCATGTTAAAGAAGCCTTAAGTAAATACTGTTCTGCCATTTTACCAAATAGCTGTTTACAGTTAAGTTGTTGGTTTTGAGATGTATCTTGGTTTGGGTTTGTTGTTCCAGCAATTTGTTTTTTGGACTGGGTTCATCCGTACAAAAAAAAGTAAAAATCATATATATATATATATGTGTGTGTGTGTGTGTGCAGCCTAAAAACCGGAATTAAGTTTAGAATACCACATAGCATCATTTAAACAACAAAACCACCATAAACTTGAATGTCATTAAAAAACGATAAATATTATAAAATATTCATTTTTCAAACTTCAAGTTCAATATTAAATAATAAAATCGAGTTCAATAATTAGTTTTTAGTGTCAAATGGATTTTCTAAATCATCAATATCATCATCATCATCGACATTAGATGATGTAGGAACATTTGAAGAACCACAAGCAATGCCATTGCCTCTTGCACTAAAAGTGTGCTTGCTTTTGGACTTCTCAAGTGAAATATGTTGGGGAGTAGAAGCATCAAAGTCAATATGCTTTTGCTCAATATCCCATAACTTCGTGTCCCATTCCTTGTAGCCATGTTTGTGCAAAAGGAGGCGCAAGTTGGAATGCACATACATTAAGTTCTCTGGCCTTTTTGAGTGCAATCTATTTCACTTTATTAAGTGGATGAAAGAGTATGTGCCCCAATTCCTCTTAGATCCAGATGAATTAGCAACCTATGAAGACAAAGTAGAGAGATAGAGTTATACATTATAAAAATAAAAAAATTAAAAAGTATAAATGAAATTTTAAAGATTAAAAAAAAAAAAATTTATTAAACTTGCTTTCGATAAAATTTGGTTGTGAGGGGTTTTAAATATTGGAATCGTTGGCCATAGACGTATCACCAAATGTGAGCATCCTTCTTAAACTTATCATGAAGAGCCTCAATACTATGAAATGTTGCCTTGTACCATTTAGTGACTTCATAATCTATATATGGGACAATCCTCAATGACTTAAATTTTTTTAGCACTATAGTATTTTGGATTCAATGCAAAGGCAAGAAGATGTAGTAGGGTGGTTGTTGTGTTCCATCTCTCTTCAATGATTGTGTGCACTTGATTGAAGAAAGCTTTTTCAGGGTCTTGCTCTTTCTCATTTATGCTGGTTTTTATCTTCTCAATCATTGTGTAAATGCCATCATATCTCTCTCCTAAGCAAGGTTTGCCCATATTAGCACAACGAATCAAATTCAAAATGGGCTCGGTGAAACTTAAGGAGAGACTCCACTTGATCCCACCAAGAGTCATCTAGGATCATCTACTTAATATTTGTTGTCTTCTCCTCCATATGGATCAAGTTTGGTTAATGACCATGCTAAAAAGTGCCTCTCAAACCTTCACAAGTTGTCTCCAAACGATTGTGTTAGAGGTGAAATGGGTCTCAACAACCTATTCAAAAATAAAAAATAAAAAAAATTAAAAACAAACTTTAAAGAAGAATTAGAATAGACAATCAAATTTACTTATCCAAGTTTTAAATTTTTTTTTCAAGCAACTAAAGTGAAATTAAAATATAAAACTTTATATTATTTCACTTACCTTCAATAGCTCCAATTTTGAAAATGATCTAAATATATCTTGTGACTTGTGGTGGTTGTTGACGAACATTAGGATCTCTTCAACCTCTGCATACAACTCTTTGATCCAATTAATTTTGTTCCCAATCTTTTGTAGCATAATATTAAGAGAGTGGACTGCACGAGGTGTCCAAAAGATGTGTGAAGAGCATTCTTCAATCAACAACCTAGCAGCTCTACAATTCTTTGCACTGCCCGTTATGAATTGAACAATGTAATAAGGTCCTTCACTATGTTCCATCGAGTTTTTGGGACGGGGGGATGTGTTTTGGGGACGAGATTTTTTTAGGATTTTTGGGGATGGCAGGGGATGGATATATATATATTTTAAAAGTATAGGGAAATTTCAAATTTCAGATATTCATATGAATAATGATAACAATGAACATTGATAAAGTTGCAAATGTAATCATATTGACATATACATTATAGAATCAAAAGTACTTAGTAAAACACAACAATAAAGTTCACATGAGTGATGAGAGTCGAACATCAAAATTGATTTGATTGCTTGTGATTCGCTTTTGTGTAAATTGATTTCTCATCATTCTGCATTGCTGACTTTGTGGTACTATAGACTATTATGGTCTTGTGGATGTTTAAAATTGTTTCATTTCATTAAGACTATTTACCTTTTTTAGGCAGTGTTTTTGGAAATGCATGCAAGTGATAATTTGACACGTCTAAGCAAAATATAACGACTGGTTTGTGTAAATATCCAAAGCTGAAAAGAAAAGCAAGTATGAAATTATATTAATGTTCATAAATGAATAATACAAGTGCCAAAAAATATTGCTAGCCTAGAACAGACAAGAGGGAGCACATCTTCAATGAGTGATACAGCTATTTTAATTTCAGAAAAATGTTTACCTACAACATGAAGAACATAACAAAACAGCTGGATGAGTACAACAATTTCGTTAGATTGTCTATTTGAAGTAAGTCAAGGAGTCTAAGAATGTCATCTGTAGCATGGCTTAGGCTGAGAGGAACCATAGTGTTATTGTTGAGGGTAGGGTGATCATTTAGAAAAGTAATATGCTGCTAGAAACATGTTTATGACAAAATTATTAGCTGCTGGAAACATGTTGGATGTATGCTGATTTGATCCCTAAAAAAATTTGGAGTGTTTTTTTTTGCAAAAAGTTGTTGGAAAAAAGAGGATGGCTGACTGTCCCCATGCTGTCCCCACGACGTCCCTGCCAATTGGGGATGTCCCCTGCAGAAAAACAAATTTGGGGACATCGGGGAAATGTCCCCAAGGCATTCCCCGTCCTCGGAACGTCCCCGGGATGGGTACGGGGACCAAAACCCCAGGGGATATGTCCTTGTGTACCTGTGGTCCTTCACTGCCCCTCACAATCCATGACTTCCAAAAACATTGTCCCTTTAGGGTACATTGCAATGACATTGATCAAGGGCCAATTTTCAGCATCTTTTCAACCATTTGAAACAATGGACACCTTGTCTTGGCTCATGAATCCCTTATGGGCTTCAATGAATCTTCTACAAGCTCGAGCTCTTTGTCCAATAAGGTGTCACACATCTCATAACTTGGACCCTTGTATCCTTTTGGAGCTTCATTAATTTTTCATGCCATTTCTTGCTAATATGGTGAGAAAACAACATTCAAAGCCAATCCATTTGCATAAATACATCTTGCTCTATGTTGACTAGCAATGTCTTGAGCCCCATATTGAAATGCCATTTCCAAAGGTCCCTTTGGTCTCTTCAATGTAGTGGGTTCTTCAATTTCAAGAGTGGCCAAAAATTAGTGGCTCCATACCACAAAATTGGGATTAGATGGGGGCATAAGGGGCTTCATTCTCTTAACCTTTTTTTTTGTTAAAGGGCGATTTTCTCTATGGCTTGTTAGTTCATCTGCTTGCTCTTGGTCCATAATATATGCCATCACTTGCTTTGATGGCACGGGTACACCATTCTTTCCAAGTCAAGCTTTGATGCTTAGTCGAGGAATCCAGCACAAATGGACTTTCATTTGACTATATGAACTTGAATATCTGACATCACACCCCTTTCAAATCTAAATATAACCCCCACCACTTGGAACTGGTTATATCATATCAACATACTTCCATAGAGGAGAACTTGGATCTGTTTTGAATTTAGGTTGGTTTGTGGAGCTAAAAGTAGTTGCCATTGTAATTCCTATGGCAAGAAATTTTATAAACGACACATTCAAAATAAATAAATTTTAAAAACAAAAATTAAATATATAAAACCTAGCTCTTTTAAAATTTTAAGCATAATGATACATTCGTAAAAAAATGAAAGAAAAGCAAAATAGAGTTTGTTTCATGTTTGTCAAACAAAAATGGTGGAAAAAAAACTTTACTCTTTGGAAAAATATTCCTCTATGATCTTCTTGGTAGTTGATGGATACTTGCAAATACGTAGGAATATCAATGCGACTGTTGTAGATCCTTCAATGATCAATTTTCAGCTCCCTTTATTGAATGATAAGCAAGAATGAAAGTTTAGCTTTTTGGAATGAAATTTGTTTTTTGCAATAAAAATGAGTTAAAATGATCTTGATTGGTTGTTTGAAATTCTTTAAAATGCACTTTTAAGGTTACAAATTTGTTATAGGGTGCCTAGGTCAAAGTCAAATGAGGAAAAAAATAAAATAATAAAACATTACAAAAGTGATGGCTTTTCCTTGGTTTTGATTAGGGTTGCTTGGATCCTCCTTAGGGTCAACCTAGATGAACCCACCTCCCTTGACTCGTGTCCTGTGTGTATTTGTAGGTAGATTGCATTGGATCGTGGATCCGACTGGTTCCTTGGTGGATTCAGTAAAATAGGTTTTACAATATAGTACATTATAATTACTTCCTCTTAATAACATTAATTCATGGCCATGATGCAATGCAGATGATATGAGTGATTATGTGTTGGCTTCAAATTGAATCTTTCCTAAAGAATTGTTCAAATCACCCTCATAAGCCGATTGATAATACATGCAAGGCACCAAAGCTTAAACAATAATAAAACTTAATCTTTGTGCATAATACTACACAAAAGCTCCCATTAAGTTTCTATAGAAATTGGGACAATCTCTGTCATAGGGTTCATCAAACTTCAAAACAAAAATTTGAAAACCAATGAACTTAAAGGAAATTAAAAAAATTGTTTTAATTTGTTGTAAAATCCATACATTTTTTTTTGGGTCTTATAAAAAGTTAAAAACCAATGATGCTTGGAACACCATAGGATTTTCTCTTGTTTTGTCACATGATGAAGTGCTGGGTGGGAGGGGATTATAGTGGCTACCTTTTCTGTCATATTGTTCCCATTCCATGTATTTGTTAGTGTAAGTAGTGTCTTTATCCATCTAGTTAGGATATCACCTTTCTAGAATTGACCTATTTACATTTATAGCTTAAGTTTACAAAGGTATTTTAGGCTTCTGTCTCACTTCATAGCATTGAGACATGTGTCCTCATCACTTGAGACACCTATTGCATGCATACTTGCCACTTGCTTGCACACTTGTCAAGTGAGCTCACAAGTGTTGCACATTTAGAGGGATAGTGAGTCATTGTCTCCTACCTTCTCACCTCATCCATCTTGCCTATATATATGAGGCTCCTCATTGTATTTACACACTCTTCATTTTATATGATAGATATCCTATTGTGTTTATCATTTCACTTGTGGAAGGTTATCAATTCATGTTTTTTGATCTTGGCATTTTCCAACAGTATCATCTACTATCACAGGTTTGCTTGTACTCATGAAATTGGATAACCATTGTTAGTTTTAGGATCAGAAATGAAATGAGCAGAAATACAACAACACATAGAACAATGAACACAACAGATACCTTGGGAAAACCCTCCTTCTCGAGGGAGAAAAACCCAGCAAAATATATCTTTTATATATGTAAAGAAAAGAGCAGAAATCTGCTTACAATTTAGGCCCTACTTAAGGCTGAATTAATACAATGAATAATAGCTCCTCTCCTTGATGCAAAAAATACAAATAAATATGTTTCTCCTTGAAATCGATTTGCTGCTAATGGAATGGTGAACTTCTGCTGGAGGTGCGAATTGAAGTGATTGGATTGATCTTGCAATGACATGTCTTCACCTTCTTTATATACAAGGAAGGATAACCTCTTCTCTAGGTCGGCCCCTAGAGAATACAAATAATTATTTAACATATGAAGGTCGACCAACCTTTAAATAAGGGAAAATAGCTCCCCAAGCTATAAAACACCAACACTCCCTCTTAGCTAGGGAGGTATTTTCCAGATATTCTCATCATGGAGTCTCTCGACATGACGCCCACAATGGCTACACTCATTTGTGGAAAACCACATCTCAGTCTCAGAGATGTACAAGAGTTCATCACGGAGTCTCTCAACGTGATGTCATCATGGAGTCTCTCAACATGGCGTCCACCATGGTTACTCCCATGTGTGGAAGGAAACATATGTACAAGTGTTCATCACAAAGTCTCTCAACATGATATCGTCATGGAGTCTCTCAACATGATGTCCACCATGGCTACTCCCATGTGTGGAAAGAAACACAAGTACAAGGGTTCATCACGGAGTCTCTCACCGTGATGTCGTCATGGAGTCTCTCAACATGACGTCTTATCTTAATCTCAGAGATGAACAAGGGCTCACACCTCATATTTCTTCATCTCGAAGAAATATACACTACAAGGGCTTTCACCTCATATTTCTCCGTCTCAGAGAAATATACACTACAAGGGCTTTCACCTCATATTTCTTCGTCTCAGAGAAATATACATTACAACAAATCTTCATGATGATGTGACTCCCTTTGAAGCTCCAAGTACTTGCATCAACCTTTTGACCTCCTCGTCCAAGATTGCCTGCAATGCTGCCTTAGAGGAATGGTTTCCAACACACACCTCTGGCACTATTGACTTGCAAGAGTTTAGGACTGTCCTTCTCGACCTCATCTTGGATCACCCTATTCTGAATAAGTTTGCGGAGCTACCAATGTCAAATCCAGATTGACTATCTATTCTTTGCATCTGAAGAGGTCTTCCAAGGACTTTAGCACCTATCCTTGCAACATTGCAACCCACTTAGCTGACACCTTCACTTCTTCTCAATAAGTCACAAAACTCCCTCTTGATCCCTGCCTCAGAGATTGCAAAGAAATCTTCTAGAAGTGAACTCCCCTCCATTGATTGATCTTAGAACTTTAATCCTTTTCTTGGACACGCTCTTAACTTGTGTCTTGAATTCTCGGAATTTAAGTCCCTCTGAATGACATTTCCTCCTCTTCGAAGAAACTGATCGCAATGACAATCTGTATAGGTTCTTCCTCTTCGAGAGATGTCTTCAATGAAGTTATGTGCCACCAACTTAGTCCCATGGCTTTCCAGTGAATCTCTCGCTCGTTTCTTATTATCCACATATATTGAGGACACAATGTCTGCCCCACCATCTATACTCCTTAAATGAGTAGAAACCCTGCATCATTCTCAATGTAAGAAACAAAAATAGGCTCCTCAACTAAAATTGATTGACCTTCCAAAGGGCTTCCATTTTTCATTTCCAGTGACATTTTTATAGTCCTTGGATTCTGATACTGCTTGTATTTGGGATCTAACAAGTGGTGTATCATCTTGGCTGCCTATTGTTCATACCAACTGACATTCCATAGATTTCTTGTCCATCGGATCTTCTTCAGATCCTTCAAAGCCAACAATCTTCATTTCAGTAGCATTCTCCTTTTGTACTGGCACTTGACAATTCACAGATTGCATTTCCAAAGGAATGCATGAAGGGCACACTTGATTGGCTTTCAGATCCAAGGAAGGTCCCATAGATCCATCATTGGAAGTAGGCATTGTAGAAGACACCCGAACATCAACATCCAGGGAATTTGAACACCTATCACCAAAGTCTTAGTCACCTGCTTCTGTGCATGCTCCCAATAGATCATCTCCATCAGCATCAAATTCTATTTCAAAAATCAGCAACCTGAGCTCTGTCTCATACTTCTCAATCTCATGCTCCATATTTTCCAGTTTCTGCAATATATCATTCTTCATAGAAAGTAGCTTGCCAGCAGCTAGTGACGACTCCGAACCAGAGAAATTGGAGGTGATTACCTCTGTATTTTGCTTGTCAGTGGCTATAAAGGTTGATTGTTCCAAATGCTCTGAAGAACTTTCCACCAAAATACTCTTATATCTTGATATTGGTAAGGTACACTGTAACAGATGACTCCCACTGGCAACATGCCCTCCATTGCAATTACTATCGGTGACTTTATGACATGCCTTTTCTTCATCAATTATGTCATTTGTTCCAGCTCCTGAAGAGGACACATGTTCATTAGGCGATGAAATGTAGGTAATGGAATATGTTGTTGCAGATGACATGTATCCTGAGCTTCCATTCACTTTAGGGCTTCTACCAACCAGATTCATTTCCAAAGGAGGGCTAACAACTTCCATTTGATTGTAGACTCTCGGCAGTGCCATGAAGACTTCTCTTTGACCCTCCTTTGACTGCTCCACGTCACCCTAGCTGTAAATCACTTTATGGCTTGCAATGGTTTATTCAATGGAACTCCAAATTGCTGCGAATAGAATAAGATTTCAATACCATCGACCATTTCATGCTTAGGAGCAGCTCCTTATGATTCTTTTTAGCATTCCCTTCTTGTCTTAAGTCCACGACAGACTTTGACCAGGAGTTTTATCTTTTAGATTCAACATATGAATTTCCTTGGCACAATTGCACCCATTTAATCCTTTCAATACTCCTGTAAATATATACTTGCGCACCTTTATGACTAAATTGCCAGTGAATGGATAAATTTAAAATCAACTCCCTTAATTGACCAATTCAATCCCTTCATATTATTGAAGCGACGCTTTAATCATCAGCAACATTGACTTATATTACATCGATGAATTCAAGGTCCTCCAATTATCAGTTGTGGCTTATAGAAAGTGAGGCGCCAATAATCTTGAACCCTCTTATTGACATGGCATAGGAATCTTTGGATAACAGATGCATTAATTGGAATAGACCCAAAGCTATCCAATTTGCGCCAGCTTTACCATATGGTGCAATGTCTTCTTGCGACTCCTTGTGCAGACTGCAGTTGCTACAGTAGACATAAAATATTATTGCCTTTGGATATGACTCGGAATTCCAGCGCTAGAATGGCCTCGAACTCTTACCAATGGCTCTGGTATTCAGATAGCATTCAACCCACCAATGCTTTGCGTCTACTATACTTCCACGACTTCTTCACAAGTCTCCCGACATCTTCTTGAGCGGCATCAACTAAATGACTTATCCAATAAACTCTCTTCCACGATTCCCATGGTTATTGCTCTTAATTTCCTTGTCTGTATCTGACAGCCTAATCTGATTAGATTATTTCTAAGCTTGCTCTGATACCATGTTAGTTTTAGGATCAGAAATGAAATGAGTGGAAATACAACAACACATAGAACAATGAACATAGTAGATACCCTAGGAAAACCCTCCTTCTTGAGGGAGAAAAACCTAGCAAAATATATCTCTTATATATGTAAAGAAAAGAGCAGAAATCTGCTTACAATTCAGGCCCTACTCAAGGCCGAATTAGTACAATGAATAATAACACCTCTCCTTGATGCAAAAAATACAAATAATTATGTTTCTCCTTGAAATCGATCTGCTGCTAATGGAATGGTGAACTTCTATTGGAGGTGCGAATTGAAGTGATTGAATTGATCTTGCAATGACATGTCTTCACCTTCTTTATATACAAGGAAGGATAACCTCTTCTCTAGGTCGGCCCCTAGAGAATTCAAATAATTATTTAACATATGAAGGCCAACCAGACTTTTAAATAAGGGAAAATAGCTCCCCAAGCTATAAAACACCAACGACCATCACCAATCAAGTCGAACGCATTTGTAGAGTCGTTGATCATTGAGTACATGTGATCACTATTGTAGAGCCGTGCAACCTAAAATGTCTTCCTAAAGTAGATATGGCTTTCAAAATAAAATAAATATACTATTTCTACCTAAAATATATCCTTCCTTTTATCTTATTATTTGATATATTTTTTTGCTCAGTTAGTTAGACATAAGGGAGTCGTACCCCATAAAATAGATGGAAATTACAATTGATATATAGCATGCCGTGGACACAAGGGTGCGGGGATCACTAATTTTGCTTATTCTACTTGAAATGGTGAAAGCACTGTAAGTTATTAACATTATTTCATTTTACCAATAGACAGTATAGTCCCTGAAAGAGATCTTTCTAACATTCTACAATTTTCTCCCTGTCTTAGAAGGTCCATTTGGATCTTGAAGTTTCACCGATTTAGCTCCACATTTGGTGTGGGAACGAAGTTGCTGTTGATGGGTGTTTTTTGCACTTTCTCAACATAGGCAGCACACAAGTATGCTACCTCTCTTGAAAGGTAATTTTTGCAACTAATGTTTTAGAAATCACCCCAAGGTCTCTCGGGTGTCAGGTCATGACAATGCTTGGAATAGTTCAATTGGTTGATGTGATTTGTTGGTAATCACAGGGTGGCCTATATGGTTTACAAATCATGGGAAGTTGGGTTTGCAAATGGAGTTTCAAAGTGCTGGAAGTGAATGAACAATGGCTGCCCACTCAAAACAACAAGCTGAAACTCACCTCAATCACCAAGTTTGGCATTGTTATGGTGCTTGGAATCCTACACTAACAAGGAACCAAAAGAAATAGCAAAAGAGGAAAGGGTTGAGAGAGCTGTTCTAAATCTAAGCTATGAATGAACAGTAACAATGGAGATGCTACAGTAGACAGACTCCCATAAACTAGGTTTTGCTTGACCAAGAGAAACCTACAGCTACACAAAACCAGTGCAATCTTCTAAGGTCTGTAGATTTTCAAATTGTGCATTCACTTCATGAACATACAATTGAATTAAGTTGCAACAATGAATTAAACAAGCCTGTTGGAAATAAGCCACACCCGAACTGACGATGGGCTGGCCACAAGGGGCCAGTAGCTCAGTTGGTAGAGCACTCCAGCAGCAAATGGAAGGTCCTAGGTTCGAGTCCTAGCTGGTCCAAATGAGCAGCAGCTCAACAAGTGGTATCAGAGCCAGGCTAGGAGCCCCAAGCACCCTCAGTGTGGCTTACGGGGGGGTGTTGGAAATAAGCCACACCCGAACTGACGATGGGCTGGCCACAAGGGGCCAGTAGCTCAGTTGGTAGAGCACTCCAGCAGCAAATGGAAGGTCCTAGGTTCAAGTCCTAGCTAGTCCAAATGAGCTAACTTTACACAACAGTTTGTCATCAACAAATGCCAAAAGTATGGGCTAGGAATCCATCAAATACTATAACAACAACCACCATTAAAGACATTCAAGAAACTAACTAACTAAAACTAATATGGAGGTTGAATCATGCATGCACAAAGAGCAAGTTCAAAGAAAACACCCATAAAACAATGCAATGCTTCCCTCTATTGCTGCAAAATGCCCTTTACAACAATTCACCACTACTTACAAATGAGGGGCAAGCCCCTATTTATAGTTTTCCAAAAGTGAAATGAATGGCCAAGATTTAATTACAATGTGTGGCCCAAATTCAATACAAGTTAGGGTTTCACCTACCCCCAAATATATAGGAATATAAAATACATCCTCGTCTTATCCCTATTTTGTCATCTAGTGACCCTGACACTGTAGCAGTTTTGTCATGTAGTGATTGCCTTTTTTGTTGTAGCTGGAACTGTTAAAGGTTGCCCCTTGTCTGATATATTTGCAGCATTCCTTCAACCAATCAAGTGCATCTTGCTCGCAGATTTGTATCACTGTGAAATAGATAGGTTGCTCCTGATCCTACGGGACAGCTCCTGACAAATCATGATCGTTTGGTGGAAAATAAAACAACACCCTCTTGCTCCTTGTTTGAAAGCATTTCTCAACTTGGTATTGCTTGACACAGATCCTTAAGTGGGCTTATTCAATTAGGTAGAACTCCCCTTGACGTTAATATTCAGATAAGCAATTCCTTTGGTGGTCGCAATCACCCTCCGAGCATAGCAATATCTACGCCTTTAAAATGGTTCCATGAATCCTGCACACAAGAGGTGCAATAAGTGCTTTCATACGTAAATCAAGGCAAATGCTAGTCAAATCCTGCAAACTCATTGTTAGATCCATCCATGCATCATTAAAAGATCATGATATTCATCATTGTTCCACATTTGGAGCTCATTTGGACCACAAACATAAATGCGAGTTCAAGGGTGCGGGTGTAGGAAGGTCAAAGGACGTTTGGAGTCTCTGTCGCTAAGCAACATAATTCATAGCACGGCGACCTGCAGGCAGAAGTTCGCATTGTGGGACCTGTGGGTGCCTCAGACGTTAAGGGCTATGTGTGAAAGTTTGACCAATTTAGGAGATGCGGGAGGGAGCTACTGGGTCGCCATCGTATGTTCACCGTTGGGAACGACATTGGAGGGATGGTGGTTCGCTTAGGCGGACCCGCAGCGAGCTCGAGGACTTGGCGTGTGTGCCAACAACTTTCAAATATGGGCAAGGGAAAAGTCCCTTGCGAAACTCGCCATGTGGAAGGACGGGGGTGTAAGGACGTTAGGGAATGGCAATGGGGAAACAGCCACCCGCATGCGGCTGCTTGCGCGAATTGGTCCGCATAACATTTTGACTTAGTCGCTTTGGGCAAATTGGGGACGGCGATGAAAGGGAAAATCTCCTAAGGAATGATTAAGCAAGGGCGAAAATGGGTCGTGAGACACTTGAAGTCGTTAGATGCTCTTGCGGGTTTGAAGGATGCGGGCACCATGAGGTGGAAAGGTGTTAAAGCTTGGCCGTTAAGTGACGGCGTTTAGGAGATGGCGACCCACATGCGGAGTTCCTCAAAGCCACAACTCTTAGCAATTTTGAGTTTTTTCAAATTAAGCACATGGAAGATGCATTAGAAGGGTGCCTAGACCCATTCCTCAATGATTTGGCCCCCTTTCGAAAAATGCGGAACTCTAGAATGCAGAAGCCAAAGGGTCCGTTGCCTTAAAACGACATTGAGCACACAAAAATTCCTATGGACGGCGACAGAGGGACGGCAGCCCACAAAAAAATTCCCGCAACTTCACAAAACTTAGTAAATCTGAGATTTTCCAATTTTAGCACGTGGGAAAAGGGGTAGAAAGAGTGTCAAGACATATTTCCTTAAGATTTGACTCATTTTGAAAAATACAAAAAATTGAAATGCGGAAGCCCTTTACAATGACATTGCTCAAGCGAACTTCTGCGGACGGACTTCCGTAGTGAAATTTCTGCAATGTCTAAACACATTGCAAATTTGATGCAAACCCCTTTAGGCATGTGAAGACATTCATTTTACGGGCTCTAGATGATGAAAACTTGAAGTTTGCACCCTTTTTGGAAACGCAGAGATTTGGAAGGGGGAAGTTGGAAGGTCCGCCGCCCTAAAAACGACAATCCACACATGGCGACCTACAAAGAAATTCCTGCGGACGGTGATAGAGGGATGGCGACCCGCGGACGACGACCCGCAAAGAAATTCCCGCAACTTCTCGAGACTCAACGAAACCTTGGCAGTTCACTCAGGCATCACAAAAACATCCCAAATCCATAGGCAAATTGTCCCCAAAGTCAAAAAAATGAAGGCAAAAGCGAAGCAAGCAAGTAGGGTCAAGTCAGCAAGAGCAAGGCAAAAGCGAAAAAAAGGGGGTCCCTGCCTTCGGCGGGGCGTGTGTGCAAAATATGCACAACAGTTGCATTTTGAAAATTATTTCATTTTTCTTTCTTTTCCTTTGAACAATTGTCCAGTTTTCTGCATCTATCCCACCATTCATAGTTGTTGCCATTTCCTCCGGGGAACTATTTCCCCCTTGAGAGACAATTTTTGAGTCTTCTGCTTGATTTCCGATTCTTTGTTCTGTTTATTGTCCTTTGAAACCGTAATGCAATCCCTTCTTGAGAGTGCCGAGCCTTCCATAGCCTTAGATGTGGAAAGAAGAGTTGGATCCTTTGGATTTCCATCCCCATTTGTTTTCTCTTGGGCAACTTGGGCATTAGTTGCCTCATCAGATAAGGTTTCATCTTTTTCCATCGAGTAGTGGTGGAGGAAGACATCTCTCCACCAAGTGGCCTGCCTTTCATTTTTTTGTTTGGGACAGTTGGCTGCAATGTGGCCAATACTGAAACATCTACGACACCGAAAAGGTAATCCCTCATAATCTAACATTTGCTTCCAAAGCCCATTTGCAGTTTTGAGGGATATATCTACTAAAAGATCCTTTGTGATATCTATCTCCACCAAGATGCAGGCATAAGTAGTATGCAGATGATTTGATTAACCCTCATCCACATTCATAAACTTTCCCAAAGAGTTTCCCATAGCTTCAAAACAAGAATCAAACCAAAATTGAAGTGGAAGATTTGGGAGACTTACCCAAATTGGAATGGTTTCGAATGATTCAGAGGTAGGGTTGAAAGAGGGATACCAAGGTTTCAGCATAAGCTCCTCCCAGCACCATTGATAATCATAGTTAACTGTTTGGCGATCTTGAGCATTGTTAAAATCCACCACAAAAAACCCCCATGCACAAGGGTATATTTGGAGATTGCCGTCTAAAATGGGGTGCTAAGTTTTTGAAATCCATTTGTGCAGCTCAGAGAGGCTCAGCCAAAACCCTTTGAACCTTCCAATCAGACCCTTCTTTGCAAAAAAGGATTCGTTTTCAGCAACCTTGCGCACAATTTCCTCATCAAAAATCATTGTTGGAGAGACTCAGGCACATTGAAGCAGTCTGACCCTTGGTTGGAGCTCAGGAACAATTGCAGCTCCCCCTTTTTCCTGGATGCAGGCAAAGGCAACTCCCCCCATCTCCGCCCCTCACACGGTCGGTCAACCTGCACATTACTGGCCTTGAGTTTTGGCGAATTTTGCCAATGTTCGCACCCTATAAAAGCGCATTTTCTGTGTGCAAGCCCAAAAGCCCCAACTTCGGAAGGTTGTCGCAGCTGCAGCATCACAAAAGAATAATATTCTTGAAGATATTATCTTGATTATTATTAGATACATTTATTATTTATAATATATTAATAATATATAAATTAAAATTTTAAACATTTTTATATTATAATGTATTCAAATTTAACGTAATATTGTTTTATTTTTATGAATATTTTTATATAAGGCAAATTTTATTATGATTAATTATTTATTGTTGATGAACATGAACACAAACTCAAACCTTGTGACATAGAAGATAATAATAAGAAAGAAAGTGGCCATCAAAGGTCACATGGGTTCAGTTGTTTTAACATACGTGACTATGGTTGCTTATCTTTTCTAGCATTGATTTACACTTCCAATTCTGCCATTAACTCTACTTAAATTACAGTAGCAATATATGGTTGTAACGAAGATGATAAATTCTGCTTCAGTCCATTGTATGATTGATGCAGAAATTCATTTATCTCTGATCTGCAACCTGTTAAACTCACTTCAGATTTATAAAGAAACATGGCAGGCTGAAAAGGAATAAGGACAAAAGAACATACAATACGCAATAAATATCCTTAAAAAACAGAGCAGTTACATAAGATCTGATTTATGTTATGACAGCAATGTTTCATTTATCCTTACTCTCCTCCATCTAACAAACATGTGTTGCCATTTACAGCCCAAAAGGCATCAGTAAGTAAAAGATTCCTATTTTATAAACTAAACCTGTTCTCCTTGCCCCACAGAAACTGAGCAGTTGCAAACATCTTCTATTTTTAGTAAAAACATTTTTACCACAATTTCTATCACTATTCAAACACTATATTTAGTTCCCTAATCATTGGTGCATCACCTTTCCTAATCTGTGGTGCATCATCCACCCCTTCTTTCTAACATTCTGAACCTCCTGGTTCAGAGCTGATTTTACCCAAAATCTATCTCCATGAAAAAAAACCAAAACACCAAGAAGACGAAACAAATTTGGGCTAGACTTTAGAACCATCATTTTGATCCAAAGAATGAGGTTGCGATGTTCCCTTCCACTGTATTAGGTAATTCCATAGTTTTTCACACAATTTCCTCATTTGTTTTTGAACACCTGTTGGACCATAAACCTTCTTCCTCTCTTTCTATTTTTCTAACTTCTTGTGGGTTCAGACCCATCTTTACTTGTCCTCCACTAAAAGCCATTCTGGATTTTCTCATTGCTTGTTTTGCCTTTTAAAAGGAAAATTTTTGCTGCTCCACTGCTATTGCCATCATCTTCTTTAGCTTTATCATCTTTTATAGGGATATCTTTATTTCCTAGCTCTGCTTGATGTCTTTAAAGTTTTGGTTGCTCACAAGACAGCTCTTCCTTCACACTGTCCTCCTTTGTTGCACACTCCTTTAGACTTTCAAATACAGAATAAGATATGGGAAACAAACCTTTCCTCAATCATTTTCATTTATTCTCCAATTAAGAGATGGTCTTCTTCTCTCTATTCATCAATTATGGGATTCCCAAGGCATCTGTCTAGCCACTCCTTCTCTGATGTATTTTCCAAAGTCTATATGACTTCATTAAGTATGGGCCCCCCAAAGATGTCCATCTTTGCTGCTGCTTCATCTCTAATGTAGGCTGCTTCCACAATTGCAACATGTTGTGCCACCCCTAGTGATAGGCTGCTTTCTTCTTCATTACAATCTTCAAAATTTTCTTCTCATCCATGGTAATCATCAATATTTCCCCCTCTTCAAGGTAACATAACTCAACATCTTCATCCCATTTATCCTCTTCATCTTCATTCTATTAAGAACAGTTACCTTTAAGAAACAGAGCAGTTACAGAAGATCTGGTTTGTATTATAACAACAGTGTCAAATCCTAACTCTCCTCCATCTAACAAACATGCATTGCTATTTAAAACCCAAAAGGCATCAGTAAGTAAAAGACTCCTATTTTGACTCTCTACATCTAAAAAAATAGATACTACATTCATTTCTCTTATCCCACGAAAATTGATCATTTACAAACAATTGTTGTTTGTAGTAAAGACAGTTTGCCCTCAATATCTAACAGTGTGAGGAAGTATGAGGGGTGTGATGGCTTTATAAGCAAAAAATGTGTGGGTTTTTAGTGTATTTTCCACTTATTTGTCGCATCTATTGAGTATTTTTCATGGACTTGCTAAGTACTTGCCAAAAAAGCGACCAGTGCTCGTAAAAAACTTGCCAAAAAAATTGGTGAGTTTTTTGTCAAGTAACTTGCCAAAGAAAGCGACAAGTACTTGCCATGTGTGCCAACTATGCTTTATACATTACTTTATCCGGGATGTACACATTAGAAAAGACAATTTTGCCTTTAAAATCACAAAGAACAGGTCTCCTACTTTGCTGAAGCATGAAGTTTCTAACTATCCATAAGAAACATGGCCATATTGCTCATGCAACTAAGAGAGAGTCCATATGCCCATTACTGTTTATGGAATCAAAACATGAAGGCCAAATACAAATACATTCCCTTTGTCAGAGGTAGTGGACTTTTGGCAGATTATAGTTAAACTACAAACTTTTTCCTTGCTATTCGTTGTGCTTCCAAGCTACAACTGACTTATATAGGTGCCCTCATGTGGGCTTCCCTTTGAATTAGTTGCTCACTATAGGATGGTATTGCTAATGGAAAAATCAGAAGCTTGCAAGTTGTGAGAGGTATTGAACCCTTGAAGGTAAAAATGAAGAATAAGTTAAAGCGCTGTAGATGAAGTTGGGCTGAAAAGTACATTTCAGATGGAGAGCACTCCAAAAAAGACTAGAACAGGAAGATGCCTCTAAATAGAGGTCAAGAAGAGGACAACCTTTTCTTTTAAAGATAAAAAAATGTTTTTCAGATGGAGAACAAAACAAAACACTTGTCTTGTGAGTAATTTCTTTTTTATTTGGAGCAATAATTTATGAACTGCTAGGGTTTCAAAGAGGAAAGTTGTGCACTGTCATTCTCTACAACTTATCTTTGGACTGATCAAATCTGGTATTTCTTGCACAGGGGATGGTCATGGAAGGTACGCATAGTCAATTTTACCCATAGTTACCTGGAGACTCATACCTTGATCCCTGGTTCTCAACTCCCATATCAGACATATGTACTTGTCTGAGACACATGGGGGTGCTCTCCAAAATCAGGAGACTTAGATGAAGTTTTTTTGTGCCTCTATACATCTTGAAATTTTCTTGAAAATTGGGAAGCTTTCTAAGGCATTTTCTTATATATATCATATAAATTACATTGGTTATTTTCCTCAAGTGCTGATAATTGGTTGATAAGAGCTAAAACAATTAAAGAGATATTCTAGGATGTGTAAAATTCTGATTTTTACAAGAAAGTGTATTAGTATTTCTTGCAGAAAGAATTGTTATCCAAGGCCAAAGAATTAATAGTAAGAAGAGAAACAATAGAAAGGATTGAGATGTCTACATGCACTGATGTTTTATCAATTGATTGAAAATATGCTTTAACTTTGAGCGTCTAGGTTCCCTTGTGCTTCCTATAGGTGATTAGGGTTTAAAATTTAACTGCTAATTCCCTTCATTGATGTTTATTCCTTTATAATAAAGCGTTAGCTTTAGAATTTTAAAGAATTTTACATTTTTTGAAGTTGTATAGCCATCATGTGTTTTTTTCCCTCTATTTTTAATGCTTAAATAATTTTTTATGTTTGCTGTCTCCAATTACCTGTCATCTTTTTAAATAAAAAATGGTGTACTAGTACTTGTCTTCATCTCTCGTACCAGTACTAGATCCCATCTCCTGGTAATTATGATTTAACATCCATGGAGATTCTCAATGCCACATGCCCTTCACTGAGTGGTCAATAGGATGAAAGTTCATTCTTGATTCCATTCCAGGACCATTGCTACAGGGATAAGTTGCCAAACTCATGGACTTCTTATTCTAGAGGGAAAGGACTTTAGGGTTCATGACACATGGATATTGACACAACTCTTCTCCTAGCAGCACTTTCCCCTCCCTAAGACATATGGCAAACCATGGTAAAGTATTGATCTTTAGATTATATAGATATATAAAGCATTTCCCAAGATTTGAAGAGAAATAAACTATTGTAGGGGGAAAACGATTCATATCCTTGGGTATGACTATATATCGCTTTCATAGTTACATACTTGCCAAGTTGACCTGTGAGTTGGATCCATTATTGGCTATGATCAATAGGCCAGAGTTGACAAGTCGATGCTTGAGGTAGTCAACTCTTAGTGTTATATATGGGTTTTGACTTTGAAGCTTTTCCTTTGCCAAGATTTGAAGAGACAAACTTTTGTAGGGGGAAAATGATTTATATCCCTCGGTATGACTATATATCACTTTCATAGTTACATACTTGCCAAAATGACTTGTGAGTTGGATCCAATATTGGCCATGATCAACCAGCTAGAGTATTGAAAAGTTGACGCTTGAGATTCTCAACACTCTCAATACTATACATGGGTATCTACTTCGAAGTTTTTCCTGTATCAAAAAAATATTTTTTTTTGTATTTTTTGTCATGTCCTTAAAGCCTGACTTGCAGCTCCTAAAGTGTTTATAAAAACTAACCATAACTGTTAATAAATATTAATAGTAATATTATTATTAATAAATATTAATAGTAATATTATTATTAATAATATTAATTTGAAACTAATATTAATTCTAGTCTGACCTAGATATTTGTGTGGTGCCAATTTTTGAAAATAATAATAAATGTTTTTTAGTCGACCTATATCTTGTTTGGGGCACCAACTTTATACAATAGGTGTATATGCACTCTAGTTGGCTGGACAAATTTATCAGGAGGATTTGATACGATTTCAGGAGTAAAATCCCGAGGTTGTGATGCTGGGACGAAAACCCTAGCAGCCATCTAAGGTTGGGAGGAAACCCTTGACCTTATCCTATCAATTGTTCTTTTCCGATTTGCATTTTTTGATTAGAATATTCATCTTGTTAACTCAGTTAAGGATTGTTCTCAAGTGTTTTGCCAGCTATAGGAAATCAAGGAGGATCTCACATCACTAGGCCATAGGCCACATACAAATTAATCATTTTGGAAGTGTTTCCCACCTATAGAAACCCTAGGTGTTGATGTAATAGGTCTAAACTAGGCGAACAACAACAAATTTCAGATTAGCACCCTGTTTGTACCACTTGTGAGGATATCATTAAGGATCAAGGGTTGTCCAAGGCATTTACAACAAGGCTGAGCAATCACTAACACATAGACAAGGTCAAACATCTGAGCGTTGCAGTTCCAGTTCATCACCAAGCAGTGATATTTGGGCGAGATCCTAACAACACCACATAAACTCACAAGTGGTGAGCAGTAGTAATCAAATCCAAGCAAAATAGAGGTGTATCTACCAAAGAGCGCCCCAATTTGAACTCAGAAATCAATCAATGAGGGTTATTAGGGCTTGTTCGCAATACCTGTTCTACCCAGATCTCCAAGCTGGCAATTGTATCAGAACTGAAAATTCAAATCAGACAAGTGGCTGTAGCTTTTTTTTTTTTTGCTGGTACATTACTCCAGTCAATATTAAATTCAAATTTGAATTTATATCAGAGATATTCCATCAGTTTGACTTGTTGCTCACTGTTAGCTCTATAAATTTTCACTAATGTGTTATAAGTCTGAATGATGTTGAGAACAATAACCCTATCCTAGTAATTTTGAAATTTGCAAAAACCTTAGGGTTATTACAGTGGTATTAGAGCAGGCAGTCCTTCTAGCCTGCTAGGTGATTTTAGTGCATGCAGTGAAGTTAAAGAGACCAAAGAGCCTTAGAGAGAGAGAGGAAGAAAATTGAAGCAACCACACAATGAAACAATAGTGGAATTGGAGGTAGAGGTAAGAAGAAAACAGCTGAACAGTCTGATGATTTGAAGGCTTACTTGCAAAGACGAGAACAAATGACACAAATGCTAGTGCAGATTATGCAAAACTTAATCAACATAGTCACTCACAATAGATCTACACCAAACAATGCTGAAGGAAGTAATTCATATCAGTTTCGGTCTGGAAAACATAGCAGAACACCAGTTGGGTCACAACCCTCAGACCCTTCTAGCTTACTTTTTTACCTAGAGTGGAAGCACCACAAGAAGAAGAAGAGCAGAATCGGGTTGCAAATGATGTCACTGCCATTGTAGATGAGTACATGAGATTTGATCCAATCACCTGAAGGGAGATTTCATTTGAATAGTATAGTAATGCTAGATCAAGAAGTGGATCAAGGAGTGACAGGAGGCAACCTATGCAACAATTTAATAGAGATCTTCAACACAAAGTAAGTAAATTGACACTTCCTACGTTTGATGGCTTTGGAAATGTTATTGCATGGGCTTGGGTTCAAAAATTCGATACATACTTTTCACTCAGCCCTATGATCGAAGATGAAGAGATCAAGTTTTCCATTCTACATTTGTAGGGCATGGCTCATGAGTGGTGGCATCATGGTCTTATAACACAAGGGTTTAACCTTATTGTGACATGTTGATTTCACACAAAAACTCATAGATAGATTTGATAGAAGAGATCTGGAGGTGTATTTCAAAGAGTTGACACGTTTGAGGTAACATGGTTCAGTGGAGGATTGTGTTACAAAATTTCAAAGACTTTTAGTTATGGTCCTAGATGTAACGAATAAGAGATTTATGTTCTTGTTCATTGAGGGATTATTAGATTCATTCCGTGGTTTGGTGATGGCTTTTGAGCCAATGAATTTTGAGGATGCTATTCGAAGGGCCTTAAGCTTAGAGGAATTTGCAGTGAAGAAAATATCCTTTCCCAATAGTGCACCAATAGGACAACAGAGGAAGCCATTTCATAAGAATGCTCCCCAATCTAAGACCTTGCCTCCAAAGCCTAGCAGGGTGGATGAATCTAAGAATGAGCTACGGAGGAAAAAAGCTATGTTTCACTTGTAGGGAGCCTTGGGTACCGAGTCACAGGTGTTAAGGAAAGGACAAATCCACTATATAGAGGTAGTTTATGATGATGATTTAGAGGCAGGAGAAGCTGAACTTGAGGATGCTATAGTTGAGGTTGAGCATGAGGAGAAGATAGAGGGAGAGCATTTTGGTGGCACTCTTGCAACACTTTCAGGACCACCTAGATATCATTCCTTTCGTATTAGAGGAGCCCTACAAGGACAAAGGGTCACAATTTTGATAGATAGTGGAGCCATCCACAATTTCATTGATGAGGGATTGGTGGCTAAGATGGGCCTAAGGACCAAAGACTTTGAGGGATTTAATGTAATAGTAGCGGATGGGTATACTATTCCATGCAATCGTAGGATTTAGCAGTTGGAGTTGACTTTAGGAGGACACAAGATGCGAGATGACTTTTATGTGATTGGCATTGGTGAGACAAAATTGGTTTTGGGGGTACAATGGTTGCACTCACTTGGTGAGTACACGCAAATTTTTTAAATCATGGAGTTGAAATTCAAGTCTAATGGGAAGGAAGTAATTCTTCGTGGCCTTTCCAACGGGGGTCCTATGATGGTTTCGGCTAAGAGGATGGAGAGAGCTTTTTGTAGGGACTAGGTGGCTTGGGCAGCATAGTGGTTGATTACAGATATAGATCTATCCAAGGAGGGGAGGTCTTATAATGTTGATATCCAATCTATCTTGAACAAACGTTCTAAGGTGTTCTATGCAATTCCACTAGGGTTACCACCAGATAGGGGTTTTTGGTATGTGATTGAGTTAGAAGAGGGGGAAAAACTAGTCATTACTACACCTTACTGACGTCCTAGGAGGTAGAAGGAGAAGATTGAGAAGGCAATTAAGGAGCTATTGGACATGGGACATATTCGATCGAGCTCCAACCCCTTTGCCTCTTCAGTTGTGTTGGTCAAGAAGAAAGATGGTACTATGAGGATGTGTATCGGTTATAGAGCCCTCAACAAAAAGACAATCAAGAATTGCTACCCCATACCTAGGATTGATGAGTTAATAGATGAGCTTCATGGTGCGAGGTACTTCTCCAAGATTGACTTATGATTGGGGTATCATTAGATAAGGGTTCGAGATGAGGATGTGCACAAGACAACCTTTAGATGTCACTATGGGCACTACGAGTGGTCAAATGGAGGAATCTTCCACTTGAAGATGTGACATGGGAAGGAGTGGAGATTTTTGAGCATCCAAGCCTAAAATTGCTTGGGGACAAAAAATCTTAGGAGGGAGGACTATCATGTCCTTGAAGTCGACCTGCAACTCCTAAAGTGTTTTTAAACACTAACTATAACTGCAAATAAATATTAATAGTGATATTATTATTAATAATTATTAATTTGAAACTAATAATAATTTTGGGTCGACCTAGATATTTGTTTGGCATCAATTTTTGAAAATAATAATAAATGTTTTTTAGCTGACCTATATCTTGTTTGGGGCACCAACTTTATACAATAGGCATATATGCACTCTAGCTGGCCGGGCAAATTTATTTGGAGGATGTTGGCTTCCCAAATCAATAGATCCACTAAATCCTAGAAGTAAGCCACACTTCATGCTTAGATCTAGTGTAGGATTTGGCCAACTAACAGGAAATGAGATTGGAACACATTTCCCCTGCACTTCAGGCTTTGTTGGACCTAGGGGGGGCGGACCCTATAGCAACACCTAAAGATTCAGACACACTTAATAGGGTATTGCTTGATAGATAATGCTCTCGTAGGAATATGCCAAGAAACATGAAATATCACTCAACAATGGCTAAAATATTGGGCAACTTTCATTAACTAGCATGGAGAACATGGTAGATACAAAAAACTCATAGAAAAGAAAGCAAAATTGAATGGTTTGTTTAGATTTTAAGATTTGCGACCAAACTGAAAACAAAAGATGCACAAGGATTGACCAGTGCCAAGATAAGGGCTACAGAGTCATACAACTAGCATTTCATCCTGCAATGTTAAATATGTATTGAAAATCTTTGAAAATGTTATCACATGATGATAACAAGACCACTAAAGCTTTATCAAATGACCATTTTGATAGATCCACATGGAAACACAATACTCCTATTACATTCACTAAAACAATTACTCTATTCTTTGAACAAAAGGCAATAATAAATGCAACTCAAATGTAACAAATGTGCATGAAAAAACCCAAGTTATCATTGATTATTGAATTCAAAAGAGTATTACATCTCAGCCATGGAGACAATCATTGGATAAAATATATTCATGAAGCATAATTCAAAACACAGAAAACACCCCAAATTAATGACTAACAGTTATATAATCCATCCTAACTTGACACTTTACAGTTTTTACAAGTCTCTGTCTGCTTTGCAGAACTTTTTAGAAAATGGAACCCATGTAAATGAGAAAGAATTTGTGATGAGCCTAGCTAGCTCACTGTTCAAAACCTGTCTTTTTCTTAAGAGTATTTGTGTTTTTGAGTTTTTTAGAGAAATTTTAATAGATAGAAGAGAAGGGGCGCATCATATAAATGCTCATAGAATGAAAACTTGAGCTATTCTATTCAAACTGAAATTGCAGAAGGTGTTTATTTGCATCAGAAATGGATTTAATACATACAAACATACCCGAAAGCCTCCAGTTTATTTGATTAAAAAATGAAGCCAGTTTGCCAGTCTATACATGAAAATCTGACAAGATTCAGAATAGGATGAAACAAGATCTGAATCCAACTGTGAAACTGAAGCTATAGAAGAGGGAATACAAAGTGCTGAAGATGAGGAAGTTTAACCCTTGAGAAGTTAGGCGCTTCTCCAAGGAGGAAACATGCCTTAGCTCAAAACCCACGCCCCTCAAGCAAGAAAAATCAGAAACCCTAGCAGAAGGTACGCCCAAGCAGATTTGATGCCTACTATGCTGAAGGAAGAACACCACAATCAAACCCTCTGATTTTTGATGAAGAACACTCCAAAAATTTGTTGAAACACTATAGAACCCCTGAAATGAAGTCCTCTAAAACAGCACCAATTCAGCTGATCTCTCACAGCCTCAGAAGTGCATTCACTGAAGAGATTTCGTTCTCCAATGGTGGATTTGCAGCAACCTGATCACAGGAAGGAAGCAAGGTAGAAAACCCTTAAGGCAAAGTTGAAATGATCAAAATATATGTGTTTCTCATTGCCCAAGTCTCTTTTATAACCAAGGAGGTCAAAACCTAAAGAGGCCGTACATTTTAGGGTTTTGAATCTTTTAAATTTATGGAATATAAACCAAAGTCACTTTCCAAAGTTTCTCTTTGATTTTGGCGCCTCCTTTAGTGAATTAAAAGAAATACAATAAAATATTCACTTTAGACTTATTTAAGTGAAAATTAGAAATATTAAAGTCAATTTCTAATAAATCACTTAAGTAAGCCTATCTCCCTCCATACTTCATCGAGTCCAGTGCCGTCAGAAGCAACTCAGACTCCAGTACTGCCAAGGCACACAATGAGCCCATCCACGATCTCAGAAAATGAAATAGACCGAACTCTCCAGAAGGTACCACTGACCATCTAACCAAACCAGTTAGCCCACAAGGGTCCAAGAAAGGGCTAACACACTGCATCAGGTGACTGACTAGAGTGGGGACATCACAGAATTGAGAAGATAAAGAAGAAGAAACAGCCCTAAAATGTATCCACAATTGACAACTGCAGCTTCATCCTTCGTTGATCAGCAACAAGAAACTGAAAAGAAACTTCTCTCATCTCACCTCCTTTTATCCCTACAGCTGAAAATAATTTTACCCCTTTTGCCCTGTAGTTGAAAAATAGCTGCTCCTATGAAAATCCCTTTTACTTTGCTCTTGTTATGCTGTACTTTAAAGCGGTGAGAATTTTAATTTTAATAGGGCACCATAAAACATTACCCGTGTTTTTATTTTAACCAACCCCGTAAACAAATTATTTCACTTTATGCTTAAAGATCGGTTTTGTTTTTTTTATATAGTGAAAGCTTTTAAATGTTTTATCATAGGGCTTCAATGAAACTTTAAACCTATCGCCAAGCTAGCATTTAAGCAATGTATTTAAAAAAAAATTCATTGGGCCCACATTGGCTACCCCACGCACCCCGCAACTCTCTTGCACCGATTATCCTTATGAAGTGGAAGTGGAATCTTCTGCTTCGAATAGGGTGTATGATGATGATAATGGAGATGTATATCTGCTTGAGGTGGAACAATTTTCTTCCTGTGGAGAGTTTTCAGAGTGTGAATCAAGGATGTTGACTATTGATGATGTGAATGAAGTTAAAAATCTATCTCTATGCTCTTTTAGTGATTGTGGTGATCTTGGATATAGTGATGATTTGAAAGTTTTAGACCATCATGTTGAGGGAGGAGAAGTTTTTATGACAACGATGAATGTGTGGCATAACCCCTTATTTGATATTCCGCCATCTTCACTAGAGATGAGCAGTGGTGACCCTTATTGGTTTAGAAATAATTCACTCTTTGCTGATGACTTTGATGGTGCATCCAATGCAGGGTTAGAATATGGCAACAAGCAAATAAGGCAACACATTGATGAGCTCCTCAAAGGAATTGCTTTTGGTTATCTTACATCTGACACAAATATAGCCAGTAAACCTGAGAATCAACATGAGATTGAAGTTTCTGCTTGTTTCTTTGAAGATTGTAACTATCCTTGTGAAGATGATCCAGAAGTACTTTATTCACATGAAGGATGCAATGTTATGAATATTGATAAGGTCACTTATATACCAATGAATGAACAAATGGCATTGGATGCAAACATGGAATGTAATGAGGACTTGCCATCATTGGAATATATCTATTGTGTAAATGATGAACAATTTGAAGGTAAGAATGTTTGTGTTCAGTGTGTTGATCTTGAGCACAGAGCTAGAAATGATAAAGGGGTGGATGAACATGCTTATGTCCTTGTTGCTCATAATTGTTTGTGTGAAGCAGAAATTGAAATGTTTTCTATAAATGAAAAGGATGATGATGTACTCATGGATGAAAGGAGGGTTTCATTATTGAATGATTAGAATGTACATCATGAAAAAGCATATGGAACTTGTATCAACATCATTACCAACTGATAATGTTAAATAATTTGTTGGTTTATCTGATAGTGCACATGGATTTACCTTTGCACATGAGTGTCTCTTTGATGATCCTGTCAGTGCTGACTTGTTTGGGCCTACTTTTGAGGTATTTTGCTTTGAGTTGAATGATGATTTGGAGAATGAATCAAAATATGTTACCGAACTTGAGATGAGTGCATTTACCCAGTTCTGGGATGTTGATGATGCATATGCCTCTATTCCCATGATACCAAGGAGTGTTATGATGCAACACAGTTCAGGGATGTTTTTGAGTATGCTCTTTTCTTGTTTGATACACCTAGGGGTTGTTTGCATGGTACACAACAAAGTGTTTATGAGGGTTTTCAATTTGATATGCAAACTGAGTATGAGGTCAAAGTCTGTGATGTTATTGACAAGGTTGAATATGAATGTTTCACTTTTTCAATTCAATCAGGTATGGCTGATTGTGTTAATCATAATGGAGTTGGTTGTTGGGAAATGCTTGCTACAATTGTTGATCCATTATAGACAACAGAGGATAAAATCTTTGATAGAGTAAGAGTTGGCCTTAAGTTTTTGGGGGCCTGGGCCCACCAATTTGAGGAGTGAAGCCTATGAAGTTGCATAAGAAGGCTTCTTAAATTCCAAGAGATATGCATTGTATAGTCTTGTAATTAGTGTATATAGGTTTGGTGTGTTTGCTTGCCTTGTCCGGGCAAGCTCTTGGGTTTTTTGTCTGTTTGTGTTGGTCTGCTTCACCATGAGATCTAGTTTCTCGCCATACCCACTAGGGGTATGCGTCCCCGAGCATGAGCCACTGGTAGAGCTACTGATTTTTTTTGAAAATTTGTGATGAGTCCTTGCTTTGTCATGGTTTTGTCTCTGTGTCCAAGGGTAGGGTTTGGGGTTTTGGTCTAAAAACCCCCGCTTCAAAATTGTGTAAGTCTTAAACCCTTGGCGTTTTAATCTTGTTGGCGTAAGAACTAACACCTCTGGAGTGTGAGTTTGTACGTACAACTATGCACACTGCATAATGAGTGCTCTTCAAATTAGGAGGGGAAGCTTCCTCGTTGTGCTGGAATGCACGGAATAGAAAAGTAAACTAAATCCTATCTTTTTGTTCTCAGCTGGTAGAGGCACAAGGTTAAGAAAACCTAGAACGTTGCAGCTAAGTATTTTATGGTTTCGCAGATCATCTAACTACAACTAAGCTAACTTCTTTAAATCTATCCAGTTTCCTCAAGAAACAGAGCATGAGGAAATGGAGCAGGAATGTATTATACGATAAACTTCAGGTGTGGGCTCACAACATGAAGGCAAGGGAGGCGCAACTATTTGCTTATCCGGGAAGAAGTTTATTAAAACAAACGAAGAAACGGTAAACCTGGTACAACTTCACAACATGAAGGCAAGGTAGGCGCAACTATCTGCTTGGCTGAATGAGTCTACTATTACACACATCAAACAATAAGCTTTAAGTACAGTTTTGCAACATGAAGGCAAAGTGGGCACAACTATTTGCTCTTCTGAATAGGCTCATGATAAACAAAACACAAGGTAAGCAACTGGGATAGTATATTGTATAGACGAAACACGCATGCAATAACGATCAAACCAGCAACCCCATTTAACTAAGATTGAATAAACACCATGACAATAAGATGAAGGCAAGGTAGGTGCAACAATTTATTATAACAGCAATCACTCTTGAACAAATACAGTAATAGCAATACTACAGGCAAGGTAGGCGCAACATGTATGCTATCAAGCAAAAGTTAAATTACAAATGAGCTAAACGCTCTTATTTATAGACTTCAAGGTGTAGGCAACCCTAAAATCACCTTGAGTCAACTACAGTCCTGCAAGACATGCAAGATCTTATTCCTGAACCCTAATTGAATGAAACTATATAGTTAACTGGGAAACTATCATCAGTTAACTGAAACATCTAATCTAAATGGACAAGGTGCAACATGCACGTCCTTATTGAAAGCAAGTCAACTGGAATGCTATCATCAGTCAACTGAAAGATCTAATCTAAGCTCCAAGTGTATGTAGATGTTTCCAAGAAAGACATGACATGCAATGTGTAACAACCAGTTAACTTGGAAAGAAGCCTCGAGTTTAACTCTTGTGTCTAATGTCTATCTTGGAAAAGGTGGGACGCCTTGAACTGAAGTTTACTGGCCCTGATCTCTGGCAATTAACCCCTCCACGAGGTTGTCGTTTGCATCATCATTTGTATTCGTCACATGTATCAACTATCAATTCACTACTTGTCAGCAACTCAAGCAAACCTAGAAACCTCTGCATGCTTAAACTGGCGCTTCACTGACCGGTAACTCTGGTGGCTTTGTAATTGAAGTGATGGCCACTGTTTCTTTTATAGCTTGACGCTTCTCATGTTTTTCACGCTTTGACACTTATCCAATTCAACATTGAATGCCTGCTCACTCTTATTCATGGAAATGACCAACTCATCTGGATGTTGAGGTATACCTAGACTTCGCTCGATGTCGAGGGGCTTGAGATTGCATATGACACGCCCATCTACTGACTGTATTTCTCGTGTAGCGGAATTGTAATGCTTGATGCAAGATATTACAAACTCCACGCAATGCACTGAAATAGGTATGGAAGCGGCCTCGAGTAAACCGGATTGTTGAATGTTCTTGATAACCGAATCCCTGATCTTAAGTGGATCCAAAACTACTTCCGGCAATACCTTATGTAGATTTGTATCAATTGTCCCGATGAAGTTATGAGCTAAGACCGACTTGGTCTTGAATTCGAGCTGAGTGAACAACATTCTGACAAACTCGCCTGTTGATTGTGAACATGGCTGTATTTTGACAACTTTTCCGGAAAGCCAAAAATAGCCTGCTGAGGCTAAAAATAGCTTGTCGGATGAGAATTTTTACGGAAAAATCTGAGATATGGGTTTTGTCTAGAAAGTGATTCCAAGACAACCCAAAACGTAAAAAATGTAAAAATTTCCCTTTACTCAGCCATGCAAAAGAATTTTAGTTGAGAAAATTAAAGCTTCAAGAACAGATGTTCTGGAACAAATTTTCCTGAAAAATTTTGGCACATGGGTTTTGCTGAGAAAGCTCTTCTGAATCAACCCAGATACTTTGTTTCAATAAAATTTGCCAACACTTTGAACATGCGAGAGAATTTAAGACGTGAAAATAGAAGAAATATAGAAGAGAAAAAGACGTTTTTTATTATTTTAATTGTTTTTGTGCCTTCTTCTTTCAAAATTGCCACTCTGTCTTTGAATCTGATGCTGAATCTGGACTTGAACTTGCAAAAGAATTTACCTATTGCCTTCGAGCTTGATTATCTGATGAAAATTTGCTAATCTCTTTGAGGAAATTCGAACTTTCAAAGCTGTGTGAATGAGAAAAGATGCCATGCCTGGTTAAATAGATAAATTGTACCCTCATGCATGCATGCTGAAACCCTGATTGTGAAGAAGGAATTCGATTGGCTTCTTTACCAATTGAACTGCCACTGTTTCTGAGTCTTTAGATTAAAAATAATATTTTAATTTCAAAACATGCAAAGAACCAAAAGTGGCGCCAATATTTATCTTTGAAGAAATTCGTCACTTTCAATGCTCTGCATGCAATTTTTTTAAAAAAATCATTTTGCCAAAAATAGCCTCTTGCTGTGCTCAACACACTTCACTGATTCTAAAAAGTCAAATTTTGATCTTTTAGGCATCCATCTGCAAGAGTTATGAGATTTTTGAGAATCCCCTATTTTATAGCTGACTACGAAATTACATCTGACCATGTTCAACTCTGATTTCCGGATGATTGAATGATCTTGCGATCGTGCTGAGATATCCACTGTGAAGCCTATATAACAAGGATGAAACGTCTGCTGGGAGCAACAACTGGTAAAATCATCATCTGACACCTTAGAAAACTAGGCGCCTTTGATTAAATTGATTCATTGATTCCAGACTTAGCCATTTCTCCGTATTGCCTTCTGATGCTTCAAATTGCTATTGACGGTGAATGATGAACCCTGCTGACTGAAAAGTGGATTCATTGAGTGATTGGAAGTATTCTGCATCCGATGATTGTATGTGAGGTATTTGCAAATTGTATCAGGAACCCCAAAAGGATGGGCGCCCCTATTTTGTGATAGCACAAATACCATTTTGACAAAAGTATCACTTTCATCTGAACACCATACTTTGACCCTTGATACTGGGAGCTGGAATGCTCTGATTCGCGTGCCGCCTGTCTCTCTGTACAGTTTGGTCAACTTGCAAGAGATGTTCTTGGAGAAGACGAAGCCAAAAAACTGTTTCTAATGCCCTTAAAAGAGAATCGCCTTTTTCAAAGAAAATTCTAGCCTTATACTTAATCATTTTTTGAACTGTCTTCAACCACTTCCACTTTACAGCATTGTCACCTTGACCTTGCACGTACGAGCGCTCGCCAAATCCCGGAGGCTGTCTGCTGGACTCGTTGAATGGCTGGAGTAATTGCACACAAATCTTGTGAAGACTGCAATTGCAAATAACCCCATCTGGCAGGTCTAAAGGCTGGGCGCCCCTAGCCTACAGATATGCAACTTTGTGTAGCTATGCTTCACCATCCTCTGTTTTACGTGTTCGGTAGAACCTCTGTCATGATCTCTCAGAATGTCGAATCGTCTTGTGAACGGGTGCATCACGGAGCTGGATTGAATTGGAAAAGATCTTAGAAAGACCCTCTTTGCAAACTCATCCATCTGACAAGTCATTACAAGGGCGCCCCTGGGCTACAGGGGCGCTCAAACCATGTACTAGCAATCTTTGATCACATGTATCTCGCCTGCAGTTTCCACTTCTGACGCTGACAACCAGATTTTTGTACTGGATACGCTTCCGCTTGATAGTTCGTTGAAAAGCCAGACTAATCTTGCGAAGGCTGAATCCATTAGCAAACACATGCATCCAGATCTGGGCCTTCAAAAAAAAGGGCGCCCCTAGGCTACAGGGGCGTAGATCTTCATTTCTAGACTGCCTTTATGTGGAAAACACTCTTCGTAACCTCTGCTTCTATCTTCGTTTGCCGGAGTTCTGCAACTCAAATGATCTTGCTCCATTGTTAATCGAAAAGCTAACTGAAAACAAAAAAGAATGAATGCATTCTCCATCCAAAGCAATCAAATCTTGACCTTCAAATGGAAGGGTGCCCCTAGGCTATAGGGGCGCAGATTTGCTCTGAATTCACTAATTTCCACCATTTTGTGCTTAACAAACACTGTATCTGCTATTGAAGTTAACCACGTTGAAGCGTTGTGACTGTCGAGGTGTGTGTATGACTATACTTCATCATTTTCACATGTATGGACACTGTAAAGTTGATTTGCACGTTGATTGCGCAAGTATCTACCACGTTACATAGTGAAAAGTTCCTAGACTTAGAATATTTTAGCACTTTTTACCAATCTGAAAATCCCCTCCATCAAAAAGCATATTTTTCAACATCTTTCATCGTAAAGCATTCTTCTTTGAGCTTCAGGCTTAGATTTTGATACCTGGTACTGGCCAACTGCCATTGACGACCTTAGAGGTCCTAACTTTTCTCCTGAAAAAGTGAAAACTACCCACCAGCCTTAAACTGGCTTCACCACTGTGATCATGATGTGAAATAAGCCAATCAGAATTAATTTCAGCCAATTCTGACAAGTTCCTATTTTTTAGGGTTTTGAGCTAAAAATAGATTTTAGAAACCCTAATTTTCAAAATTTTCAAATTTTGCCAGTATCTTCTTGGCATCACACTGACTAAAAGCCCATACTTTATTCGCCCAAAAATTGAGTTTTGACCCCATATTTACAAGGTTTAGACCATTTTAAGCAAAATGCCTTAATGAAGCAAAAAATTTGGTTTGGGTAGAACAAATCCTTCATTGACCTATTGCACCTGGTTGTTGGTCGTCTGAGTTACAACTTGAGCCATTCGCACCATTTTTTTTACCAACCCCTTGGGTTAGGTTTGTCGGTCACCAAGTGCCCTTTTCATCGCTTAAATTTTTGCCTATGGTCGGGCTAAGATTTTCATTTTTAAAGACTTAGGTCCTAAGTCTTTACTTCCTGAGGGTTGTGCCCTGTCGACCTAGTCGGGTCCCTCTTTTAAGGCTAACTTTTGTGCATGTGTGGATATTACTAGTTGTCGGATCAGCAAGTTTGATTTGGACCGTTCCCCGCCAACCCTGTGCGATTAAAATAATGGTTAAATAAAAGCCGCGAGGTCAGCGGGCGTTGGATGCATGTCTCATTGCAGGCGTGGGGCTCAGTCTCCACTATTGTGCCCAACGTTGTGAAGCTTCAAATCGACGGATGAGAAGGAATGCTGGGAGTTAATCTCAGCCGTTCCTTGCCAACCCCGCACGAATAAAATAATGCTTTATTCAAAGCCGTGGGGTCAGTGGGCCTGTGACATGTGTATCTTTTCTTGGGCTCGGGAGACGATGGTGGAGCCCACAGGCGGATGAGTTGGTGTCTTGTTGGTAGGGTTTTCATTGGCTGAGGGATTATTAAGTGATTGTGGATGAAATTCAAGGCTTGTTGACCCAATTTGGGTCGTTCGACGCACCATCTCAGAAGATCAACAACTGACATTCAAAACCAGAAATATGAACACTATAGTCGTTTTGCTTCGCACGAGTGAGCATTAATGGCGAGGCCACATGCAAAATGTCATTTTGATCCTAATATGCGTGAATGATGGCTCTCCAACAATCATTGAGGTTGATAAACAAGTTTCACGATATCCTAGAGATCAATGGCCGAGATTTGGAATCAAGAGAAGGGTTGTCAGCTCGCTTGTGCAAACTCCCTTGGAACACTAATACATACATGCTCCAGTTGATCTATTTAATGAAGATTTCTTCCTTGTTATTCTCACCATTTGTTGTCTGCGAGAATTGAGGGTCTGGGAATGAGTGTGTGAAGTGTTCTTAGTAATTGCAAAATTTGAGCTAGCCTTTTACATTAAGGGTGGTGTCTCTGTCTTGAGGAAGTTTGGTGAATTACTTTGTCAAGAATGGGTAAGGTAAGTGTGTCTGTTAGCCCAGTTTGAAGGTCCAGGAGACTCAATCTCCTTGAGTCTCAGGGTGACCTTCCCATGAATGTACAAGATATGCCCGAGGTCCCAGTGACTCCAAAGAAGAAAACAAGAGCGGATAGGAAGTCTGCACGGGGTGTTCTCAAGCGCACTTATCGTCTGAGGAGCATAATTGTCTTGGAAGAATTGGTCAATGGTAAGGAGAAGAAAATTGATAGGCCTGAGAGGGAAGTTGCGAGAAAGAATAAATATCACCGAGCTTACATGGGACATCATCATTCTCCCATTGAAGTCTCGGATGATCCCTCAGATATTGGAGTTGAAACTGATTTAGGCTACCGCCAGTATCTTATGGCCGTGATTGATTTGGTTGATTTTGAGGACGAGGTGGTGATGGCTACTCCACTGTCGACAAGGACACCAAGCGATGTTCTTATTCTGCTGCTGACAAGGCAGGGTAGCACCTCGTTTCCTTCTGAGGTGATGCTCGATTTTTGGTTCTTTGTGTTGACTCATTTCCTTTTGGCAGGTTTGTTGTGATATGGGTTTCTGTTTATTCGTGCTTTTTTGTTGATGGTGACATTTCCTGGTTTGGTGTGAACGTGCAAAATCTTGATGCTGTGACAGCAATGCCTTTTGGAAGGCTGGTGGGTCTTCTCCAACTAACGGTTTTTGGATATTTTGCTCTCCCTTGTTTTACAAATGATTACATATAACTGTCAGGGGAATATTTTGAATTCTGGTGAAATTAGCATTTGAAATGCAAGTGAAATGTAACTGTAATTCAGCTTGATGCTTGTTGCTCCCTTGTTCTATAAAAAGGATTTCAAGGCTGATTATAGGGGTTCAAATTTTGAGTCTCAGAATGGTCTATGTGAGAAGCTAGGCTCAGGAAGAAGCATATTGTATAAATGCTGATAAATAAAATAGTAAGAAGTCTAGGGTATAAGTCATGTATGTAGTAATCTTAAAATAGTTTTATGGAAGCCGTAGATATGAAGGAAAATCTTAAGTTCTATTGCGTATACTCTCTTATGTAATATTCTTGCAAATTATGAATGAAAGGGTTAATAATCTTTTAGTTCATCTTCAATTGTTTTAATTGATTGTGTAGATTTGTTTTGGCTTCAATTCAAAGAATTGATTAAAAGCTAAGATAAGGTCACAGGTCTGTAGGAAAGAGCATAGGATTTGGTAAGAAGTTATGTTTTAAACATAGTGAGTTGAATCCTACAATGTGGTATGACAATAGTCCATTAATCTTTGAGTAAATGGCTAATATATTACTGGTTATTACATGATTTGACTCCGTTGCCCAATGGATAAAGCACTTGTCTATTCATTAGCATATTTTGTAGATAAATGAGCTAGCAATGCACCTGACTAGGGATTTTGAGTGAGAATAAAAATCATTTAAAATACTTTCAATTACAATGTGTAACATTGAAATTCCTCGTAATTCCTAGCACTAGGCTGTAATTTGTTCAAAGGTCAGCCAAATCTTTGATGAAGGATGCCTACTTGCACTAGATAGGAATTAATCTGTGTATAGAAGTGTTCTTTAAGAACTAAATATCTCTTGAGCACGATAAGGACTACCCTCCTGGGTTTCATAGAGCCCGAAGAGTAGGAGTGAGGGTCTGAGAATCCTTACTTGTCAGTTGGCCACTAACTTTGATTACTCTTGAGCATAAGGGTTGGCCACCCTTTAGAGGGTTTCAAGGTCCAGCTGGAAAAAAATTAACCAACAGAGGAACTGATATGATTTTAGGAGTAAAATCTTGAGGCTTTGTTGCTGGGATGAAAACCCTAGCAGCCATTTAAGCTTGGGATGAAACCCCTAACCTTATCCTATCAATTGTTCCTTTCCGATTTGCATTTTCTGATTAGAAAATTAATCTTGTTAACTCAGTTAAGGACTATTTTCAGGTGTGTTGCCAGCTCTGGAAAATCAAGGAGGATCTCACATCGCCAGGCCACAGGCCACATACAGATCGATCATTTTGTAAGTGTTCCCCGCCTGTAGCAACCTTAGGCGCTGATGTAACAGGTGTGAACCAGGCGAACAGCAGCAAATTTCAGATAAGCACCCTGTTTGCACCACCTGTGAGGATATCATTAAGGATCAAGGGTTGTCCAAGGCATCAACAACAAGGCTGAGCAGTCACTAACACATAGACAAGGCCAAACATCTGAGTGCTGCACTTCTAGTTCATCACTGAGCAGTGATATTCGGGCAAAATCCTGACAGCACCACATAAACTCACAAATGGCGAGCAGTAGTAATCAGATCCAAGCGAAATAGAGGTGTATCTACCACAGAGCACCCCAATTTGAACTCAGAAATCAATCAGCGAGGGTTATTAGGGCCTGTCCGCAGTACTTGTTCTGCCCAGATCTGTAAGCTGGTAATTGTATCAGAACTGAAAATTCAAATCAGACTAGTGGCTGTAGCTTTTTCTTTGCTGCACATTACTCCAGTCAATATTAAATTGAAATTTGAATTTATATCAGAGCTATTCAATCAGTTTGGGTTGCTTCTCACTGTTAGCTCTCTAAATTTTCACTGATGTGTTATAAATCTGAATGATGTTGAGAACAATAACCCTACCCCAATAATTTTGAAATTTGCAAAAACTCTAGGGTTATTACATTTCAGTATTCCCAAGTATGTCAAGTATGCCAAGCAACTTTGATCACTTCCATCAGCTAGATATCCATATGACCATTATAGGTTCCCTTTGTGATCTCTTGCATATCCACATGCATTCCAACTCAGATTCTTTTTATGCAATTGGCAAATGAGCAATCTAATCGTTAGAAGCCAGAAGGCTAAAACAAGCTTATTTGAGATTGGAAACTATGTTCAGAAGAGTAAATGAGCATGTGACAGATCAAATGACCCTTAGAATTTCACCACTGGTGGGTTCTGATCACCTACCTAAATCCTAAAGTTTGTAGCAGGCTATGAAGTTGTTAGAGAACAATGTCTTCTTATTTTTTACTTAGTATCAGCAGGAAGGTTCTGCTGCTCCACATATTGCAGATGCAGATCATAGCCACCTTTTCCAGCAGATAATATAGCCGGTCAAAGGTGTGTGAAATTAGTTATAAACCTCCAAATATTGTGTCAAGCGACTTTGATCACTTCTATTAGCTAGATATCCATATGGCCGTTACAGGTTCCCTTTTATGATCTCTTGCATATCCCCATGCATTCTAACTAAGATTCTTTTCATGCAATCAGCAAATGAGCAATGCAACTGCTAGAAGGCTGAAGCAGGCATATATGAGACTGGAAACTATGATCAAAAGAGTAAATGAGCATGTAACAGATAAATGATCATCAAAATTTCACCGCTGGTGGATTTTGACCACCTACCTGAATCCTGAAGTTTGTAGCAGGTTAGGAAGTTGTTAGACAACAAGCTTTTCTTATTTTTTACTTAGCATCAGCAGGAAGGCTCTGCTGCTCCACATATTGCAGATGCATATCATAGCTGCCTTTTCCAGTAAGAGAGGGTTCGCTTGACTTTTCTTAATTCCAGTTTGAAAAACTAATAAAAACTGGCCACTAGAAAACAATTGACTGTGGCTAATGGGTAGATGTAGGTAAAACTAATAGTTTCTGATGTAATTTACAACAGTTAAAAAGGCTGCAAATGCAAAGTGCAAAAGCTAGGTCCCTTTTGTCATGTTACCCTGCCACAGAGACTTGGTAACTCTTCACATAAAATGAAATGGACGAGTTAATTAGAAATAGGAAAAAAGATATGAAATGGGTTCATTACATTTAGAAAATAAGATAATGAAGTGAGCATATTCCTAAGAAATACATCTTCTAATTGTATTACATATACAAGGTGCGGTTTCTGTTGCTATCATAAGACCTAGGATGACTACCCTGTGGGAGCTTCTGAAGGAAGTTAATCAGGTCAGCAACAAGCCTGAATCTAGACTGAAGCCTTCCGAGGAAGATAACTACCAAAGTTCATTGAAATGGTTTGAACTGAATATCTCTTAAGACTCTTTCTTTGTAATCCAAGGTGAGTGCAGAACACCTACCCTTTCATGAAATATATAAAATCTTGAATACACATGAACATCTCTAATAGCTTTTAAGTGCAGAAAATGTGAACGACATTACTTCATCTTCTCAAGAAGAAAGGCAGTGGAAAAGCTCAGATTCGAACTATAACTGCTCGATGAAATTTTTAAGAAATCTTAACCTGTCATCTAGAGTTATTTGAGGATGATCTTCAAATGTCACTGTCCTCAACTAACTGCATCGGGACAAGTTTCACACATATATGGGTTGAAGAGTTCAAGGTCTCTCTAAACATGAGATCCTTCTATAAGAGCATAATTTCATCAATTGGATCATGCCTACTGAGAGCAGGTGACAAACTAACTACTTATAAGGTCCATGTACATGAACCCCTTGCAAGGAATTGGAAGTGTTGGTAGAACCCGAGCCTTATGTTGATTGCATAATGAACATCTAATACAATCTTCTCCATGCTTCCTCATCGAATATCAACATAAATATCTTTTCAAATGCCACAAATTTTCATTATGCCAAGATTACCATCATAAGATGAGTACACTTCTGTAATGAGTGTCAGATGAGTTGAACCAACTAAAACGCAAAGTGGATTCAACTCGTGTACAACAAGCTATCTCAATGTATAATCAAGACAAGGTGTTTAACCCGTCACATAGGTAGTTGTTAAGTAGCGAAGAATTGGCTCAATTTGTAAATTTGAAGAATATATACTTCCAATCTTCTTTAGCAGCAAATTTTGATAAGCACCGAATTTTTTCCTGAGAGAATGCAAAATATTAGAACCTGCTCAACATATTAACTGTCTTTGTAGTCTGTGAAGAATTAGCTTAAAGTGTGGAACTGAAGAATAAAGTGACATCCAATCTTCATAATCTGCAAATTTTGAATAAGGTGATTCCCTTTCTCCATAAGCAACGAAATTTGTACTCAGAATACAAAATACTTGGAGGCCTGCTGAGCATATTAATCCTATTTCAATACTAAAATTTGCTGAATATAAGAAGTTCAAGAGGCCTTTATTATTGATTCATGGATTGTGAATTAAAAAAACATGAGACTGATGATCAGTATGGAGGATGTTATTCTAACCGAGGATGTGATGGCTTAATTGCTTGAAACAATGGCTGAATTTCGGTTGTAATTTGATGTACATTAGGATATTTTTGAGTGGTAGGCAATGGGGTGTCCTCATTTCTTAAAAGCGTTTTAAGGCAATCGAGCCCATTTGCCTTATCTCAAAGAGCTAATGCAAATCAGGAAGAGCAAGCATTGTAGTTGAGCAAAAGGGATCTTTGAGTCGTTTGTGCATGCCATAAGGACTTTTGTTCGATCTGCATGTACACACCGACATGGTCAATAATGAATGGAAGTATGCCAAACGAACGACTTTGCATATTGATATGCATTTTTTTGTTGCTGCAAAAGATCAAGAACAGTATGAACATGTATATTCCCCTTAGTTTCTAGTACAGACCAATACGTCATCCAAATGTATAGATGACGTAATAGTATGGATTTTCCCAAATGTAGGAAAAATATATCAGCACTAATTCTCACGAATGCAAAGCATGACCAACCACTGTAAAGCACCATATTTGTTTTGAAAGATGCTATCCAAATATTTGAAGGTGCGTACTTGATGATAGTCAAAAGTTCCATGAATTCTCTTGAAATATTTGTCCTCCTTTAATAAGTGTATTACATAATTGCACGGGAATGATTTTTTTAGGCTATTGGATGCAATGAATAAGCAAATTATATTGATTAGATTTAATGTTGTGTGTTTTTATACATATAGAATTTAAATTTAAATTAAAAATAATAATTGGTAGATTTAATTGATGGAGATATGTTTTAATAAATGTTGAGATTTGATTTATTAATGTTTTGTATTTCTTGATGGATTGAGATGAGGTTGATTTTATAAATTCTTTGTTTGTTGTTTTCAATATTTGTGGAATTAATTTCCATGAGGGTGGACGTGATTTGCACATAATTGATCTTATAACTTGCAAACTTGATTTCACTAATTCTTGTAACTAACGACCTATTTGTCTTGCTTCTTTGATGTTTGAGTGCTTGTAAGCAATGACAATGTTTACAAACACCTTAAAGAATTTGTTGAATCACAATTGTAAAGTTTTCTATAGTCAAACCCCTAATGGACAAGCTTATAGCTTTGAGTGAATATTTGAAGGCAACAAGCAAGTGCAAGAGATCTAAAATAATGTGCTTTGATAAATGCTTTGGTGGTTTTGCTGTGATGCTCTCATAAATGATCTATCAAAATGTAGTATGCTCCTTTTGATAACTGCTTGATTATCTTCAAGCAAGTGAATGAGTCCTTACATAAAACAATCAAACATATAAGTTAACAAAATGTGCGTGACAAATTATGATATTGCTATTAGGATTCAATTGTGTAGCTCTTGAGTCAAATAAATTGACCCATATTTCATAAGTAGTGGTTCACATGAACCCATCTCTCATGAGAATGAATGTTCCACTAGGCACTCATTGCATCTAGGTGAGTTGGAGTAGTATTGAGATGGATGACCTCTTGAAAAGTCTTGATGCTTCACCCTTGTTGAATCTTGGGTCAATGAGTTTGACTCAAAATATGCATAGTTGAATCTTGATAGCAATATCATAATTTGACAAATTGTAGAAAATACCTCTTACTCATCAATTGATGAGCTAGAGGAGCTCTATAATGAATGGTTACTAAGGTACACCACTTACTGAAGGTTTTACAAATTAGGTAGCAAGCTAAGTTGGCTTGATCTTGAGGGAGACTCCATGTTTAAATGTGTTTGAGGTGGAATAGTATTGAGATGGGTGATCTCTTGGGAACTCTTGATACTTCACTCCTATGAGCATCACCGAGATGTAATGAATGTTAAGTACTGTCATTCTCATGAGAGATGGGTTTGTGTGAAACATTACTCATGAGATATGGGTCAATGAGCTTGATTAAAAAATTGTGTAGTGAATCTTGATAGCAATATCATAAAATTTGCATAATTTGGTTTATAATAGCTAGTGAAACAAATGAATAGGTGGAAATTCAAATTTAAAAGTTTTGGGATCAAATGTGCAATTGTAAAATTGACTTGGATTTAAGTCCATATCTATAGATGTGATCCAAGGTGGCGTATAGTGAATATAGGAATACAAATGAAACTTTGGAGATTAATAACAAGATGCATCCAAAAATGGGCCAAATTCACACTCTAATGTTCTACTTGTAAACTAATTATTACAATTAGGATATGTTAATCAAAATAAATCCAAAACATAAAGTAGAAAAAGCTTAGATATGTAATTTTCACTATTACAATAATCAAATGCCAAATAATATGTATTGATTTTTGGTGATGATTTTGTCCAATGCTATGCAACCTATGTAGAATTCTCATTTATTTTACTATTTCTTGGCTATGAAATTAGCATTAGACATTGTGAGGGAGAAGTGCTACGATTGATTTTATAAGATATTTTTCTATATTTGCACTTTATGTAGGAATTTTGGTTAGCTAATTGCATTTGACCCAATGCCCATTTGGGTAGGGTGCCTAACCAACTCAAAGTTAAAACATATAGAAGTTGTACGTAGACATTTTAGTACCATCACCCATTTTGTTTTTGTTTTTGACATTGAATTTTTGTCTTGTGGCATATTTTATCTTGCCATGGATGATTTCAATCAATTATTTATTTTTCTTCACAAAATCAAAGATCATAATTCATACTTATTTCAATGATCATGGTTAATACTTATCTCAATGATCTATGATCATGGTTTCTACTTATCCATAATTAATCTATTGTCACGGTTCATACATATACAGTCACAATCAATGATCCATGAGAATTTATATATCGGTCCATTTCTCAACTACACCTCACATTTTCCCTTTAAGCAATGGAAGATTTCATTTGTATAAGTAGGTGAAATCTAGGGTTGTTGGTTGATGTTTTGGAAGCCTTGGATAGTGTAATAACATATATAGGGTGAGCTAATTGGTAATTGTGCATTATGTAGGCTTGCCATTGGTGTCATAATTTTTGACATTTAAGGTTGGAAGGCTCTTGGAAGAGAGATTTTCTCCTTTCTGCAAGAGATAGTTCGTACATGGTTAAAGTTAAGCTTTGTCTTCATTGACAATCTTTTCTTTCTTCATTTTCCATGAAAGTTTGTGAGAAGGTATATAATTCGGTCCTTGTGTAGCAAGTTTATATTTAGCTTATGTATGATCTTGGGGCACCTTGGAATTGGGTAAATTGGTTTTCCTCCCATTTGGCCTTGAATATTACTAGAAGGTATGACTTGACTTGTTGAACACATTTTCAATCTATTTTTGGGTTTAGATTCAAATTCCAAATGATATTTTTTATTAACATTTAAATTTGTGACCAAGCCATTTTTGGGACTTGGATACAAATTTATAGGGTGACATATTTTGTATTTCTTGACACTTTTCTCATTTGATTGCTTTATTTTTTTATTTTTTTAAAATTTTAATGGTAAGTTGTTACCTTATGGGGCAACTCCCATTAAAAATTAATTTAATAAGGAAACTTAAGTATGTGTCCTGACACATGGTGTTCAATGCGTCACTCATTTGATTGCTTTATACTCTCAATCTATTCTAGGATTTATTTAGCTAGTCTTTTATGGTACTTTTAAATTGTGTTAATAATATACATTTATAGTTACATTATTTTTATTGTGTGAACTATAAACATCCAAATTTATGGTCAATGACCACATCTTTTTATTTTTGGAAGTAAAAAAAGATCTCTTTTATATTCAAAGTCTAATGAATATAGTAAATAATTTTGAATTCTTGTCAAGAGTAATTGAGACCCATGAGCTTTTTGGAATGGCAATTGAAGATGGTATTCTCTGTCACCTTTGTAACAAAAAAGGTATTGTAAAAGCTTGGTTAATCCAAACATGTATTAGTATGTTGTTTTGGAGGACTAAGAAACCCTCTAAGCCACTTCTTTGTAGGCTTACCAATGAATTGAACTTAAGAAAATATTTGCTAAGGAACTTGATAGATAAATTAATTTAAGGAGAGACAGAGGTGTAAGACATAGACATAAGCCACCTCTGTGGATTGAACAAAGTTCTTTGGGTAGAAGTGTACTATTTCAGGGAAAAAATGGGGAGTTGCAAGATAAAAAAAACCAATCTATATTTTTGGTTGGAATCCTTGAGAAAATCAACAAGAGATGATTATAAAGGATGAATTTCTATTAAAAAATTCAAGAAGAGAAAGATAAAACTACAAGAAAGAGTGGATCAACCCCTCAATAAGAATAGATTATGGTAGAGGTATGCAAGAGCATTCATGATCAAGTTTTCTTCAAATACTTCAAATACAATAATTCCACTTGCAAGTTTGGTTTAGTCATGAATAAAGAATAATGAAATATTGCCTAACAATGCAACCTAACCACTAGATGTAAGTAATAAACACCCATACCTGATTAAATAGAAAAATAATTCATATTACAAATCAAAATGAATAGAGAAAATGGTATATTTATTTCATCCACAACTATTACAATCAAGTCTTGAAGCCTTGTCTCATGGTCCAATACATTAAACTTCACCACAAACTCATTCCTAATTTAGACGAGTCATAAGCTAGTTTTACAACTTGAGTGATACCATAAATATTCAATCTTGTGCTTACACCACAAGCATTGCACAATTGGATCCTCAAGGAACCATCAAACTTTTGATCTCAGCTACTTGGATTCACAATTGAAATAAACCTTTCTCCTAGATCTTCAATTTTTATTTCAACTCTGAAATGAGTCTAAACCCTTGGTTTATATAGATGAATCCCAAAGGAAATTTGTTACATCTCTTCAAGGAGGAACTCAAAATGATTCAATCCTAATACCAATTTAGGTTGGCCTCATGAATCAATTATTATTTACCTTCTTTTTGAACATGAATTCCCAAATATTGGAAAGCATTCTACTCTATGGTACCAACAAGTATAACTTCATTAGAGATCATCATGGCTCTAATCACCAAAAGTGTACAACTTTACTTTAGGAGAGATTCTAGTCACTCCCTTTCTTCACCACAAGTCATGGGAAGTATTCTTCTTATCCTATAAGTAAAATAAGACAAATCCAAGTTGAATACTAAAACTTTTTGCCACCCCAAATCATAATGCAACATGCCCATTGTTCTACCCATTGATTTTTACTATGTTTTACCCACATGTGAATAGTTTATACTACTAGTATTTAGGCAATAAATTTTTATTTTCTAATTGAATAACAAGATGCACATTTAAAACATTTCCATTTCAAACTTTCCCATTGCATTATAAAGAAACATTAGAGAATTCCAAGTACTGAATCTATATTACATAATTTCATGATGGCATTTTCCATTTACAATTTCTCAATAAGAATAGAGATACATGTTTACATACATAGCTTCCATGAGCTTAATGATATAGATATACAAACAAAAATATAATGATTTAGATGTCCCTAATGTTGGTGCATACCTCCTAGATGTCCCCATTATTGGTGCATACATTCTAGGTGTCCCTGAATTGATGCTTACATCCTCAAATCTCGACCCCCAATTGTATGAGGGAGAGATTCACTCAAGCAATTTTTTGCCAACCATGAACTTACTACGATCCCCTGCACATCTACCTAATTGGTAAGATGGCCCTCTAGTTCGATGAAGAGATTGGTTTGGTAACCTCATAATACTGGCCTTCCTGAGCATAGTGTTGTTCCCTACATATCTAGAGCCACCATACATTGGCTATAACCTACATGTATGATTTCGTGCCTAGTATGCAATCTTGGATCACAATTAACTAATAGTGTAAACAGTGGCTACTTACACTACTTTGGCCAAAGAATTCAACACTTAGTATTTTAAGTGCAGGTCATATGTTCACCCACTCTTAGCTCGATTTGGTATTGACTATTCATAATCATAACACACATTCAGTCTAAAGGTGATGACATAACAAAATGCTTAACTAGGTTACTCCCTTTCCCATGGATCATCCTAACCCAGGGAATAACCAAGTTATAACAAACTGACTAACTAGGTTACACCCTTTCCCATGGATTATTCTAACTCCAGGAATAACCAAGCTAACCATACATGTACACATACTAAGTGACCAACTAGGTTACTCCCTTTCCTATTGATCATCTAACCCCAGGAATAACCAAGCTAACCACCCATGTTCAAATTGACATTTTCAACAAATATTCCATATTTCACATTTCATGCAATCATATATATAGTCTTGACAAACTAAATATAGTTCTAATAGTATTATAACCACACAAATTCCAATATAGTGTATATGTATATTTCAAATAAAAAGGTTTCACCAAATCAAGACTCTACCAAGAATCATACAAGCTTATCCCAAACTAAGAAATAAACCAAGTTCATAAAAGCAAGCTTATCATGCATTCAAAATCATCTTTTCACAAACTATGACATTAAATAACATGTCAACATAAAGAGATTAGAGAAATAGAAATCAACATTCCTAGAATTATAGCTCTAACTGATATTATTGCTTTCCAAGCTCAACCTCCACAATCATACTTACTACTCCTAAGCTCAACCTATCTCCAAAGTCTAGCCTCTTCACAAAGAACTCTCAACAATTGCAAATTCGCAAACAACTCTCTTTCTCATAAAAAATCTCAAAAATACACTTGTATAGAAAACTACAACAAAATGACGGATAAAGCAATCAAAATGAATGAATGAATGTAACAAAATTTAGAGAGGATGCCTCTATTTATACTAAAATTTGAGCATCTTAATGCTACAAATAAGATACTAAATCTTCCACCTTCCTATTCCAAATGCATCGACTAGGCTCAAGAAGTGAGATGTGGTTGTTTAAAACACTAGTTTTCCAACACATATACAATCCAACTTATCTGTTATGGATGAATCACTCTTTTCTTGGTGACAAGAATGATTTAAACTCAAAAATGTAGTCTGCAAGTTTCCTTATTGCAATATAAGTCGACTACCTCAACTAGCTTGTGGTTAAGACTTAGTCTTATGCTCTCAAAAAGGCCGTGCATTGGATTATGGCACAAAAAGAGACTTCTTACAGTTTCAAACTTCTCAAAATATGGCATCACCCATTCATATTACTTGCCCTATCTTTATGCACAGGTTTTGACAATGTCAACAACATAATGAACATCATTTACTTTTGTAAATGATTCAATACATAATACTTATGTACTGTTTAAACGCATTATGAATTATTCTCTCATGTGCTATAAGTGCATAGTATTTAGCTTAGCCATTTCACTTTATATGGCAGCACTTATATATGTGCTTTATTTTAAAGTACTTTCAAATATATAACACAATATAATGTATATTATTAATATATATATATATATATATATATATATATATTAATATATATATATATATATATATTAATATATATATATATATCACATGATTATTAAATGCATTATTTGCCAATCAAATATATGTATATAAATATATATTAAAATAATTATATATATACTTATATTAATATGTATGTATATATGTTTACATTAACGTAATCATATACATATATATTATATAAAACATTATTTTAATATCCATACTTAAACACACATATTTACATATTCATCGATTGGTGCATATATACAAAGTGTATATATATATATATGTGTCACATATGTCTAATCCATATTCTCATGCATATGAGATATCCATTGATGAGTATACGTAGATACATCTACCTACATAGACACATGCACACATATTCTCACAGGTATGAGTTGTCATAAATATGTACATATATACATAATTTGTATATACTCATCGATTAATATATAAATATAAACACATGTTGAAGAAATTTCACTTATAATTAAGAATCAATCACATATTCTCAATCAAGGACAATAAAAGACCAAAACCATAAACTAATACAAAACATTCCCAAACCATGGTTGAAGATTACTTACCGTTTCCCAAACTAACTTCAATCAACTAGACCAACTAGGATGTGAGTGTGTGATAGGTCAATTCAGCACATTAAGGGTTACCAGACCAAGTTCTTCTCTTGAGTGATACTCCCCCTTTGTTTTGGAGGTTTGAATCTGTTCCTGCATCCAACTTAGTGCATCAGAACAATAGTTAGTTGATAACATTACATTCACATGCAACATATATTTTCATCTTCAAAAAAAATAAAATATCAAGTTGAATTGCACATTCATTCATCACATTTTCCATCAAGGTACATATACAAAACAAAATCATATATTAAAGCATTTTGACTCAACAAAGTAACAGTAAATAGGTAAAAACACAATGGGGTGTAACATAAAATATGAAGATATAAGGCTCAATAGTATTACTACACACTTTTGAGATGATGAAATACTCCTTCCTCATTATCACACAAGCATAACAAGGTAAGAGGAAATGATTCCATTTCAATATTTACATTCATTTCTTCAAAAGTGAATTTTGCATCCACTTGTGTTAAACAAGTCTACTTGGGAAGCAATCAAGGACACATAAAAATGAAACATATGAGCTAATTGGTAATTTTTAGCCTTCACATTTCTTGTAAAATGTTCCAAATATTGACATGTTCACTTGTTGTTTGAAAATAAGAAAGGGTTAATGCTTGTTGTATGAAGGTTTTTATCTTCTATAAGTATAAGCAAAATGGGCAACATGGAAAAATTGTAGGAAATGTTCCTTAAATTTGTAGACATATATATGTTTGGTAATAACTAGGTGTTGTAGGTATACAAATTTCCATTGATTGCATAACATGGGCAAAACTAGGATATGCTAAGTTAAGTGTTGTAATTATGCTTACTTTCTTATTTTAACATGGGCAACACTGGCATGCTTTACATGTTGTAAGCTTGTGTAACTCCATTCCATGGCAATGTAGACATTGTATTTGTACCATTTCTCAGTTTTTAATTTGATATGGAAAGAAGAAGAAACTATTTTCATTTGTATGAGAAAGTAAGGAATAAATTTTATGTATCATAAATAAGCACAAGGATAGCCAAGTGCATATAAATGATATATTTCATCAATGTGTAGAGGAGAAAAATTGACACCCCCTCCTCGCTAAGGGTGAATATTCCTCAACTACCTTAAGGGTAAAGCTCAGATGACAATGATGAAAGGGCAAGGGAGTTTTGGGTTATACTTTATGTTTTATAATGATTTAAGGTTATGAGTTTTAGAGACTGAAAGAGCAGACTTTAGAGGTGTTGTAAGCAAGTTGATTGGCTATTGGCCAAGGATGACAGTGTGGTGAGTGAACGTCCTCGTGAAGCGTTGTAGTCTCGTACGGTCCGAAGAAATTTCTAACAAAACGCCAAAGAGTCTACTAATGGTTCAGAGACTAAAATCTGATGCTCATGCTAAATTAATCGAATAATGAAAATGATAGAAATAACATAGAAAGAACTGACATGCATAGATTAAACGAAATGAAGTGGAATGACAAGATGAAAAGGAGGAGAAACAATTCACAAGAGATCCAACAAAACCTCCCACAACGCTCCAAATCAACAACCTACACACACGGAAATAAAAAAAATGTTGGGGCTGTTTAGGGGTTTGCCTCAGTCAAATCCCCACGTAGGTGTTCCCACCTCCACAGAAAACCAGATAGACAAATAGAAAAGAAAGTAGATGATAGACAAATAGATAGACAAGATAAAAAAGTAAACAAGCTAGAATATCAATATGCTACTTGACATAAAGCACAATAATATAATGAAAAAAGTGAATTTACCCTCCCTTTAGAAAGCTAGCGATGCCGAAGGAGAGTATGAAACACCCACGAGGAGTCAAGAGAACCAAAATGCTGGTGTAGAAGCCAAGACATGACAGAGCTTGGAAGAATGAGAGAAAATGGTGTAGAAGTGTGAAAAAGTGAGCTAGAATGAGAGCAAGATTGGAAGAGTGAATAGAATGAAGAATGAGAAGAAAAGATGAAGAAAAGGCAAGCAAGAGGGAATTTTTGGCACGTATGCAACCACAGAGGCGTTACACTTCACAAGCAGGAAGAAGTGTAATGTCTTGGGGAACAACCATAGAATTAAGAATCTTTTAGGGACGTTTGCACGACACATAGACACTTGCGTGTCATGCTAGCATCCGTGAAAAAATTCTCTTAAGCGATCGAAAGTAAAGGGGTTAGGGACAAAATTAAGGTTAGGTGAAAGGGGAATTGTATTATCAACTTTAATTGGGGTAAAGGGGAGATTATGGAGTGCGAAATTCCATGGGGTGCAATTTTTGGCATTACATTTTCACCCCACTTTAGTGAGCATATGTATGTATTCTAACATGTTTGAGTTAAAGTAGAGAGAAAGAGGTTGAAGAGAATATACCCAAGATGAAGAGGACATAGGTCTTTGATCTGGTATATGCAATGAAGAAGCTAAGGTAGGACATGAAGAGGACACAGCTCTTCCATCTTTGGAAGCTGATTGCAATCTCACCATAAACATGTTAGCTGTAGACAAACACGTTAGGAAAAAAGTGAAAAAATAGACATGATAAAACCTGTAGACATGACATAATCTAATCAGATAAAAGACAACAATGATAGGTATGGCTAGCAAGCTAGAGACCACACAAAAAGTAGATACAAAGACACTTGATAGAAAGAAAATCTGCAAAGGAGGACAACCCATATCACAAAAAGGCGAGACAAATATAATCAAGTTGCCCCCAAGATAGATGATGAGATCGTAAGACATCAAGATTTTTAAGACATTACTTTTGAAAAATGATAAGAAAATAATTGGACATGATAGCCCCCCCTTAGAATGATCTGTGCTACGTAGAGGAGCATAGGTCATTCTAAGGTGAAGAAAAGATAGAGAGAAGTCGTGGCATGACATACATGGAAAGAATTATTCATGGATTTTATCACGCAAGGGACAACACATAGAATCCACAACATCATTGTAGTGTAGGAAAATGCATACCCTTGCATTTTCACACTTGTTTGGGCCTGCCTTGTCATATTTATCTTTATTTATGTCTTAATTGGTCCTATTTCACATCCAAAAGCCTAATAAATTATATCTTTTTTTATGGATAATCCCGACAAACATCAAAGGATAAATGATCATTTAATAATTTTGGTTGTGTGTCCCTGATTTTTGGGTCGGGACTAAGACACCACCTAGGGCGTATTAGTACCCCTCAAGTTATTTTTTGGGATTTAATTTCAAATCTTGGTAGGATTTAGCCTCCTTTAATTAATAATTCCATGTGTCAGCTTGTTGTGGTGTAATTTTAGGATATTAAGCATGGATAAGTATAAATACAAGGTTCTTTCATTCATTTTCATCCTAACAACTTGAGTATTCATTCATAATAGAAAATTTGAGTTCACAAGAGAATTCAAGAGAAATTCATCAAGAATTTGGAGTCATCATCAAGATTCAAGCATCATTTCAAAGATATTCTTGCATCATGTGTGTTATTGAGCTAACATTTGTGATGTAGGGTTTTTATTCAAGAAAACAATTCAAGTCAAGATCTATCAAGCGTTCCTTTGATTCAAGATCTACATTCAAGCTAGCCACTTCATACAAGTTTGTAGATTTCATAACAAGGGTTTGGTGAGTTGCAACATAACACTTTGTTCATTCATCATTTCCCTCCATTATTTCATTTCCTTCCAAGGTTTAATTACCAACAAGGGGTTTGACCAAGGCAAACCCCCATTTACTAACAATCAACAAGTTTTTCCTCTCTTGTGTGTTTATATTTGTAGATTTAGGTTGAAGACTTGAAGATAATTTGAAGTGAAAAGTTGTGAAGTTGCAAATTTTCATAGCAAAGTTGTTATCTTCACAAAAACTCACCTATAGACCAAATCTGGAAGTTTCAGGACCTGAGGTTTGAGAAGAAGGAAGTGCAAACATTGAGCCTCAGGATCACATTCAGAGATTTCAAAAATTTAGATTAGGACTAAGACAACAGTAACAGTGTCTTAGTCCTCCCAAGGGTATTTTGCAGAGATTCTTTCAGATTCTGTTTCAACATTCGAAGATTTTGCATTTACCCTGAAAAACAACAGCAGGACTAAGACAACATTAAGGGTGTCTTAATCCTCCCTAGCATATTTTGACAATATTTTGACATTTCTAGAATCCTCATCACATTTATAGACTTCCCAGGTACACACATCCTAACTTGCTATTACTTAATTTTTTCATTTGCATTTATCATTTGTCTTGCATTGCTAGGTTTTGTGAGTTGAATGTTAAGTTGTCTTTTCCAAGCTTTTGCTTGGTGGTGAACCCTTCAAAGCCTAAATAACCCCCCTAGGCCTTCCTTGTTCTGAATTGACTCACCTTTGTGTTGATAATCAATCTAATTTGGGATCCTAGGGCATTATTGAATGAGAAGTGGAGAAGAGTGGTGTTATATGACCTAGGCCATAAAACACACATTTTTCACCACTATTCAATCACAAAAAGAAGAGATGAAGAAATCAAGATCACAGGGGGACCCAATTATTCAGGGTCATAACTTGTCATATATATAGATAGAATAATATTGTATAATATGTATGAAATGTCATCACCCCCCAAATAGGCTGGAACAAGAAGAGCACATGAAGATAAATAAAAATCTGGGTCAACATGGAAGAGGCCTTAATGTCTCGACGCTTTGCATCGTCCCTGAATTGAAAAAGAAAAGTTTAAGACAAATAGAAGAATGATGAAACAAATAGAGGAAGTGCACGAAAGAGTTTCTCTCTTGTATCCAAGTACCTACAATGGTATCAATGGTCCTCCAGGTGAGAGCACAAACATAAACAAACAAGCACAGGGGAACACAAAAAACACACAAATCTAATCTAAAGATAGAGAAGACGTATTGCTCTAGGCCGAAATCTCCAATAAGTCATCTTGCTCCCACTGTAGATCATCATAGGGGGAGGGAAGATGATCCTATAGTGGAGGGGTAGCAAGGGTAGTACTGAATGACTCACCTACAACAAGCGCTAAGGAGGAGGCCGCCTTGATGTCCTCATCAATAAGTTCCTACGAGGATAGCATCACAAACTTAGCAAAGATGGAAGAAAGTGTGGGAATTTCCTCCACTGAGTCGAACATACACTTATTAGGAGTGAGGTTTTGTGATTGAATAGAAGGAGGAGGATGAACTGGGGAGTCATTTACGACCTCTAGAAGAGGGGTAGTGACAAACTCTAGGGAAGGCGACACCATATCCATCACAAGAACGATACAAGATAGAGTGGAATAAAATGCAAAAGATGAAGATGAATTTTTGCAATCATCGTTTGGAACGAGGTCATGCTCTAACTACACTTAGGCAAAGGATGTGAAATCATTGCATCAAAAGTGGAAGAATAAGGAGAAGGATCCACAATAGAAACAACCTTTGTATGAGGCATGTCAATGGGCTCAGGGAAAGGAGGAAGATTTGGTAAAGAGGTGATGGCTCCACGGAAGGAGCGATGAACACTTGCACCCTCTTAGGGGGAGGTTCAACATGATCTATTTAGAAATTCAGAAGCAAGACAAAGGTTATCAAAACAAAAGAAGAGAGATGAATAGAAACAAAAAGAAAGGCAAAAGCAGGAGGAACAAGAGGCCCTCCCTCGATTTTGTACGAGGCCTCATGTTCCTAATCCAATGCTCGTTGGTGACGTTTATACTCATGCACAAGTTGGTTATGATGGATATGGACACCAAGGAGGGAAATTTGAGAAGAATTTAGGGAATCCTATTCAACCAGAGGAGTGGAATTTGCAGCCGTTTCCTATGGAAGAGCAGGCTCCAGGGGAGGAACGTGAGGAGCAGAGAGAAAGGCAGGGGTCTCAACAATGAGCTCCTTTCTTTTGGATGCTTTTGTAATAGGTGGAGAAATGGGAGGAGGCCTTAGAGGTTGAGATACAAAAATAATAGAAGAGGGAACAACTTCAGATGCATGCTTCCCCTTACCATAGAGGGTGGGTCGGGGAATAGTGGGAAAACTAGGAGTTGGAAGACCCGGTGTTTAGACTTCCACAACTTGGGCGCCTTTCCTTTTCTTGTGCTAGGCACAATAGAAGGAAATGAGGACACCACCAAGGGTTGTGAAGTTGTAGAGGAAGAAGAAGGAGAATTTCTAAGGGCGATATATTGCTTGTCCTTATCCTTTGAAGAAGAAGGTGCAGAGGACAAGGCACACCGCTATGCACATAAAGGCCTTTATGGAAATCACATGAGAAGAAGATGGGAAAACAAAATTAGGGGCCAAGACCCATATTATACCTATAATAGGTGATTAGGTGGAAAATAAGGTTCATCAAAGTGAAATGAATCAAGATAATGAACCACTAAGGTTTTCCACACAAATCATTATAATTATGAGAGCCAAAAGATGCAAATAACAATAAAAAACTAACCCTAACTGTTACAACAACTATGAGGGGAGTTTTGAGAGCTTGAAATGATGTGTACCTTGCTATAAGAAGCCTATTTTTAGGGCACAATTAGGGTTTCTAAAATTGAGATCTAGGTTATTTTCTTCAATGTTTGCACTCTCAGATTCCTGGTTGTCAATTCTTGAAAACCTGTAATAAATTTTGTAGCTTCAATTCTTTGTTCTTGCACTATGAAGGTCAATCTTGCAACTTGACAACTTTTGTAATTTTGCTTCAAAAATTTTCTCCACTGGATCTTGAACTTGTAAATCTACAAACATATAATCAAGAGGAGAAAAACTTGTTTATTTTTAGTGAATAGGGGTTTTCCTAAATCAAACACCGTTTAGGTAATTAAACCAAATGATGAAATAATGAAATTGAAGCATGAATATGAAATGATGTAATGTTGATACCTTGGATGTTGTCTTGGAAGATAAATTTGCAATATAACATGTAGTGGCCATGAAGAATGTAGATCTTGATCCTTGAATAATATGTAAACAATGCTTGCAAGTAGACTTTAATGCTACATCCACTATCTTAACTCAACAACATGCATGAATGCACTAAAGCCTTGTCACGATGAAATGATCTTGAATTGATGGAATAAAACCTTGATAATCTGCCTTGAAATGCCTTTGAAAATGTTCTTGAGGTACTCTATAATTCTCTCTTGAAGTTGCTAAGATATCTTGTAAATTTTTTAGGACAAACAATGTGAATTAACCCCATATTTATACTAAATCAAGAGATTAACCCCAAAATTCAAAAAATTCAAGCCGACAACAAATTTGGAAACAAACATTATTAAAATACCACTACAATGAAATTCAAAAAGAGGGTCATCACTAAGGGAGGACCCATTCGCCACCTAGGGCTAATGGGTCTTGGCGCTGTTTTCCAGGACCTTGCCTTTTGGGAATGAAAGTACATAAAAAATCTATGTAGAATTTGCAAAGAAAGGGGGGTCCTATAGAGGGAGGACCCATTCACCACCTAGGGAGAATGGGTCCTAGCACCAATTTCTAGGACCTCAAATTTTCCCAATTAAATGTTATGTAATTTAAATTATGGGTTTTGGGATAGATCTTCGGAAGGTATCACAAATAAGGATTGAATTTGAATCAAAGGGCCAGTTAACTCTAATTAACCACAATTAATTATTGAGACCCTAGATAAGTGTCAAAGTATGTTGCAACACTTTACAACACCATAAATAGGGTACACATTAAGTACATTTTATTAAAAAGGTGCCTAAGATCAATGTGAATGTGTTACAACACATTACAACATTAAACCTAGGCAAAATTAGGTTAATTCAATGACAATTATTCCCAAATAAAGTAAGGAAAAGGGATACTTTTTCTATTACTATAATAGGCCTTGCAGAATAAATATCCATGAGGCGAAAAATGTCCAATAGGGATGGGCCAAAAATGATGCAGAGAGAAGCCCCCACGTGACACAAATGGTTTATACCTAGTTTCCTCGATAGTAAGCACTGTTTCGTCATGAAGAAATTTTAGAAGTTTATGGACAATTGAAGTGATCATGTTCATGGAGAATAGCCATGGAATACCTAGTCTTACCCTAAATAGGTCCGATTTAGGAATCACAACAAATGAAGCATCGATAAACTTAGGTCCAACAAGGACCAAAAAAGAGATAGAACCGATAGGAGTCACAAAAAAGCCATCATGAGTATGGATGGTGGTCTTCGAATCCTCATATTTATCCTTATGTAGATTATTAATAAAGAGGGTCTCCTCCGTAATGACATTATCCCTACTAGCAGGGTCAACCATAACACCAATTACGATATTTCTATTGACCTGAGCTGGGATGTATAATAGAGAAGGTTCCCTATTCAAAGGCAAGTCATGTGGTGTGAATGTAATGTTAGGAATTTTTTCCACACGACTTGAAGGAGGAATAGAAGTGAACAAGACCATGTTCACATACTTAGAAGGGATAGGATCAACAAATGAAGAAGCAGTTGTTATCAGGTTAACAGAATGGGAAGGGAACAAATATGTGTATATTTATAGCTGGTTGTTTTGCTTGGCTGAATTTTATTTCTTACCATCAAGTTGGATGGTACCATTATCTATGTCATCTTGGATGCAATTTCTAAAATGCACATAACACACGATATCATGACCAGGGACTCGATGGTATTGACAAAAATTTTGTGCATCATACTAGCTCAGATAAGGCTTAGATAGTGGTCTCATATTTGGGAGGGAGATTAAGCCATCTTTTAATATTTTCTAAAGAACATTAGCATAGGACTTAGATAGTTTTGTAAAGATTCTATTTCATCTTGCAAAGTTCTTTTTGATAGGAACAAATACCATGTTTGCTACTACTTTATTCTTTCTTGTTTCCCCATAAATAGACACAACTAGCTGATTATTAGGATGGGAGGATGAGGAGGGACCCTTGTACTATGTCACTGTCTACTGATATTCACAGAACGCAACACACATATGAGAAAATGAAGGTTATTTAATCAAGAGGAACTTCTCTCTTAGTGATGACAACAGGTTTCTAATGAATACATGCTGAACATCAAAATATGACATACCATAAGAGATTTGGGAAAATGAGGATTGGTATCGAGCAATGAAATTAGTTGCTTTTTCATGAGTTCTCTGCTTGCAACAAATGAGATTGGTGAAGGTGATATTCAGACCAATGTTTTCCTAAAACCACTGTAAGAACTGATTAACCAATTGGTTGAAAGAGAAGATGGAGATGTGAGGAAGTGATCAATACCCCTCCAAGGCAACATACTTAAGGGATCAAGGGAATAAATTTTCGAGCAAAGCATCTTGATGGATGAAATTAGTACACATGGAAGTAGAGAACGAGACATGGGTTTGTGGGCCACCTCTACCATTGTACTTATCAAACTTAGGAATTTCTATCCCTTGAGGTATAGGAGCATTCAAAATAGCGAAGGCTAGAGGATTGCGATGATAGTACAATTGCAAGGTAGATTGAGAGGTAGAACTAGTCAAGTTAGCCAACTGCAATTGCATCTATCACATGTTTTGTAACAAAGCATTACAAACAAGATTTGTTGATAGAGCCTGACTAGTTGAGGTGCCAAAGGTATGGTTTTTGGATACAGGGACTTCGAATCCCAAAGGAACATGATTTACTCTGATCAAATGATCATCTCGAGGAACAATATTGGTAGTATTAGCAATGGTAATAGAGGGCACAAAAGGGACAATGTATAGCATATGCATAGACACTTCAAACATTGAAACATATAACTGGGCGCTAATGATTTCCTATCGGATGTCCTGAGGGTTACCCAAGACAAAAGTGTATGAGGGGAAATTAGTCTCCACTATGTTAGCTATTTGTCAGAGTAACTCAAGGCCTCTATGATCTAAGATATGAAGATCCCTTAGATCGTTAATAAGAGGAGCAACTTGATTGTAGGTATTATATTTGGCTAAAAAATCTTTAAAATCTCCAAATATCTCTTCCAAATAATAGATCTACTCAATGAGAACCTTGAGAGAAAATTCACAATCTATGGGAGAGGAAGATTTAGGAGGGGTGCTTGGTCGAGGATTGGATTGAACTTCAGTTAAAGGATGATTAGAATCAAAAGAGGCGTAAATCTAGATGATAGTCCCATAGTGAATTCCTCAAAATCAGGACCTTAGCAAGAAGGATTGAATTGTCTCCTACAACCCATATCTAAGTGCCGATAACTTCTTCTAACTATGCGCCTGAAGGTAGTGGACTAAGTCGTGAAACTCATAAAAGCATCACAACACTCAATCTAATACATGTCCAAACAAGAGAGAAGAATTTTTTTAACCAAAGATTAGGTAAGGATAGCTTCTCGTCAGGTTCACCAAAATGTAGAGGAGAAAAATTGACACGCCTCCTCATTGAGGGTGAATATTCCTTGACTACCTCAAGGGAAAAGCTCTGGTGACAAGGATGAAAGGGCAAGGGAGTTTTGGGTTATATTTAATGTTTTATAATGATATAAGGGGTAAGAGTTTTAGAGACCAAGATGTGATAGAGCTTGCAAGAATGAAAGAATGAGAAGAAAGAAAGAAGAAAAGGAATGCAAGAGAGAGTTTTTGACACGTATGCAGCCACATAGGTGTTACACTTTGCAAGAAGGCAAAAGTGTAACATCCCAACGACCATAGAATTAGGAATCTTTTAGGGACGTTTGCACGACACACATACATCTATGTGTTGCACTAGAATTCATGACAAAATTAACTTAAGCAATCGAAAGTGAAGTGGTTAGGGACAACATTAAGGTTAGGTGAAAGGGGGATTGCATTATCAAATTAATTAGGCTAAAGGGGAGGTTATGGAATGCAAAATTTCACGGGGTGCAATTTTTGGTATTACACAATTTAATTTATACAAAAATCTTGTCATAATCATATTATATGCATAGTTGTAGGATGAGGAGTCATTTAAACATCTATAGTAATCATTGTAAAAATTGTATAACCTTCATTGTACATATATGTAATAAGAAGGACCACTTTGTAATATATTTCATAACATTGTAGTGACCTTTAATAGTAAGGAAGATCATTCATGGCAGTAGTGTATGTTCTAGGATGTTTCATTGCAATTCCTAAAACATAATTGTATGAAACATAAAAGGGTTGAAGAAGTGGCCTCCATAGACTTGGGCACTGGATGGGCACTAATTTGGGTTTCAAAAATATAGAGCATCATCACCTTTTTATTTGTAATACTACTCATGTTTGAGCATCACTATGGAGATGTGAGAGTGTTTTATTCAAATCAAGCATAAGAGGCCCATATACACTTAGATCGGTACTACCTTCTACCTAGAGGTACTTGTGTTGGCCATCACTTAGCTTCCATGAGGAGCATGTTGGTGTACTATTCTATTGCACCTTGTATTAAGTTTACTTAGGTAATCAATATTATTTGGTTAAATTAGGAAATAAGAGAACATGCCATCTCCTTATTTATGGGAGCATGTGCTACCCTTACCTCATTCAACTCCTAGATTGATAGTAGATAGGTGTGACATCTCCCTCATTAAGATTTCATTTGACACCTTTAACTCTACATTTGATTCAATCATCTATTTTACTACTCTCCTCTAGGATATTTACCACCTTTATTTGAGCATTCCTAGAGCGTATATATTGTAGTATGTTTTTTTGTTTTATAGACCTTGAATATAGATATGGAATGTTATTACTATTATTATTTATATTTGGATTTATTTTTATCTTGTTGTTCTTGGGTATAACTATTGTGTTTATGTAAAATTGTAACAAAGCATGTGAGGGGGTTTTGTTCGAATCAATTGTATACAAAGGTTTCAAAGATGGAGGTGAAGCTTGAAAGGAAGAAGGTTATTTTTTGGTCTTTGAGTATTCAACTCTTCTACTTTTAGTATCTTTATAGAAAGCTCAAGATTCTCCATGAGTACCTCCTAAGATGAAATGATTTTTTTCATATTAATATTTTATGACATTTGGATCAATCTTAGCCGTGAAGAATTTTTACTTTACCATGATGTATTTGTAAATATGAAGATGATATGGATATAAATTCCAAGTATACCTCTAGTATTGAGCATATTAAATTCATAAATATAGTTATTTATTGATGATATTATGGGATCAAATAGGTTTTAAATTCTACATAATTACTCACCCTAATCTGACTTTGATATATTTTAACCCAAAGCATGCAAGGATTGGTTCAAACAACATGAAATTGATAAGAAATCTATGCAAAACCCATCTAACTTAATCCTAAAGTAAATCTACATTCATTTATGGGACTTCATAATTTTCTAATCTTTGAATATCAAATAAGTTGCTATTATCAGTAGATCAATGTTGCATTTACCTTTTTTTTCTATAATAAGGTTGTAATGTGTAGTTCCAAATTAAATTGGTATTAAGACATGCTAGTGAAAAATAACTTGGGTATCTTTACAATAATTTGGTCTAGTTTACTTACAAACCTATGTCAATTATGAGTAATTCAACATTTAAGAACCTTAGGGAAACCTCCCATAAGCTAGTAGAGACTGAAGCGTAGAAGAGGAGACCCTCTCTTGTTAAGGGATTGAATTTCATTGTTCCCTTATTTTAACCATGATGTACCCATGTCCTTGGGGGAATACTTTTATAAGATCAAGGGGTTCAAGGTTTAGAGATCAAATTACCAATCAAATGACACCTTTTCAAGGGAGATGATGTTGTTGGGGTTCATTGATGACCTTTTAGAATTCTTTTCCTTTTTGAATTGTATCATTGCATTATATTTTACCTACTCAAAAAATTTACATTGCTGTAATTTATGTTGTCGTTGTTTCTTGGTGCATGTTTCTACTTGTTGGTGTAAATAGGTGTTTTACCTATCTAGGTCCTATTTACATGTTGAAATGAAAGAAAAATAGGGGTTTTGGTTTTTTTTATGAAAATTAGGGGTGAGCCAAATATGGTAGGAAATGGACCTATTCTCATTCAATTCATTAGGAAATGAGATCCACACCATGAAATGACTAACAACCTTGAGGTGAATCAAGTCAAAGTGTGAATCTACTGATTTCCTTTTTTTGCAAGGACATGGGTCTTGATTAAACAACACTTTGGGGAGAAAGATTAAAAATAGAAAACTAATTCCAAAATAAAATCTACAAAGTGCATCTAATAGATTAACCTCAATACTGATGGAACCAAAAATCAAATTACAGATTTGAGGGAGGTAAGAAGGTACGTACCAATCACCAAAAGTGCTTTTCTAAAGCTGACCTGGGACTCATTTGCCCAAGGGCGAATGGGTCTTGGTTTAGGGTTGTATTCCAAATTTTGGGAGCCTTTGCTACATATTTGAATCTCTCAATTTTCCCAGGTTTCAGGTTCAGAGTGCCATAAAGAAATTCTACAATTTATGTGAGATGACAACTTTTTCAACTTTGACAATTTCTTCGATTTTTCTCTTCAAGAGATCTCCAATATTTCTTCCACCTAAATCTGCAAACACAAATCAAGTGGGAAAAATGCTTTGTTTATGGTGAATGGGGTTTTCCTTGGTCAAACCCTATTTTGGTAATCAAACCTTGAAATAAAATGAAATAGCATGAAAGGAATAATGAATTAACAACTCTATGTAACAACTCACCAAACCCTTGAATGAACCTTGGAATGTAGATTTGCAACGAGCATGAAATGGCTTCAATGGATGTGGATCTTGATTTTGAAGATTGATTTGAAATAATGATTTGAATGCTTGAATGGATCTTAAACACTACATCAACATATTAGCTCAAATAACATGCATGATACAAGAAGACTTTGACATGATAATAGGATCTTGATTGCTACAATAATTCTTCAATAAATTTTCTCTCGAATGCCTTGAAATTCTCTTGAAATCTCTAGATTGCTTAGATCACACTTGCTCATAAAATTGCTATCTTGAAAATATTAGGTTGGATAGATGAAACTTAGTGAAATGACCTTATATTTATAGGTATGTAACATTAATTCCCAAAATTCAAATAACACAAGCTAGCATGTGAATATAGATTTGAAATTATTAAAATACCACCAAAAACATAATTTAAATTAGGGTCCTAGGTCTAAGTGAGGACCCATTCGCCCATGTGCGAATGGGTCCTAGGTCACTTACCTAGGACACACCTTTCTCAATAAGTGTTATGCTATGGCATTAATGAATGTCAGGTTTTCATCTTCGGAAATTATAATTAATTAGGCTTGGATTTGAATTAAGGGGGCCAATTAAGGAAAATTAACCTCAATTAATTAATAAATCCCTAGATAAGTGTGAAAGTGTAAAGAGATACACTCCACAACACTAGAATAAGGCACAATTAAGACCATTTTATTTAATAGTGCCCAAAAATTAATGTGAATATGTAAAATACGTATTACAACATTAAATTAAGACATAATTAAGTTCATTTTAATATTAATTCCCAAATTAAGCGTGAAAAAAGGATACTTTTTCCTACACTATATTTAGCCCCCACTTTAGTGAGAGGATGACCCCATGTCAAACTCACACTAAAGTAGACATTCAAGACACATATGTGTGTAGCAATGAAAAGGATTCTCAATCATACAACATCAAAGACTTAAAGAAAAGGGAAGGTGGATCAAGCCTCGACTGTCCAACATGATATGGAACACATCTAAGCTGTTTGTCCAATACGTTCACAAGAAGAAATTGATGTCTACTATGCAAACAAAACACATGTTCACTCGAGGCTAATGGAACTGTTGTCAATTCAGATTGCACCCGAACGCTTGAATAGTTAAATTCAACAATCTGTTGAAACATGGAATAATTCTCAGGCCTGTGGGTTGCCTAAAACTGAGAATCAATCTCCAGAGAGGGCTGGTTCCCTGATAAAAATCCCCTAAAATCTAATTGACTTGGCTGGGAAAGAGGTAGAAAGACTAAGTCTGAATTCTAAACTATGAAACTTTTAATTTATGGTGATGCACTGAAGAATCCAACTTGCAGACTTAACTCACAGAACAATTACTCACTATTTTCATTCGCACAACTAGATCTGGAAGTTTAAACACTTGAATATTTTAAACAAAGGCTATTAAAGAAACAATCACAGAAGGGAAATATGATTTCCACAACTAGACTGTTTGTTTATCGATTAACACAATGTTTAACCAGTGGATTTAAACCTGGATGCATACAGAATTCACTAAGGAGACAAAAATATTTAAAGGTTTCAAAAACTGCAACACAATAATTACTTCGATCAATCCCACATGACAAAGATGCTTGAAACTTGAAGGCAAATTCTAAAATACTGAAACTTGAAGGAATTCTCTGTAATAACATGATTTGAACCTATAAAAAACACTGCTGTATTAATCTGTAAATAAATGCTGAGTTACAAGATAGTCTTCTTTGCTGAAGGCAAAGGCAGAAAACAAGAACTAGATTGAAAAAGATAAACTTTTTCAATATATACAAAAAAGGCACTCCAAAGTGCATGAATAGTAACTGAAAGTCATCAAAAAGTGAAAAGATGACAATTACAATGTGAAATCCGAGCACAAGTGAAAATCCCTGAAAAAGTGGCTCAAACTCATGCAAAAATGAGTGAACACCAACTCAAACTGCGACCATAAAGCGTGTAACTGATCTGCAACTCGAACTGGACTGAAAATCCCTGAAAAAGTGGCTTAAAGCATGTGAAAATCACCTCATTTGTATCAATCCGCCCATGCACATCCTTCTCATTAAGTCTTTAGTTAAAACTGATGTAGAACTGGAGTAATACATATCTTAGCTTTACATAACGTTCTTATTTGCATTTAGATGATAAATTAATTAAATGATTTATTTCATCATTCAATTAATTTATTTACATTATTTATGCAAATAAGAACAAAGAATAATAAAGCTAATTTATTTCATTTCATATTATGATCTTCAAACAATAATTATAACTCAGCTTCAAAAACATTTATTTATTTGCATTTTAAAATACTAAATTAATTAAATGATTTAAGGAATATCATTTAATTAATTAGTTTACAAGATTTAATGCTAATGCAAATAAACAAATAAGAACAAGGCCGACCACTTAACCATGGAGAATAAAAGACAATGATTATTGAAAATCATTTGCAAAAGTATCAAAATGAATTTAGGGCGAATGAATAAGGCAAAACATAAACCCTAAAATCATTATGTCTTTTGACTTTTGAGAAGCTTCTGGAGGAAGTCTGCCGCCAGGAGAGGGTTTGAAGCTAGAAATTGATCATTTCTTGTCATTTTTAGCCATGAAGAACTTCAAATCTGATCATTTCTGGGCGAAATAAGAGCAAAATGACGTTTTTCAAAAATGTAGAGGCACTTTGGGACACAATTTTTCAGTTCTAAATGAGGTTCTTTCATTTATCTAAGCTTTTGCTTTGAATCTGGGCACAAATCTTCATTATTTTGGCCGCCATTATCATCTGAAGTTTCAAACTTGTCAAGAGCTCTTCAAATTCGAATATTATGAAGATTTATGAGGTATTTAGAGATAAAAGTCTGGCTTTTTTTGCTTTTGACGAATTTATGAAAGTCTTTTGTATTTCTTGAAGCTGCTATAAACATCAGAAGTATTTTTTAGAGATTTAGAACAAACTTGCTTGAAAGAAAAACGAATCTGGTCTTTTTCTCTTTGAATCTGCAAAAGACTTCACTTTGTAAGCCCGCCATGAGGATTTTCCTTCTAATTTTCTGCAAAAGACTTCTCTTTGCAGCTCACAACAGATAAAATACTCCATTTAATCATGAAAATACAACCACGTTTTTCAAAATCTGGGCATTCTCCTCTCATAGAAATCTGAATCTGATTCTGTTCATAAACAACAAGCTTTTAAACTCAAGATGAAATTCTTCAATATTTTGGAAATACAGCCATGTTTCTCTAAATCTGGGTTTTTATAAATTTCATAGTTCTGATTTTCTGTTTTAAAAGCAAGCTTTTAAATTCAAAATTGCATTTTTTGTGTTTCTGTTGGCTTTAGAAATCTGAAACTTCATCATATGATCTTTGGAGAACATGAAATCTTGATTCACTGTCTTGTGACACCTTTGAATATTTCTGATAAAATATTTCTGATTTTTATCAAAGTGCTGTTTATAAATGATAATTGCTTAAATCTGGACCTTTCAAAGTAATGACTTTGCATCCACCTAATCATATTCCGAATTGATGAATCATGAAAGTTTTTTTGTTTTTCTTCTGTCTCACTCATTCAATGATGCTTTTCCAGTCCTTAATGACTATCATAACCTTTTGTAACCATATACTTATCACCATAAAATACTGAAGCAGCAATCTTTGTCATTTAACTAGCTCTGTATCAGCAATACTAAATGGCTGATCACTTATAAAATGCTGCTCTTTTATTGAATACAAATCTGTCTCTTATATATGACTGCGAAACTTTTATGATTGCTTGCAATGCAAAATATAATATGGAAATGCTACCCTCACTAAGATGCTGAAGTTAAACCACATACAATACTGTCCTCATGAGACACCTTTAAAATCTTCTGTAATTGATATGAGGGCGTTTGATCCTTCCTTGATATGAAGAGCAAAGTTATGCAGTATGCTCAAGCTGCTTTTCCTAAATCTGTTCGAGATAAAGCTGCTTATTTGACTATTTCTTAATTTCAATAGCTCTTTTGATGACTATTTTGACAATGTTAAAGAACTCTCATATGTAACTTGAGAGTGTATCCTTTCGATATGCCGGGCTCAACCCTTGTGGGAGCCCGTTTTACTCCACATATCTGATGAAATGAACTCGAACATGATAAACCTGTTCCTGCACATTGAAACAAACATGTTAGCAAAATAAAAGAACCTGAAAGTTTCCATTGATTTACATTCCCTCTTCTCTGATTTTTTGCAATTATCTGATGAATGCTCGGTTTAATGCAAATTACATTTTTGTCTGTAGCATAGGCGTAAGGCAGAAAGTAATTCACCATTGCTTAGAGTAAAACTCTAATACCATTTCCTCTATGATTTTGCAGGTACACGGAGCGACGAAGTTAGGCTGCAACTGCTTGGAGGCACGACGGCTAGAAGCACCAACGAAGTGATTCATCATTACAGGCAATGATGAATTGCTTCTCTTTTTTTACGCTTATGCTATTTTTAGCAGTGTAGCTTGTGTATTTAAATTTTGTATTCATCTCTTGATTGTCAGAAACAACTCAGTTACTCTCACGGCTTGTGCGAGATTCAGCATTTCACAAAATGAATAAAAGTATCATTATGCAAATTTTCTTAATTTTTTGTTTTAAACATTTGCACAACTTACTTATGACACATATGTAAGATGATCTCAATGATGATCAATGAACACTCAATCAGCAAAAATATAAAAATTTATGTACCTATAATTGATGGATTTCATCCAGCTCTACCTGTTTGAGCTCGGAGTGAAAAATAGGTAACAGGAACCTCAGGCCGTCCACTAGGTGAGCCCCCAGGAAAGTGGCTTAGTGAGAAAGTCATGCTAGGTCTACAGGCTCTCACTGTACTCACCATACCAAAGCTATCCTTTTGATAACTCTGATAGGGTGCCACACACACTAAGGCTTCAAGCTTCACAAGGTTAACGAGTTGTATTATGCCAAACACTTATGAACAAAATAAAAATAAATATTTGTTCAAAGGGTTTTTGTTTAATTTGTGTAAGGTCTCTTCTTAGGGATGATTGTGCCTAATGTCTCCAAGAGAGGATAAGTCCAAGAATAAAATATTTACAACTTAGGGAATGCAACACATAACCTCACCACTAAAAGGAAAGTCATACACTAAGAAATAACATGCTCTCGGAGGACATCAAACCCAATCACACCACCAAGAAAAGGACACATCACAAGAAGAAAGAAAATCACACAAAGAAATATGAGTGTCAATGCCAAAAATTTCAAAAATAATAATACCAATGTATGCCTCCACTCTAAAGGAATTGCTATACCATTGTTGTGAGCAATCAATTTAAAGTAGCAAATAATCAATGCTAATCAATAAAGAGGACATGAGAGCTTACTCAGAAAGCCCTATGCCAAGTCATATGTTTCCAAATGAATCTGCATCATGTAAAGGGGTTGCCCCCAAAATTAAATCCCAAAACACATCAAGGATCCAAAGATTCAGGGTCAGTGTATCTTTGCTACATTGTGTTATAGAGCTTGGAAACACCATCATTCCCCAAATACTCGCAAAACAAGAAGAATGACACATAGAGAGCGAAAAAAAGAAAAAAATTTCGGGTCAACATGGAAGAGACCTAAATGTCTCGATGCCTTGCTTCATCCCCAAAAGGAAAACACATGACAAATGAAAATATAAATTTTTTACGACATAGAAGAATGTAGATACAGATAGAGGAATGCACATAAAGAGATATACATCAAATAAAACAATACAGGGGATCACATTATGCAGATGCAATCACACAAAGAAACATGTAAAAGAAAACAAAGAAAAATGCTAGTAAGGAACATGTGAGTCAACCTATAGTAGGTCATCTGCATCCCAATCTTGTTTAGTATATGCAGAAGGCAGACAACTAGCCAAAGGGACAACATCAAGTGTCGAAATAGGACAAGGCTATCTAACCCCTTTCCCCCACTAAGTGCAGGGCAAGGATGAGTTGAGATAAGCGATGAGAATGAGCTCCTCGCAATAAAGAAAATGATTTTCAATGAATGTTAAACATGTAATATTGAGTATATTATGATCCTATAACTATTACATGGCAAGGAGCAAAGCCCATTCTTTAGTCAAGATGGATCCCTAGGGGATCTAAATCTCTCCAATATTCCTTTAAAAACATGACACTTATCAGTGTGATGTCCAAAGAATCTATGATAGGCACAATATGGTTTATTTTGATAAGTTTTCTTTTCCGTTAGATTTTCACATTTAGGTGATTAGGTGATTAATCCCCAATGTAAAAGAGTGTAAAAGGCCTTCTTAGTCTTGGATATCTTTAATATGTCATCAAAGGATTTAGGTAGATCAAATATATCTTGTAGTTGAAATTTTTGATGTGCATGTAGTTTGAGCTTCTTCTTCTTTGGTTTAATAATAGTTTGCTCATAACTCTCCTCTTCTAACTACAAGCTTTTCCTTTTCCAGAAAAGGATGCGTTAGGAGTAGTAAAGTGATTAGAATTTGTGTTTTCTTTTTTCTTATGCATGGAATATGTATTGGAAGCTAGTTGAGGAGGGGGAAAATTATTTTTAATGAGATGGACAAGGGTACATATGAATTCTATTCCTTATTCATGGTTAAGTAGTGTTCGTATGTTCCCTATGAGAGGAATGACATTAGGGACAATAGGTTTGGTTCTCACAAAGTCTTGCAATTTTTTTAATTCTTCATTTATCTTCCGTGTGTTTTGAGAGAATTAGCAACCATTGTTCCAATATCATGCACATTGTTTGTAGGTAGGGAAGTCATTGGAAATGAGGTATGAAGACTATGATCTATAGAGGGTCGATTATCAACACTATTAGTGAAAGAGTTGGAGCACCCAATATCCATGGTGAATGGTGTAACGCGGGATGAGACGAGTCTCAAACTACATCTCACAAAAATATTGTTAATAGGACACCAAGTTGTTATAAAGATCATACAAGTTTCACAAACTTAATGTAAACCCAAAATGGAAAGAGGGTGAAATGTAATGCAATGACCTAGAATGTAATATGTAAATGTAACTTTCAGATTCTAAACAAGGTAGTTTTTTTATTACACTATGCAAAAACCTAAAAATTGTCTTGTAAATGCAATTTTGAAATGAAACAATGCACTAAATTAATCAAATGAAGCTAAATATGATCAATTTCACTTAACAAAAATTCTGCAAATTGAAACAAAAAACAAAAAACAACAAAGTAGAATGCAAAAACAAATGTTTTAATGCCTAAAAAATTAGGAAATGGCCCTGATCAGGTACTCATTCGCCTAGGGGCGAATGGGTCCTAGGTTAGGGTTTTAAAAAATATTTTTACAAATTTATGAGTTGATTTTAGTGGTTTCTTGATTTTGATTTGAAACAGTGAGTTACAATTTGAATTTTTTGTGAAATTAAGGTTGAATGCAAATGCAAAATATGACAAAATGACAAACTAGGAGACCTAATTTGATGTGCAATTTTGTTTCAATTTTCAAATTCAAGTGAATGATGATGCAATTCTATGTAAATGATTTGCAAAATGACTGACTTTTTTGTATTTTTCATATTTAAAGAATGCAAAGATGCAATCCTAAAACCCCTAAATGAATGCAAACTAATGCAAGTTAAGCAAACCTAAATGAGACTCAATTCAATGCAATGAAATGAAACTGAATGCAAGATCTAAACCTAGGGTGAAAATGGACTCCAAAATCTGAAAAATGCAATGATCAAAATAAGGTTCACCAAAATGAAATGAAAGAAAAATAGGAGTTTTGGTTTTTTTATGAAATGTAGGGGTGAGCCAAATATGGTAGGAAATGGAGCTATTCTCCTTAAATTCATTAGGAAAGGATATCCACACCATGAAATGACTAACAACCTTGAGGTGAATCAAGTCAAAGTGTGAATCTACTGATTTCCTTTTTTTGCAAAGACAGGGGTTTTGATTAAACAAGACTTTGGGGAGAAATATTAAAAATAGAAAACTAATTCTAAAATGCAATTTACAAAGTGCATCTAATATATTAAGCTCAATACTGATGGAACCTTAAATCAAATTGTAGATTTGAGGGAGGTAAGAAGGTATGTACCAGTCACCAAAAGTGATTTTTGAAGTTTACCTAGGACTCAATCGCCTAGGGGCGAATGGGTCCTGGTTTAGGGTTGTATTCCAACTTTCGGGAGCCTCTACTATAGATTTGAATCTCTAATTTTTTCTAGGTTTCAGGTTTGGAGTGCCAAAAATAAACTCTACAATTGAGTTTTCGTGAGATGACAACTTTTGCAACTTTTGACGATTTCTTCAATTTTCCTCTTCAAGAGTTCTCCAATATTTTTTCCACCTAAATCTGCAAACACAAATCAAGTGGGAAAAATGCTTTGTTTATGGTGAATGGGGGTTTTCCTTGGTCAAACCCTATTTTGGTAATCAAACCTTGAAATAGGATGAAAGGAATGATGAATGAACAACTCTATGTCACAACTCACCAAACCCTTGAATGAGCCTTGGAATGTAGATTTGGAACTAGCATGAAATGGATTCAATGGATGTGGATCTTGATCTTGAAACTTGATTTGAATGCTTGAATGGATCTTGAACACTACATCAACATATTAGCTCAAATAACATGCATGATGCAAGAAGACTTTGAAATGAAAATAGGAACTTGATTGCTTCAATAATTCTTCAATAATCTACTCTTGAATGCCTTGAAATGCTCTTGAAATCTCTAGAATGCTTAGATCACACTTGCTCATAAAATTGCTAGCTTGAAAATCTTAGGTTGCGTAGATGAAACTTAGTGAAATGACCTTATATTTATAGGTATGTAATATTAATTTCCCAAAATTCAAATAAAACAAGCCAACATGTGAATATATAGGTTTCAAATCATTAAAATAGCACTAAAAACATAATTTAAATTAGGGTCCTAGGTCTAAGTGAGTACCCATTTTCCCATGGGTGAATGGGTCTTAGGTCACTTACCTAGGACACACATTTCTCAATGATAAGTGTTATGTTATGGAATTAATGAATGCCATGTTTTTCTCTTTCAAAATTACAATTAATTAGGCTTGGATTTGAATTAAGGGGGCCAATTAAGGAAAATTAACCTCAATTAATTAATAAAGCCCTAGATAAGAAAGTGTAAAGAGGTACAGTCTACAACACTAAAACTAGGCATGATTAAGACCATTTTATTTAAGAGGGCCCAAAAATTAATGTGAATATGTAATACATATTACAACACTAAATTAAAGTATAATTAAGTTCATTTTAATATTAATTCCCAAATAAAGTGTGAAAAGGGATACTTTTTCATACACTACACATGTTAAGTCCACTTAGGTCCTAGGAAGGAATCTTTCTAGTTAAGAATTTGTTGTCACTTATCTTTTGGTATTTAATGCTTGCCTCCTAGGTCATTTAATGTTGTCTCATGTTATTTAATTATGACAGTCATTTAATGCTAGTACATCATCACACTTTGCATATATAAGTAAGGCAACATATGTACACTGTAACACATTCAATCTGGCAATCTTACATCCATAAACATAACATGATATTTTTTCCATTTCTCTTGTGGAAGTTATTGCTGTCTTGCAAGTGATCCTAGGGTGTTAAGGATTTCACCATAAACTCCTATGTGGTATCATAGCTTTAATGCTGTAGACTTCTTCCCAGATCTGAGAGACCTATCTTGGCCTAAAATTTTAGTTGGGTGTAAGTTGGGGTTTTGTGGACTTCACCATTGAATCCAAGGTGTCAAAGGAAGTCAGGGTTGCCTTTCGTTTTGTCAAATTTCATCATGTTTTGATTGATCTACAAGGGTTTGAAGAAGGGTTTCAGTTACAAAATCTGAGAGGAGGTAGTTGAATTTTTAGAGCACTTTGGTCCAAAATCGCCCCTACCATTACATATGGATGGCCCAAAAACCCCAAGATCAACTGTCAATTTGTCGATTTTTGACATCTTTGTTCGAGGGAATCAAGCATTTTTTGGCATAGTTAGTGAAATTTGTACGATCGTACAGATCAATATTTGGATGTATTGTACAGTTTGATGCATTAACAATTTGTCGATGGTTGTACCTTCTGTGCAGGGGTTGTACTGGTTGGTTGGTGTAATCTCTACATTTGTTTGTGCTACATCGTACCGGTCTACGTATGGTATTTGTCCCCTATCAAATCATTGTATAACTGCATTAGTTGTCAGCATGGGTAGTATGAAATATTTATTTATCACATTATATATATACTTAAAAAAAAAAACCATTGATCTCAAGAGTTTAAAAAAACCCTTTTTGCGGGTTTAAACCTCTCGCGACTAGTGTTGGTGCAGGCAAGGGCTAAGCACCTAGGGGTGGCATGACTTATGGCCCATGCCCCCTCCTTCCCCCCCACCACCACTCGCCCTAGCGACACCATTGTCGTTGGGTGGCAGGGTATTTTTAATATATTTTTTTAAATGTTGTGGTCATATGAAGAACCAGGGGCCAAAATTTTTAAGCCCCTAACCCCCCATTTTTTTTGTCGAAGGCTGTAATAGCCCATTTTTTCAAATGATGATAACTTGAAATATAGGAGGATTTTTTTTTTCAAACAAGATATCATCATAAGTTGGATTTTTCCAATTTTGTAGTGGTGCAAGTTATTTTTCAAAATTTTGCAATTTTTTGGCATTTATTATTGTTTGAAGTTAGATCATCATTTTTGGCTCTCGAGCTCATAAAGTTTTTCCACAATTTCTAATTTTCACAATTCTTGTGGTGTTGGAAAGGTATTGAGGAGCTCTATCACACCATCCATGCACTTTTTTTTGTATCTATCCCAAGTATATCATTATTTCAATTTTACCCCGATGAGTGTCCTGGAGATTCCTTGGATATTTTGACAGTTGGTAGGGTTCAATTTTGATCTTTACACTTCATTTTAATATTAGAACAATGTTCTATCACCTATTTCTTCATTCAAATTCTATATTTTCTCCATATCAAGAGTGTTTCAATGTTCCTTGGCAATAGGTCTATTGTTGCTTTATCATGATTCCGAATTTAGTCCTTGAGTGACTCTAATATAGTTTCTAGCATCAAAATTATCTTTCCTTTTCTTGCCTAATTAAGGATTCCAGTGTTACTCCACCAGTGTGCTTCCATTATTTCTTTGCAACAGGTTATTTCATTGACGGGGGTTGAATGATCTCTTCTTCGTCTCTCTTATGGGGGTCTTTTTCCTCGAGAGAGTTTTTTTTTCTCTCATTCTTTATGGAGAGCATTATTGTATTTCATCTCTCTTTTGGGGAGCAATTTTGTCCCATTGGGTTTTCTCCTTTTGAATTTTATCCCACTGGGTTTTCTCCTTTTCTCCGTTTGTGAGATATTGCATTTGCATATGTACATGGGTACCTAACATGGCCTCATAGCCAAGACCCATCTTTGTGTCATTTACATATTAGTACTCCCTAATTTGTACTTAAGGGGATGTGTTGGTGTAAATAGTGTTGAACAAAAGTTGTCATTGATGAAGATGATTGATGTCGAAGGTTATCATTATGTCAAGGATTACTTGAACTAACATTATATTCCCCTTGACTTATCATTTTGAGTTATAGAGACTTGCAAAAATATATGTTATATTTATGGTTGTATATTATGGTTGCATACCTATCCATGTTGGTAATTGTACTGTCATATCGATCATATCACTATATCAAGAAATATACATTATTATTTTTATTGAGTGACTACCTTTAAGAAGTTGGTGTGATTTCTATAAGTTGGTAATATCATGCATGTATCTATTCATACTATGACAATGGTGGTTCAAAAGACTGTATTAGAATGTTTCAACCCAATATTTATCAGGTTTAGTGTTTCTCAGGTCTCCCTTCTTGAGATGTTGTAGGCTCTATGGTTTGAAAGGAGAGTTCACATACACTTGTTCTATAATATTTTAGAGTTTTCAAAGGATATGTTTAGCATGCAAAAAGTTTGAAGAGATAGAAGGTTTTCTGTGCCTCTCTGTCAACCAGTTGGTGTTATTGGCCTGTGTGGTAACGACTAGTAGTGTGCTAAACTAAAATCTTGTGTGTGGAGTCAAGATAGGAACTGGTTAAGGTTCCTATGGTAGCAAAAGACACCATGTTCTTTTGGTGGTAACAAATTTTTATTTTGGATCGACTTGTTACACATTTCATGTAATTTGAATTTAGGTCCACCTTATGTTGTCCTGGCTTTTTGTGGATCCCTGGATGACATGGAAGAGTGTTAATGCAATGTCATGTATATATTTATTTTTTGTGTGGATGCACTATGTGATGTATGTGAATTAGAATTACATTGGTGTGAAGAAAAGCTGGTTACAGGTGTAAATTGAAGAGAAGGTGGTGAATAATTTAAGTAAGGTTGCATCCCAATTTATGCGTTATCATTAGAAGATCATATGAAGAGTAGAAGAGTGTTTGAGGCAACTCTTGAACATGTATGAGGTGTGTTCTATTGTATTGTAGATCTACAAGATTTATCTATATATTTTGATAGGACTGGTGTTTTACTTGTAGAGCTAGTGCTTAATTCATTGTATTGGGGATTGGTGTCTCTAGTAGGCTAGTGCCTACATATACATTAGGGAACTCGTGTCTCCGATAGGTTGGTGCCTACTTCATATTGTAAGATTCACTTGTATATTTTTGCTTTGTGAGGTTGGATTTGGATAGTAGATCCAAGTAGCTATAACCACCATGGTTTTTCCCATCTTCCATTTCCACGTATATCTGGTGTTCAATTGTGTGAATGTGTGCTCAATGCTTGATTAGTATTATTGAAGATTCAATTTGAATGATTTGGTATTTGTGTTGAAGTTGATAATTTTGATTTGATTAGATATACTGATACACCTCCATCTCAGTAGATTGAGTGCCCTTCAATTGGTATCAAAGTTGAGTTCCTTTGAAGAAGCCTAACAACTTAAGGTAGTTCTAGGATGGAACACTCAGTTGTTCAAGAAGGATTCTCTACAAATAAAGCACCACTCTTTGATGGATCCAATTTTGCATTCTGGAAAGTTAAGATGGAGTCCTACTTGATGGCTATAGGACTTGATATTTGGATGTCAATGTTAGAGGGATATGAGATTCTTAAAAACCCTCCTACGGATCAGGCCAGAAAGAGGGCTTTTGAAATTAATTTGAAGGCAAGGAATGCTATTTTATGTGGATTGAATAACTCTCAATTTGTGAAAGTTATGCAGTGAAAAACAACGAAGGAAATATGGGAAAAATTGCATACCATCTATGAAGATGATGACAAAGTCAAAGAGGAAAAACCGTAAACTCATAGATCTAAGTTTGAAAGCTTGAAAATGAAAGAAGATGAGAATATTTCCACATTCTTGCTTCGGGTTGATGAAGTTTTCAACTTTATCCGAGGTCTTGGTGAGGAATTGAAAGAAAAAAATATTGTGAAAAAGGTACTTAAATCTCTTCCTATAAGGTTTGATTCTAAAGTCTTTGCAATTGAAGAAGTTAAAGATCTGAATGTTTTGAAGATGACTGAATTGCATGGGATTCTAACTAATTTTGAAATGAGATTTGAAAGTGAATATTTTATAAGGAAAGAGGTTGCATTGATCAAGATTATGGAGGAAGCCAATTTTGTTAGAAATCTACAAAGAGGTTTCGATAAGTACAAAGGAAAGTTACCTTTTAAGTATTTTAATTGTGGTGAAATAGGAAATTTTATGGCTAAGTGTCCCCATAAGGTTTCTAAAAATGTTGATCAAAAGTATGGAAATAAATAATTTCAAAGAACGAATAAAGGTCAGTGGAAACAAAAGAGTTTCTACACTAATGAGGATGGCTACTCTTTTGAGGAAGAAGATGAAGATATCTTCGATGATGAAAATAAAAAAATATTCATGGATTTTGAAACTAATGAAGAAGATGCAAAAATGGATTTTGAAAATAATGAAGACAAATTAGATCTTGTGGAAGAATTGCTATGTGCCCGGAAAGAGATTAAGAGACTAAAGAAGAGAATTTCAAAAGAAGTGAAGGCTAAAGAAAAATGTATCTGTGGATCTAGAGAAAGTAGAAAAGATGATCGTTGAATTGAAGACCTAGACAAAAGAAGAAAAAAGGATTGAAGAAGTTGTGACCAAAAAAATATTGTCAAGAGACAAGGACTGTGAGAAACTTGAAGTAGAAGTTGTGTCGATAAGAAAAGAGCTTGAAAAGATGAATCAACAACTACAAATGAAGTTTGGAAAGAGTACTGAAATGCATTGGATGTTGTGGTTGTGTTGTTGATATGTGGTTTTCATTGATGTCAACACTATTAGCATTGGTGATTCTGAAGGCTGTATATGTCGAAGATATTGAGAAAATTGTAATAAATATATTACATGCAACCAATGAAGCTGAGAAGGTTAGAGTGGAGGAAAGTGTTGTAAGTTGATAATCAGGTGGTGCACATTAAAGGGTTTGTTGTTGAGTCTATCTAGTGTGTTGTTCAAAAGTTTCAGTGGTGCACATCAAGATTTGAGAAAGTTATGAAGTTATATGTTCCTACAGTCATTCTGTTACAGTAGTAGGTGTTCTTGGAAGAAGAGGATGAAAGTCTGGAAAATTTAGTTGTTGCATATGTTCCTATGACGTTCATGGATGAGTCTAGATCATGCTATATCAGTTCTATACATCCACATTGATTGGAGTGTTCGTGATCGGAGATTTTTTCGATGTATGCTCGAGTTTTCATGTTCTTGGCCGACCTGATGGTGGTAGTGTGTTGCGGATCCATGAAGATTAATCTTTTATTGTTTGGCATGTTTGAAGGTGTTTATTTGAGTCCTCACTATGTTGTGACCGACTTGCGTTGGTGCGCATTAAGATTTATTTATGTATTGAGGCCGACAATTGTAATTTACTCTTTATTTGTGGCTGATAGTGTAGTTGATGTAAATCCATGTAGCAGATATATAAGAGTGGCTGTTTTCCTTATTTTGGGGAATGCTTGAGGTGTGTATGTGAAGTACATGTGCGAATAAAGGTCAAATCATTCAGGAGCAGAGAAAAGTGTAAAAGAGATTGAGCAGAGTGTGAAGAAGGTTGATCGAAGTATATTTGTGCCTAACTCGAACTGTAATCAGGCTTGTGAAGAAGCTAATTTCTTAGTTCATGTTCATCAAATGGATTTAATCTGATTATTGTATGTAAGGAAGTGAGCCTTCCTCTGAGCAGTGTGCTCTAGGCAGTGTGCCTGAATGCAAGCACATTCCTTATTCATTGTTCATTATACTTCTAACAGGGTATAATCTTGTGGACTAACATCCATTGTGGTTTTTCCCCTAACAGGGTTTCCACATATAAAATCTTGGTGTTCATGTGTCTCTGATGTGTTATTGATTTATGCTTGCATTTTTAATTATCAGATCTAATATTAAAGGTTGATTAATGTTGAATAAGTTTGATTTTGGTTACAACTAATTCACCCCCACTCTTAGTTGTCTATCCTTGTTTTGCCAAAAAAATGCTAGATCGATCAGATATTGGGAATTTAGAGGTCTCCACATGTCAAAATTGGAATTGGTTTTGATGATCAGAAGAACAAGGTGACAGAACAACCAGTGAAGTCTACTAAAGCAAGTCTGGAAGTGACTAGTTCCAAAAGTACAAAATCTGAAAGAGTTATTACAAGTGATGAAAGCAAGACACAAAATGATGACTTTATTCAAGTTTAGAAGAGAAGAAGATCCGAAAGACAGGGATACAACACTAGGTTCAATTATTCTTTTTTTTTAATTATTGTTTTAATTACAATAATTTTGGTCATAAGGTTGTGGATTGTAGAAGCTTCAATAAGAAGTAACTATGTTAGCAATAATGCATTTCACCTCTATTCAATTTCAATATGCTACAAATGCAACAATTTTGGACACATTTCTATGAATTGTAGAAGAAATTTTGTGAGTCCCCCTCTATTGGAAATAGGAGGAAAAGGATTAGAAAGTAGAAGTCATGAATTAGATAAATTCTAGAAGAAGTTTCCAAAAGAGAGAAGGTCAAAGAAATCCATGATTGCTCAAACTGCACTATGTGCTCAGAAAGAGAGGAATCTATGGATCATAGACAACAGATGCTCAAGCCACATGACTGGAGATAAAAGTAAGTTCATGAATTTCAAAAAAATTGAAGGAGGCTTTGTGACGTTTGGAAATAATTCTATTACCAAAATCACCAGTAAGGGTACTTTAAGTCTTGATAGTGGTAGAACAAAAACTCATGATCTTTTGTATGTTGAAGGATTAAAGAATAATCTGTTAAGTGTTAGTAAAATGTGTGATAAAGGTTATAAGATATCCTTTAGTGCCGAAGGCTGTGAAATTAGGAAATCAAGTACTAGAGAACTAACTGTGGAAGGAAGCAGGATAGGCATTGACATATATCATCTCAGTGAGTTGAATGGATAAAATTGTCTTACTGTGCAGAGAGAAGAAAGTTGACTTTTACACAGAAGGTAGGGACATATTAATTTGGATGACATTGTAAAGATTAGCTCAAGAGGAATGGTCCATGACATGCCAAAGTTTAAGAAGCCTCAATCTATAAGCTGCAAACCATGTCAAGAAAGAAAACAGATAAGAAGTAGATTTCCTACTAAGGAATATTCTACCTCAAAACCATTGGATTTGGTCCATACAAATCTGTATAGATCTAGGAGGACAAAGAGTCTACAAGGAGACATGTATTTCATGATGCTAATAGATGATTACACTTGAATGACTTGGATTATTTTTCTAAAAGAGAATTCAGAAGCATTTGAGAAGTTTAAAGAATTCAAGGCATTAGTAGAAAGTGAAACTAGAAGAACAATCAAATTTCTGAGATCAAACAAAGGTGAAGAATTCACTTGTGACAAGTATGGAAAACTGTGTGAAGAGCATGGGATCCAAAGGCAATTTTATGCTCTTAGGACCCCACAACAAAATGGAGTTGCAGAAAGGAAAAATTGGATGGTACAGGATGGAAAGAACAATGTTGAGTCAAGAAAATATATCAGATATGTACTATAGAGAAGTAGTTTAGACTGCAATGTATATTTTGAACAGAGCTCAAATCAGATGAAAGATGTATTGAAAAAAAAACCATATGAGTTGTGGAGAGGGAGACCAGCTTCAGTCAGACATCTTAGGATATTTGGAAGCAAATGTTACATCAAAGGGGATGAAGAAAATTTTGCTAAGTTTGATTCCAGATCTGATGAAGGTATTTTTCTTGGTTACTCTATGACTAGTAAAGCATATAGATGTTACAACAAAAAGATGAAGAAGATTGTAGAAAGTGAAAATGTGAGAGTTGATGAAATAATTTAGTCTACTGATACTTTAAAAATAGAAGATGATAAAGACCCAATCCACAACCGTGACGAAGATTTAGAAATTGTTACAAAAACTCTAACAAAATATGTTAAGAAGAATCACTCTGAAGACTAGATTATAGGATATAAAAATAGTGGGGTTTAGACCCGAAAGAGACTTGAGAGAGAAAATGAGAAAATACACTTTGCATTATATCCAAGATAGAACCAAATTCTTATAAATAAGAAAGAAAAGAGAAAGGTTGGATATATGCTATGGAGGAAGAGATGAATCAAATCAAGAAGAATGAAACTTGGGAATTGGTCCCAAGACCTAAAGGCAAGAATGTGATTGGAACAAAGTGGGTTTTCAGAAATAAGCTAAATGAAGAAGCTGAAGTGATCCAGAATAAGGCTAGACTTGTGTGAAAAGGATATGCTCAGGTTGAAGACATAGATTTTGAAGAGACATTTTCTTTGGTAGGAAGAATAGAATCAATTGGGATGTTTTTAGCTCTTTCAACATTCAAGAATTTCAATGTATACCAGGTGGATGTTAAGTCAACATTTCTAAATGAACAACTAGAAGAAGAGGTCTACATTGAACAAATAGAAGGGTTTCAATGTTTTGATAATCTAGATTATGTATGTAGATTGAAAAAGGCCCTTTATGGACTCAAACAAGCCCCCAAAGCTTAGTATTCGAGGTTGCATGGATACTTGCAGTAACAAGGGTTCCAAAGAGGAAGTGTAGATACCAATTTGTACATAAAAAATAGAAGGTGATCAACTGCTGATAGTTGTGGTCTATGTAGATGATATCATTTTTTGTGGTAGTAGTGATGACATGTGCAAAGTGTTTCAGAAGGCAATGCAAAGTTTTTGAAATGTCAATTCTAGGTTAATTATCTTTCTTTCTTGGATTGTGAATTGCACAATTAGACAAAGGAATATTCATTTCCCAGAACAAGTACATAAAGGAGATGCTTAGTAAGTTCAAGATGGAAGATTGCAAATTGGTGGGTAAACCTATGGTTACAGGATGCAATTTGAGTAAAGATGATGAATTTTCTCTGATAGACCAAACCTTGTACAAATATATGATTGGTAGTTTTTTTTATGTGACAATATCTAGACCAGATATAATGAACACAGTTGGAATGGTAGCTAGATTTTAGGAAAAACCTAAAGAAATTCATGTCAAAGCGGTAAAGAGGATATTCAGATATCTAAAGGCTACAATATATTTTGGACTATGGTATCAAAAGAATAAAAAATTCACTCTGATTGCATACACAAATGCAGATCGGGTAGAAAGCATAGATGATCGAAAGATCACAAGTGGTAAAGCATTCTTTCATGGTGATAGTTTGGTGTCCTAGTTGAGAAAAAAAAAAGACTTAGTTTTTTTATCTACAAGAAAAGTGGAATACATTGATGAAACCTCATGTTGCACTCAAGTGTTGTAGATGAAGCATAATCTGAAGGAGATGAAGATTGATTTTGACGAACCTATTTCTATTCTTTGTGATAAGACTAGTGCCATAAACATCTCAAAGAATCCAGTAGTGCAATCAAGGACAAAACACATTGCAATCAAGTATCATTTTTTGAGAGAGAAATTTGCAAAAAAGGAGGTAAAGTTGGATTATGTTGAGACAAAGGAGCAAGTGGAAGACATTTTTACAAAACCATTTCCTAAGGAGACTTTTGAATTTCTCTAACAGAAGTTGGAAGTTATTGCCTCCTCCTCTTGAATCAAGAGGAAGCACAAGGTGAGGGGGAGCTTGGTCTCCCTACTGCAAAAAGGCTTGGTGGTCTTACAAAATGTTTCAGAAGTAGTGAAGTATGGACTTAGGGGTAGTCTATCTAAGAAATAGGTTTCTGGATTGTGCAATGTTCCAAAAATGAAAAAAGGGGGAGATTTTTGGAGTGTTGACCTTTGCCATTGATGTCAAAGGGGGTGTAGAGCCAAAACTAATGCATTGTGGACTTGGTAAAATTTACACAATTCAGGGGTGTACCTAGTTGAACAACCCACTTGATAATGCAAGCCTACATTAAATCATCAACCAAGGTGCATAAACTTATGATGGCACTGCACTATATGTGCCTTCACAGACTCATGTTCACCTAAATTATCCTATGCAAACTTATTCAAACTATTCTACTTTACTGGAATCTTACATAATTGCAAAAACAATAAAAGTAGTTACAAAACCTAATGGATGCGGGTACTTGCATCATAAGTTGTAGATGATTGCTAATAAAAAGTAAGTACATAATCAATCCAAAACTATTCAACACAACAGAATAACTAATTCTAATCTCCAGAGTGATGATTTTCCAATCACACATCTGTTCATGAACAAAAACTACTGTAACCAAATATAAGAGCTATTCTACTTCACTCTGCAATGCATTTATAAAGCAATAGAAATAGAATTAACAATAATGCATAAATGAACAAGTAAATAGATGAAGTGAGGGGTAGTACCTTGAGTGGCCAGCTCAGGGGACTTTCTCACTTAACTTAGAACCAAATCTAACTTAGATTCTTACGATCCATGTAACACACAACTCCATTCATTGCATATCTCCAGATAATCAAATAGAATCCTTCTTGCAGATTGTATTCAATAATTGCATTTCAACAACATGTTTTTGAGTCACTTGAAACTGGAAAGTGACTAATTGTTAACAACTTAACAACCAACTAACTTTACTATGAACTCATCCCTTGAATTTATACAAAAAATAGGGAGAGTCTTATTCAAATTGCTAACTAACTATAATCATTAATCCCACTCCTAGATACAAGGATATAAAATTAAGATTGACTTATTCATTCTAACTGAAAAGGAAGAAGAGACCTATTCAAATAAGAAATCCAATGAAATTGTTTGCATGTAAAAAACATAAGCAAACATCCAAAATTCTAGAAAAAATATCCTTCTTCAACATTTATTCCTTCCATGATGACCCATGTTCAGCTCCATAGCTTCTTGCACTTTAGGTGGCTTGAAATCCATTGATCCCCTATTCTGTTGCTTTGGTTCTTACTACAAATGCTCCATTCTTGTTACCATGTGCTAAGTTGCAAAGAGGTTAATCCACACAACATAAATATGCAACTAGGCATCATAATTACATCACAAAATTCCATTCATATACATACGTACTCATGTTTAAATCATGCAATACTACGAATATTATCACCATATTTCATATTCACAAACTAGGTTCACAGTTGCATAGTATGTATGAAAGGATAGCATATCATGGAAGTATTGTCTGGAAGGTACTTAGAAAAAATATATAAAGTGTCTGATAGCATATGAAAAGCAAAAGAAAAAGTACTAAAGAGTGAGCCCATTAGGGGGAGAAAGTGAACTCAAAATACTATATCTTCCAAGGGGAAGAAATCAATCTAAGGGGGGGAAATGTGTTCATGTGTGATCAACTGGTTTTATGGGTGGTCCAACATTTTTCTTTTTGCCATCAATTACAAAGGGGGAGATTGTTGAACAAAGGTTTTCATTGATGTCAAAGGTTGTAATTGATGAAGAGGATTGATGTCAAAGGTTTTCATTATGTCAAGGAGTACTTGAACTATTATTATATTTCCCTTGACTTGTCATTTTGAGTTGCGGAGATTTGCAATTTATATATATGCTATATTTTTGGTTGTATGCTATGGTTGTATACCTAACTATGTTGGTAATTGTACTATCATATCAATCATATCACTAAATCAAGAAACACACATTATTAATTTTATTAAGGAGTGACTTCCTTTAGGAAGTTGGTGTGATTGTTGTATGCTGGTAATATCATGCATGCATCTATTCACTATGATAGTGGTGGCCCAAAAGATTGTACTAGAATGTTTCAACCCAATATTTATTAGGTTTAATGTTTCTTCGGTCTCCCTTGCAGTTTGAAAGGAGAGTATGTCTACACTTGTTCTATCATATTTTAGAGTTTCCAGAGGATATGTTCAACATGCAAAAAGTTTGAAGTAATAGAAGGTTCTTAGTGCCTATCTGTTAACCAATTGGTGTTCTTGGCCTATGTGGCAATGGCTAGTAGCGTGCGGAATTAAAATCTTGCATGTGGAGTCAAGATAGGACTTGGTTAAGGCTCTTGTGGTAGTGCATGGCATCATGTTCTTTTGGTGGCAATAAAATTTAATTTTGGATTGACTTCTAAAATGTCTCATGTAATTTGAATTTAGGTCCACCTTATGTCATCTTGGCTTTTTGTAGATCCCTAGGCGACATGGAAGAGTGTTAATGCAATGTTATTGTAATGTCCCCTACCCAGACTTGCCCTAAAATCCATTTGTCTGCCCTAGAATTCGCTTGTTGACCAGGTTTAGGGTTTCTTCTTTTTCAAACGAATGTTCTCTTTGACTAAGTAATCTTGGATTGAAGTCTGCATTTAATATTTCCACATGTACATATATCTGTTAGCATTAATATCTAGATAATTAAATATAAATATAATCACAAATCAATAATAAAGACATATGAGGAGTGGCATGGGTAGAGCCACCCAAAGTTATCCATCTAAGCCCAAGAGCACAAGCGTCCTATCAGGACAACCCACCCCTTGGCCCCGAGCGACATGAACGTCTCGGAGTGGCGTGCTTAGGGGAAACACTTGTACCTTCTTTAGCTACCTGTTCCATCACCTCGAAAGACACTCAACCTACTGGGGGAAGCCAGAGGAGCTTATAAGTGGTTCGGGGCCTACCACCCCTCCATGGCCGCAACAGATTGTTAAGTGGGGTTTTTAGGCACCACTTTTCTCAGGCCCTTCCTCCCTAGTAGGCTTACAAACACTCAGAAGACAATCTTTTAGCAATCAAATAAATTTGCATTTATTACTAATTCTTTAAGTTCATATCAACATCATTATCATCATGATAATACTAAAGAAAGCATTACACCAATAATCAAATTAGCAATATCTATTTCTTATATTCAAAATATGCTAAATATTATTGCTAAGTGAGTACATCACCTGATTGGTTGTGTCTTCCCATGACTCTTTATTTCCTAATTGCCTTCCTTCAATCTTACATTTGATTGATCATAGAATAAAAAACTTATATAAATAAATGTTAATCTATTCATTTTTATATTAAGATCATAATTACTTATAAGGCTCAATAATTGTTGTAAGCATCATTATTGCACAATCATGAATATATATATTCCACATGTATACATATTTATATTTAAAATAGTATTAAACTTACTGCTCAAGTGTAATCTTGACAATATATTTTATCCTCGTTTTCATATGCTGCCTTCTCAACTTGTTGAATGAATAATATATTGATTCCCTCCCTCATGATCCCTTTCTTCCAGCCACAATATCCTCTATTATACTCTCCTATGGGAGGTGATCCAAACTAGAGACACACCATTTCCAATGAATAGACACCTCCTTTGTAGATCGTGCCTTTCCCTCAACCCAAATCACACCCCTTTTTATCATAACATATAATAATCTTTGTTTGTTAATTGCTGCCTTGTATAAATAAGGATTGCTGCTTTTATTTATTCTTTTGAATATAGTAATTGCTTAGGATTGCTGCTATTTGAGAGGAATCGATTCTTTTATTTGTTGTTAATATATTTATTTAAATATTTCAAGTTTGATTATTTTATATTGTTTCTTTGTGAATATTTTATTTATAATCATTTACAATTAATAGTTTAATTAGTTATGTTTTGTATTTCTATAATTATGATTTTATAACTATAATGCTATCTATGAACTGTAGTTATTTATTTTGATATTTGTTTTATTTATTTGTATTTCAATGATTCTTATTTCAACACTAGAATATAATGGCATTAAATTGTTAATATGTATTTTGTTACTATTATTATTATTTTTATTTATTTGCATTTTGATGTGTTATCATTTTGGGGACATGACAGTCCACCCCACCCAAGATTGCTTGCCCTCAAGCAATCACAACTCAAAACATCTTTTCCCATATATTGTTGCATTTGGATACTAATAATAGTTAAGTTTTAGATAAGTTAATTTGTTAGTGCCTCGAAAAACATTTTGAAAGACAACATTGACATTTTTCGTAGTTTTAAAGCATAAAGTAAACACAATGATGGGCTCCACATAAATCAGAAATTAAAGTAGACAACCAAGTAGCTCTACCCCACAGACAAGTAGCTCAACCAGACAACAAGTAGCTCAAAGAAGAAAGCAACCAACTCAAACACACAAGCAAGTAGCTCAAGTAAGCAAACAAGTAGCTCAAGCAAGCAAGCAAGCAACTAGCTCAAGCACACAAGCAAGTAGCTCAAGCAAGCAAATAAGTAGCTCAAGAAAGCAAGCAACTAGCTCAAGCACAAAGGCAAGTAGCTCAAGCAACCAAAAAAAAAAAGTAGCTCAAGCAAGCAAGCATATAGCTCAAACAAAACCAGCTCAAGCAGACAAGCAACCAACTCAAGCACACAAGCAATTAGCTCAAGCAAGTAGGCAGCCAGCTCAAGCACACAAGCAACCAGCTCAAGCAAGCAGGCAACTAAATCAATTAGGCAAGCAAGTAGCTCAAGTACACAAGCAAGTAGCTCAAACAAGTAGGCAACCAGCTCAAGCAAGTAGGCACGTAGCTCAAGTAGACAAGCAGGTAGCTTAAGCAAGTAGGCAACTAGCTCAAGTAGGCAAGCAAGTAGCTCAAGTATGCAAGCAAGCAACTCAACTAGCTCAAGTAGGCAAGCAAGTAGCTCAAGTACACAAGCAACTAGCTCAAGTAGCTTAGGTAGCTCAAGCACGCACAGGATGGTAGGAAAGATGCTCTGATACCACTATAATGTCCCTTACCTAGACTTGCCCTAAAATCCATTTGTCTGCCCTAGAATTCGCTTGTTGACCAGGTTTAGGGTTTCTTCTTTTTCAAACAAATGTTCTCTTTGACTAAGTAATCTTGGATTGAAGTCTGCATTTAATATTTCCACATGTACATATATCTGTTAGCATTAATATATAGATAATTAAATATAAATATAATCACAAATCAATAATAAAGACATATGAGGAGTGGCATGGGTAGAGCCACCCAAAGTTATCCATCTAAGCCCAAGAGCACAAGTGTCCTATCAGGACAACCCACCCCTTGGCCCCGAGCGACATGAACGTCTCGGAGTGGCGTGCTTAGGGGAAACACTTGTACCTTCTTTAGCTACCCGTTCCATCACCTTGAAAGACACTCAACCTACTGGGGGAAGCCAGCGGAGCTTATAAGTGGTTCGGGGCCTACCACCCCTCCATGGCCGCAGTGGATTGTTAAGTGGGGTTTTTAGGCACCACTTTTCTCAGGCCCTTCCTCCCTAGTAGGCTTGCAAACACTCAGAAGACAATCTTTTAGCAATCAAATAAACTTGCATTTATTACTAATTCTTTAAATTCATATCAACATCATTATCATCATGATAATACTAAAGAAAGCATTACACCAATAATCAAATTAGCAATATCTATTTCTTATATTCAAAATATGCTAAATATTATTGCTAAGTGAGTACATCACCTGATCGGTTGTGTCTTCCCATGACTCTTTATTCCCTAATTGCCTTCCTTCAATCTTACATTTGATTGATCATAGAATAAAGAACTTATATAAATAAATGTTAATCTATTCATTTTTATATTAAGATCGTAATTACTTATAAGGCTCAATAATTGTTGTAAGCATCATTATTGCACAAACGCGAATATATATATATATATATATATTCCACATGTATACATATTTATATTTAAAATAGTATTAAACTTACTGCTCAAGTGTAATTTTGACAATATATTTTATCCTCATTTTCATATGCTGCCTTCTCAACTTGTTGAATGAATAATATATTGATTTCCTCCCTCATGATCCCTTTCTTCCAGCCACAATATCCTCTATTATACTCTCCTATGGGAGGTGATCCAAACTAGAGACACAACATTTCCAATGAATAGACACCTCCTTTGTAGATCGTGCCTTTCCCTCAACCCAAATCACACCCCTTTTTATCATAACATATAATAATCTTTGTTTGTTAATTGCTGCCTTGTATAAATAAGGATTGCTGCTTTTATTTATTCTTTTGAATATAGTAATTGCTTAGGATTGCTGCTGTTTGAGAGGAATCGATTCTTTTATTTGTTGTTAATATATTTATTTAAATATTTCAAGTTTGATTATTTTATATTGTTTCTTTGTGAATATTTTATTTATAATCATTTACAATTAATAGTTTAATTAGTTATGTTTTGTATTTCTATAATTATGATTTTATAACTATAATGTTATCTATGAACTGTAGTTATTTATTTTGATATTTGTTTTATTTATTTGTATTTCAATGATTCTTATTTCAACACTAGAATATAATGGCATTAAATTGTTAATATGTATTTTGTTACTATTATTATTATTTTTATTTATTTGCATTTTGACGTGTTATCATTTTGGGGACATGACAATCATGTATATATTTCTTGGTTGCGTGGATGCACTATGTGATGCATGTGAAGTATAATTACATTGGTGTGAAGAAAAGCTGGCTACAAGTGTAAATTGAAGAGAAGGTGGTGAATACTTTAAGGAAGGTTGCATCCCAGTTTGTGCGGTATCATTAGAAGATCATATGAAGAGTAGAAGAGTGTCCAAGGAAACTCTGGAACTTGTATGAGGTGTATTTTGTTGTATTGCATATTCACAAGCTTTATCTATGTATTTCGGTAGGATTGGTGTTCTATTTGTAGAGTTGGTGCTCAATTCATTGTATTGGGGATTTGTGTGTCCAGTATGTTTGTGCCTACAAATACATTGGAGGATTGGTGTCTCTGATAGGTTGGTGCCTACTTCATATTGTAAGATTCACTTGTATATTTTTGCTTTGTGAGGTTGGATTTGGATAGTAGATCCAAGCAATTATTCTCATTGTTGTTTTTCCCATCTCGGGTTTCCACGTATATCTAGTGTTCAATTGTGTGAATGTGTGCTCAATGCTTGATTAGTAGTAGTGAAGACTCAAGTTGCATGATTTGATATTTGTGTTGAAGTTGAAATTTTTGAATTGATTAGATCTATTGATTCAACCCCACCTTAGTAGATTGTGTGCCCTTCAAATAGGTTTTTTAGCTATTTAGACCATGTTAAGTCCACTTAGGTCCTAGGAAGGAGTCTTTCTAGTTAAGCATTAGTTGCCACTTACCTTTTGACATTTAACGCTTATGTCCTAGGTTATTTAATGTTGGCTCATTTCATTTAATAACGACAATCATTTGATGTCAGTACATCATCACACCTTGCCTATATAAGCAAAGACATCATATGTACATTGTAATTATTCAATTTGGCAATCTTGCATCCATAATCATAACATGATATTTTTGACATTTCTCTCTTGTGGAAGTTATTATTGTCTTGCAGGTGATCTTGGCATGTTGAGGAGTTCACCATAAACCCCTACAATACTTGAGATGAATTACATTAAAACCATAGAATCAAATCATTTCAATGGGGAAAATACACAAAACACTAGATTTAACATTGGAAATACTTATGAGAAATAACCCACTAACAATAATACTTATTTTCTTGTATTCACATTAAGAAACTTATAATACAATAGAGAATTTTGTTGTGCTCTTAAAAGTATCTTCAAATCACTTCTTGGAGTAATTTCAACAACATTTAGCTCTCTAAAAAAAATATCCTATTTTATCCCATTCCAATAGTTCTATATTAGACAAAGGGTTAAGACAAAAACTTACTAAGTCTCCCAATTAATGCACCTAAGTGGAATTTCCCATAGTTGGCACCCAATATTGACTCTAGATCTTGAAATGGCTCTTAATTTAACTCTCATAATTAGGATGACATATCTTCATATGACCCACCTACATACATAAAATGCATTTTTTAAATATTACATGTAATAAATCCCTAAGAAAATACTATGCTACCCAAAGTGTGGCATCTCACTCCTATGTGGACAACATCATTTCAATTTTTATTTTTTTGGAAAGTGTACAACACCTTTCTTGACATCCTCCCACTTGTATACATTGCATAGGGGTCTCTAATAATAGACAAAATAAACAAAATGATAAGGGGACATATTAGTCTTGCACCATAAGAATTTTGTGCTAAATGGATTCATTAAAGAATCTTTAATATTATCCAAAGTTTTCCTTCTCAATTAGCATCCTCTTCTTTCCCATCTTGTTACAAAAAAAATGATACCACACATCAATGTCTATTATTTGTGTATCAAAAGTTAGGTTCTTGGCCAAATTGACAATACTTTGACTATCATAGTTAAATCCTCTTCAACTCTTGTCTCAAGCCAACATTTGAACACAAAATTTGAAGCCATATTGCCTCTTTACAAGCACAAATAGATACCATGTAATCAAATTATATAGTTGGAAGAGAAATCAAAACTTGTCTCTTTCTCATCCAACATATTGCACCACCAAATAAGGTAAACATGTAACTATTGGTACATATCCTATTATCAACATCACCTTCCTAATATACATCAACAAAGCTCCAAATATATTTTGTTATAATCAAACTAGGTCTTCCTTGCTAGCAACTAAAATATTTACTAGGTCTTCCTTGCTAGCAACTAAAATATTTTGTAGTACCACATAAATATATAAAGGTCCTCTCTATTGTAGCCTAAGATCTTTACCTGGATTGGACATATATTTTCTAAGGACTCCCACTACTTGGGTAATGTTTGGTTTGGTAAAATCAGAATATACATCAAGTTACCAATAATACTTGCATATGAAACACGAATCATGTCATTTATCTCATTAGGTTCCTTGAGACAATATTATATTGATAAATTTGTCCCTATTGGGATAAGAAAATTAATTGGCTAATAATATTGCATTCTGAATCCATATAGAACAAGATCAACACACTTCGTTTGACTTAACCAAAAATTTATGTTTGCTCTATCTCTCTTGATTTTTATGCCTAAGATAAAATTGCATTTCTTGGATCATATAAAACTAATTTGAATGTTGATATTTAAGAGATTTACCATATCCTTATTGTTTCCAATAAGAATCATGCCATCAACATAAAGAACAATGGTAATGAATCAATCTTCCCCTTTCTTAAAATAAAAATAGTAACAATAATTTTCTTTGAAAAATACCAACTTTAAAATGTAAGTATCAAAATTTTGATACCACATTCTAAGAGATCATTTTAGATCACAAAGATACTTATTTAATGTGAAAACTAAATTTTGTGACCTTTTCCTACAAATTTCATAAACTATGTCATGTAGATTTCCTCCTCTAGATCACCATACAAAAATGTTTCCTTAACATCCATTTTCTTAATCTCTAGGTCAAATGTAGTAGCAATAGATAACAAAAATCTAATGGAAGTTCATTTTGCAATAAAGATAATATCTCAACAAAGTTTATTCCCTCAACCCAAGAATAACCCTTGATGAGGTAAAAATAACCTCATCATAATAATCCCAGAAAAGCCTATTTATATGAGCTCAATCCTCAACATCTGCCAATTAATTAAACTTTAGGAGAGAGAATTGTTTATCTTTAAGGACAATTATACAAACTTTATTTTTTATGATTAATTGAGGTAATCTACCAATATGGATTTAATGGGTTGTTTTGAGTGTTTTTGTAGAGCAATAACCAAACATTATGCAACAGTTGCAAAACGTTTAACCAACACGTGCCTTAGTAAAGATTGAAGATAAACGCTGAGAACCTGCTCCTAAACATCAGGTTGATGAACCGAGGATGTAGTTGATGTTAGTTTAATTTCTGTTATGTTCTTTTGGTCAAAGACTTCATGGCTCATCTCAAGCCTTTTTAATGTTTATGTAATGGGTTTTAAAGACAATGGAAGTTAGTTGTAAACTGTTATAGAATTTTTCAATGGCTATCCACGCCATCTGAAATCTAGGATTTAGTTAAAGTTTTTCTATAAAAATGTAATTTTTAGAAGTAGAAAGGGGATGCTCAATAGTAATGTTAGGATGTTAACATGATCTCAGAATACTTATGAATAAAGAAACTATCTTCTATCAATTGTTGAGTTGTTGAGCTATGGATGATAATTGTCTTTAATGGAAGAACTTTAAAACCAATAGTGTATGTGACTTGAGAGCGAATGTGATAACCCGTGAGCTGGCCACTCGAGGGAGGATAGCTTAAATAGATAAGTACTTACTGTTATGTCATTTTTGTTACATTATAGATAACCATTCAGTAGGAAATCATTAAGTCTGTCGGTTGTTGAGTCTGAAGTTCCGAAGCACTCTTTGTTTTCCATTGTCATGAGTTACCTGTTACAACTGTTAAAATCTTTTACTGTTTAAGAGGATGTTTCATGATTTTTTTACTCATTTTTCCACTTCTGTAGTTTATCAGTTGTTCAGTTTACTTGTTACTGTGCTTTCTAGCTTAGTTGTTATGCTTTCTAAATTAGTTATCTTATGCTTTCTAGTTTAATATTCCCAGTTTTCTTAGAATAAATTATTTCCTAGTTGAGTAGTTAGTCGACCGTAGACTAAAATTAATTTCAGTAGTCTTAAGAAATCAAAAAATCTAAAATGAGTTATCTAAATTATCTTCTATTGCAAACTGCCTTGTTGACTTATTGATATTTTATATTCTAAAGTAATGGGACCTAACGACAACCTATCAATTTTTGGCGCCGTTTCCAGGGAAATAATAGCCTTCTTGCTTAAGTGTTACTAGGAGACGGTTTGAATACCTCATTTTAGGCCAAAATACCTCCTTTGGCTTCCTTTTCTGCATGGTTAGAAAAAGAGGCCCCCACAGATGATTTATACTAAAGACCCCCCCCAAAATATGTACCAATCATATATAGGGAGGCCCAAGTCTTAGACGACCATACTATTGAAGAATTATTTGAGCCTAATCCACCAGAGGCTTTCCACTATTTACCTAAAGATCAACTGGTAGAACAATCAGTTATAGAGGAGATTGTTGTTGAGGAGCAGATTCCTCTGAACATCATGGAAGATTGTAGGGATGAACCTAACCGACATAATTCCAACCGTAATGAACCTCAACCTCCTCGAATGTTTACTTATCCTATTACTTTGGATGCAGATGATGATACTGCAATGAAACTTTTTTCCCCATCTTTCCTTCCAACTTTTTGTGGCTTGTCGTCGGAGGACCCAGACCAATTTCTTTTTGAATTTAAGGTCTTGTGTCAAACCTATGACTATAAAAATGATAACCAAAAACTGAAGCTCTTTCCTTCTACTTTGAAGGATTCAACAATGCGTTGGTTCATGGGACTAGGTTTTGGGAGTATTACATCTTGGGGGGAAATGGAGAATGTTTTCTTGCAAAAATACCAGAGCTACTGTAGGGTGAGTGATCTTAAGGAAGAGCTATTTAAAGTGAGACAAAACGAGGATGAGAGTTTAGAGGACTATCTAGATAGGTTTCTTTTCTTATCTAAACGATGTGGAGAAGAGGCTATTAGTGTTGAGATTCTCAAAACTATATTTCTTAAGGGACTTGATGACGACGCTAGAAGAAGTTTTGATCTGATGGGAAAAGGTGATGTGTCTCAATTGACCCTTGAGGAAATATGTGAATTGTGTCAGAATTTCTCCCGTACTCGGGGAGGAATCCATAAAACTAATCTCTTTAAAGGGTCTAATGAGATAGGTAAGCTCCATGAAGAAATAACAAATCTTAAAATGAACATTCTTGTTCAACTGAACACTACATTAGATGGCATACAAGCTAAAACTCGTAACCCTGAGACCTTGTCAATCTATTGTCCCAGGTGTTGAAGCAAACACTTGTTGCATGAGTGTCCTTTAGACAAAGTCAATTTTTGTCAACTTTGTGAGCAAAACCATCCTACCAATCAGTATGAGCTTCTTGCTGATCTCAAGAATACTAAGAAAAAAACTATTCAAGTTGAAGAAGAGATAAACGCGTTAAATCAACGTCAGGGAGGTAACTTCTCTTATGGACAGAATTCCAACCCTACATGGAGACCACAAAATAACTGGGTTAATAATCATTGGACTCCATATTGGAATCAATTACCATCACCACAACCTAACTGGGGAACTCCTTATTGGGGATCCCCTGAATGGGAAAATCAAACATGGGGAACTCAACAGTGGCTAAACCAATCACAACAACAATGGTACCCACAACATATTGCCCCCTAATGGAATCAGGGACATAATCAATTTTATACTGGGACTAGGAGGACTCAACAATAGGATTTATTACCACCATCTCAAAACCCTCCTCAGAATGAGCAGGTAAATCAACCTCAACTTCCAGCACAACTGCTTCCCAATCCTAAGAACAATCGCTAGAATACGCCAGTCTACTCTACTGAACAAGATAATGTTACAAGACTTAATGCAATACATTGTGGAAATGTTCAGTTGCGCTTTGATAGAACTCTTCAACCCCCAACTATTGAAGAAATAGTGGATGAACCCGAGCCTAAAAGTCCTACAAAGGATATGCCACCTAATCATACCACTCCCACAAAAGATATTGAGCCTTTTTCAGCAGCAGGAGCTGCTAATTTATCCCAGGAGGAGGAAGGTCAGTCTTTGAGTGAACATAGGAAGGACACCGCTCCAAAAGAGAAAATTTTGGCACCATTTTCGGAATGTCTAAAACCAATGAATTCAGAAGGTACTCCAAAAATGCTTGTGGCTTTTGAAACCACGTTAATTCAGGAAATCAAGCAACTGCAAATAGAGGTTCCTCTATTGCAAGCAATAAAGGAAATTCATGAGTTAAATCAGTTAATCAAACAACTATGTATTGAAACACTGGGGAGGAAGCCAAAGAAGATAAATATTGTTCACATTGATGGCTATTTAGCTGATTTTTTGTTTGGAAAGACAGTTGCTCCAAAATATTATGATCTTGGGAGTCCACTTATAACCATTACAATTAACGAGGTAACAATACCAAATGCATTAGTGGATTTAGGAGAAGCTATTAACGTGATGACTGTGGATGTGATAGAAAAATTAGGTATGACTGATTTACATCCCACAACCACAGTCTTACAAATGGCAAATAAGTCTATAGCCATTCCGAAGGGCGTTATTAAAAACATTTTTGTCAAAGTTGATGGATGGGAATATCTAGTTGACTTTCAGGTAATCCAATCGCTTACACCCCAAGATAGCTATCCAATAATTCTCAGAAGACCATGGTTAGCCACTATTGCCACTAAGATTGATTGAAGAGAAGGAAAAATGACCAAACATTTATTTTTATACCCCCCTGCTAAACCCACCGAACATGATAAGGTATGGGTTGATGAACTAGAAGAATCTAATGGTCAAGACAGTTTGGCCTCGCTAGCCATGGTAGTAATTAAACGTGGAGAAGAATTAGAGGATGAGTTAGTAGACAATGTGGCACACCTTGCTATAGGCCCGAGTGAGGAAGAAACGATGGATGCTCCAATTTTTTTGGGACAACCAATTGATATAAGCGGGATGGAACAAAGCTATGCTACAATGAGAATGCCTTGTCCCTTAGCTAATATGATTCCTAGAACAAGCCATTTCTTCAAGGATATCACGAGATTTCACTGACTTATACCTCATAGTTGTCCTCTCAACACCCTATTGTGACCAATACATATTGTCACTTCGGCCCATCCTGGAACAAAATCGATTATGCTACTGCTAGGAAAAACTCTTAACGTCAATAGCTGGCTGACAGAAACACAAAAGGATAAATTATTCAATGTGTTGGTAAGGAGGTCTAAAGTTTTTGCTTGGGATTATATGGACACAAGGGGAATTCACCCAAGTGTTTGTACACATCACATTTACACTGATCCTAATATAAGGCCTGTACGCCAACCACAAAGGAGACTCAATCCTGCATTAAAGGATTTAGTCAAAATCAAAATTGAGAAACTCCTCTGTGTAGGATTTATTTATCCTATCTCCGATAGTAAGTGGGTATCACCTATGGTGGTTGTGCCAAAGAAAAATGGGAAATGGAGAATCTATGTAGACTATATAGAACTCAACAAAGCCACTCATCGAGATTATTTTCCCCTACCATTTGTTGATCAGGTACTAGACAACTTGGCTGGAAGGAAATATTTCTCCTTTTTAGATGGATTTAGTGGTTACAACCAGATTCAGGTTGCTCCAGAAGACCAAGATAAGACCACATTTACTTGTCCCTGGGGCACATTTGCATATAGGGTGCTTCCCTTTGGACTTTGTAACGCTCCAACAACTTTTCAGAGAGCCATTCTGGCTATATTTGCTGCACTTGCCAATGACTATGTAGAAGTCTATATGGATGACTTCACAGTCTATGGGTCAACTTATGATGAAGGTCTTCAGAACTTAGACCGAGTTTTTCAAGTTTGTGCGAAAAATCGGCTATCCCTTAGTCACGAAAAGTGTTTAATAATGGTAGAACAAGTAATAGTCTTAGATCATCACATTTCCTTTGAGGCAATAAAGGTTGATCCCAAGAAAATTGAAGTCACCCAATAGTTGACTATTCCTCAAACACAAACCGATGCTTGAAGTTTCCTTGGACATGTTGGATACTACAGAAGGTTCATAGAAGGCTTCAGTAAAATAGGTTCTCCTATGTTCTTTCTTCTACAAAAAGAGGTAGAGTTCAATTGGACACCTGAGTGTCAACTATCGTTTGAAACATTAAGGAGAAGCTTGTCTCTGCTCCTGTACTGCGTGGGCCAAATTGGAGTCTTCCCTTCCATATTTATGCTGATGCTTCAGACAATGCTATTGGTGCAGTATTGGGACAAGAAGATGAGAATGGGGGTAAATATGTCATATATTTTATTAGTAAAAACCCAACATTTGCAGAGAGAAACTATACGACAAAAAAAAAAAATTCCTAGTTGTTCTTCATGCCATTAAAAAATTCCGCCACTATATTATAGGATATAAGGTTAAAATTTATACAGATCATTCAGCTGTAAAATATCTAATGAACAAAACTGTAGTTAATGGTTGGATTATGAGATGGTTATTACTCCTTTAGGAGTTTAATGCTATAATCCTTGACAAGCCAGGGAGATATAATGTAGTAGCAGACTTCTTGTCACGAATCAAATAAGAGGAGGGTGACTATGCACCCGTACAAGATGAGTTTCTAGATGAGAATCTGTTTGCTATTTCTGTGAAGTCACCCTGGTTTGCTGACATTGCCAATTATTTAGCCGCCTCTGAAGTACCTCTAGGGTTTACATCGAAACAAAGGAAGCGACTTATCAGGGAAAGTGCCCCATTTAAATGGATTGACAGGATTTTATTTCGTTGTGGACCTGATATGGTCTTGCAAAGATGTGTTAGAGCTGATGAAACTTACAACATTTTAAGAGCCTGTCACGATGATCCTTCTGGAGGTCACTACTCTGCAAAAAGAACTTCCCATAAAATTTTAGGCACAGGATATTATTGGCCTTCAATGCATAAGAATGTTAAAAACTATGTTCATCATTGTGATGAATGTCAGAGAGTAGGAAGACCAACTACCTCTGTTGAAATGCCTTTACAGCCACAGGTAGTCCTCAAGCCATTTGAAAAATAGGGTTTAGATTTCATCGGACCCATTGATCCTTCCTCTCAAGGGAAAGAATATATTGGTTTGCATTGATTACTTGACGAAATGGGCAGAAGTTCAAGCCTTATGAGTTGCTAGGGAAGAGCAAGTCGTAGACTTCCTCTATAATAAGATCTTCCTTAAATTTGGAGCCCCTCGAACCATCGTCACCGATCAGAGACCTCAATTCATGTCCAAAGTACTCTTGGCATTCACCAACCATTTTCAAGTAAGCCATAGAAAGTCATCCCCTTATCACCCTCAAGCAAACGGCCAGGTGCAAGTGAATAATAGAGAGCTAGAGAACATATTAACAAAAATGGTTTCTTCAGGAAGAAAAGATTGGGCCAGGAAATTGCCTGAAGCTGTTTGGGTGTACAACACAACCTGGAAATCCACAACTGGATTCAGCCCCTATGAGCTTGTCTTTGGGAAGAAACCTCTTCTCCCCATAGAGTTTGAACTCCAAACTCTATGAACAACTATGGAGCTGGGTTTGGATTTGAAACGAGCCCAAGTTGAACGAGTTCTGCAATTGAGCGAATTGGATGAGCTTCGCTTAGACGTTGTACATCAAACTGAACTAATTCAACATCAACAAAAAATGTGGCATGACAAACACATTAAAGAAAGAGAATTCCATAACGGGGACTGGGCCTTGCTATTCGATTCCCGATATAAATATCATAAAGGAAAGCTTAGGACTCATTGGTTGGGTTCCTATGAAATTTTTGAGGTCTTTTCGAATGGCACAGTTCAGTTGAAACCCATTGATGGTGATACACAAACTCTCTTAGTCAATGGTCATCGCTTACGTATCTACCATAAGACGGTCAACAGAAAAGAATTTACAAAACTGGTAGAAATGCAGGGAGAGATCAATGCATTGACTTTGCCAAAGCAGAGTCCAACTAGTCCTAAAAAAATTAAAAAAATTAAAAAATATATCTATTAAAAAATTGTAATAAAAAGACATGTATACCAAGATGTTTTGAAAAAGCATTTTTCTTCATCAGTTCTTCTTTTTTTGGACTTAGCTAATTTTTATTTCCATTTTGCAGGATTTCTTATAAGGAAGAAAATAACTTCTGGAGCACCTTTCTAAGATGCTCCAGAACTTGATGGTCCTCATACCCAATGCTCTAGAACCTGTACACCAACTCACCACGTCAAAAAGTCGTACCTGCAAAATGTTTCAAAGATCCTGAAGTTTAAGTTCATTGTTACACTATTTCACCTTCATTTTGTTGCTGCTCCGACTGCATCTTTCGACGATACTCCAGAACCTTCATCCTGTTGTTGCTCCAGCTGCATCTTTCGGTGATGCTCCAGAACCTTCATTCCGTTGCTGCTCCGACTGTATCTTTCGGCGATGCTCCAAAACCTTCATTTTGTTGCTGCTTTGGCTACATCTTTCGGCGATGCTCCAGAACTTATCCGCCTTCTCCATCACAATGCATGCCTCCCGCGTGCTCCAAACTTTTTTTCACTAGTTTCGAGCGCGTCCTCATTTACGTGCTCCGAAACTTATCCATCGACATTCTGCCACCTTCTTCATAACTTTGAAATTTCGTAATGCTTTCATTACTATATCTTAGTACACATGCCTTCTTATCTATTTTTTTTTAGTTTTTCTCATCATAAATAAAACCGCCATTATAGCCTATCCTCATTGATGGCTCCATCATTCATAAGCTTCCGCAATCATGCCATAATAAATCCACTGTCACCTCAACGAATACCATCTCATCATCCTTTCAAATCAATAAAAGTATGAGATCTTCGAACGATCATAGTGTAATACCCCTCCGTTTTGCTTCTTGTTCAAATTGCTTTATGCTATGTTTGGTTGCAGTTACTTTGATACCAGATACATTTTGTTATGATGTTTTGATCGCTACTATTAAGCGACAACTATTATTGTGTGATGTGTTGATCTAATTATTGTTTCACATGCATTATGGATTAATGATGTTGTAGAGTTAGCATGAGATGTTATTATGAGATTATTGGAATTATGATGAAAGTGTTAGTTTCGATGAGTGTATTGGTGAAGAAGACGGGTTCACATCACTCACTTGCGAGCACCCTGCGAATCTGTAATCTCTTCTTCATGGTGTGTATTATATGTTGGATATATTATATGATGTTGTTTACTTGGTTGCAGGATTGCAGGTACATGACATCGACTCCACCTAGTTTCACAGGTTTGAGCGTGTCGATCCAACGGTTAAGTTGAATGGGAGATAGTAGCTAGGTAACATGCGTCAAGTCTACACCCTAGCCTTAGTGTGTCGTCAGTCGTGTGTGTCGAATCATTGTCTATCTTGTTTTAATGTTATTTAATTCTGAAGGATTCTTGATTTGAAAATAGATATTTAGAATAATTGCATTTAAATCATGTTGATGGTTATTTAATTTAAATAATGCAATGTGGATAAAAGTTTATATTTAAATTAATTAATTATATTTAATTTATTTAATTAATTAAATTTAATCCAAGGGGTTGAATTTAGTTATTAAATAATTAAATTAATTAATTAAACGTGATGCAAGAGAATGAAAGGAAATAAAAGAATTAAAATTAATTTTGGAATTTAATTTCAACGTGTGGAATTAAATTAGAAATTGTAATTAAATGTTTATTTGGGAAATTAGTTGCAACTTTGGAAATTAATTTATTATTTGAAATTGCATTTTAAATTGAAAGTGGGTTTTCGAAAATTGAAATTGAAATTGAAATTGAAATTGAAATATCTAATTTGCATGTAATGTGAATTAGGGTTGTATTAGGTATTTTTGTTTTATAATGAATGCATGTTTTAATTTTAGGGCAGGGAAAAAGTTTTAGAAAAAAATACATTTTTACAGCAGAGAAGAAATTTTGGAAAATTGCACAAGAAGGGTTTGAAGAAAGTTTTGATTGTAGAATTGATTGAAGGAAAGATTGTTTGCATTTGTTGGGTTTTGGATTGGATTCATTGGAGGATTGAAGAAAATTCAGGAAATCTTTGGAGGAGCTTGCATCAGAAATTCATCTATTCCTGTAGCTTCTTGTACCAGGTTTTCCTCTTTGTGTTTTATTGTTCTTGATTTTTTTTTTAAAATAGTAGTGATTAAAGATTTGTTTGTTAAATCTGTTTTAGAAAATAAATTTGATATTAGAAGAAAAGAATTAAATAAATTTACAGCCTTTGCTTGTGAAAATTCTTGAGTGAAAATTGTGAAAACCTCAGTTGAATTTAAATTATTTGGGGAAATCGATTATGTTGTTATTGAAATCAAACATAGAGATTGAACAATACATTTAAAATGTTTTTAGAAAATGAAACCCTCTGTTTATTATTAAAAATCGGATTTTAAAATCCGCAGGGTAGTTATATTTTCATGGTAAAATGGTCTGGTTGCGTCGCGTATAACTCCACTTACACAAACTGGGTTCTCAGAAAATTTAAAGGGTTTCTTCACCTTGAAATTTTCTTATCCCTGTCAAAAAATCGCAAATACCCAGATCGTAGTTTTTGAGTTATGCTTCAAACACGAGACTGCTATTAAGTTATTTTCCTATGGCTGCTCTGATAATGAAATAATAATAAATTGATATTTATAAATATTAATATTTTATGTATTGTTATTATAATATCAAAATATTATTTAATAATATTTTATATTATAATTTATAATATTAAAGTATTATATTTATTTATATTATTTTAAATAAAATTTGTATATTAGATTAGTGGAATTAAAATTATAAACGTATGGGGAAATTATTGTTTATTTTAAAATGACATGTTAAAGTTTAATTGAAGGAGTTAAATATTTGATTTAAATAATGCATAATTTAAAATTTAATTGTGGAATTTAAATTCATGTGTAAAAGGTCCAATTATTAATTTGATTTAATTGGAAAAATATATATATGATATTGGGTTATAGTCCAAATATTGATCTTATTTTAACACAATAAGTTATGGAAGAGACCAAATGTTAATTTGATTAATTTTATAATGATTTAATTTGCAAGGGCAATTGGTTATTTAATTTAAAGCGAAATGTTTTGAGTTATAGTTGAAAATATTTATTTTGTTAAGAGCAATTAGAGAATAAAATATTAGTGTAATTTCTCCCCTATCTGAAAAGATGAATTCTTAATTCAGTTTTATCGATATAATGAATTACGTAATGAAATGAGAAATGGATTTAGAGTATCCAAATGTAGTTTCTTCTATTGCCTTCAATGATTATGTCTTTCGTGTTTATACTTTGAGAATGGGTTGAATACCTGTTAGTTTATAAGTCTTTTAGATGGTTTGTTGTTTGTGAGGGTTGTCATTGTAATGTCAACCTGTTGTGAATTCTCTTGGTAGTGCATGAGATCGTGTTGTTTTAAAAGTAAATTCAAGAATTGATTATTATGAAGAGACAATTAATTATTTTAATTTAATCATTTTCTATTTGAACAATTTATTTGTTGAGAATATATATTTTATGGTTTGAATAAATGGATGTATGTAATAAGAGTTTGGAAAGGGAAACTTTTAGATGAGATTAACATAGGGTGTTGTTGGAAAATTAGAAGAAATATAAGGTTTGGGTTAGGAAATTGAAAATAATTAGTGTAGAAGATTTATGTTAGTTTTAAAGGAAAACAATGGATTCGACTTAAATTATTTGAACTAGTCTATCCTTTATTATAAAGGCACTTATTTAGTTTTTTTTTCAATTAATTTTGAAAGGGAAATAGTTATTATGTTTTATTTCCATAAAGCAAATTAATCGTTGTGATTGGAATATTAAAGAATCTATATAATTGAGTTTATTAATATATATGTTTGGTGTATATATAATGTGGAGCATATAAAAATATGTTAAGGGTAAATTCATTATCGTATGTCATTTTAATAAGATGTATGCAATATATCATTGAATAGAGATTTAAAATGGATTGATTAGTGTATATGGGTAAGTGGATAGAGAAACGATATTTTATTATATTAAAGAGATCGCATGTTCTAAATAGGAAATTGAATAGAGATTTAAAATGGATTGATTAGTGTATATGGGTAAATGGGTAGAGAAACGATATTTTATTATATTAAAGTGATTGCATGTTCTAAATAGGAAATTGAATGAAATGTAAGATTTGGTTAGGAAATGGAAAAGAGTTTACTTGCATGGATTTGTGTCGATTTAAAAGTAAATTAAGAAGTTGTTTTATTGATGAGGCAATCAATTATGTTATTTATTAATTTCTATTTAGATTAATTGAATCATTGTGATTGGATTATGAAAGAGATATGGATTTAGTATATCCAAAAGTAGTATCTTCCTCATGATTATCTTAAAGGATTTAATTCTCTGTATTCAGTAAAGGGAAGTAAGTTTAATTGTTTTAGATTTCCAATAATGAAAGGGAAATAGGGGTTATGATTATTTTAGATGATCTAGTTATCGTGTCTTTGACTTTGTCAACACTACCTATTGAATGAGTATGGATTTAGGAAATCCAAATATTAGATTTGATTAATGACTTGAATGCTTTTGTTGCTATGTCGTCAAGTTGCATTGTTGGTTTTGGGATTTAGTGTTAGACCTAAATAATAAGACTTCCAGAAGAACTTAGAGGATAAGGGTTGTTGAATCTTTATGCCATCTGGTTGCCTTTCCTTGGGTAGTGCATGGCGTTTTTTCAATTTTATCCGGTTTCCATGAACGGGGATGTTTTGTACCTCCCGTGAAAGGAGTGGACTATGTGTTTGTTGCCTCCAAGATGTTTGGAGTGAGTTGTTTTATTTGTTTCCTCCTTGTGTTGGAGTGGATTATGATGCCTAGTTGGTATGCACTTGTGTTTCCCTTGGTGGATTGTTTGGGTGTGTGTTGTCGAATAGAAGAGTGGATTTTGTTAGGGGTCGGAGCCGAAAGTGGTAAACCAGGTAACCTTCAGAAGTGAGTTAATCAAGTGATAATTAAACTAATGTATTTAGATGATTAAGATGTAGTTCACACTAATCAAGATAATTTAACCCTCACTCATAGACATAAGGGCTCGTTTAGACTTGGGATGAGTGGGAAGGCTTGGAATGACAAGATCAACTATTTTATCCGTACGAGAGATAGTTGATTCCGCATGAGTGAGTATGAGTGTCGGGATTCGGTTGAGGCCACCAGGATTACTTGTGCCGGAGCCTATGAAGAATGCCCAGAGGAGATCTCATGACAAACCTTGCGATGACACTCTATCTAGGACAACTGTTGTTAATTGTTTTATATGTATGGTTCTGTGAACATACTTGATCTACTTTATATCTGGAAGCAATGTGACCTATGTTAGTGATGTTGGAGTTGTACTTGATTTGTACTTGCATGATGATTGAGTTGTACTTGTTAGTTTATTTGTTTGGTTATATCAGTATGAGTCAGTGTGAGTCTGCCTTTGGTTAGAGGTAGTAGAATATTTGTCCATGTTACTTTGTTACTATCTCCTAGCATGGGGGGTGGGCCTTCGGATACCACTTGGTTGGGTGGAACATGCACCAAAATCGTTGGGTCCCCATCTATCTTCAGTACTTGGTGGTGAGACATCCAGATGGACAGCTCGCGGTTCTTGTTGTAATTCCTTGCATTGTAATATTTTAACTTGTATAAGTTGTTTTATCCCTCTTATATTTACGAGGTGGAATTTTGTAATTTTAACCTTGAGTACTATTGCCTCATTCTGGGAATGAGTGATGTAACTATTGGATTAAGTTAATATTTATGAGATTGTATCTTGGTTGATTATCTTATTATGTTATGTGGTATTCTTATGATGTATGATGTTTATTTCATAAAGTTATAATGCTACGGTTATATGTAATATGTATGTGTGGGTTTAAGTAATCCTAACCTTGTAGCCTTAGAGGTTGTTGTTAATTAGTAAGTGAATGTGTATGTTAAATGCACTTTATAAAAAAAAATTAGTTCACTTAAGACGTTAATTGCAACTTTCTTTAAGGTTACTTGGCGGGGCATTACACATAGAATGCAAGTAAGTACACATTTTCGCTTTGAGTAAGTAGTTATTTTCGAATAAAGTGTAGTTAATTGGTACAAACTTCCCTCCTAATTTAGCAATTTGTGTCATTCGGCGATCAACTACTAGTACGACAAGATTTTCACACACCTCCATGCAGATTAATATCATTGCATAGTAAGCTCCGAGCAAAACAAATAAATAATCTTAGTAGCTTATATTTTCAAAAATAGCCGTGTACAAGTTTCTTGCGTTGTTGAAATCTTCAACAGGGTGGAAAATAAGAAAATGGGGGGTGGCAAAAAGAAGTCGGAGCTAGCTTCTGCAAAAAAATTATTGGGGTTAAGCAATATTTCTAGTCTATTCGAGGAGGCAGGGTGGTTAGACTTTATTAGAAAGTTCGAAGGTTATAATGAAAATATGGTGAACGCATTTGCAGAAAACTACTCAAATGGTCAGGTGATACTCCATGGAAAGCACTTTAAGGTGAGTCTTAAAATTATCTCTCGTCTATCAGGGTTAGATAATTCAGGCATTAAATTGAAAGAGACCTCTCAAATAACATATCAAAAATTGTCTGAATTATTTGTTAGAGAGGGAGATCCTCACCCTATGGTAGTCATTAGTACTAGAGGTCAAAATAAGGGATTTCAAGAACCTCTATACTAGAGCCTTGGGGAACTGTAGTGGCTTGGATTATAAAATATTTCACCTGTGAAGGACAATTCACTGTAGTATTAGGACCTGCATTCCGCATGCTAATCCATTTGCGCCATGGAAAAGAAAACCCTTCTCTTAAGGTTAATTTGCCATAATTTTTATGTGATTCTATAAATTCTTCTATAGAACGATATAAGACGGGGTCAGGGCCATTTAAACACCATGGGTTAATACAATTAATTTGCAAATATCATTTCTATAAGAAATTTGAAGGTAAGTGGGAGAAGTTTTTATGGGAAATTGAAAAGTTTTTAGTTAAAAGGAAATCAAAACCAATGGAAACGTCTAAACAAGTTGCTTTGCCATCCAGAGCAATTTCCCCTGAGGGATCTCAAGCTCCAAAAGCTCCAATTCCCACAACCCTTGGTGAAGAAATGCCAGAATCTTTGAGTGAAGAATTTAAAACCTCTGATCAACTAGAGGATGTCAAACTCATCTACCCTGATATGAGCATTCCCGTGAGAAAAAGAAAAGGAAAAAGGAAAATGCCTGTCACCTTCCAAAATATTCCTCCCCTGAGGAGAAGTAAACGTCTAGCCTCCGAATTTACAGAAACCCCAATACAAAGTATGGAGGGTAGTACAAAGAAGAAGAAGCCCAAACGAACAACAAAACCCATGGAGACTTTTGATCCTATCACTAAAGAGGAAATGCCTCTAGAGAGAGGAAATTTTGTTGAGGAAATTCCTTCCCATTCAGAATATGCAGAAGAATCCCTCGCAGAGGAAATTCAAGAAAAAAAACAGGATGGGGCAGATAATATTAAGTCACTTATTTCCCATTGTTGATAGAATTGTAGAGACTGTTGAAATTGGAAATACTAATGCAGAGATAGAGAAACTTAGGGTAGAAATTGATGATCTAAGGAAACAATTGTACAAAAACAATGAATAGATTGAATTGCAAGAAGAAGAGCTAACAATGCATGTTGCTGTAATAAAAAAGAGATTAGGAAATTTGGGGTTTGAAACTACAGCTACAAGAAAAAGATACATTGATTTATGAATTGAAAGAACAAATTCAAGAATTAAATCAAGGAAATAAGACTTATAATGCTGATATTGCTGACAAAAATAAAGAAAGTGAAATGTTAAGAAAGAATTTTATGCTTATGTTCTCAACTTTTGAGGAAGAAAAGAAAACGCAAAAAGAAGAATTAAATGCTTCCCTTAGCAAAATTGTAGAGTTAGAACAAGACTTATAGGAAAGCATTGCTAAACAAAAAATGGAATCAAAGGAAATCCAGGCTGGGCCAATTATAATTGAATGGTTCCAGGTTCGCATTCTCCCATTACTTATGAAATGGATGGAAAGGTGCTATTTCTTAAGAAATGTTAAGATTGAGAACTATAGATTGAAAAAGGAGCTGGTACTTCTAAAAGAATCATTTCATAGGGCTTATAAAGGGAAGCAAGATGCATGTTAGCTATTGGAGTGTTTGTTATCTTGTAGAAGGCCATCAAGATTATATTCAATGTTTCTAAATGAACAATGGATAAGGTGGAAATTGTTCAGAATCTACAATGATCAGCCATATGAGCCTAATGATAAGGAATTTGTTAAAATATTTGTGGAATCAACTCTTGAAGATAAAGATTTGCTTTGTGAATTCTTTGTCCATGATCTTTTGTTAGAAAATCATATTGATTTCTTCATTAATCTGTTTGTTGGCGAAGTATAATTGAGAGCTTTGTTGTCCACTATGCGAAATCAGGTTCATTGGCAGGAGCACAACAAAGAATATGCTGAAGCAGAAAGAACTATGGGCCTTCAAATAAGATCACCTAATGCTAGGCCTGCATATTTTAAGGACACCTTTTTATCTCTTCTAGTAAATGAGTAAATGAAAAAAATAATATGATGACAGTCTCTGACTCTGTTACAATAATTTCATGGAACATGGACAAAAGTTAATTGGAAAAGCCTGGCATGCTTGTGAAGAAAGATTTACTCCATTACTAGCTTATCTCAAGAAAAGAGAGGTCATCTCTCCTCTTAATATCATATGGTCTTTCAGAAGGGCAGATGCTTTAGCTAAAATCCTAAGAGACCTAAAGACAAATTGGATAGGGATGAGGTATAGACCTCCTTTGTTGCTCAGTCCACCCCCTGCTTTCCACATTTCAACAGATCAGAGTGATAGAGTTTTCAATGAATGGAAAGAGGGAGTTGCTTTTCATAGAGGGTTCATCCATGAGCCTATAAATTTTGATAAAACAACAAGAGATGAGTATGACATTAGTGTCAGGTATGAAGAAAGGAACAAAGGTCAGGGCTACAACCATGGAGCAGGAGGACTTGCTAGGAACTAGGAGGGGAAGGAAATGATGAGGTAAAAATAACCTCATCATAATAATACCAGAAAAGCCTATTTATATGAGCTCAATCCTCAGCTTCTGCCAATTAATTAAACTTTAGGAGAGATAATTGTTTATCTTTAAGGAAAATTATACAAACTTTATTTCTTATGATTAATTGAGGTAATCTACCAATACGGATTTAATGGGTTATTTGGAGCAATAACTAGACATTATGCAGCAGTTGCAAAACATTTAACTAGCACGTGCCTTAGTAAAGATTGAAGATAGACGCTGGGAACCTACTCTTGAACATCAGGCTGATGAATCGAGGATGTAGTTGATGTTAGTCTAATTTCTGTTATGTTCTTTTAGTCAAAGACTTCATGGCTCGTCTCGAGCCTTTTTAATGTTTATGTAATGGGTTTTAAAGACAATGGAAGTTAGTTGTAAACTGTTATATACTTTTTCAATGGCTATCCACGCCATCTGAAATCTAGGATTTAGTTAAAGTTTTTCTATAAAAATGTAATTTTCAGAAGTAGAAAGGGGATGCTCAATAGTAATGTTAGGTTGTTAACATGATCTATGAATACTTATGAATAAAGAAACTATCTTCTGTTAATTATTGAGTTATTGAGCTATGGATGATAATTGTCTTTAATGGAAGAACTTCAGAACCAGTAGTGTATGTGACTTGAGAGTGAATGTGATAACCCGCGAGCTGGCCACTCGAGGGAGGATAGCTTAAATAGATAAGTACTTAATGTTATGTCATTTTTGTTACATAGATAACCATTCAGTAGGAAATCATTAAGTCTATCAGTTGTTGAGTCTAAATTTCTGGAGCACTCTTTGTTTTCCATTGTCATGAGTTACTTGTTACAACTATTAAAATCTTTTACTGTTTAAGAGGATGTTTCATGGTCTGTTTACTTATTTTTCCACTTTTGTAGTTTATTAGTTGTTCAGTTTACTTGTTATTGTGCTTTCTACCTTAGTTGTTATGCTTTCTAAATTAGTTATCTTATGCTTTCTAGTTTAATATTCCCAGTTTTCTTAGAATAAATTTTTTCCTAGTTGAGTAGTTAGTCGGCCCTAGACTAAAATTAATTTCAGTAGTCTCAAGAAATCAGAAAATCTAAAATGAGTTATCTAAATTATCTTCTATTGCAAACTACCTTGGATATTGCCCGATTGACTTACTGATATTTTATATTCTAAAGTACTGGGACCTAACGAAAGCCTATCAACCCTTAGCCACCAAGTGCCTTGTATATTTTGAAATCTTGCCTTCATAACTAAAATTCTTGAAGATCCATTTACAACCATGTTTCCTTCCTTTAGACAACTATATCAATTCCCAAGTCCTATTCCTCTCTAGGGTGACTACCATTTCATTCATGACCCTCTTCAATAATCTACTCTACTTTGATTCTAACACATCCTTCATAGTTCTAGTCTCATCATCACTAGTAGACAATGCAAACCTATAACAAAAATTAGGTAGATTATACCTATTAGGTTACCTTATTTTCCAATAGGACCTTCTTATGAGTGGAGTAATATGTTCTCCCTTCTAAAAATTCTCCTCAAAATAACCTCCTTATCTAGTCCACCACAAGCATCATGTTCATTGTTAGGTGCTAGTTTCTCAATCTTTGGCTCTAATGCACCATATTTGTCTAGGTTGTTCACTAGGAGAAGACTTGATCTCTTTGAAGATAATATAATGAATTTAAATCACCTTCCCTACCTCAAGATTTGAAAGAATGCACCCTTCCACACCATGCTTATAATAAATGAAGAAGTAATTATTTGCTTTGAAGTCCAACTTAGAACTCTTCTCTCTAGGTAGATGCACATATGCATCACAACCAAAAAATATAAGATGCCTAAGAGATATTTTCTCACTTGACCAAACCTCTTCTAGCATTTTATCAAGAAGTATTGACATAGGATATCTATTAATGAGATATGAAGTAGTATTAATTTCTTCTATCCAAAAATTCTTATCTAGCTTATAGCTCGATTGATCACATTCCTATCTTTTTCCATTAACATCATATTCATTCTTTTTGCAACTCCATTTTTTAAAGGCGTGTTTGGAGTTATCTTTTATCTATCTATACCACTATTCTTACAAAATTCACAAACTATATAGAGAAAAATTCTCCACCATTATCCATTCTCAAAACCTTGAATATTTTTCCAATTTGATTCTCCACAACATTAAACTCTTTGAATTTAATGAAGGCCTCATACTTTTATTTTAGAAATAAAACCCATGTGTTATAGGAGAAATCATCAATACATGATACATAAGGAATTTCCTAATGATGGCACATTCAAAGGTCCATAAACATCTTTGTGAACTAGCTCCAAAATTCCATTTGATCTAGTAGAGTTCTAAATAAGCTTAACATGATTTTATTTTATATATATACAATGTTGATAAAAATCAAATTCTTCAAGTCCCTTAGCTTTCCCTATACTTTAAGGCCCTAAGAATTTTTCCACTAGCGTGTGTTATTTTTCCATGCACAATTTAAGGGTATCATGACAACAATAGGTTTAAATATTTCCTTGGTGAAATTTTGATTATTTTGAAAAATTCCAACTATAGACATTTTTTATCTCTTCAAAGAACTTGCAAATTTTCCTTGCCAACATACTGAGGTATATCTTGGACGATACCATGAACATTCCTTCTATAAAAATTTTTAGGTGTTGCTAGGGTGATAAGTTTGTGGTATCCCAAACCCTTGAAGTATTACATGTGTTACACTTTGGGGACTCCCAAGTTCATAATTTTTTCACTTGGGTGATTTTTTTTGAGGGATCTTCATATTGCAGCTTTATTAAAGCCATAAATTCATATAAAATCGAAACAATGTGCTATGTTTTAAAATTACATATATTTTTGAGAGGAATCCAAATGTGAAATCAACTCTCCTTTACTAGGATTCACTTTAGTGATATCATGACTTTTTCCTTTATAAGGTTTTTCCCAAGAGATTTTTTTCCCCTTCTCCATTGCGGTCTTACTTGGGTGATGACATGCCTTGACCCTCTTCTATGATACTACTTTTTCAATAATTATGATAATTAATAAAGTACCTACAAAATTCATATTGTCATTAAATTTAAAGACTTTCAACCTAAATGCTATTTTCCAAAACCAAATTTGCTCTAACCAATCTATGAAATCCTTTACAAAAGACAACACACACTCCCAAATTATTTAACTTACTCATAGTTAATTTCTCACCAACCTAGAGATTCATAAAACATTAGAGGGAGTCTTGAATCTTCCATCTCCAAACATGAGCTTGATTTTCCCATGACCAATAATTTTGTTAAATGTACAATTACTCAAGAATATTTTTCCACCATCATAGTTATCATCCACAAAAAACCACTCCATATGTGGATTCATGTGGAATGCTGCTCCAAAATCAATCAACCATGCATCATAACTTGCATGCATAACAAAAGATTCAAGAAATACATGTACAAATTCTCCTTTAGAGGTCTTTGGTTGAAAATCACCATCAAATTCATTTATATTTTTCTTCACATTGCAAATTTTCTTAATGTGACTAGTTTACCATGGTTCTAACATTTACCCTTTGACTTAACTAGAGATTTAGATCTACCCTTAGACTTAGATATTCTTTCAAGCCCTTCTTGTTCTTTCCCTTTTCCTTTACATGACCTCTAACAACTAAAACATCTTTAATAGACTCCAAGTATTTCTACCTTATTTCTTTAGACAACTAGGCTCCAACCACACCATCAAGTGTTAATTAGAGATGTGGAGTTACTCATTGTCATCACAAGGTTATCCCATGAATCTGACAAGGAACAAAGCAAAGCAATGCACTGATCTTCCTCATTATCTTGACTTCAATTGACATCAATCAACTAACAATGACTTTAAAATCATTCAAGTGCTTAACCATTGTATCCCCATAAATTATTTTTAAGAAAACAAAATTTTCATAGGAAAAGATTATTTATTAGAGACTTTGTTTGACACAAAGCCCTTAACTTATCATACATTTTTTGTTTCATTCTCCAAAAGATTTAAAGGCATTAAAAATATGAAAGACAACTTAATTGTAGATATAAGCTTTCTATTTAATCTTTTCCACTCATATAGACTCATGCCTGTGGAATATAGCCTTACACTACTTAAGTTGAAATCCATCAATCACACTCTACTAATGCGTTTGCAACTTTGAGTTTTTGTAGCTTAAATTTTTTGCCATTAAATTTGTTGATCCCCATTTTACTAGAACTACTTGTCATTTATCCAAACCTTGAAAAAGATCCATCTTATAGAAAATACTCTCACCAAAACCTAGATTAATATAGAGCCAAAAATACCCTTCTTCCCATGGATCACTTGAGCTAACAGATTGGCTCTAGTACCAAATCTAGGAAAATATATTAATCTAAATAGAAGAATACTTGTATAAAAATATAATGAAATTATTTCAAAGGAGAAAATACATACAACACCAAATTTAACATGGAAAACCCTTCAAGGAAAAAATCCACCAACAAAAGCACCACACTTCTTATATTCATAGTAAAAAACTTACAACATAATAGATAATTCTCTTGTGTTCTCAAAGAGATCTTCAATTCACTTCTTGAAGTAATTTTGGTAGCATTTACCTACCTGAAAGGAACAATCTATTTGTAAATACAGAGCTATGCAATAACTCTTGCCTTGTGCTAACGTTTCTTATGTTGGATTAAAAGTAATATTGAGTTGATGATGCACTTGCAATATGTAGATGTGTCTTGCTAGATTACATGTCCCCATTGGTCATTGTATGTTGATTTGACTTTGATCTTTATTGTTAGATTTGAAGCTTCACCTTGAGTATGTTAGATATATACAATATTTGACCAATGACAAGAGGTGGGGAAGAATACCATGGATTCATTTGATCTTTTGATCATACCTAGTCCTTGTGGTTGAGTTAGTGACCTAATGAATCTAGTAGTATGTTTGGCGACTTAACCCATTTTATTTAGTTGCAAATAAAGTGATGTTCACTATGTTTAGCTAGTTCACCACTAATCTAAACCATTGATGATTCTAGATCCTCATGTCATGGACAAACTTAGAAAATGGTTGTTTCCTTAGTCTGTTTATTTAACTTGAGTTTACTTGCATTTTATTAGGTTTTTAAAATACTTATTTTGGGAGTGTTTGTAGAATAACCCTAAATGCTTAGTCGAATAATTCATTATTGTATTTCCTTCATGGAAAAAGGTCTTATGCATTTTAATATTGCAAATATTTAGAAAATAAAAAAATATAAGAATTGTTTTTGAAAAAATAAGCAGCATTTTCAGGGTGCCGTACCCTTCACAAGGGGCCCAAAGGGCCAAAGGACAACATAGAACAAAACAGAAATGAACTATAGGAACAAACAGAAACAACTGACAGTCAGCTGTAGAAAACCAAAGAACCAAAAAAGGCACAGCCTAGGAACTAGAGGGGACCAAGCCAACATCTAGAATCTGAGGACGCAAAGAAGCAACGGGCTTGGGGAGTCCTTTCTTCTTGTGCAGCACAACCGACCAAGGTTCGGAAGCAACCACTGAGCAAGGCACGAGAAGAGGAACGACAACAGTCACCACGGGCGAGGAGCCACCACACGTCAAGGGCGCCGACAGCGAAGAAGAGGAGACTGGAGCGACCAACGAAACAACCAAATCAAATGAGGGACGAGCAGGAAGCGACTGCACACCGACAACAGACCGGTGCATCAAAGGATCAGCAGAAGAGGTAGCCAAAATAGGAGCCTGGGGAGGCTCAGACACCATAGGAGGGACAAGAAGATCACCATCCTCAGAGGAATCGTCAGAAGAGCTTGAAGAGTTCGGAGAGGGAGCATCGACAGTGAGGTGATCCAAAAGATAAGAATTGTTAAATATTTGATTAAAAATATTAAGTGAGATATTTTGGAAAATATTTAATTTTGAAATATCTTATTAGTGTGAAAATGGAAAACAAGACAATTGTAGGTTAAAGGAATTTTGGAAATGAAAGGAAAAGGGAAGGGTTTTCATTACTCACTTCTATTCTCTATTTGTCTCCCTCTCCCCCTCTTGTGTGATTGCATACTTATTTTGAAGATTGGGATTTTAGTTTTGTGGATTGCTAAAGCATTGGAGAGGAATGATTTTTGAAATGCTTACTCGTGTGTAAGGAAGCAAGAAAGGTCTCCAATTTGTTTGAGAATTGTATTAATAAGACAAGGTATTTATCTATTTGATTTATCCATTTTCTTGTTAGTCCTTTCTTTTGACCATGCCCATATTGGGTGGTTGCATATGCTCTCCATTCTTAAGTTGAAATTGAATTAGAGATCTTAGAATATATACACACATTTCTTTAAATTTCAAAAAAATCAATTTAGTGTTGTTATGTTGGCAATATTTCTTCAAAAAATGATGTTGGGTGGATTAGGAACAAATGGGTATTGTTAGAAAATTGATAAGGTGTTTTTCTAGTTTTCTTGAAAAATGTAAAACGACCCAAAAACCCTTCCAATTTTTTTTTTTTCAAAAATCTATGCAATTGAAAAAGTGTGATCTTGATCCTTTTTAGAGTAAGAGGGTACAATTTAATTTTGAAACTATGATCTTTCTAATTTTGGATAAAGAATTTAGTGAATAGTAAAAAGTTTGAAGCTTCCATTAAGGGTGATTGAATTTTTTGTATGTTTCTTGAGATTGTAAAAATGTGAATTCTAGATTTTAACACGTGATTTTTTTTATTTTTTGGTGTCTCATGTTGGAAATGTGATTTCCTACTTTTTGGATGTGGTTGTCATGTTTTTTGGCCTTGTTTTGCATACCATGACCTTTTGAATCATTTTGGACATTTTTGAGCTAGGATTGAATTCTAGGCTAGTAGTAGAGTGGACCCATACATGTCTTTCAGATTTGGGCTAGGCTCATGTAAAGTGCTATATGGGATAAGTTTTAAAAATATACAATTGATTAGATAATTGTCTCGAGGAGGCCTAGTTGTGTTTGTGCTGTGCTTCTCACATCCATGCATATTTGAAAATTGACATGATGACACCATCCATGTCTAGTAGTCTACTCTTATTGTTCTTTGGGCCATTATACCTATTATTGTTATGTGATTCTCTAGTACGATTGTTGTTGGATCATTATACTTATTGCTTGGTGTTGGTGGTTGTTACCATTCCCTTTTGTGCTATTGCTCATTTATTTCCATAACCTTGGTGCACCATTGTTTGATTGTGATTGCAACAAGTATGATTGACAATGAGGATGCCATACCTTGTTTTTCATGCTATAAACCATTTGGTGCAAATGGATGAATTTTAATATGGTTTTCAAGTTGTTTTCCTTCTTTCCTCAATTGCATTGCAATGGAATAAGTAGCATTTATGAATAGTGAAGGACACTTTTTATTGCATTAAAAGTATTGATACTCTTTGTATTAGTGTATTCCTTTCTCCTTTTGGTTGGGCAGCGAGTACACAAATGGTGAATTATCCATTGGACCCTTGATGTGTGTGTACTCAAGTTTGGTTGTCCATTGAATTACTAATGTATTGAAAGAATTTGGACAAGTATAAAATTTGAACAATTTTACTCAAGATGAAAAGAAATAAAAGAATAAACTTAAACAATATAAAAGTGAAAGGAAATAAGTCCCAAAATAAATAAATTTAAACAAAATTCAATTTGAAGTAAAAGAAAAGGAATCCCAAAAGTTTTTTTTTAAAGCAAAAGTGGCAAGCCACTATATTATATTATTATATATATAAATAAATTTACAATCCCAGGTTCAATGAGCATACCGGCAAGAAAGAACTTGGTAGAAAACCTCCAATTATAGCTTGAAAAGTTACAAAATAAAAACTTACAAACTGAACCAGTTACACAGTTTTTACTAACTTTGTCCTTTTACATGCATTTACAAGAAATTATAGCATAATCAACCATAAACTACCATCTGGATTTTTGATTGGTGGCCAAACTGTCACCCAACAAATCAAATTACTTGTCCATAATCCAAAAAACTTCACTGCATTTGCTTTTAATTAAGCTGACAAAAACTGGCTTTACGCTTTTATCTTAAATTTTGCATAATTAAGCCCAGCTAGAGATTTGGTCAAAAAAGTGCATTCGAATACTTGGTCATCGCAATAAACAGGCTCAAAAAATTCTTCATACTTGTTCACTTTTACTTTAGCTTATTCTTCCATCTGCATAATTTCCAGAGAGTTTTCACCTTGCTCTTCATTACCCTCAGCCATATTCTAAGAATTTAGTGCAATATTCATATCTGGAAGTATGAAACTAATATTATCATTAACATAGCATATTTCTATATTTTGGTCATTAATATCATCCCACAAGTTTTAGCAGAAGACCCTCTCTTTTGAAGTGGCTCTAGGCTAATAACATCATACTTTTAGACTTGAGATACAAGCCACCACATGATCAAGCAACATTAATAAGATCAAAACTAGGCATCAATATGAGTCATAACGTTAAACCAATAGATGGTTGATATCGCTTCAAGCCTTCACATATCATTATCATGATTTTTTGTGCAACCTTCTTGTTGCTTTGTTTATAGTAGTGTATGAAATTTGTTGCTAACTTTAACCATGTTGGGGAGGCAAAAATGTTGTGTTTGGACGAGATGTGAAATTGTGGATCCATAATGTGACATGTTTTTTTCATTGTGCTCAACAACTTTATGAGTGTTTTAATCTACATTTTAGTGTCATGTGGTGTAATTAATCCTCTTATTATCCTCATTGTTGTATCTATATTGGTGGCTTCTATATTTAAATTGTAGTCTAATGCATATCTTCCTTTTGTAAGTAAAAATTTTAGGATCCTAACTCAAACTTGGACTCTCAACCTTCTAAACCAAAATATAAGTTAGAAAGGAAAGCCCAAGATTGATATTAGTCAAACATTTACATATATAAATGGCTATGCTAAGAGGACCCCTATAAGAGAGCATTTAATGAAGACTAACAAGAAACCTATAAACCATGCTTGGCCTAGATAAAATAATCATATCTCATAAAGGAGAAATCATCACCAACTAAAAAAGGATTGAGATTAGATCCAATTAACTCCACAAAAGAATGCCCCAAGTTAAGGATATTAAATTAGAGAATCTTAGGGCTTGTTAGATACTTTCCCTAGAGTGATGTAGTCAAGTATTGTTGGTCAAGTTAATGATAACATCATTCTTGCAACACAAAACCACATTTAGTGCAAATAATGTAAATCATACAACTTATAAGACAGTGTTCTCCTTCAAAAGTATATAAATGAAATTAAAATGAAACAAAATGCTTAATCAATATCAAATACAATACTTAAGCATAAATCCATCAATATAGTCATAAACCAACTCAACCCAACTCCCAAAAACAAGATGGATAGTTCAGAAATTTCATTTAGACATTACGTCAAAAAGTTATCTTAAATTTGGACGATTAAAATCTTATCACAAATAAATTGCTTTTTCTAAATTCAAAAATGTATTTTTTCAATAAAATGCCTAATCAAATTTATCCTCATTTTCCACTACAGCCTCCAACCTCCATAACTCTCATTTAGCTTGAGATTTTGATGCCTCAAAGATTACAAATGACCACATTTATGAGTTAGCACAAATAAAGCTTTTGTTAGATGCAATTTTATGCCACTTTGTTGCACTTTTTTGATAGAAAGACTAGTGAAGATATTTATTTGTTTTTTTTTTTGTGTTGTTCAAGATGTCTACAACACATGTCATATTGGAGATTTGATACCTTTCTATCGCTTGATTATTAAGTTAGAGTTGACTTTGGAATAAATTAAGGGATTGAATTTAGGATCAGATAACACAACCAAGGTGCACGCTACACAATATGCTGAATTAATAAAACCAACAAGACTTCCTTTTTTTTTGTCGTAAATTAGTTTTACTTAGATGCCCCTGCATCAGACACTTGACAGATTAAAAAATGCTCCCGAGCTCCAACTCAGGATTATGTATGATGTTTTCCAAAGAATGGCCATATCTACCAAGTTGTATTCTCCATTATTCTTCCTTTCCATTTTACGTAGTACTCGTATTTTTTGCCTTTTGTTTGTTTGGCTACAGTTGAATCAATCACAACCTCCATTCCAATAGAAACCAAATTGTCAACACTTCCATCATCAATGATAACCATAAAACACTTACCCCTTGCTTTGCATGGTTATGAAGAGACTCCTCCATTGCAATGATTCATTGTCCCTCTTTACTAGTTTCACTGATATCCTCTTCATATGAAGGTCTCTTAGTATTCACGTTTTTTACTGTGCTCTAGTGCAATTGATTCTTCATCAACTTGTACAATATGAGTGTTGATGACATTTATGAGTGTTCCACTATCAATGATAACCATAAAACCCTTACATCCTGCTTTGCATGGCCATGAAGATAATCCTCCATTGCTATGGTTCATTGTCCATCTTTATTGGTTTCAACGATACCCTATTCCTTTGAAGTTCTCTTAGTATTCAAATATTTTAGTGTGCTCTGGTGTTATGGATCTTGTACAATATGAGCGTTGATGACATTTATTCTTCTTCCATCATTTTGTGCTTCTAGGCACTCATAGGTCCTATGTCCACTACAACCACATCCAAAACACATTCCAACAAAGGTTCTTTCCCTTCCTCAACTAAAAGACACTCTTCCTCTTGAAGGATATGATCCACCTCTTGATGGCTGATCTAGTCTTCAAAAGTTTTAGCTTTTCCTTTGTATAGCTTGATAGTTTCAGGATTTGACCATGTAAACAATTTTTTCATCAATGTTTCAAATCATACTCCATGGCTAGAGAAGATATTTGATCCATGGAGTATGATCCGAAACGTTGATGAAAAAATTGTTTACATGGTAAAATCCAAAAACTATCAAGCTAATCAATCATGGACTGTGGAAAATTTATGTATTTTCCTTTGCTTGTTTTGATTGCTTCCATTATTTGTTTTGAGTCCTTCCTCTAGTGAATTTACCTCTTACCTTTGACTGTACTTTGCTACCTTTTGGACAACTTCTCCTTAAGCCTTTAAGGCATACTGATAAGCCTCACCCACAATAATCATTTTGACTACAGTTGGTTCATCTTGGAGTTGAAATCTTAGTTTGTTGAGATACCTAGCAGCTAGCTACTTATTCCTACCCTTCTTGCATATTTGTTCTACTTTGCAAGGATAAAAATCTCTCTGTGTGCTCTTGCATAGACAACTCTTTTTGTCTCAGGTTTTGAAATTGCATGAACAACAATTGTCGAATATTTGAGTGTAGTTAATATGGTTTAGCATTTTAGGCCATAAACTTATTTTGCCATTGCCTCATCTTCTTCTGGTTTGTTGAAGACTATCACACCACAAGGCAGCATGTGACTTCATTTTGGTGACAACAAATTCTATTATTAGAGTTGTCTTCCAAGTTTTCTATATCAAAATCACTCTCAAGCTCTTTCATCCAATCTATTAACTCTTCTTTAAATCTTGATACATATGGCTTGACTGGACATAGCTTGATATAATCTTTCCATAGGATCTAGAGCTCTAAATGGAGCCTCCACTTCATCCTTAAATTCTTCTTGGCATAGTCTAACCTCCAAGGCCTCTATTCTTATTGACAAATTTTCATTTGGATCTCTTCTTGGTCCTCTTCCGTATTTCCTTATCCTATTAGCAACAAATGCTCATTGGGCTATCTCTTCTTGCCCAACGCTCCTGCTGGAAAATGTTGCACTCTTCCCACCTTTCTCTAGTGGAGAACACCTTTACACTTCATTTTTCTCAGCTTAGACCTGGAGGATACAAACTTGCTTTCATGCCAACAGATGCAGTTGAAGGATTGGTCGTCGAGCTAATGATGACCTTATCCTTGCAACACAAAACTGCAATCAAAGCAAATGATGTAAAACACACAATTTAATATAGTTCCTTTTCTCCTTTTCCAAAGCATATGAACAAACTTAAAATAAACCAAAAATACATTTACCAAGATCAAATATGATACTTTGATGTTCTCTGAGCATACATTCATCAAAACGGTCATAAATCAACTCAACCCAACTCGCCAAAGGCAAACAAGGATAGACAATGTAGAAAAAAATTTCAGGCGTTTTTTCAAACAGTTAGCCTGAATTTGGACAGTTAAAATCTTACTACAAATAAACTACTGTTTAAATTCTAAGGGATTCTTCAATAAAATGAACAATCTCGATCAAATCCATCACCATTTTCCTTCAAAACCATCCCAAACTCTGGATCCTTCAATTCTGCTATCCACCCATCTAAACATTCCCTCAAGGCATTTTTATTAAAAAAATTCCCACTGGAACCCCTGATCTCCATATCTCACATTGCAATTTTGATGCCTTGAAGATTGCAGTTTTGTTGCCTAAAAGATTCAAAGATTGCAAGTGACACCAATTATGTGTTAGCACAGTAAGCTCAAATCCAACATAGAGCCTCTCCTAGCAATCAATGCCAATGAATCATCCAAGATTTGTGAGGAAAATGGTACCAAGAAGCAAACTACCAGTCAACGAGGTCAAAGAGCTAGAAAGCTGCCTTAGTTGTATTGTAGTAACGAAAAGTTGAAAACCCATAATAGCTACATTCCAGAGAAGGATACTGCTGCAGTTCTATGTTACTGTTAAAGTCCAATACCTATCTTAAGGATAGAAAATTGTTCATCTTTCCAAGATTTTGGATTTCCATAAGGAACATTTTGGGTTCTTCTGGTTTGTATCTGTCGGATGTTTCAAATGACTCTTTAAGTAACCTTGGGCCCAGATTCTTTAGCTGGGCTACAACCAATAAAATGACATTGGTTGATTGCCACAGTCTGATGCTGATACACATCATTATATGCTAATTATCATACTAGGCATACCTATGGGTGTTTAAATGGCAATCCTGCAAGAGGCAACCCCACTGAAGCTTAAGTAAGAATGTTAACATGGTTAGGATATAATCATGGTGGGCCTTTTCAATTACGGGGACATGTTAGCAGAATTAGGAAAGCGTTCTTTAATCAGCATGCATACTACGTGGAGATAAACATCATTATATGCTAATTATCATACTCGGCATACCTATGGGTGTTTAAATGGCAATCCTGCAAGAGGCAACCCCACTGAAGCTTAAGTAAGAATGTTAACATGGTTAGGATATAATCATGGTGGGCCTTTTCAATTACCGGGACATGTTAGCAGAATTAGGAAAGCATTCTTTAATCAGCATGCATACTAAACCTTTTGTGTCTCAAAGATAATGGAAACTACGTGGAGATTAGGGTTTGAGCAAAGTTCAACCTAGAGTTGCACGAAATAGCAGATACCCATGGCAGGCATTAAATTTTTTGATGACAACCAAATCTAGAGAAATGTAAGGCTTTTGACCTTAGTATCTAGCCTTATAAAAGTTTGATTCAAAACATGGGAAACATGGATTTTTTCTTCTGAAACCCGGTTCCTTCTTATCATAGATTGCTGATTGCACCAACTGAAAATGAACTGTTTAAAGAGAGTTCTTTATCTGGCCTTTCCTAGTGGTCTACCCTAAAAAATACAAATATTGGGTATCCGTACAATTTTAATGAGGACTGAATCCTTACGGCATCCTTTTTATGACTTTTTGAGAAAAGGATTTGAATAATTGGAAAGATTATTGGCAGACAATTCTTTTTTTGATTGCATTTGATAGCCAAAGTTCTTAAATTATCCCCTTATAATCTTCTTATCCAAGTTTTGCTTCTCTTTTCCAATAGAAAGTTAACATATGGAAAAGAGCAGAGGGTTCATAGGGGTCACAGGCTTTGATTTAAAACGTTTGTCTTTTTATGTTCTCGCTATACAGTTGGATTAAGATGAGAACAACTTGAGATCTTTTCATCCAAAAAGTAAACAAAGAGAGCTATTATCCAATAATGTAAGGCGAATAACTATGATCCCCAGGGATGTGTCCCCTAAGTTTTTCCAGGTGTACCCATACTGGGGATGTTCCGGGGACTTAGGGACAGCTTGGTAACGTCTCCTAGCCGTCCCCATTTAAATTTTTTTTGCAGGAAACATCTCAGAGATGTGGGGACTGACAGGGGACAGGCAAAGTACGGCTGGATGTCCCCGGAACGGCCGGGGAACGTCTCATACATCCCCTAACCATCCTGGGGAGACGTCCCCTAACCGTCCCGGGGACAAGCAACCATCCCCTACTGCTGTAGCTAAGTTTTATAAAAAGAAAACTCCAAACTTTAAAAAAATAACGATTTATTAAGCTGTCCCCTACTACTGTAACTGCATTTTATAAAAAGAAAACTCCAAACTTACAAAAATAACGATTTATTAAGCTGTTCCCTACTGTTGTAGCCAAGTTTTATAAAAAAACCCAATTATTTCAAATCCTTGTTAAAATTTTATAGAGGAATCTGTTCCATGACAGAGCTATTGTTTCTGGATTTGGATAAAACCATAATATCTGAAGGAACCATGGGATAAAAATAGTGGAAGAGTTTATATAAAGTTTAAATTTAAATGTGATATAGCCAGAAAAAAAGAAACACCATAGAAATGTACAAGGGAAGAAGAAAAAACCGTTGGGGTTCACCTCAAGTTACAAGAAGCCTCCTACTATTTTTCATTGTTACGTGGAAGTTGCAGCAGCAATATTGCTGCTGTTGTTGTCTCTTAGCTGCACTGCCATGTTTACAATTTCAGTCTTCATTATTTTAATCCCATGTTAAATTTAACTACTTTAATGCCTATTTTAACTATTGAAATTTGGTATCTAACTATGTAAAGGCATAGTGTATATCGGTATACAATCTAGACATATTGATTTGATGTTTGTAAAGTTGGGCATTGTATTTTTTATATCTGCAAGAGTGATATGTAAATAGAAGGTAGGCACTTCTAAAGGTTAATTTGATTATCTATTTGAAATTAATGGTTTATTTACTTTCCGAGCTTTTAAAGTTATTACTATTAAATTTGATTTGTTCGACTTTCATGCCAACTCTATTGTTTTGTATTAAGGATTCTATAATGTATATGTCAATATGATGAATGCCTTATCATTGTTATGATGTTATCAATGTTATCATATGAATATTTGAAATTTCCCTATTTTTTATATAGCCGTTGTCTCTGCCATCCCCAAAAATGGCCTAAAAAAAATCTGTCCCTAAAATGAGTCCCCACCATCCTGGAAACTTGGTGGAACATAGGAAAATCAAAATAATAATATGTTGGTATTATATAATAATGATGGTTGGCTGATTCAATCACTAAAAAAACATTCATCATGGTCTATCCATATTCAGCACTAAAATTTACTTGTACACACTCTTTCTTTGGTAAGAACATAAACTCAATCCCTACCAGTGGTTACTATTTAAATGACTTGCATTCTCATTGCTTCTTATGGTTAACTTGTGGACGATTTGGTAAAACTCACATGGGCTGCTTATTGTGAAAACAGCCTTGGATAGCAGGCAAAATATTTTGAAGAAGCTCATTCCGAAACTTAAAACATTCTGTAATGCTATAAAACTGAATAATATCTTCTTCTCTTCTTGCTTGGGTTGAAATTAAATAGATTAAGAAGGATAGATAGACAAGTCCACAGACAAGTTGACAAGGACACAGGCTGATAGATACACAGGTAAACAGATAGACTGATTGATGAATAGAATGTGCTAATTGATGCCATGGAATTAAAGGCATCTTTACAAGGGAATTCACCGTGTATATTTCAGCAAGCCTTGCAATGCTTGAAATTTTGATCTTTTGCACAAAACAAAAGAAAATCTTTTATCTTCGCTTGACGTTGATGGTCCATTAACTATGCACATTGAATAAAATGTCAATTAGAGAGAGTATCAAATAACAAACACCGCTTAACCATGCCAAAACTTCCTAAGAGACAATATCAGAGAAGCATTTCTTGTGAAATTGATACCACAACAGTCTTGACCAGGCATATAAGAGGAAAAGATAATCGAAGCATATTTAATCAAAAAGGTATTTTAACACTTGTCTTAATGCTCCCCGATCATTATAGGGGCTTCTTTGCAGGGAAAAGAATAACCTCCTTGATATTCTGGGAGTCTGTTAAAATCATTGCAAGACGATCCATACCCATTCCCCAACCAGCAGTTGGTGGCAAACCATACTCTAATGCAGTACAAAATGCCTCATCAAAAGCCATTGCTTCATCATCACCTGATTACCTGTTCTTGAGCTTATCTGCAAAGCATTGATGCTGGACAATTGGATTGTTAAAAGCTCGGTAAATGCATTGCACAACTCATTCTTATTAACAAATAGTTCAACTGCTCGGCTAATCCTGGTCTTGTTCAGTGCCACTTTGCCAAAGGACTCGTGATCTGGGGATGATATATGAAGAAGGTTGTGTTCAAACATGTTTCCTCCGAGAAATGCTCTACAAGCTTGTCCAGTAAACAAGCTGTTGTTTTCAGGGGAGAGAATTTCACATCAAATTTTTTTATTTTTTATTTTGGCAATTCGCATCAAATTTGTTACAAGCTTCTATAAGATACTTATTTGCCAAATCAGATGATAGACCTTTAGGGATGTCAAGACCTGCTGCTTCTTCTAACCCCTGGATTACACCTATCCTTCTAGAAGGATGAGTGAAATCAATTTCTATGGGATCCATGTAGGCTCTATCAACATGGTATTTAATTTTATAGCCACCAATTAACTTCTTAATTGTTCCTGTCAACATTTGCTCTGTGAGTTCCATCAAATTGTTGTAATTGCATAGGCCATATAGAATTCACAAGTAGTAAACTCTGGATTATGAGTCAAATCTATGCCCTCATTTCGAAATTGTGTTCCAATTTCATATGCTCGATCAAATCCCCCCACAATTAGTTCTTTCAGGCGAAGCTCTGGTGCAATGCGCATGTATAACCTCATATCAAGTTCATTGTGATGAGTCACAAATGGCCTGGCAGCAGCTCCACCAACTATCATATTCATCATCAGTGTCCCAACCTCCAGAAAATCAAGGTCTTCCAGGAACTGCCATACATATGATTTTATCTTTGATGTTGTTTTGAAAATATTTCTAACTTCTGAATTAAACTTCAAATCTAGCTAGTGATGCTGATATCTTGTTTCTTGGTCTTTCAGGGTAATCTTTCAGGGTGTCTAGGACAACCAGGAGCCCAAATACCCAACATGTCATCTCCCTCACTTTCCTTTGTCCGGACATGATCATCCTTTACTGGAAGCATTTGTAAACAAGGTGAAAGAACCATCATGGATGTTGGAAATATACTAAGTTCTCCCCTTTTACTCTTCCCGGATAACCATGAATTCCAACAATATCACAATGCTTTATACCAGCATGATGCTTAACAAACTCAGCTCCTCCCATTCCCCTGAGCTACTTGCATCTGCCATAACCTTAACTTTTGCTCTGTCGGCATGCAAATCATAGAAGTTCAGCTTTGCTCCTGAGCTCCTCTTACTCAATATCCTCCCAGCTAAAGAAACTTCTGCATCATTAAGATGTTCTCCACTATTTAAACCCCCATACCTATCAATGAAAGCAGGGATGGATAGAGATACATGGAACTTGTGGGGATAAGGGTTTACTCCAGAACCCTTCAATGCTGCCAAAACTTGCAACCTGTTTTCATGATATTGCATAGGATCAAAGTCTTCCTCTTGGTTGCCCTTATTCACACGTTCTCTGGTTGAAACTCTCTTCTTCTTCTTCTCCTCTTCTTTCTCACTTGTTTTTCTTAATCCATAAAATTTACTTGTACACATTCTATTTCATTGGCAAGAACATAAACTCAATCCCTACCAGTGGTTACTATTTAAATGACTTACATTCTCATTGCTTCTTATAGTTAACTTGTGGATGATTTGGTAAAACTTACATGGGATGCTTGTTGTAAAAACAGCCTTGGATAGCAGGCGAAACATTTTTCAGAAGCTCATTCCGAAACTTAAAAACATTCTATAATGCTATATAACTGAATACTGTCTTCTTCTCTTCTTGCTTGTGTTGAGATTAAATAGATTAAGAAGGATAGATGGGCAAGTCCATAGACAAGCTGACAATGACACAGGTTGATAGATACACAGGTAAAACAGATAGACTGATTGATGGATAGAATGTGCTAATTAATGCTATGGAATCAAAGGCATCTTTACAAGGGAATTCACCGTGTATATTTCAGCAAGCCTTGCAATGCTTAAAATTTTGATCTTTTGCACAAAACAAAAGCAAATCTTTTATCTTCGCTTGACATTGATGGCTCATTAACTATGCACATTGAATAAAATGTCAATTAAGAGATAGTATCAAATAACAAACACCACTTAACTATACCAAAACTTCCTAAGAGATGATATCAGAGCAGCATTTCTTGTGAAATTGATACCACAACAGTCTTGACTAGGCACCTAAGAGGTAAAGATAATCGAAGCAAATTTAATCAAAAAGGTGTCTTAACACTTGTCTTAATGCTTACCAATTATTATTGAGGTTTCATTGCAGGGAAAAGAATAACCTCCTTGATATTCTGGGAGTCTGTTAAAATCATTGCAAGACGATCCATACCCATTCCCCAACCAGCAGTTGGTGGCAAACCATACTCTAATGCAGTACAAAATGCCTCATCAAAAGCCATTGCTTCATCATCACCTGATTGTCTGTCCTTGAGCTGATCTGCAAAGCATTGACGCTGGACAATTGGATCATTAAGCTCGGTATATGCATTGCACAACTCATGCTTATTAACAAATAGTTCAAACCGCTCGGCTAATCCTGGTCTTGTTCTGTGCCACTTTGCCAGAGGACTCATGATCTGTGGATGATTTATGATAAAGGTTGGGTTCACACATGTTTCCTCCAAGAAATGCCCTACAAGCTTGTCCAGCAAACGAGCTGTTGTTTGTGGGGGAGAGCATTTCACATCAAATTTGTTACAAGCATCTATAAGATACTTATTTGCCTCATCAGACGACAGATCTTTGGGGATGTCAAGACCTGCCGCTTCTTCTAACCCCTGGATTACATCTATCCTTCTAAAAGGAGGACTGAAATCAATTTCTATGGGATCCCTGTCTGCTCCGTCAGCATGGTATTTAATTTTATAGCCACCAGTTAACTTCTTAACCATTCCTGGCAACATTTGCTCTGTGAGTTCCATCAAGTCGTTGTAATCTGCATAAGCCATATAGAATTCACAAGTAGTAAACTCTGGGTTATGAGTCAAATCTATGCCCTCATTTCGAAATTGTGTTCCAATTTCATATACTCGATCAAATCCCCCCACAATTAGTTCTTTCAGACGAAGCTCTGGCGCAATGCGCATGTATAACCTCATATCAAGTTCGTTGTGATGAGTTACAAATGGCCTGGCAGCAGCGCCACCAGCTATCATATTCATCATTGGTGTTCCAACCTCCAGAAAATCGAGGTCTTCCAGGAATTGCCGTACATATGATTTTATCTTTGATGTTGTTTTGAAGATATTTCTAACTTCTGAATTAACCATCAAATCTAGATAGCGTTGCCGATATCTTGTTTCCTGGTCTCTCAGGGTATATCTTTCAGGGTGTCTAGGACGACCAGGAGCCCAATTACCCAACATGTCATCTCCCTCACTTTCCTTTGTCCGAACATGATCATCCTTTACTGGGAGCATACGTAAACAAGGGGAAAGAACAATCATAGATGTTGGAAATATACTAAGTTCTCCCCTTTTACTTTTACCCGGATGACCACGAATTCCAACAATATCACCACGCTTTATACCAGCATGATGCTTAACAAAATCAGCTCCCTCCATTCCTGAGCTGCTTGCATCCGCCATAACCTGTACTTTTGCTCCGTCGGCATGCAAATCATAGAAGTTCAGCTTTGTTCCTGAGCTCCGCTTACTCATTATCCTCCCAGCTAAAGAAACTTCTACATCATTAAGATGTTCTCCACTACTTAAACCTCCATACTTATCAATGAAAGCAGGTATAGATAGAGATACGTGAAACTTGTGGGGATAAGGGTTTACTCCAGAATCCTTCAATGCTGCCAAAACTTGCAATCTGTTTTCCCGGAATTGCCTAGGATCAATATCTTCCTCTTGGTTGCCCTTATTCACGCGCTGTCTGGTTGAAACTCTGTTCTTCTTCTTATCCTCTTCTTTCTCAATTGTTCCTTCTTACCAAATAAAATCAAGATATATACACCACAGACAATAACATAAAAACATAAGTTACTGCAGATATACTAAAGAGTCTCTTTGCATTAAGAATAATTGATAACAATACTTTGCCTACAAGCTACAAGTGTATTCTGTAGAACAAGATGGTACTGTAAAAAATAAAATCACAGGCAAAGTCTACGATTAAAGTTAAGCTAAAAGCCCTAAATTTGTAAGCAAGAAAGTCTACTGAGCCTGATATATTTTTTAACTACGTAAATGTTGCTTGTCTTGTTTGGGTATTGGAGAACATTTTTACCAGAGTCAATGGCGGACTGATCAGAGGTTGAAGTTGCCTGAGTTGAAGATTGCCGAGATCTGTAGCGCAGGTTTTTGGTTTTTCCATTGCTGTTGTTGGTCGGCTGGCGCAAGGTTCGAAATCCAGCGGATGCAGATTTTTGTCTAAATCGAGTTGAATAAGTATGTGGGGGCGCAGAAAGAATTACAGATAGGGCTCGAGCCATTCTGATCATTTTTAGCAGATAGGCTTTTATTCTTAACCAAGTCCAAAACTGCCGGCAAATATGCCTCACGCATCGTCAGAGTTAAATAGCTACTGTGAATATCGTCGGAAAATCGGGAACGGCGATTAGGAATCGAAGACGACGGGAGACCGGAACTCCTCCGAATGTGATGCTTTCGGGTTGTCTTGTCGCAGCAGAAATTATTTTTGTATTGCCATATTAAATTAATTTTAATTGCGTGACATAATGCAAAATTTAAAATGGAATAAATTAAGGACGCGGAGAAAACACACCTATGTACATACAAAAATGCATCAAACCATACATAAAAAAACATACATAGCATGATGAGACAGCGTAGTGTGGGGCTTGCTAGAAGGGGGATAAAAGTGACGAAACCAGCAGATAGAAGAAAACATTACGACGACAGAAGCAAGGAGATAGCATCGCCGTTTGCTCAGTTTTCCCACTTTCTACCGACTGATAAAACTGGGCCTCGTGGCTTGCACGAGAATGATCATTTTCACAGCTTTTTTTGGTGAGGGAATTGGAGGTGGACTAACATGTGCGTTTTCAATTTGGAGAAAGAAGGTGGAAAACACTCTGTGTTTTCTGTCTACACGTTGAAAGCTGAAGGTTGGAGAGAATGTGGAGGAGTTCAAGGAGAAAACCAACCAAATTGAGGTGAGGGGTACTAATCAATTGGGTTGGAGAGGGTTTTACAATACTATGTGGGTTGCTTGTTTCTTAACACCTAGGGTTTTCCAATATGAACTTTTACAAAACAAAATGAGTGCCTTGAAAAGATTTTGTAATTTAGATAGTGCAAATGTATTGAAAGGCCCCTTCAAAATTTACAAAGATTTTTAATTTGAGAAAAAATTGCATTTAAATTTCGCATGAATGAAAAAAAAGTGCACAAAATAATTGTAATTTAAAAAAAACAATGCAGGTTTTCAGTTATTTGAATATCTTTGTTTAAATGTAAAGGGTTGTCTCATAGTGGGTTGCTTGCTTCTTAACACGTCGGGTTTTGCAACATGGAATTTTACAAAATAGTATGAATGTCTTGAAAAGACAACACAAATGTAGTTTGCTTCTTAACACCTAGGGTTTTGCAACATGGAATTTTACAAAACAGTATGAATGTCTTGAAAACCTTTTGTAGTTTAGACAACACAAATGTAGTTTGCTTCTTAACACCTAGGGTTTTGCAACATGGAATTTTACAAAATAGTATGAATATCTTGAAAACCTTTTGATGTTTAGACAACACGAATGCAGTTTGCTTCTTAACACCTAGGGTTTTGCAACATGGAATTTTACAAAACAATATGAATGCCTTAAAAACCTTTTGTTGTTTAGACAACACGGATGCAGTTTGCTTCTTAACACCTAGGGTTTTGCAACATGGAATTTTACAAAACGATATTTATGTCTTGAAAACCTTTTTTTTTTGTACAACATGAATGTAGTTTGCTTCTTAACAGCTAGGATTTTGCTACGTGGAATTTTACCAAACAATATGAATGTCCTTAAAACCTTTTGCTATTTAGATAACATGAATGTAGTTTGCTTCTTAAGACCTAGGGTTTTGTAACATGGAATGAATGTCTTGAAAAACTTTTGTAATTTAGACAATGTGAATGTATTGAAAGGCCCCTTCAAGATTTATAAGGACTTTTTAATTTGAGTAAAAATTGCATTTAAATTTCACATGATTGAAAAAAAATGCACAAAATAATTGTAATTTGGAAAACACAATGTGGGTTTTCAGTTATTTGAATCTCCCTGTTTAAATGTAAAGGGTTGTCTCACGGTGGGTTTCTTGCTTCTTAACACCTAGGCAACATCAAATTTTACAAAATAATACGAATGTCTTGAAAACATTTTGTTGTTTAGACAACACGAATGTAGTTTGCTTCTTAACACCTAGGGTTTTGCAACACAAAATTTTACAAAACAGTATGAATGTCTTGAAAACCTTTTGTAGTTTAGATAGCATGAATGTACTTTTCTTCTTAACACCTAGGGTTTTGCAACATGGAATTTTACAAAATAGTATGAATGTCTTGAAAACCTTTTGATGTTTAGACAACTCGAATGCAGTTTGCTTCTTAACACATAGGGTTTTGCGACATGGAATTTTACAAAATAGTATGAATGTCTTGAAAACCTTCTATTGTTTAGAAAAAATGAATGTAGTTTGCTTCTTAACACCTAAGGTTTTTTAACATGGAATTTTACAAAACAGTATTTATGTCTTGAAAACCTTTTGTTGTTTGGACAACACTAATGTAGTTTGCTTCTTAACACCTAGGATTTTGCAACATGAAATTTTACAAAATAGTATGAGTGTCTTGAAAACCTTTTACTGTTTAGACAACACGAATGTAGTTTGCTTCTTAACATGTAGGGTTTTGCAACGTGGAATTTTACAAAATAGTATGAATGTCTTGAAAACCACACCTTCCATTGTGTTTATTTTTTTAACTTCGTGTCTTTTAGATTGCAACTTTCAGTCAACAACATTAATTAAACTCTTTTTATTTCAATGATAAAATATTCTTTTAATCTTTTAATTCCTTTTCTAAGTGGTTAATTGTAGTGTTTCTATTGTTTTACTTCAGTTTCAATACTTCCAACTATTTCTTTTGCATCTACAAGTTGACCAACCACACATTTTTCCTCATCCCCACTGTTGTTACATGTTATCACCCCCTAGTATTCCTTTTCATGAGCTTCTACCTTATTTTTCATATCTTTTACTTTAATCTTTGGAGTAGTTGCTCCCTCATCAGCCCTTAGGACAACACCATCCATTTCTTGGATAGAGTTTTGAATGTCTTCAATACTTTTATGTAGCTTTGCAGCCACTCTTTGCTCATCTTTGAGAGTGTCTTTTCGATTAGAGAATGCATATGTTTTCTATTTGATAAGTTATTTACAAAACTTGTCTACCTTTTCACATAGGACTTTCATGTCTCCAGCCCATTGATTCCCTTTTTCTGCACTAAGATCTGATTTTTCCTTTTCATTATCATCTATTTCGAATTATATTTGTTCCATGAAATTCTTAAGTTGAAGAATCTTTGACTTCATTTGTTCAAATCCACTTTTAACATCATCTCTCACTTTCTTTTCTTGCACAAATTCATATGCAATAGAAAAGTTTTTAACTTTATCCACTTTTGCATTGGCATTTTCCCATTGCACATACTGCACAATGCTCCTTTTTCAAGTTGTTAAGTGCAAGAACAATATCATTAGTTGATACATTATCTATCTTATTCACTTTGTTTTGCTTCTTTTCAAGTGTTTTTAGAGTAGATTCCTTTTTCATTACATAATTTCTACTGCTTGTTGTTCAAGTTCTACATTGCCATATGCCCATTGCGGATACTACACACACACACCTTCCTCAAATTCTCAACAACATAAAGTCTCTTCAATCAATACACTATCTGTTTCATTCACTTTGGTCTGCTTCTTTTCAAGTATTTCTACAACAGATTCCTTTGTCATTTCATACATTCTAGTACTTGCTGCCTCCAATTTTGCATTGTCATTTTCCCATTACACATACTTCACATGCTCCTTCCTCAACTTCTCAAAAGAAGGAAGAATATCTTCAGTCAATACATTATTTATCTCATACACTTTGGTTTTCTTCTTTTCAAGTGTTTTTATAGCTATGTCCTTATTCATTTCATACATTCTAGTACCTACTGCCTCCTGAAGCATTGAGAAGATCTCAAGTTCATTAACATCCAATGTTTTCCAACCTTGAATTATAAATAGTCTGTGAACCCCAATTTCATACCTGCACAAACATAGCAAACAAGCACAATATTAGATCATATGCAAGCAAGAAACAAGGATTCCCCATGAAATCCATTTACAATGCTCAAAATAGGAAAATATGAAGAACAACATGAAATATAAATGAAATCCTAATTTAAACAAAGCAAACTCTTGATCCCATGGGGGAGTTTGTGCTAATTGGTGTGTCGAAATCAACCCTTTCCCAACTCCTTTGTAAGCCTTGTGATTTGATCCACTTTGTTGGTTGAATTCTTGCATAACCTAGCTAATAACTTGATAAAACTAGATGAAATGGCTATGCTTGAAGATGGATTTGAGTATAATAAGTTTACTCAAATTGTGGATGATTGAATGAGAGGAAGAATCTCTCATTTATAGATTTCCAAAATGGAAGAGAGAGTGAAAATAAGCAATGTGGGATCATTCAACATCGAATGGCCAAGTGTCACTTGTCAAGATGTGAATGGTTGAAGATTGAGCACATTTTGATCAATGTGCAAGTTTGAATTTTGAATCTGATGAAGTGACATTTTTAGGGGGGATGAAAGAAATGGAGTTAATGTCACTTGGCTCAAGGCCAAAGACATGTAAGAGACATTAAATTCCTTGTTGGAAGGACCAAGCCCTTTTGAATTTGAATTCAAATTTGAGGGAATATTCCCTTTTGATGCCATGTGAGGGAAAATAGAGATTTAATAAATGAATTAAATCTATTTTCATGTGCAACTTTCCTTCTCTAGAGAATGTGACATAGATTAAGATTAAATTAATCAAAGATTAATCAATTTAATGAAGAATTAGGAGATGTGACAATTTAGACTTAAATTTATGAATTGATTTAAATCAAATTGAGAGGAAGGGTTTAGTTAAATAAATGATTTTGATTTATTTAACTAAAGGGGATAATGTTAGATTAAATCAAATAATGTTTAATTTATTTAATTTAATAAGAAGGCTTTAGGGATTTAATCAAATAAAATGAATTATTTAATTAAAAGGAGTTTTACATAATTAATTAAATAAAATTGATTTATTTAATTAACAGGAGATGATGACTTAATTAGATAAAGTTGATTTATTTAATTAAAAGATGAAAAACGATGAATTTAATCAAATATAGATTATTCGATTAAATGACTAGCAAAGGAGATGATTCAGGATGAAATGGTGTTAGCAAATCAGGATCCAGTGTGTCAGATCGAATTGTACACTTTCCATGTCTACATAGACAAAATGATTGTAATGAAAACCTTACAGTACGAATGTAAGAAAAGAAACCTTCAAATTTACTAAAACTATTACTTACAGTATGAATTGTGTTTGGATTTCCTCATATTATTAAAATATAGGCAGGTAGGAAAACACAATGGGTTGTGAGTTAGTTTTTTGTGCTCAAGTTCAAAGCTGAAGGGTGGAGAATTCAGGGAGGAGTTGCAATTGGGGGATACATAAAACTAACCATATTTAGTTGAGGGGTGACCAACCAATTGGGTTCTTACATATAGAGGGTTTTACAACACTTTGTGGGTTGTAGGTTTCTTAACACCCTATGTTTTCCAACCTCCGATTATACAAACAATATGATTGTAATGAAAACCTTTTGTTGTTTACACGATACAAATGTAATGAAAGGCATCCCTTCAAAATATATAACATGTCTTAGATAGACTAAAAATTATGTTTCAACTTCCTCAAATCAATAAACTATAGGTAGGTTGGAAAACATTGTGGGTTGTGATTTATATAATTCTGTGTGTTCTAAGCTCAAGGGTGGAGAGTTTGAGAAGGATTTGTAGTTGGGGGATACATAAAACTAACCAGATTTAGCTGAGGGGTGACCAACCAATTGGGTTCTTATTTATAGAGGGTTTTACAACACCGTATTTGTTGCATGTTTCTTAATGCCCTGTGTTTTCCAACCTTTGATTATATAGATAATATGATTGTAATGAAAACCTTTTGTTGTTTAGACAATACGAATGTAATAAAAGGAACCCCTTCAAAATATATAACTATTCTTATCTATAGACTATAAATTGTGTTTCAACTTCCTCAAATCAATAAACTATAGGTAGGTTGGAAAAAACCATGGGTTGTGATTTATATAATTCTGCTTGTTCTAAGCTTAAGGGTGGAGAGTTCGAGGAAGAGTTGTAGCTAGGGGATACATAAAACTAACTAGATTTAGCTGAGGGGTGACCAACCAATTGGGTTCTTATATATAGAGGGTTTTACAACACTATGTGGGTTACAGGTTTCTTAACGCCCTGTGTTTTTCAACCTCCAATTATACAAACAATATTATTGTAATGAAAACCTTTTGTTGTTTACACAATATGAATGTAATGAAAGGTGCCCCTTAAAAATATATAACAAGTCTTAGGTAGATTAAAAATTGCATTTCAACTTCCTCAAATCAATAAACTATAGGCAGGTTGGAAAACACTGTGGGTTGTGATATATATAATTCTGCTTGTTCTAAGATCAAGGGTGGAGAGTTTGGGGAGGATTTACAGCTAGGGAACACATAACACTAACCAGATTTAGCTGAGGGGTGACCAACCAATTGGGTTCTTATATATAGAGGGTTTTACAACACTATGTGGGTTGTAGGTTTCTTAACGCCCCATATTTTCTAACCTCCGATTATACAAACAATATGATTGTAATGAAAACCTTTTTTTGTTTACACGATATGAATGTAATGAAATGAACCCCTTAAAAATATATAACAAGTCTCAAATAGACTAAAAATTGCGTTTCAACTTCCTCAAGTCAATAAACTATAGGTAGGTTGAAAATACTGTGGGTCATGTTTTATAAAATTGTGCTTGTTCTAAGCTCAAGGGTGGAGATTTCGGGGTGGTGAGTTAGTTTTATGTTAAAAAATGTTTGACTTCACTAGTTGAAATCCACTTATAACATCATCTTTCACTTTATTTTCTCACACAAATTCATATGCAATACAAAATCTTTCGAGTTTATCCACTTCTGCATTGCCATTTCCCCATTACACATACTGCACACACTCCTTCCTCAACTTCTCAAGAGTGGGAAGAATCTCTTCAGTTAAAATAATATCTATATCATTAAGTTTGATCTCCTTATTTTCAAGTATTTTTAGAGAAGATTCCTTTTCGATTTCATAAATTATAGAACCTACTGCCCCCAAATTTGTATTTTCTCTTTGCCTTTGCACATACTACACATGTTTCTTTGTCAATTTATCAAGAGCAGGAAGAATCTCTTAAGTCAACACAGTATATATCTCATCCACTATGGTTTTCAATGCAAGTGAGCTTCATAATTTATCGCAAGTGTGGCTTACAATTAAAATTTATTTTCAAATTATTCATATGTTTCACAAATAAATGCACAAAAAAATGTGTTTTAGCCTATGTTCATTCACTCCTTTACCGATTCATTATTTTATCAACAGATACAAAGAACATGTTTTTTTCTTTTGACATTGCTAGAAGCCATAGAAGTAATTACATATTATTATTCATGTTACACTTATAGGCTACATACAAAGTTGCAGGTTGGACTTCTCATCATGTTGTACAACCTGCACTTTTTTAGTTCATGAATTGCCATATACGCTTTTGCTGGTCATGTTAAGTAACCCCAAACAAAAGGCTCGATATCACAACATGCATGCTCAGGTAAAAGAGGTTTGTACACCCTATATACTATGAGGTCTTAGTTGTTTTTTCACGCGAGGATGCGATTTTACTTGCAGCCTTTATGTCAGCTTGGAGGTTCAACTAGACACTATTTTTTCCAACTTGCATTGGCTAACATCATGATTGATAAGAAAATTTACACCTTTATGCCTTTCCTGATTCAATCCATTACTGATTCATTATTTTTTCAATAGATGCAAAAAACATGTTATTCTTTTGGTGTTGCTGACAAGAATGGGTGCACATTTTTTTACATACAAGGTTGTCATAAAAGGTTTTGGTTGCCCTCTAACCTTTCGTCTCCATTAACACATACACACACACCAAAACAAACATATCTTCCCAAAATAATATATTTGTTGTTGCAAATGTAGAAGTATTTACATACTGTTATGCTCGTTACACTCATACGACACATACAAAGTTGCAGGTTGAGCCACTCATCGTGCTGTTCAACCTGCACTTTTTTATTTCATGAATTGAAAAATATGCTTTTTCTCCTCCTGTTGACTCACCCCAAATGGAAGGCTCGATATCACACCATGAATTCTTAGGTAAAAGAGGTTTGTACACCCCATATACTTTGAACTCTTAGTTATATTTTCATGCAGGGTTGCAAATTTACTTGTGGTATTTATGTCCACTTGGAGGTTCAACTACACACTCTATTTTCTAATCTACATTGGCTTACATCATGGTTGATAGAAAAATTTACCCCTTTCTTCCTTTCCTCATTCTCTCCGTTACTGATTCATTATTTTGTCAATAGATGCAACAAACGTGTTATCATTTTGGCGTTGCTGGCAGAAATGGATGCACATATTTTTACATAAGAGGTTTTGGTTGCCCTCTAACCTTTCATCTCCATTAACACATACACATGCACCACAACCAATGTATCTTCCCAAAATAATACATATGTTGTTGCAAGTGTATAAGTAATTACATACTGTTATGCACGTTACACTCGTACAACACATACAAAGTTACAAGTTGAACCACTCATCGTGTAGTTCAACTTGCACTTGTTTATTTTATGAATTTCAAGTTGTGCTTTTGCTACTCATGTTAAATCACCCCAAACAAAAGGTTGAATATCACAACATTCCTCCTTAGGTAAAAGAGGTTTGTACACCCCATATACTTTGAAATCTTAGTTTTATTTACATTCGGGGTCGCAAATTTACTTGCAGTCTTTATGTCCATTTGGAGGTTCAAATAGATACTGTGTTTTCCAACCTACATTGGCTCATATCATGGTTGATAGGAAATCTTACACCTGAAAGGTGGAAAATTGTTTTGCTTTCCTCCTAGGGTTTAGGACCTAGAAGGGAAATTTTCACTTTCACTCAAGAACAAACCCTTGAGATCTCAATGCAAAGTAGAAAGAGATCTTGCAAGAGGGTTGTTCTAGGGGCTGAATATAAGCTAATAAGGGGTTCACCACCAAGTTTAGAGTTTGAAAAGATAATGAAATGAAAGATGCAACACTAAACCCTAAATGAATGAAATGCACTACAAAATGACCTAGAAAAGTAAATGAAATAACACATAAAGCTACAAAAAGGAAGATGCGCACCTGAAAATCTAGAGATGGCTAAGTGGAACTTTGAGACATTGGAAATTATGCCTTTAATGTTGAATGGGACTAATTCAAAAATCTAGGCAAATCAATCCAAAATTTGGATTTCTGTGCAAGAACATGAATCTACCAAATGGGTATCCAAATATGCAAAAATCTGAATTTTGATTGGGACTGGGACTCATTCGCTAGAAGTGGCGAATTAGTCTAGTTGCGATTTTCTAAAGCTTCAAAGTCTAATCCTACTCTTCTCTATCTGCTCTATCCTTCCTGATTGATTTCTGAATCCAAATTATTGATTTGCAACTTGTAGGTGATCTCCAATGTTCTCCAAGGCTTGATGACAACTTTGATAACTTTGAATGACTTGACAACTTTTCTCCAATCTTGCTCCCTTGAAACCTAGACCAAAACCTAGCAATGAAAAGCTGTAAACATGTACGAAGTGGTTCCAATGGATGTAGATCTTAAATCTTGCTTGAAATTGATAGATCTTGAATGAAGTACTTGCTTGAATCACAAAATCCTACATCAAAATTGTTAGCTCAAAACTAAACATGATGCATGAAGTCTTTGACATGATGATTGATGATTGATGCCTGAATGCTCCTCTAAAATGCTTGATAATCTACCCTTGAATTCTATTGTGAATTCTTGAATGCTCTTGTGAAACTCAAACTTGCTATAAGGATGAATACTTGAATGCTTGGGATGTTAGTATGAAAATGAGTGAAAAAACCTTGTATTTATACTCAATTATGCAAGAATTCTCAAAATTACAACACTACAAGATAACATTAGATCTAGGAGAATAAAATTCTGCTAGAAATTTGAATTAATTTTGATTTTGGGCCACACAGGACTCATTCGCCCAAGTTGGCGAATGAGTCCCACTAGGCCTAATTTTTGGGACTATTTTTAAAAATGCTTAGAAATGTGTGAAATCAGGTTTGGGACCAAAAAATTCTAGGTGAGACTCATTTTCCCAAGGTGGCGAATGAGTCCCATATCACTAAATCTAGGCCATTCAGGCCTAAAACACCTGAATTATGATTGGTTAATGATTGGTGTTGGGATTATCCTCGAAAAGATGCATTAAATGAGGCTTATGGATGTAGAATAGGACCAATTAAATCATAAGAAAGCCCAATTATTAATGAAATCCTAGAAAAGTATGAAAGTGTGTTGCAACACTTTACAACACTCCAAATAAGGCATGATTAAGGTTTAAACATAGGTTTATTAGATTCAGTTAATTAATAAAACCTTAGAAAAGTGTGAAAGTGTGTTACAACACTTCACAATACTTTAGCAAGGTACCATTTAAATCCATTAGTTCACAAGGGCCCAAGACCTAATGTGAATGTGTCAACCACATTACAACACTAAATCAAGGCATCATTAAGTTCAATTCTGCAAGGAGGACCCAAACAAGTGTGAAAATTTCCCCGATGACATTTTTTGACACTACATTTAGCCCCCACTTTAGTGAGAAGATGAACTTGCTTCAAACTCACACTAAAGTAGACAAACACACATCAAGAGGGGTCCAAGTGTACCATGCCAATAAGATGGGATGACAACAATCAAGAGGGGTGATCAAGCTCCTAGGATCAAGATCCCATGATAAACCAACATAGGCACAAAAGAACACACATGGAAATGATATAAAGAGCAACAACAAAGCAAAAGCATGCAGTGTCAAAAAAAAAGAAAAGATAAGGTAAAGATAAAAGAGTCGAATCAAGATTCGACTGTTTTTCCATCGCGATGAGGATCAGATCTAGACTGTTTTTCCAAAAAATGCATACTCACTTTGAGGCAACGAAACTCCTAGCTATCTGCTGGGTGAGAAGTCCTAGAAGGTGAGACACATACACACATGGCTGGTATGCACTCACACACACATGCAAGTGGCTATGGGGAAAGTCATGCCTCGGTCGGGATTCTCGCTCAAACCATACTAGTTATACCCCTGATAACTTTAATAAGACACCACAAAAATGGTTTTTGAGCTTCATGAGACAATCAAAACTTCGTATGCTTGGAGTTCATGTAAAAACAAGATGGCTCCATAGGCATGCAAATTGTGTTATGCAAGGTGGCCATATAACTGCAAATGCAAAATAGGGAATGATCAAAGGAGTCTTGCTTAGTTCATGCGAAGTTTTTAACTTAGGGAACATTGTGCCTAATGTCTCCAAAAGAGGACCGATCAAAGAATAGAATATTTACAACTTAGGGCAGTGTGTCGCATCAAGCCACCAAGAGGAATATAATATGCTAAGAGAGATCACGCTCTTGAGGGACATCACACCCAATGCCATCCACAAAGCGAGAAACACATCGTATAAAATAAGAAAACTACACCACAAACCACAAACCATGAAAAAGAAATATGCAAAATAATAATGTCAATGTATGCCCCCACTTTAAAGAAATTGCTAAACAGGATGCTATGAGAAATTACTTTAAAGTAGGAAATGAAAAATGCTAATAATAAAGAAGACATGAGAGCAAACTTGGAAAGCCCTATGCCAAGTCATATGTTTCCAAATGAAGTTGTGTCATGTAAAAGAAAAAGAAAAGAGAGGGGTTTCCCCCAAAATGAAAATCCAAACACATACAAGATCTATGGATTTGGGGTCAACATGTTCTTGTTACAATGTTTTTAGAGAGCTCAAAATTGTCATCATTCCCCAAATACACATAAAACTGGAAGAATGACACAAAGAGAGAGAAAACAAAGAAAAAGCCTTTTGGGTCAGCATGAAAGAGACATGAATGTCTCAACGCCTTGCGTCATCCCCAAAAGGAAAACACAAGACAAATGAAAAAGATAAAGAAGAAGCAAAGAAAAATCCTTTTGGGTCAACATGGAAGAGACATGAATGTCTCAACGTCTTGCATCATCCCCAAAAGGAAAACACAAGACAAATGAAAAAGATAAAGAAGAAGCAAAGAAAAATCAGGGTCAACATGGAAGAGACATGAATGTCTCAACACCTTGCATCATCCCCAAAAGGAAAATACAATACAAATGAAAAAGATAAAGCAAAGGAAAAGAATTTTGGGTCAACATGGAAGATACATGAATGTCTCGATGCCTTGCGTCATCCCCAAAAGGAAAACACAAGACAAAGAAAGGATAAAAATCAAAAAGTAAAAGATTGACGACATAGAGAAGAATGAAGTATAAATAGAGGAATCTCACAAAGAGAGAGAGAACATCAAACAGAATGTCACGGGGATCACATAATGCACATGCAATCACATAAATAAAAATGAAAAAGAAATAATGCAAAAGACTAGTAAGACACATGTGAATCAACATATTAGCAGGTCGTCCACATCCCAATCATGTTCATTGTATATCGAGGGTGGAAAACTATCCAAAGGGACAATAGCAAGTTCTGAACTAGGATCATTACCAAGTTCAACACTCTTTTTAGGAGAACTGTCTTTTAAGCTCATGGAAGATGAAAACAATGTATTCAATTCATGATGCACCTCTTTGCCAATTTTAGCAACCTCGTCATCGTCATCCAAGTTAATCACAATAGGAGGTCGAATGATAATGTCCATGGAAGAGTTCAACTCTTGTTGTGGTTGTTGTATTGGATTGTTTTGTGTTGGGACAGGAGTAGAGTCATCATGCATTACTTCAATCAAGTTTGGATTTTGATTTTATTTGTCTAATTCTTCATGTAACCTATGAGCAAGGACATGACGTCTACGCCTACACTCTCTAGCACCTCTATTTCTTTTAGTTTTGTTTTCAAGTTGTGTTTATGTAGGAGCAAGTTGATCAACCATAGGTTTATTTTCTTCCCTAAGGGGAGGAATGAAAGGAACCAAGGGAGGTTGTTTGATCGGTTTCTCTTTGACTTTGTAAACCCATTTTATTCTAGGAGGTGGGATAGGGTTCTTTTCATTGTCTCTTGGTCTTTTGTAGTCCAGGTAGGTGAAGGTTCTGTCTTGGGTTGGTCTTGGTTATTTTTAATTTCTTTAGGTTCAAGCATGGTTTCTTCAAGGATGGTAGGCTTGGTGGTAGGTGGGGACATGTTTCAGAGGGATAGTTCTGTTATTTTATTTGCCTTGAATTTTTGATAGGACAGGAAAAGAAGTCTTCTCGTGGTTTGATAGGTTCTATAGGCTCAAGCCAAAAGAAATCTAAGGAAAAATTTCCACGGGAGGACAAAGGGTTAAAGCCACTATGGTGGACAGTGAATATCTCATTGTCAAAGGGAAACTTTAAGCATTTATATATGACTGAAGGGTTTGCATTCATGGAGCAAAGCCATGGATAGCCGAGATTCACATGAAATTGGTCTAACTGTGGGATGATGGGAAAATGAGATGTCCAATGTTTTTGGTCCTATTTGCAATGGTAAGATGATCGATCCCATTGTAGGGCAAGAAAAACCATTGTACGTCTTGACCCATGCTTTCGGTTTATCGTATATGTCTTGATAGAGTTCATGTAGAAGTAAAAATTCCTCGATGATCACGTTCTCTCCATAGACGAGATCTATTAATATCCCATTGGTGGGCTTATCATAGATATGATCGACTATGAAAAGAGGACCATCGGATGCATGTTTAAGTATGTCACTTTGTGAGAAAGCAATATCAAGAGACTTTTTAGGTTGGCCCTTATGATGTTGAGTTTTAACCAATACAACCAAACCATTGAAATGGTTTTGTTCTTGTTGATCAGTATCCATAGGACCTTGTTGAGTTGTATCTGTGTTCTCATCATCCATGGCAACATTCATTACATCAGTCTTTGTAGTTTCATTGGCTTTGACAAATGAAATACTATGTTTTGGCATGGGGTTGGTAAAGATTTGCAAGTTTTGGTTAGGAGGGTCAACATACTTATTTCCTTGATCACTGACACCTCCAATGGAAAGATGACCGAAATCAATGAGGTCTTACACAAGATGTTTAAGACGCTTACAATGTTTCTTATTGTGCCCATTTTGTCTATGATAATGGCAATAAGCCTTTGATCCAAATCTTGGGGGTAAAGGCTTATTAGAATTGGGTGTTTTGATGGGAGGCAAGGTAATCATTTGTTGTTCTAAAAGTTGGGACATTGTGTTATGAAGGTATCAGGTAAGGGAGTGAATTGTCTTTTCGGGTCTCCATAGCTAAAGAGTATCATGGATTTAATAGTAGCCACTTGGTTATTGATATTCTGAGTTGTTTGTTGAGGGGGATTGAATTGAAGGAACCTTTTGTTCTTTTTTCTAAAAGGTTGGGAATTCTTTTGGTTTATGGGCTCAAATTTCTTAGTTCAGCTAGAAGTGGAATTTGTATCTCGACTACTATCCAAAATTTGATAATCACAGAGGGTAGTACACAAGTGCATGAAGGACGAGAATTTCATCTTGGTAAGCTTGTATTGAATCTTATTTTGCAAATTTTCTATGAACATGTTTTGAAGGTGAGGGTCGAGAACCTTGACATCGATTTGGGAATAAAGCGATTGATATCATGAGATACAGTCAATTATCTTTTCATCTTATTTTTGCTTGCATCCTATCAAATCGGCCAAGGTCATTTTGGGGTCATATGCACTTGGAAATGGTTTACAAATGCCTCAACAAGTTCATTGAATGAATGGATTGAGTTGTTCGGTAAAGAAGAAAACCATTCCAAGCTAGTATCTTTCAAGGATCTAAGAAAAAGCTTAGCCAACAGTTTATCATCAAGGACACAGTCACTACATAAGGCAGTATAAGCATTAACATGGTTAGAAGGATCTCCCTTTCCTCCATATTTCTCGAATCTAGGCACATCTACACCTTGTGGCATCAGTGTTTGCAATATATCCAAGGATAAAGGATTGCTTTTGACATAATATGTAGGTGGGCCATTTTGATTTTGGTTGATGGTGGAAATCAATTTTTGAAGGGATGAAATGGTTTGGAAGAGTTGGTTTATGAGAGGGTCATTACTTGTGTTATGAGATGGAAGTGAAAATGGTGAAGGAGCGTATGTGTTCGAGGGACAGGTGAATGGAATGCTTATAGGTGGTAAGGTGGTAGGAGACATGATGTGTGATGCCACATAAGAACTAGGGATGCTAGCAGGAATACCCAAGGAAGGAATCACATTACTAGTTTGTTGCATTGTTGTTGTGACTTGAGGATTGGTATAGGTAGGTATTGAGGTAATTGTTGTGGGAGGAGGAATTTGAGTTGCTTGGCTTGTGATATTGCTTGTCGGTAAAGGAAAACTAGTGGTTGAGGTGAAGTTTTTTTCAAAAAATTGAACTATGTTTTGCATAAGGTCAAGTCCATCTTCACTTTCAAGCATGCGGTGAATGTTATCTATAGTAGGGATGGCAGTAGTTGAAATGTTGTAATTTTGCACTTGGTGTTGTAATTTTGCCAAGTCCTCATGAATTTGGATTATGTTTTCTTGTGGGACACTATCATTCCTTGTTTTAACTTGCATACTACTTGAAGGCAAAGAGTTGTTAAGGTTATTGTGCATACCTAGTGTACTAGTGTCAATACTAGGAGTGAAAGAGCTAGACAACCCGAGATCCACAACTATTGTGCTTTTGCGAGATAACATGAGTCTCAAACTTCGTCTCACTACAGTATTAGAAATAAGACACCAAATACTCATACAGGAACTACTAAATGCAAGGTGAATGCAAATGAAATGTAAGCTAAGAACAATGAAAGGCTTATAACATAAATTCTGGAAATTGAAATAGAAAGGAAATAACAACAAACAAAAACTTAGAAAGAGAACTTTAATTGCCAAAAACTAAAATTCAGAATATGCACAGGGATTGATTCACCCAAGGTGGCGAATGAGTCCTGGAATAGAGTTTTTTTTTTAGAAAATTTCAATTGAATTTTATGCTTCTTATGTTTTATGATCTGTATGTTAAATGCAAATGTAGATTTTTTATGATTTTTAGTGAAATAAGATGCAAAAATGCAAGCTATATGAGCTTTCACTAATGCAAAATTAGAAACCCTAAAATTCCAATTAACTAATGCAAATACTAATGCAATGTTAATGCAAATCCTAATGCAATGTTAATGCAAGCAAGATCTAGGATGATAATGCACTCCAAATTAGAATTATATGTTCTAAATGTAGGTTCACCAAAATGAAAGGTGGAAAATTGTTTTACTTTCCTCCTAGGTTTTGGGACCTAGAAAGACAATTTTCACTAACTTTCACTCAAGAACAAACCCTTGAGATTTGAATGCAAAGGGGAAAGAGATCTTGCAAGAGGGTTGTTCTAGGGGCTGCATATAAACTAATAAGGGGTTCACCACCAAGTTTAGACTTGGAAAAGATAATGAAATGCAAGATGCAACACTAAACCCTAAATGAATGAAATGTATTACAAAATGACCTAGAAAAGTAAATGAAATAACACATAAAAGTATAGAAAAGAAGATGTGAACCTAGAAATTTGGAGATGGCTGAGCGGAACTTTGAAACACTAGAAATTATGACTTTAATGTTGAATGGGACTCATTCACCAAGCTGGGCGAATTAGTCCAAAATCTGGATTTCTGCGCAGGAACAAGAATCTGCCAAATGGGTATCCAAATATGAAAAAATATAAATTTTGATTGGGACTAGGACTCATTCACCAGAAGTGGTGAATCAATCCAATTGGACTTTTCTGAAGCTTCAAAGTTTGATCCTTCTCTTCTCTGTCTGATCTGTCCTTCTTGATTGATTTTTGGATCCAAAACCTTGATTTGCAACTTGTAGGTGATCTCCAATGTTCTCCAAGGCTTGATGAAAACTTTGACAACTTTGAATGACTTAACAAATTTTCTCCAATCTTTCTCCTCTACAACCTAGACCAAACCCTAGCAATAAAAAGCTGTAAACATGTATGAAGTGGTCCAATGGATGTAGATCTTGACTCTTGCTTGAAAGTGAGACCTTGAATGAAGTACTTGCTTGGATCAAAAAATCATACATCACAATTGTTAGCTCAAAACCAAGCATGATGCATGAAGTCTTTGACATGATGATTGATGATTGATGCTTGAATGTTGCTCTAAAATGCTTGATAATCTACCCTTGAATGCTCTTGTGAATGCTTGAATGCTCTAGTGAACTCAAACTTGCTATAAGGATGAATACTTGAATGCTTGTGATGTTAGTATGAAAATGAGTGAAAGAACCTTGTATTTATACTCAATTATGCAAGAATTCTCGAAATTACAACACTACAAGCCGACATCGGATCTAGGAGAATAAAATCTCGCCAAAAAATTGAATTAATTTTGATTTTGGGCCACACGGCTCATTTGCCCAAGTTGGTGAATGAGTCCCACCAGGTCTATTTTTTGGGACTATTTTAAAAAATGCTTAGAAATGTGTGAAATCAAGTTTGGGACCAAAAAATCTAGGTGGGACTCATTCGCCCAAAGTGGCGAATAAGTCCCAGATCATTAAATCTGGTCCATTCAAGCCTGAAACACTTGAATTGTGATTGGCTAATGATTGGTGTTAGGATTATCCTCGAAAAGATGCATTAAATGAGGCTTGTGGATGAAAAATAGGGCCAATTAAAGCATAAGAAAGCCCAATTATTAATGATAAGCCTAGAAAAGTGTGAAAGTGTGTTGCAACACTTTACAACACTCTAAGTAAGGCATGATTAACATTTAAAAAGAGTTTTATTAGATTCAATTAATTAATAAAACCTTAGAAAAGTGTGAAAGTGTGCTACAACACTTCACAATACTTTAGCAAGGTACCATTTAAATCATTAGTTCACAAGGGCCCAAGACCTAATGTGAATGTGTCAACCACATTACAACACTAAATCAAGGCATTATTAAGTTCAATTTTGCAAGGAAGGCCCAAACAAATGTGAAAATATCCCTGACGACATTTTTTGACACTACAACACCTTTATGCCTTTTTTGATTCACTCCATTACTGATTCATTATTTTGTCAATAGATGCAACAAACATGTTATTCTTTTTGTGTCATTGGCAGCAACAAATGCAATTTTTTTTACATACAAGGTTGTTATAAAAGGTTTTGGTTGCCCTCTAACCTTTCATCTCCATCAACACATACACATGCACCACAACCAACGTATCTTCCTAAAATAATATATTTGTTGTTGCAATTGTAGAATTAATTACATACTGTTATATGCACGTTACACTCACACGCCACATACAAAATTGCAGGTTGAACCGCTCATCATGTTGTTCAACCTGCACTTTTTATTTCATGAATTGTCAAATGTGCTTTTTCTGCTCATGTCAACTCAACCCAAAAGAAAGGCTCGATATCACAACATGCCTCCTCAGGTAAAAGAGGTTTGTACACCTCGTTATACACTGAACTCTTAGTTATAATTTCATGTGGGGTTGTGAATTTACTTGCGGTCTTTATGTCCACTTGGAGGTTCAACTACACACCGTGTTTTCCAACCTACATTGGGTTACATCATGGTTGATAGGAAATTTTACACTTTTTTTCTTTTCCTCATTCTCTCCATTACTGATTCATTATTTTGTTAATAGATGCAAAAAACATGTCATTCTTTTGGTGTTGTTGGTAGCAATGGATGCACATTTTTTACATACAAGGTTGTCATAAAAGGTTTTGGTTTCCCTCTAACCTTTCATCTCTATTAACACATACACACACATCTTAACCAACGTATCCCCAAAATAATACATTTGTTGTTGCAATTGTAGAATTAATTACAAACTGTTATGCACGTTACACTCATACGCCAGATACAAAGTTGTAGGTTGAACCACTCATCTTGTTGTCGCTCAAACAACACAAGTTTACTTCAAAATGATGGTTGGTTTTCACAACATTCCTCTTTAGTAAATTTTTTTTGTGTGCCACACCTAAAATGGACTCATCCTTGAATGCCCACATACACTTGCGATTGTGCCATTGTTGTCTATGTCCACTTGTACGTTGAGCTACACACTTTGATTTCCAATATGCATTTGTTTTATATTTTATGTGTAGCTTGATTCAATCTATCACCTTTTATTTTCCTCAGCTGAAGTCAACAACCTCTTATTGGTTTCACGTTGGTGGTAGTAATGTAAGCACATTTTATTTACGTTTAATGAATAATTATTTTCTTTTTTCTTAACACAATCCACTCTAAATTTAAATGTTCGTCCAATTCCTACCTTACCTAGAATGGGGAGAGGTTTGAAATGGAAGAAGGAAGACAATTTGGAGGTGAAATATATATGGGATGGAGTCTCTCCTTTTTCCTCTTGTGATTTACAGTGGACTTCTATAGCCATCAAAAAAGATGGGGTTGTTGACCTTGTCACAACAATTCCTCGTAGCAGACTCGATGATTTCATTCGTGGTGAAGGGTTGGTTGAAGGTTTTGAGACTTCATTTGTGCATGGGAAAAAAAGGGAGAATACCATCACAAATCCCGTCAATGACAAAAATTATGGCAAAAAAATTATGTGGTATGGGTTTGTACCTTTCAACATTCATGTGTATGGTCCAAAGATATTTTACTCTCTCTTGCTTGAAGATGATGATATGATGCTTTCTTTACAACTATCGGTGTGGATATGGTTCTAAATACCACAAGAACTAGCCTCCATCAGCAAAAAGACAACAAAATTTTGTAAAAAAGTGATGTTGTCAATGCCACTTCATTACAAAGGTTATGTACAGAATACCTAGTGTTGTCTATCTACTCTTCAAACAAATGTTCCACGTCTATGTCAATGGTGATTTTTTCCATGGCATTGGTGACACAAGCAGAGACTTGCATTCCATGTTTGCCCCTAATCTATCCGCATAATGCAAAAGCTATATTGAAAGCATTTTATTCATGGGCATGAGTGTTAATGCGATAATGGACAGACACCTCAGTGATCCTATTTTCTGTGGCATGATGAGTAAGAGAGATTAATTCCTTACAAGAAAGGATGTAATGAATGCTTGGTGAAAGGTGTGTTCTATTCACACACAAAAATATAGATATGATTCAACAAGTATCATAATGTGGAATGCACATGATGTTGATAACTTTTTCTACTTTTAGCAGCCCCATGGGAACAATACACCCTTTGTTATTAGGATTCAAACTCCATGGATGCTAGATATGATGGTTTGCCACTCGCACAATTTAGTCATCTCCATGGAATCCATGTTTTCCACTAACAAATATGGGGTGAGGAATTATAAACATTAAAAAATATTTCTTTGTCTTTTCAATGATCTTACTAGCTATAAACCTGACAATTCTCATGTTGACTTGTTATGTATATAGTACAAATTGTATACTTTGCTCATTTTCGACAAGCAATAAAGTGGTATGCCCATTGCATGGGTAGTCTCCTCACGAAACAAGATTGAGGAAATTTTTGGCTGGCTAGATGCGGTGCATGCCCATGGAAGAAGAGCTAGACCCGACTGGAGAATCAATGCACTTTTTATCGATGATGCCATTGTAGAAATTTAGGTTGTACAGTAAGTGCATGTTTTTGTTCATTTGCACAACTTTCTCATTTTCTATTTATTTTCAATGCCACTTTGTCATGCAGGTGAGAACTAAACAATATTGTTTATATTGTCTACTAGGGCTATCTTTCGATGTCATGTGCTTCTATGCATTTGGCACATTCTAAGGGCTTGGCTGAAGAACACACATAAGTACATAGCCAAGGAAAGGGCAATGGAAATATTCCATAGACATGACACGATCATGATGGCAATCGATGATAGAAAAGACATCACTCAACTATTAAACTCTTTCTTTGAGGAGTTCAATGATCAACCTCAGTTTTTACAGTACTTCAAGAAGACCTAGTGCTAAGAAGATGGTCGAATTGGTGAGTTGAAAATTTATATCACCTCATTCTATTCACACCATTCACATTCTTTGACGTTACCTCTAATATGTTGTGGTTTACTTGACTATTACTTTTTTTTCATAGCCATGTGGGCAAAAAATTGTAGACTATTCCCACATGCCAACCAAGATACAAATGCTTCCATTAAGTCATAACATTGCACACTGAAAACTTGATACTTATGTGATCACCAAAAAATGCACAAGGTGAAAGGACTATTTATATTACACACTTGTGTATAAAATGGAACCATTCTTTAGGAAAAAGAAAAAGTTGTAGCATTATGGTTTTTTGACGAATTATAAGACTCAAAATATTAAATCTAGTTTGGAGTGGGCGAAGGCAATTTCAGACGATGATTATGTTTTGAATGAGACACATCCTGGATGGAATTGGGTGAAAATTCAAAGTAGGTGCGACCACTACCTTGTTCAAAAATTTGGTGAGCATATTTTTGTTTGTGAGTTCCCTTGGAGTTTGTAGGGGAACACTTGCAAACATGTCCTTAAGATTTCTGAATTGATTAAAAGATCATCTGCCGCTAAAGGGGTGGTCACAATAAGTGAATTTTAATTAAAAGTGCATTACTTTATGGGAGAAAATTGTATTTTTCATTTTCTATTGCCTAATACAAGTTTCTTGTGTTGTCATTTAGATGAAGGGAGGTGAAGCAATTGATAGATGGATAGGTTTGAATGAGACATTGTCATAGGGGGGTGTAGAAGAAAATAGTTCTAATCTTCTCACACCTACACAAGCTCATTCTGTTAGTCACAAACATGATGAACATTTGTAGAAAATGTGTATTTGGAATGACACAAATGAATTCTTGAATAAAATGATGCATACACCGCCCCAATGTCTAGAACAAGTACAATCATATGCACAGTGCATTGAGAGGTTTCTGCATCTACAAAAATCCAATGCATTGTCGTTTGAATTCATTTAAGATCCTGATGCAACTGCAACTAGCACCGTTTGTATGCATCCATGGTTTAGTGCAAGAAGGGATCATCCTCAACATGCAATCCATCATATGAAGCATGCTGCACAACACTCAGATCATCAAACTCCTCTGTGTGACTCCTTTCCCTTGTCCATGGACAATACATTTAATATGAATGTGAATATGTAATGTGAGACATCAAACACACTTGTTATGGATGGGGTAGATGATACAACATATAATACGAGTGACTATGAGAAAACCTGTTTCAATTTCTATATTGTAATAGGAATGGTATTGTAGATTTATTTTTCCATTAACTAACTTCTACCACCTCATAAAATTTCTATTTTTTTTGGTCTTTTTTGTTCTCTTCAGCATTCTAATCTACGAAAAGGAGTTCTCGTTGGCTACTATCTTTTGCAAGTGTAAACCCAATGGAAGGTATGGTTCCAATTTAACAACTATATGTAGGTAAGTCCATTTTTTGGTATGATATTATGTAATAGCATGCTTCCCTATAAAATTTTGGCTATGGTAATAGGCTAATGTTGGGAAACGTGTGTTCACTTTGGTGCTTCTTGAAGAGTTACTAAGGAATGAAAAAGTATACATTAGTGAAACTTCATCTATAGGTAAGCATGATGTCTTTTCAAAAAGTTGTTCACACAAGTTTCCTACAATTTTGACATTGGACTTTCATGTCTCCACCCAACCGATTCATTTTTTTCATTGCTTCTTTTCAAGTGCTTGTATAGTAGATTCCTTAATCATTTCATGCATTCTAGTACTTGATACTCCAGTTGTGCATTTGCATTTCCCATTGCACATATTGCATGCGATCCTTCCTCAACCTGTGAAGAGAAAGAAGAATTTGTTTAGTCAAAACATATCTATCTCTTTCACTTTGTTTGCTTCTTTTCAAGTGTTTTCATAGCAGATTCCTTTTTCATTTTAGGAATTCTAGTACATGCTTCTCCACTTGTGTGTTGTCATTTTTCCATTGCACATACTGCACATGCACCTTCTTCAATATTTTTATGTAGCTTTGTAGTCACTTTTTGGTTAGCATTGAGAGTGTCTTTCTAATTAGAGAATGCAACTTTGTGTCTTTTGAAAAAGTTGTTCACACAAGTCTACAATTTTGACATCGAACTTTCATGTCTCCACCCAATTGATTTTGTTTTTCTTCACTGCTTCTTTTCAATTGCTTGTACAATAGATTCCTTTTTAATTTGATGCATTCTAGTACCTATTTATCCAATTGTGCATTGCCATTTTCCCATTGCACATACTACACACGCTCCTTCTTCAATATGTGAAGAGCAAGAAGAATCTGTTCCGTAAAAAAATTATCCATCTCTTTCACTTTGGTTTATTCTTTTCAAGTGTTTTCATAGCAAATTCCTTTTTCATTTCAGGCATTCTAGTACACGTTGCTCCACTTGTGTTGCCATTTTCCCATTACACACAAAAATTGCTCACATTATTTGTAGTGTTGGAAAACATAATCTCTCATGTCAGTCAGTTGGTTATGAAAAGTTTTTGTTTCATTGTGACCAAAAATGTAATGAATTCCACTTTAAAATTTTAGAAAAACTCTTTGGTGACGTAAATATGACATTTCCCTTTTTCATCTAATTGGAAGAAAAAATTATCACATTATTTGCAGTGTTAGAAAACACACTGTTCCATGTCATTTAGTTCATTATGAAAAGTTTTGTTTTGTTACGACCAAGAATGTAATGAAGTTCACTTTCAAGTTTTTGAACAATTCTTTGGTATAGTCAAAATGAAATCTCACTCTCTTCACCTGATTGGAAAAAATAAAATGCTCACATAAACACATTGTCTCAGGTCTTAATTATTCCCTCATGAAAAGTCTTTGTTTTGTACACTCGAAAAATGTAATGAAGTCCACCTTTAAATTTTAGAACTCCTCTTTGGTGATTTAAATATGAAATTTCTCTTTTTTCATTTGATTGGAACAAATAAAATTTTGACATTATTTGTAGCATTAGAAAACAAACTGTCCCTTATCAACTATTTCGCCATGAAAAGTTTTTGTTTTGTACACTCCAAGAGTGTAATGAAGTCAACATTGAGAGTGTCTTTTTAATTAGAGAATGTAGTTGTATCTTCTGAAAAATTTGTTCACACAAGTTGTCTACAATTTTGACATCGAACTTTCATGTCTCCACCCAACTATTTTTTTTTCTTCACTGCTTCTTTTCAAGTGCTTGTATAATAGATTCCTTTTTCATTTCATACATTCTAGTACTTGCTACTCCAGTTGTGCATTGCCATTTTCCCATTGCACATGCTACATGTGCTCCTTCCTCAACCTGTGAAGAGCAAGAAGAATCTATTTAGTCAAAACATTATCTCTCTTTCAATTTGGTCACTTCTTTTCAAGTGTTTTCATAGCAAATTTCCTTTTTCATTTCAGGAATTCTAGTACACACTGCTCCCCTTATGCATTGCCATTTTTCCATTGTACATACTGTACATGCACCTTCTTCAATACTATTATGTAGCTTTGCAGCCCCTTTTTGGTCAGCATTGAGAGTGTCTTTCTAACTAGAGAATGCAATTGTATCTTTTGAAAAAGTTGTTCACACAAGTTGTCTACAATTTTCACATCAAGTTTTCATGTCTCTACCCAACTAACTCTATTTTTATGCACTGAAATCTATCTGACATCAGACAATTTTTTAGTCTATTTTCACTTTGCTCTACTTCTTTTCAAGTTCTTTTTATAGGTGTTTTGTTTTTCATTTTAGGCATTTTAGTACCTATTTCTCTAGTTGTGCATTGCCATTTTCCCAATGCACATATTGCACACGCTCCTTCCTTAATTTTTGAAGGATATGTAGAATATATTAAGTGAATACATGTACCTTGGACATGCACCACATCTGTTTGTTTGAGCGAAAATAACATTTCAATTTCTCTATATGATTAACAAAAAAAATGCACATTATATTGGCAAGGTGGAAAATACAGTGGGTTATGTGTTATTTGATTATGCTTGGTGAAAGATCAACCTCTCAAGAATAGGTAGAATCTCTTAAGTCAATACACATACTATGAACATGTATTAAATCTATTTGTTTGAGCGAAAATTAACAAAACAAAATGCACAACATATGGTAGGGTGGAAAACACAGTGGGTTTTGTGTTATTTAATTTTGATTATTCTAATTCTGCTTCGTGGGCAAGATGTGAAAGCTAATAATTTATTTTATGTAGGTATAAAAGATGTCACGTAATGTAGAAGCATGGGTCTCTAGTTGGTTGACCAACTACCACCTATATCTTCCATGCAATGTCCTCGCTCAGATAGAGGAATTGAGTCTCTCATACATGTTGCATAAAAGATGTTAAGGAGAATTGATAGAAATCTAGGCCAAAGTGCAATGAGGTCAAATTTAATAATTATGCTCATTTCCTTAACTAAATCTTTAGTGTATGGGTGAAAATGAGCATGGATGTTGAATATCACAATCTACAAATAGAGATTGTAAATTTGTGTGATTAGCCAATTCATTTTTACCAAGAAATTCAAGACCTTTTCCTAATTGGATGCATTTGGAAGTTATCCATTAAACCAATAGTAATCATCGAGAAGAACGACCTTCCCAATGAGCTGAGCATAAAATTTATGAGATTCCTTAAGGGGGAATCTCAAATTACTAATCACATGGGTCCTATGGAGGAATGGTTGCTTGCTGTGTTGAAATTCAACTTCACTGTCAGGTTCAAGGTACACCATGTCAGACCATCATTCAGGTTGATACACACAAATTATGGGATACCCACATTATATGCCTTCAAGTCTAACTTTCAACAATCAGAGTGCACACAATTCTTCCTGATAGTGACAATGCATAAGTGATATCTATTCATAAATGGTTGACATAGTTGACAATGTTTGTAAAGTTTTTCAAACATTGTATATATGATTGTATCTAATTTTAAAATCATTTTGACATCATTAGCGATTGCCTCACACTCATTTCCATGTTATATATTTACAGTGTTGTTTGGAACTTTTATGGACAGTTAATACATAACACAATGTGGTTACCATAAAGAATATGATTTTTAGTTTTTTGTAATGATTAGTTATCTATTACATATAATTTTTTAGTTTTTTGTAGATGGATAAATAGCTACACTTAGTTGTTTCATATGATATTTGTGTTTATTACTTATGTCCAAGTTAGATTCATTTATTATTAATATATCTTGTTTCATTTGGTATGGTATGACGTTATAACCCCATGAAAACAAGCACCACTCTTGGAATAAAATGATCCACCATGCACGCCAAAAGAGAACATATTTAACCCACATATTATGAGTAGAACATTCATTTGAATGTATGTCAAGAACTAATATTATATCCCAGTAGAATTTGTAGTAATAATTAAGAATTTTTATGGTATAGTCATGTTTTATATACAACCATTTTATACTTTTGCAAACACACAATAAGCTTGACATTGTATTGATAAGTAAAGGCATTGCAATGTCACAAAATTTGATACAACAAAGCACACATAATATACTTGATGACTAAAACAAGGTTCAATATGTTTTGGATATGATTAAGCACTCGCCAATCAAAAGTTAAGTGCATATAATGATACAAGTTAAAAGAAGTTGTGCAAAAATAAAGACAACGTGTTTTATACTTTATATAAAATATTCAACTCTTTAGAAAGTTGATGAAGGAGAATCCTAGAGTGTAGGATAAATATTGAATCAACCAAAAATAGTTTTTATTTGTTTAAGGTATGATTTGTAAGGTTTCCATTAAACATTCATAGTATTGCAACACTACAATACTATAATGGAAGGAAATAACTGACACATGATAATGTGTTTTCCAATGCTACAAAAAATGTGAGAATTTTTTTGTTCCAATTAGATGGAGAAAGGGAAATTCCATTTTTATTCCACGAAAGAGTTTTTCTATAATTTGAAGGTGGACTTCATTAAATTCTTGGAGCGTACGAAACAAAAAAAATTCATGACAAAAGAGTTGATAGGGGGCAGTGTGTTTTCCAACACTGCAAATAATGTGAGCATTTTTTTGTTCCAATTAGATGAGGAAAGTAAAATGCCATTTTTACTATACCAAAGAGTTATTCTAAAATTTGAAAGTGGACTTCATTACATTATTGGAGCGTAAAAAACAAAAACTTTTCATGATGAAATAATTGACATCAGACAATGTGTTTTCCAACATTGCAAATAATGTGAGCATTTTTTTTGTTTCAATCAAATGAGGAAAGTGAAATATCATTTTTACTGTACCAAAGAGTTGTTATAAAATTTGAAAGTGGACTTCATTACATTTTTGGAGTGTGCAAAACAAAAAATTTTCATGACAAAATAACTAACATGAGAGAATGCGTTTTCCAAAACTACAAACAATGTGAGCATTTTATTTGGTCCAATCAGATGAGGAAAGTGAAATTCCATTTTTACTATACCAAAGATTTGTTCAAAAATTTGAAAGTGGACTTCATTACATTCTTGGCCGTAACAAAACAATTTTTTTTTATAACGAACTAACTGACATGGGGTAGTGTGTTTTCAAACATTGTAAATAGTGTGAGCATTTTATTTGTTCCAATCAGATGAAAAAGGGAAATGCCATATTTATGTCACCAAAGAGTTGTTCTAAAATTTGAAGGTGGACTTCATTACATTTTTGGAGTGTACAAAACAAAAAAAATTCACGAGGGAATAACTGAGAGGAGACAATGTGTTTTCCAACACTGCAAACAATGTGAGCATTTTATTTGGTCCAATTAGATGAGGAAAGTGAAATACCAATTTGAATGTACCAAAGAGTTGTTCAAAAATTTGAAAGTGGACTTCATTACATTCTTGGTCGTAACGAAACAAATTTTTTTCATAACGAACTAGAACTGATATCCAGGACGGTGTGTTTTCCAACACTACAAATAGTGTGAGAATTTTATTTGTTCCAATCAGATGAAAAAGGAGATGATAGGCCAAAACTAGGGTAAAGAATAAACTAGATTCAACTCGGTCTAAGTGTCAATATGGGGATTGTAAGATTATGAAAGGTGTTGTGGCTATATGCACAAGGGCTACGATTCGTGAGGCGAGTGGGGATGAAAATGCATTCCTAAACTACCTAAATTGAAAATCAAATTAATGTTTATGTTTTGCTTTTGTTACTGTGGTTGTACTACAATTTTTCTGCAACAAAGACTACAATAGAAATAACAACAATAATGATTCTAGAAATTGAACTCAAAACTGTAATAATATAAACAATCATTAACATAGATAATCATTAGATCCCATAATTAAATAATAAGCAATAAACAATAAACATTAAATAGATTCACAAAATAACAAAAATAAACACACTACTGAAAATAAACACACTGCTTGAAATAAACACACTTACTTCAAAAGCTACAAAATTACCATGCATTCCAAGAAGGGGATGCCCTTCCTCCTCAGTCTACCTGGTGCTAAAATGGAATTCGTTTACACTGGTTGACTCATGTGAATATGTTGTTTTATTTATCAAAAATAATACAAAGTCTATATATCCCTTTTCTTCTTACGTAGCTCATATTTATAAGAAATATGTGTGCAAGTTGTTTCCTATTTTTATGCCACTTTTCTATTATTTTGTGGCTGATATTTAGTTGTTTGATTTGTTGAAACAACTCACCCTAAATTGTAGGATCTTGTTTAGCTCATTGTTACAATCAATAAAATAGAATATTATTTTCAACGTGAGGATATTCTCATCAAAACTGAATAATAATTGGTAATAACTAAATAACCAAAGTATTTTATGAGAAAATAATCATGTGGGTGGGATTAATTTTTTAATATACATGTATCCATGGCGACAAGAAGTTTGCATTCTTCTCCTACAATCAACATGCTGCAAGATATATTTTCTTAACGTAATAGAAGAAAATACTAGTGAATACAATCTAATATTTATTATTCACTTATTTTATCTAAAAACTAAATTAAATATTACTTATTTATATTTAATCATAAGCAGAAAAAGGTGGTAAAATGGTATGATAATGTATGGAAATGGAATATGGAAATGGGTTAAATGGTATAGGAAAAATGATAAATTATGGTATAAAATGGAGCATGAATGGCACTCATCATTCCCCCCAACTTAGCATATTACACATCCTCATGCAATCTTTAATTTTTGAGAGGTGTTGATTTGTATTGGTAGCCTTTGGATTTGAACCTTCTTCACCCTTGACTATTACAACTCATGGTAAATCATATTTTCTTTCAATTTTTCTAGCACTCTTCTTCTTAGTAGGCTTCATGGATTTGCTAGTTTTCAATTTTTCTTTTCATTGTCTTTCTTGTTTTAATATTCATTCCTCCTCCAAATTTGTATTTTTTCATTTTTCATTTTTCAAATATTTCTCTTTTTTTATTTTTTCATAGCATTATTTGTTGGAAATTCTATATAGGAGGTATCATAAAAAAACTATCTCCATATTCATGAGCTATGTGAAATGGGTGAAATGATAGATAATATGAATGATTATGAAGGGTGAAAATAATAGATACTATGATGAGATAATTAAGGTGGAAGAAAATAATGGGAAAAATGATAAGTAATAAGGATGATGAAACTCCCCCCAACTTAAAGGTTTGACCGTCCTCTGGAAAGAAGGAGAGGGTTGGTGTAAATGATGCTTAATATGATTAATATAATAAGAAATAATAATCGAATTAAAAGATAAAATAATGAAAAATAAAATAGATTGTTTTACCAACTTGCATGCCCATGTATGACAAGGTTTGGTAGCCAAAATAACTCAGCAACTTTGAATCTCCAACAAGTACTGCCACACATGAAATATCACCCTCACAATGAAGCACGATGGATCATACTAATCATAGTGAATTCTATCTTTACTTTTGCTAACACCTTAACTGAATATGTAACTTGTGCTACAGGTGAGCAAAGGTATGCAAACCATGACAAAGTAGAGCACATCCACACCAATGAGCAACAGGAGGTGCTAGAGGCACTTAGAGAGAGTGAAACAAATATGAAAGCATTTGAGTGTACCTGAAAAATATTAGCCCAAAAATAATTTTCTTTTTTCTTTTTTCATTTTTCCTATTTTTTCCTTTTTCTCATTTTTCTCATTTTTTTCATTTTTTTCAATTTTGATAACGACAAGTGACCACTGGAAAGCCAATTTTCAATCACTTACCGCTTAGTGGCATTTCGAAAAAAATTTTCACCACTAAGAATTTTATTCAACTACAATCCTCCAAAAACTGGTTTTCAAATTGTAGTTGTCTAACAATGCCCAAAGGTTTTCATTGTTAGAATTTATTGTTTTTTCTTTTTTCCCTTTTTCCCTTTTTCCTTTTTTCCTTTTTTCCTTTTTTTATGTTTCAAATAACTTGTATATAATGACCAAAGAGAGGGAAACTCTCATATGGATGATGAAATATTATCATCAAATCCTAGAGTTCCATCTAAATCCCTTCAATAAAAGTCATTGTTGAAATTAGTTGTTTGTAGTACTTGAAATATGACCAATAATAACTGGATCATAATCTAGCACATAACACTATTACTAAAAATGATTTAGACATCATTTAAATCATTCCACTATAACACAAAGCTTCCTCTAGAACATTAGAATACATGCCCAATCACTTGAAAGAATCACTTACAATAGAAGCAATCTTCCAAAGATAAGGTTGCATAGTGGAAGATCTATGGCAGTCTTCCAACTTATTTAAAATTTCCATGTAGCTTTAGATAGGTGGATGAATCAATCCTTATGATGAAGTGAAAGAATGTGTCAAAGTTCCTCATTCATGTCTCTAAGTGGTCTTTGGATGTGTGTCTTGTGAAGATTCAACCAAGAATGTAGTATTACAAGGATCATGGTTCTCATACATTGATTTTCATGTCCTCCACATGATTTGGCATCAAGGTTGGTGTAGAAGAGAATTTCTACCCATGAATGGTGAACACGTTGTGCAACAATTCCCATGCGATCTTCAAAAGCAAAGCACAAAAGAAATTTGTTGGTCACCATGTAGCGATCAAGGCTAACAAAATGTGTCTTTGGATGTGCATCACCGATTGGTATTTAGTGCAAAAGTTTTGGGTCATCAAAATAAGAAACCCACAATCATATTCTCATGACCAAGAATATCAAGTATAGCAATGCTAAATTTGTGTAACATTATACATTTAATAAATCCACCATTAATAACTAGTTTATGCATTAAAAAATCATAAAGTTATTAATATGAATAAATACTTGATAAAAAATGGATGAATGCCATCGACTATTAAAATGAATTCTTGTGTAGGAACAATATGATTAAATTTTGGAAAACACAAGAATGAATACCTTGATTTGGTCCAAATATTAATCACATGGTTTTTAGGAGAAGCATTAAACCAACACTTAATGAAGGTTTTATTAATATTCAACCAAATATCTCTAAAATTCAAGGGATTCCCCCCCAACTTAACTTTATACTGCAAGATCATGAGATCATTAATAATGATAATTTAAATACTAACTTGGAGCTTGTTTAATGAATGAACATCTATTTGTAGCATGTTTTGAGTAGTTATTCATTCTTTATCCCACATAATTCTTGAATAAATAATGTATAAAGCAAATCACCTCTTAGTGCATGAGAAATTCCAACACACACATTTATGAGTTCAATGATAAAATAGACTCAAATTGAAATATTTTGTTATGTGTGTGATTTATCAATTTGAAGCACATTAATAGAATGCAAAGGGATCCTTAAAATAAAATTATTATATGGTTTGAACCACCCTATTATGGAATTTTTTATCAGGCATTGTAGTTGCCCTTGGTGGATATGTTGAAGTGGATGTTAGGTGATAAGATGGGATAAAGAAACTGGTAAAATTTTGCTGTGGATATAAAGTGGATGGAATTAAGTAGGATGGTAATGATGTGTATTATAGTTGTTGTGAGCATTCATTTTTTCCATTCTTACTAGTATGGGGATTGTTGCCATTCACCATACATACTATATTGAGAAGCATTTTATGAATAAACATGTTGCATATTTAATCCAATAGAATTATAAGACAAGTTAAAATCATTAATCATACCTCAATCTTCCAACTTTGATGTATGAAGTTGCCCTTGAGTTACAAGGGAGACTTGTTCACTTTCACAACTTGGCATGTGCACTTAGATTCTTCCTTACAACAATTAGAACAACAAATGGTCAAATTTTCATTTTTTAAAATTCCATTGTCCTAAAAATTCATCAATTATTTATTCTTGCCCAGTTATAAGAAATGCATGTGACAATGGTAATGGAAGATCATGATAAGCTAAGTTGCATTCTTTAGATAGAGGGGTATAAGAACATCACTTTGTTTTAGTGTGATTCCCCCACTAATTTCTTGTTTTTTTTTTAAATTTGAAAGTGGGGGTTTGGGGGTGGCAACCCCCAACAGGGACAAGGGGCAGCACCCCTTGTGAGGTCCCGGGGCAATGCTCCCTATCGTGATACAAGGAAAATCGAGGGGTAGAGCCCCCGCCACAAAGCACATTTTCCTCCTTCCGTGGCCTTCAAATTATTCATCATTGAAGAATATTTCTGTAGTTTTTCCTACATTTTGCCTATTCTCAAAATGTTGTTTTTCTCCCTTTTTAAAGAGTTTTCCTCTTATTTTGTCACGTGAAAGAACATTGGCTACATGCAAGTTATTATTTTCACATAGTGTGTTACAATTGAATACATGGCATTTACCTCTATCAAAAACAATAATAATTCTTTGAACAATATAATGATTTTTTAGAAAGAATTCCATAATGATGTACCAAATTATTCTTCAAATAAGGTAATTATCACAAAATCTACATCTCTAACAATTGCACGATTTTCTCCTTTATACATGCCTCTTCCAATTAGATTTTCATTTTTAATAGGAACGAGAATTTGAGAAAGATATATCAATACCTGCAATTCTTGCTTATTAATGCGTTTAGTTACAATTTGATTATTTCTGTCAATATGTGCACAACGATTTGTTGCATATTGATTTCCTCCATTCATAGCATGTATCCATTCCCAATTCATGTAGTAAATATTTGAAATTTTTCCTAGTGCACGCCTGATTACTACAAAATTTTCTCTTATTATTGTATGCATGCATATTTCTTTAGAAGGAGATGGCATTCTTATTTTTGCGGGTTTATCAGTAGATGCATACCTAACCATAGAATTGCCATAAAAAACCGTATGAATATTCATAGTCACAAGCACAAAAGGTGTTATGGTGGGTTCTTCAAGTGCAAATCCATATGACGTTTGAAGTTTCTTCTCACCAACATAAGCGGCTGCAGATTGATCTCCAAATGTGTATGGCCATTCTACATTAAGAAATGCATGAGAAATTACTATAGACTGTTGCTCTTCTTTACCAACTACCTTTACAAATTGATTAGTTTCCTCCATGAATATTGAAGCGACTGTTGCAAGGCTATTTCCATTAAAAAATACAAGGAATCTACTATCCACAATGTCTCCTTATCAACAGTTGTATGTTGTTCTTTCTCATCAACCGAGGTAGAAAACATAGCTATAGGTGTGTCCTCTTTTAAAAATGTGCATTCTTTGATTTCTATCGATGAATCTTCAAATGCTTGGATACTATAGGCAGCACTCTCTTGCTATGATCAAAGGATGAAAAGACATCTGCATACTGTTCTAGACAAGAGGATGCATACCTTCCAATCTCTTGGAATTGATTTTTACCAATATAGGCATACATTCTTGTATTTGGGGTTGCTACAAGATGATTCTCATCATTAAACGCATGAGAGGTAGCTATAGATTGATCTTAGTTTTCCTTGATTTCCATGCCACTTACTAGAGGCATTTTGATAGAAGACATTCTTGTCAATGTCCCTTCCTCATACACAGGTCCATATCTGTTCGCAACAAAAATATGCAATCTCCCATCATCCACATATTTGGTATGCATTTGTAGATCTTTTATTATTGCTTTAAGAGACGCTATCTCCTATTGTGCAACAATCAACTTTGTATTTTCTAGACACCTTGGAGAAAGATTAATTGGTATTGAATATTGTTGCTACAAGTGTTGAAGATCACCATTCTATTCAAGCCATGGCTTATTTCCTACCCATGGGTGTTGAGTTGGGAACCACTGATGACTCATATCAAGTGGTTGCCATGGATAGTTTTAAAATTGTTGCAAATTAGTCTCCCTTGATCAACACGATATCTACAAAATTCCTTTTTCCTAAAACAAGTTGGGCAACACATAGCCAAAACTTGCTCTTCTTTTTCCTCTTTCCTTCTGTTGCAAGTCCTCTACATCATAGATCGAGATTAATTCTTGTACAAAATGGATATGTGGGAAAATGACATTTTTGAAACATCTCTAGTGCATATGAGATTTAAAGCTTCTATGCTTTCTTCAGTCACGCCTTTCAAAAAAATTATTTTGATGGTATCTTGGTTCAACCTATTATATTTAGATTTTTGTAGGCTAAACAAGGATTGTTCCATATAGTCTTCCAACAACTCATCATTTTTCTCTAATATCTAGAAGATGCCATCTTCTCTGTAGTAACTTTGGTGAATATTCCTCATAGGCGCAATACCCATGGGGATGTTAATAGGAAATTCAAAAGTAGAATTCTCACCTTGAAGATCTCCCTTCATGTATTCATTCACATAATTATTAATTGAAACTCCCTCAAATTCTTGTAATTCAGCCATTGTTTGATTTGCATAGAGTTAGTTCCTTTTTTTCTCTTTTGTGGTCTGTATTTTTTTAGATTTTTGCTTGATTAGTGCTATATCACACATAGATAAATAAAGTTATGAGCTAACCTTGCAATTTTTTTAATGTTTTTATCTTGTTTCTTCAAAATTGCTTCTTTACTTATCAATTGAATCACAAGTGGCGTTGATATAAAAATAATTTAAACCTCTAAGATTTACCTAAATTTTTTAATCTGTGCATTTATATGATTTAAACAACGTAAATTAGGAGTAATCACCTAGGCATAGTCGGCAGGTGCGCGAGCTTTCATCCTAATACATTGGTCCTAACTTATCTCACTTAACAGGTTTTTGAAACCTTTCCCTGACAATGACGCCAAAATGATAGGCCAAAATTGGGGTAAAGAATAAACTGGATTCAACTCGGTCTAAGTGTCAATCTGGGGATTGTAAGCTCATGAAAGGTGTTATGGATATATGCAAAATGGTTGCGATTTATGAGGTGAGTGGGGATGAAAATGCATTTATAAACTACCTAAATTGAAAATCAAATTAATGTTTATGTTTTTCTTTTGTGACTGTGGTTGTAGTGCAATAGAAATAAAAATAGTAATGATTATTGAAATTGAAATCACAACTTCAATAATATGAACAATCATTAACAAAAAAAATCATTAGATCCCATAATTAAATAATAAGTGTTGCAAGTATGGATGTGTTTGGTGGTGTTGTCATTAATATTGTCATTGATGTCAACATAGTTTAGTTTGATTGCGGATGGTACTTGTATAGTTGAGATACTGTAGAAGTGCTTAGAGTACATGGAGCTATATTTATGAAGTTGTAGTTGTGTTTTTGTCAAGTTCTTTTGAGAAAATTTAGGAAATAATGAAGGTAGTGTTGAGTGTGTGTTCTAAGTGTGCTCCGGTATTATGCTCTATATTTCTTCTATGTTGATCCTATGCCTATGTGGATTTGTGGTATTGTTCATGAGCTTTAATGGGTAATATATCCTAAGTTTTGGCTTTTGGATAAATGGAGAATGAAATATGTGTTCACCGGTGTGTGAAATGGTTTGATATAACTATTTGTTTGTGGGATGGGAGAAATGTTTTGGCTCCACAGTCTTTTGATGTTTTGTTTCAGATCTTGCGGATTTGGGAGATGATTCATACTATTGTTTTTTGTGTTATGACAAATGCATTTGTGATTGGGCACTCCAAAAGACTTTCTCCAAAGCTCCTGTGTGTTGTTGGTTGGTTCAGTTGGACTATTGAAGGATATTCTATGCATAAAGATTTTTGCAGTTGTTGCGGATGTACCTGAAGGTTTCTTAGAGATGGTAATTTTTTTGGTGAAGAGTGTTGAGTGATCCACATGTGATCATCTTGCTAGAGATGCATGTACTTCAAATATCATTGGTGTTTTCATTAGGTTTGGTCAACCCGGTGTCTACACATTACATAAAGATTTTGCATCGAATTAAGGAAGCATGTGATTAATCCAAGATGTTGTCTAGATCCTAATTAAATGTATTATTGGTCCTCTCTCATTCTTATCCACCACGGGAATGTTGAGTAGCCAAACTAATTTGAATTTGTAATTTGAAGGATGTTTAGTCGACCTTGGAGAATTCTTCTAGGGTTGAAGATGGTATAAAAGAAAGTCAGTATGTTGCAAATTAAAGAATAAGAAAGTGAAGTGTGCGAACAAGTGCGAAAAGCAAAGTGTGTAAGAGAAAATCAAGGCAGTAGTACTTTGATGTGTTAGATTCTTGAAAACAACGAGCTGATGGTGTCTACAATCTTCTGATCAAGCTACAAATGTGTGGAACCTTTTGTGGTGGACCTTTAGTTATCTTTTATTTTTTTGTAGGTAGTGAGCCTCGTTCTGGATAACGAGTCCTATTGTAGGCAGCGAGCCTTTATATTTGGACAGTGAGATTTCTGGCAATGAGCCTTTGTATATGGTATTGCATTATTACTATATTGTGAGCTAATCCTCACCATGGTTTTTCCCTCATTGGCGTTTCCACATAAATCTGGTGTCTCTGGTGTTTGCTTTCTGTTATTTTCATTTCATGTTTACACTTTATAACAGACTGAGTTAAAGTGGAATTGGTTAAGTTTAGAAGTAAAGAAATTTGATACAAATGATTGACCCCCTCTCTCAGTTGTCTTGTGAATTTAAAAAATTGGTATCAAATCTCTAGTTCCTCGGTGAAAAGCTTAACCGCTTGAGGTAGATCAGATGGTGCACAAGTTGCAAATCCCTATTTTTTATGGAGCTAATTACTGTGACTAGAAAGACAATATGAGAGGTTATCTAGTTTCTCTTAGTTTCAAGACCTGGAAAGCTATGGAGACAAAGTATGTTGCATCATCCGCTGGTCCTTCTTTTGCAGATGAGATTGTGGCTTATGAGGAGAATGAAAAGGCAAGGTATGCTATCTTTAGTGCTCTATCTAAAACTAAAAGGACAAAAGTTATTTCTTTAGGCACTGCTTATGAAGTATGGGAAAAATTGAAAGAAATTTATGAAGGAAATGATAGAGTAAAATTGTCAAGGAAGCTAACAACTAAGCAAAAATTTGAGAACTTGAGAATGGAAGAGGGTGAAGATATTGCAATCTATTATCAGAGAGTTGAACTTGTAGCAAATGAGATCAAGAATCAAGGTGGTACCATGTCAGATGAAGATATAATTGAGAAGATCTTGATGACCCGACTAGAGAATTATAGTGACAAAGTCTTTTCTATTGAAGAGTCATATGATCCAAAGGTATTTACTAAGGTGCACCTATTTGGTATCTTGACTACATTCGAGATGAGAAAATTTGCAAGAGATATGGAGAAAATTGAAACAACCTTTGAAGTAATGAAGATAGTAGATGACTCGGATGATGATGGTTCAAAAGAGTTGGAAGCAAAATTCACAAGGAAATTGAAGAAAGGTACTGTAAATGCAAAGGTATGTTTCCCTTTAAGTGTTTCAGTTGTGGAAATATTGATCATTATGCCTCAAGATGTCCTAATAGAGCTACACATAAGAAGAATAAAAATAATAATAATAATTACAGAGACAAAAAGGATAGGAAGTTCAAAAAATTGTATTGTGTCAAAGAAGATGCAAGAATTTCTGATGATGAGTCTGATTTTGTGGAGGATAAAGATGAATGTTTATTTCTAGCCTTGGAAAGTAAAGCTGTATCTGCTAACCATGGAAGAAGTGCAAAGGAATTTGGCTTGGAGAGTAAGAAAGATGAGATGGAAGGTACTCTGGTAACTGCTTTTCATGCTAGACAACATGAAGATTTTTGGGTAATTGACAATGGGTGTTCAAATCATATGATTGGAGATAAGAGTAAGTTCACTAAACTTGTAAAGTATGATGGAGGAATAGTTATGTTTGGAGATGACTCTAGTGCTAAGATTGTTGGTAAAGAAATAATTAGTTTTGATGGAAAACATAGTACTGACGATGTCTATTATGTTAAGGGTTTAAGGCATAATATTTTAAGTGTTGGACAAATGTGTAGCAAAGGATTTAAGCTTGTGTTTTAGGATAACACCTATGAGATTAGAAAAGGATCTAGAACTATAATAGCAACAGGAAGAACTCATGGAAACATCTATCAGCTTAAGAGTGGTGATGGTCAGTGTTTTGTTTCATAGATTAATGAAATTTTGTTGTGGCATCAGAGGATGGGACATGTAAATTTCAAAAATCTGATCAGGATCAATTCTAAGGAATTTGTCAGAGATTTGCCTGGAATTACAAAGCCTTCAAATTCAATTTGTAGAAGTTGTTAGTTGGGAAAACAAACAAGAAGTAGTTTTAAAGGAAAGGAACAATCATTTACCAGAATGCTGAAATTGATTCACATAGACCTCTGTGGTCCTACAAGAATAGGAAGCCTTAACGGGGAAATGTATTTTATACTCTTGATTGATGATTACTCTAGGATGACATGGGTTACTTTTCTTAGAGAGAAAGCTCAGACTCTTGATAGATTCAAGGTATTCAAGGCAAGAGTAGAGAATGAGGTAAACCTAAGAATCAAATGTTTAAGGTTTGATAGAGGTGGAGAATTCACTTCTGGTGAGTTTAATGCAATTTGTGAAGAACATGGCATAAAGAGACATTATTATGCCCCTAGAACCCCTCAACAAAATGGAGTTGTGGAAAGGAAGAACTAGACTATTCAAGAGGCTGCCAGAACTATGATAAAAGAAGAAAATTTCCTTGATTGTGTACTGGAGAGAAGCAATCCAACTGTTGTTTACATTATTAAAAAAGGTCAGATCAGAGGTAACAACACTGAGACTCCTTATGAGTTATGGACTGGTAAGACTCCTACTATTAAATACTTTAAAGTGTTTGGAAGTAGATGTTACATTAAAAGAGATGATGAGAATCTTGGAAATTTTGATGCTAGATGTGATTAAGGAATCCTTCTTGGATATTCAAATAATAGCAAGGCATATATGCTTTAATAAAAAATTGAGGAAAATAGTTGAAAGTGCTAATGTAAAAGTTGATGAAGCTATGTATAGACCAGTAGAAACAAGTGAAGTTGAACCAGATGATCCTATATATGGGAAAGTGCAAGAAGAAGAAAAGGAAGATAAAGAACAAAGTGATGAAGAGGAGATTCTAGAAATTGCACCTAAGACTCCTAAATATGTACAGAGAAATCATTTGGAGGAACAAATAATTGGAGACATAAGTGAAGGTGTAAAGACAAGAAGAAAAATGGTTGAGGTAAACTTGTGTTTAATTTCTAAGATAGAACCTAAGACTGTGAGTGAAGCATGTAATGATGAGAGTTGGGTTAGAGCAATGAAAGAAGAACTGTAGTAGATAGAGAAGAATGAGACATGGGAAATAGACCCTAGACCTGTAAACAAGAATGTAATTGGTTCAAAATGGGTATTCAGGAATAAGCTGAATGAAGATGGTGAAGTAGTAAGGAATAAAGCAAGACTTGTATGCAAAGGTTATTCACAGGTTGAAGGAATAGATTTTGAAGAGAATTTTGCACCAGTAGCAAGAATGGAGGACATTTAGATGTTCTTGGCATTTTCTGCTCATAAAGACTTCAAAGTGTATTAGATGGATGTCAAGTCTGCATTTCTAACTGGAGAATTATAAGAAGTATATATGGAGCAACCAGAAGGATTTCAGCTGTCAGACAAACCGAACATGGTCTACAAGTTGAAAAAGGCACTATATGGACTTAAACAGGCTCCTAGAGCCTGGTATGCAAGGTTGGATAAATACTTGACACAATGAGGATTCAACAAAGGATTTGCAGATAACAATCTTTACTTCAAAGTTGAGAAAAACAAAATGTTGATAGTTGTGGTATATGTTGATGACATTATCTTTGGTGGAAATAAAGGTATGTGTAAGAAATTTGCAGAGGAGATGCAAAAAGAGTTTGAAATGTCTATGATTGGTGAATTGAATTTATTTCTTGGACTTCAAGTAAATCAAACTAATAAGGGGATATTCATTTCACAATCTAAGTATGTTAAGGAATTGTTAAAGAAGTTTGGAATGGATGACTCCAAACCTGTCTGTATCCCTATGGTAATCGGATGTAAGCTGAGTAAGGATGATGAATCTTCTAAAGTTGATCAGAGCATGTACAAATCTATGCTTGGTGGACTAATGTATCTTACTACTACTAGACCAAATATCATACATGCAGTATGCTTAGTTGCAATATTTCAAGCAGAACCTAAGGAAGCACATGTTATAGCTATGAAGAGGATATTTAGATATCTTAAGGGAATTCTAGAATATTATGGGCTATGGTATCCAAAGGATAATGATTTCACATTGAATGCCTACACTGATGCAGATTGGGCTAGTTGTGTAGATGATCGAAAGATTACAAGTGGTGCTGCATTCTTCTTTGGAGGAAGATTGGTCTCATGGTTGAGTAAGAAACACGATTTAGTTTCTTTATCCACTGTAGAAGCCAAGTATATTGTTGTAGCATCCTGCTGTACATAGGTACTTTGGATGAAGCAAACCTTGAAGGACATAGGTGTGATGTGTGATGAGCCTATCTCTATCTTTTGTGACAATACAAGTGCTATAAACATTTTAAATAATCTGATGATGCATTCTAGGTCGACAAAGCACATATCTATCAAGTATCACTTCTTGAGGGAGAAGGTGTTGTAAAATGAAGTTAGACTTGAATATGTACCTACCAAGGAACAAAATGCTGACATATTCACTAAGACCCTTCCGAAGGATACTTTTGAGTATCTCAGGGGGAAATTAGGGGTTACTGCCCCTCCTTCCTTGAACTAAGTGCACATGGAGGTGCATCAGTCTAGTGGATTCAAAAATTCTTTTGATCTAGACTGATGATTGTGGTCTACTCCTCAAGGGAGTAGAGAGGTGCATTGTTGCAGTTTGTGATGTGGGTGCACTCCTAAGGGGGAGTGATCAAAGCTTTATATGGAAAGATTTTTCATGCAAAAAATTCCTTTTCCATTGATGTCAAAGGGGGAGAGAAAGTCATGTGAAAAAGATGAAAAGGGAGAGAGAGTCTTGTAAGGAGACGATAGAAGAAGAAGCAGGAAAATGTGTGTGCTGTCTTTGATGGTTTTTCACATCATGTGTTACCATCAATGACAAAGGGGGAGATTGTTGCAAGTATGGATGTGTTTAGTGGTGTTTTCATTAATATTGTCATTGATTTCAATATATTTTAGTTTGATTGTAGATGGTACTTGTATAGTTGAGATACTGTAGAAGTGCTTAGAGTACATGGAGCTATATTTATGAAGTTGTAGTTGTGTTTTTTCTAAGTGCTTTTGAGAAAATTTAAGAAATAATGAAGGTAGTGTTAAGTGTGTGTTCTAAGTGTGCTCCGGTATTGTGCTTTACATTTCTTGTGTGTTGATCCTATGCTTGTGTAGGTCTGTGGTATTGTTCATGAGCTTCAATGGATAATATATCCTAAGTTTTAGCTTTTGGATCGATGAAGAATGAATGATGTGTTCACCGATGTGTGAACTGGTTTGAGATAACTATTTGTTTGTGGGTTGGGAGAAATGTTTTGGATCCGTAGTCTTTTGATGTTTTGTTTCAGATCTTTCAAATCTAGGAGATGATTCATATTGTTTTTTTCTGTGTTCTGACAAACGTGATTATGATTGGACACTCTAGAAGACTTGCTCCAGAGCTCTTATGTGTTGTAGGTTGGTCTAGTTGGACTATTGAAGAATATTCTACGCATAAAGATTGTTGCAGTTGTTGCGGATGTACCTGAAGGTTTCTTAGAGATGGTAAAATGTCTAGTGAAGCATGTTGAGTGATCCACATGTGATCATCTTTCTAGAGATGCAAGTACTTCAAAGATCATTGGTGTTTTCATGAGGTTTGACCGACCTAGTGTCTACACATTACATAGATATTTTGCATCGAATTAAGGAAGCATGCGATTGATCCAAGATGTTGTCTGGGTCCTAACTAAATGTGTAATTGTTCCTCTCTCATTCTTATCCACTGCGGGAATATTGAGTAGCCGACCTAATTTGAAAATTTTAATTGAAGGATGTTTAGCCGGCCTTGAAGAATGCTTCTAGGGTTGAAGATGGTATAAAAGCAAGTCAAGATGTTGCAAATTGAAGAACAAGAAAGTGAAGTGTGCAAACAAGTGCGAAAATAAAAGTGTGTAAGAGCGAATCAAGGTAGCAGTACTTTGATGTGTTAGATTCTTGAAAGCAGTGAGTTGATGGTGTCTACAATCTTCTGATCAAGTTGCAAATGTGTGGAACCTTTTGTGGTGAATCTTTATTTATATTTTCTTTTTCTATAGGCAGTGAACTTCCTTCTGGATAGTGAGTCCTATTGCAGGCAGCTAGCCTTTGTATCTGGGCAGTGAGAATTCTAGCAGTGAGCCTTTGTATCCGGTATTGTATTATTACTATATTGTGAGCTAATCCTCAACATGGTTTTTCCCTCATTGGGTTTTCCATATAAATCTAGGGTCTTTGGTGTTTTCTTTCTATTATTTGCATTTCATTTTTACACTTTATAATAGACTGAGTTAAAGTGGAATTGATTAAGGTTAGAAGTAAATAAATTTGGTATAACTGATTTAGCTCCCCTCTCAGTTGTCTTGTACATTTCAACAATAATAAATAAACAATAAACATTAAATAGATTAAAAAAATAACAAAAATAAACACACTTACTACAAAAGCTACAAAATCACCAAGCATTCCAAGAAGGGGGCACCCTTCCTCTTCAGTTTGCCTAGTGCTAAAATGGAATTCCTTTACACTGGTTGAGTCATGTGAATATTTTGTTTTATTTATCAAAAATAATACAAATTATATATATCCCTTTCCTTCTCACATAGCTCATATTTATAAGAAATGTGTGTGCAAGTTGTTTCCTATTTTTATACCACTTTGCTATTATTTTGTGGTTGATATTTAGTTGTTTGATTTGTTGAAACAAATCACCCTAAATTGTAGGAGCTTGTTTAGGTCATTTTTACAATCAATAAAATAGAATATTATTTTCAACATGAGGACATTCTCATAAAAAATGAATAATAATTAGCTATAACTGTAAGAGAGGGGGAGCAACCACTACAAGGCCCCGAGTCACGAAAGGCTACCCTAACTTACCTCAGTTTAAATGATGGTTAGGATAGAAGGGATGAGAATGATGAAGACTATGTGTCCTTCGATCACTCTGCAATCCTGAGAGTTGAAGAGAGACTAGATGAGTCACTTTCTAAGGTTAACTCTGTGTCTCAAGTAGCTCTCTTCCAAAGGATAAAAGTGCAGTTTTGGGATGACAACGCGACGCACTGGTGTCTCACAGGCGTGCTGGCATCCATATGGCTAGAAAAACCAAAGAGATGAGGTTAAAATCTAAAAGGAAGACTAATAGCCTAGTTTAGAAGTTTCTTGAACAACATAATGAGATTAAGAAGAATAAGACATAAATACGAATGTGATAAAAGAAATATATTACCACAAGGGTGATGAAGATGATTTCACACTACAGTCATCTCGCCAACTTGATCCAAGTTATATCCACCACCTGCACATAGAAAAAAGGGGGAATGTTGGGGCCGTTTAGGGGCCTCCCTTAGTCAAACCCCCATTTTGGTGTTTCCACCTCCACGGACAACCAAGTTTGCAATGATAGGAATAAAGATAAAGAAAGGAATATAAGCTACGTAAACAATAAACACTACAAAATAGTACGTGCTTACTCAACCAAGATGATAGAGAAGATGAGAGGAGCTTACCACCTCCATCCAAAGCACTCAAGGCTTGTGGAGGAGAAAATGAGAGGAACTCAAGCCTCTACTACAATGGTGTGTGTCCTACGCTTACATTATCGGAGTGATGGAGTGGTAGATTGCTGCAATGGAGTGTGAAGTGTTGCTACAAAGCTTGTGGATGGATGCTAAAAGCATGGAGAGATTGTGCCAGCTTGTGAAGAAGATCAACTAACTTGAAAATAGAAAAAGAGATGAAGAATATGAAGGAAGGGATGAAAAATGACCATATTCAGGTCGGCCAACCGAAGAGGGGCGTTACTCTTCGAATTCCAATAAAAAATGTAATGTCTCTGTAGTCTTCAACCATAGGAATCTTCTAGGGATGTAAGCACGCCATTCAAGTGTCCCTGAAATAAACGCTCCCATGGACACACAAAACTAGCACCAAGTGTGATGTGGAAAGTGGGCTTAAGTTGAATTAAGCCTTCACCTTAGGTTTTCTAAAGTGCAAGGGGGTAAAAGGGAATTTGCGTTAGGGGTGCAAATTCATGCTTTAGTAAATTAGAGTAGAATTATGAAGCTGAAGCACCTCACAGGCTCATGGTCCTGCAAGGGGGGTATCCTTCAAGAACTCTCACATGAATGAAACAAGGAAAAGAACCTTATATACCCGTAGACCTGCAAGGAAGGTATCCCCTAAGAAATATCACATGGGGGAGACTGAGTAAGGGGACTCTGCAGAGTTAGAGAGGATGACATGTTTACCCGTAGATAGAACATGTCAGGAAGCGGCCGCATAGGCCAGTGAATAAACAATCATGTAGACCATCGCTAAGTTGTAAGTCTTTCAAAGGGGTCCCTTGGGAACCCTTCAAAAGGAAGGAGGGTCCACTTAAGGGATGCACTATTTCAAAAGTGAAGTCTAGTTGGGCTGCCCCCAAGCTAGATGTAAAGATGCGAAGTAGGTCTAGTCAGGCTGCCCCTAGACTAGACTTGAAGAATTAAAACCTATCTAGTCGGGCTACCTCCGGGCTAGATGTGAAGATGCGAGACCAATATAGTCAAGCTTCCCCTAGGCTAGACACCATAAAATTTATTGAAAGCTTTCGAAGGGGTCCCTTGGGAACCCAACGTGAAAAGGAGGGGTCCACTCAAGGGACACACTGTTTAGAAGCTATCGTCTTATTTATTGAATCAATTCGACATCAAGGAATCCTTTTGAAAGATGTTCACTTCATCAAGGAATTCAAAAGGGATGAGATGCACCCCTATGAGGGGAAGACTAAGATCATTCCCGCTTCGGAGGAGGGTTTTCAGGTCCTTTCTTTACGAACCCATGATGAAGAAAACATGTTTCGTTAGAGTTTCAAGTCAATAATACAATTCTAATAAAGAAGTGTGTGAGGGGTCTTCGAGAAAAGATTCGTTTGGAAAAAAATGCATTTTATAAAGAGCAAGCAATATAGAAGAAACATTGTCACACATGAAAAGGACAACTGAAGCAAAGAAGAGAGAAATATCAAGGGAAAGGTAACATAAAAGAGATCACACACACAAAGGGCACAGAGGGATTTGGTTTCACGGGATCAGATTTTCCTTTATTTATATATAGTAGGTAACCAAGGTAAGAGGAGAAAGATCATCAATCCCCAACCAGATCAGGAAAAATGCATGAAAGACAAAATAAAAATAAAAAACTGGGTCAACATGGAAGGAGGCTTAAATGTTCCCGACGCTTTGCATCATCCCCAATTTACCAAAAGTCAATCACAAACATTGAAGAATGAAGATACACATAGAAGAATGTTCACAACACAAAAACCATGCTTGTATCCAAGCACCAATAGGGGTGATGAGGGTCATCTAGGCACATATAGCATGGTCATGAGGGAACATGTCACAACATACATGCACATCTAATCTAAAGATCAAGAAGAGGGTCTCCCCCTAACACTGGTCGACCAGGAGGTCATTAGATTCCAACTCTAGATCATCGTAGGGGGAAGGATGATGAGCCCGCAACGGTGTAATGTTAAGGGGAGGAGCTTCTAATCCTCCCATAGCAAGGGCTAAGGAAAAGGGACCAGTGAGGTCTCCATTGCTCAACTCTTGTGGGTCTAAGGTTAATGAATTCATGAAGATCGCCGAAAAGGTTGGGACTTCATCCATCGAGTTAAACATACACTTGATGAGAGTGCCATGTTTCACCTCGACGGATGGAGGGGTTTGCACCCAAGGTTCACCGCTAAGCTTGCTGAGAGACTCGAGAGCGGTGACAAACTCGAGGGAGGTCGGGACTGGTTCCGTCACTAGGACAAAACAAGTTAGTGTGGGGCCACCTTTTGGAGAAGGTGGGATATTCTTACGTCCTCCATTGCCGTAGGGACCACACTCTACTTTCTTCTTCATCAGAGGAGGTGAACTCCTTATAGATGAAGCAAGGTGGGTAGAAGAGGACAAAATTGTAGTGGATACAACCGAAGTATTAACCATATCCATGGGTTTTGAGAAAGGTGAGACATCCAGAATGAAATTTAGCAAGGGTGGCTCCATCGAAGGAGTAATAAACACCTGCACCTTTCCGGGCACATGTGCACTCACAATGGGAGCCGAAAGAGATTCAAAACTAGTTAGATTAGAGGAACAAGAGGGGAAAGAGGAGGACATAGTAGGAGGTTCCGTATTCTCCTCCTCCTTCTTCTGTGAGGAGGCTTGCTCAGCTAGGAGAGCCTTTTTCTAGCACTTACACTCATGTGCAAGGCGATTCCTATGGCTCTTCGAACCAAAAGCTAGAGTTTGCAAAGGGGTGGAAGGATTCTGTTCAGCCATGGGAGTGTCTTCCACAACTATTTCCAATGGAAGGATTGACTCTTGAATGGGACCAGAAGGGGCAGGTTCAGAAATGACTAGAGGAATCGACTCTAGTGCCTCGTCAGCGAGCCTCTTCCCATTCACTATTTTGGGAACAAGAACAGTAAGAGGCTATGGAGGCCAGGACAAAGAGGACTCTCCATGGGGAGCATTCTATCTACCATATCAAATGGGCCTAGGCTTCGTGGGTAAGATAGGAAGCTCAAATGCAGGACACTTGGACTTTCACCAAGCGGGCACCATGGGATTCTCTTGCAAGTGCGAGACAAAAATAGATGGCACCGTGGTAGGGCGAGAGGAAGTATTGGGCTAAGAAGTGAAAGGGGAAGGAGGATCTCGGGATTGTTTCTCTTCTTCTCTCCTACGCACCTTGGCGGCATCGCTGTCAGATTTTAAGCAAGCTCTATGTGAAACAACACAAGGCAAAGGAGGGAACCTCACTTTTGGCCTAGCACACCTTGTCTTATAGTTTTAATACATACGGTATAAGAGGTCCTTCCTAGGTGGGAGAGGACCAAGAGATGCAGGAAAAAAGTAATCTATGGTATAGCTACCACGTGCAATCGGTGGTCTATAACCGGTGTCATGGACAACATGTACCGAAACTCCATGAAAAAACTTTAGACATTTGTGCACAACCGAGGGAATTGCATTCATAGCTACCAGCTAGGGGATACCTAGCTTCACTCTGAAGAGTTTAGACCCTGAGATGATGTCAAACCTAAGGCTCATAGATTTTGGCCCAACAAGGACCGATAGGACAATACTCCCTATAGGAGGAACAAAAATTCCACCATCTGTGCAAATGGTACTCTTGGGTGTGTCATATCCATCCTTATCCAGGCAGTTAAGCAGCATGATCTCCTCAGTTATGATATTCACTTGAGATGTCAGATCAATAAGAACACCTACTATGATATTCCCATTTATCCTTGCAGGAATGTAAAGAGGAGATGGATCTCTATTGAAGCCCATCGAGAGATCTTGTGAAGTGAAGGTTATGCTAGTACCACAACTCATAGTCTGTATAGAGGGAATGGGCTGATTTAAGAAAGAGGCCATTACACACACTAACAATACTTCTACAAAACCTCCTAAGGCCTACGGGATAAGCCAGTGACCCGATTCAGGTTTCTTTACATAATACTTTGGAACCTTCCAACTACGCCAAATAGGGGTCATAGGTTGGGTTGCGAGGAAAAATCCCCACAACACTTACACCTACAAAACTCCTAGGATACGAGGAAAGGAACTTTTAGTATCACAAAATGAAAAAAAAATGGTTCACGTCGGGTTCACCAAAAATGTAAGAGAGGGTACCAACAACTACAAGGCCCTAGGTCACAAAAGGCCGAGAGCAAAAAGGCTACCCTAACTTACCTTATTTTAAAGGATGGTTAGGATAGAAGAGATGAGAATGATGAAGACTATGTGTCCTTTGATCACTTTGCAATCCTGAGAGTTGAAGAGAGACTAGACGAGTCACTTTCTAAGGTTAACTCTGCGTCTCAGGTAGCTCTCTGCCAGAGGACAAAAGAGTAGCTCAGGGATGACAGTGTGACCCGCTCGCGTCTCATAGGCACACTAGAGTCTGTATGACTAGAAAAACCAGAGAGACGAGGTTAAACTCTAAAAGGTAGACTAACAACCTAGTTTAGAAGTTTCTTGAACATAATGAGATTAAGAAGAATAAGACATAAATACAAATGTGATAAAAGAAATATATTACTGCAAGGGTGACGAAGATGATTTCACATGATAGTCATCTCGCTAGCTTGCTCCAAGCTCTCTCCACCACCTGTACACATAAAAAAGGGGGAATGTTGGGCTGTTTAGGGGCCTGCCTCAGTCAAACCCCCGTTTTGGTGTTTCCACCTCCACAGACAACCAAGTTTACAATGATAGGAATAAAAATAAAGAAAGGAATACAAGATATGTAAACAATAGACACTACAAAATAGTACATTCTTACTCAAAGAAGATGATAGAGAAGATGAGAGGAGCTTGCCACCTCCGTCCAAAGCACTCAAGGCTTGCGGAGGAGAAAAATGAGAGGAACTCAAGCCTCTGCTATAATGGTGTGTGTCCTGTGCTTGCACTATCAGAGTGATGGAGTGGTAGATTGCTGCAATGGAGTGTGAAGTGCTGCTACAAATCTTGTGGATGGATGCTCAAAGCATGGAGAGATTGTGCCAGCTTGTGAAGAAGATCGACCAACTTGAAAATGGAAGAAGAGATGAAGAATATGAAGGAAGGGATGAAAAATGACCATATTTAGATCGGCCAGCCGAAGAGGGGTGTTAATCTTCGACTTCGTATTGAAAATGTAATGTCTCTGCAGTCTCCAGCTGTAGGAATCTGCCAAGGACATAAGCACACCGCACAGATGTCTACTCGCCACATGGGTGTCCTCAACAGAAACACTCCCATCAACACACAAAACAGGCGCCAAGTGTGATGTGGATAGTAGGCTTAAGTGGAATTAAGCCTCCACCTTTGGTTTTCTAAATTGCAAGGGGGTAAAATGGAATTTGCGTTAGGGGTGAAAATTCATGCTTATACAATAACTAAATAACCAAAGTATTTTATGAGAAAATAATTATATGGGTGAAATTAATTTGTTAATATGTGTATCCACGAGCAACAGGAAGTCTGCATTCTTCTCCTCCAATCAACATGCTACAATATATATTTTCTTAACATAATAGAAGCAAATAGTAGTAAATACAATCTAGTAATTATTATTTACTTATTTTTATCTAGAAACTAAATTAAATATTACTTATTTGTATTTAATCATAAGCAACAAAAGGTAGTAATATGGTATGATAATATATGGAAATGGGTTAAATGGTATAGGAAAAGGATAAAATATGGTATAAAATGGAGCGTGAATGACACTCATCAGGGGAAATTCCATATTTACATCACCGAAGAGTTTTTCTAAAATTTAAAGATGGACTTCATTACATTTTTGGAGCGTACGAAACAAAATCTTTTCATGAGGAAATAACTGAGAGGAGACATTGTGTTTTCCAACACTACAAATAATGTGAGCATTTTATTTGGTCTAATTAGATGAGGAAAGTGAGATGCCATTTTGAATATACCAAATAGTTGTTCAAAAATTTGAAAGTGGACTTCATTACATTCTTGGTCATAACAAAACAAAAACTTTTCATAACGAACTAACTAACATGGGATAGGGTGTTTTCCAACATTGTAAATAGTGTGAGCATTTTATTTGTTCCAATCAGATGAAAAAAGGGAAATGCCATATTTACATTAGAAAAGAATTATTCTAAAATTTGAAGGTGGATTTCATTATATTTTTGGAGTGTATGAAACAAAAATTTTTTATGAGGGAATAATTGAGAGGAGACAGTGTGTTTTCCAACACCGCAAACAATCTGAGCAGTTTATTTGTTCCAATCAGATGAAGAAAGTGAAATTCCATTTTGACTATAGCAAAGAGTTATTCAAAAATTTGAAAGTGGACTTCATTACATTCTTGGTCATAATGAAACAAAACTTTTCATAACGAACTAGTTGATAGGGGACAGTGTGTTTTCCAACACTAAAAACAATGTGAGAATTTTATTTGTTCCAATTAGATGAAGAAAGTGCAATGCCATTTTGACTGTAGCAAAGAGTTGTTCTAAAATTTAAAATTGGACTTCATTACATTCTTGCACTCGTAACGAAACAAAAAAATTTCGTAAGGAAATAACTGATAGGGGACAACGTGTTTTCCAACGCTGCTAATAATGTGAGCATTTTATTTGTTCCAATTTGATGAAAAAGGGAAATACCATTTTTACTGTACCAAAGAATTGTTCTAAAATTTAAAAGTGGACTTCATTACATTCTTGGTCATTACGAAAAAAAACTTTTCATAATGAACTAACCTACATGGGATAGTGTGTTTTCCAACACTGCAAACAATATGAGCATTTTATTTATTCCAATCAAATGAAGAAAGTGAAATGACATTTTTATTGTACCAAAGAGTTTTTCTAAAATTTAAAAGTGGAATTCATTACATTCTTGGTCGTAATGAAACAAATTTTTTCATAATTATGAACTAACTAACAGGGGACAGTGTGTTTTCCAAAACTGCAAACAATGTGAGCATTTTATTTGTTCTAATTAGATGAAGAAAGTGAAATACCATTTTGATTGTAGCAAAGATTTCAAAAATTTAAAAGTGGAATTCATTACATTCTTGGTCGTAACAAAAAAAAAATTTTCATAATGAACCAACTAACATGGGATAGTGTGTTTTCCAACATTACAAACAATGTGAGCATTTTATTTGTTCCAATTAGATGAAGAAAGTGAAATGCCATTTTGACTGTAGCAAGAATTTTTCTAAAATTTGAAAGTGGACTTCATTACATTCTTGGTTGTAACAAAACAAAACTTTTCATAATGAGCTAACTTACATGGGAGAGTGTGTTTTCCAACACTGCAAATAATGTGATAATTTTATTTGTTCCAATCAAATGAAGAAAGTGAAATGCCATTTTTATTGTACCAAAGAGTTGTTCTAAAATTTAAAAGTGGACTTCATTACATTCTCACTTGTAACAAAAAAAAATATTTTCATAAGGAAATAACTGACATGGGACATGTTTTCCAACACTATAAATAATGTGAGCATTTTGTTTATTCCAAATTAGATGAAAAAGGGAAATGCCATTTTTACTATACCAAAGAGTTCTAAAATTTAAAAGTAGACTTCATTACATTCTTTCTTGTAACGAAACAAAAAAATTTCATAAGGAAATAACTGAGAGTAGATAGTATGTTTTCCAATAGTGCAAATAGTTGCCCACATAGATACATAAATATACATACACAACATTTATTACTATAATTTATTGAATACCATGTATGATGATGAGGTAAAAATAACCTCATCATAATAACATAAAAAATTCCTATTCCATATATGGAAAATCTTTATTCTCTGCCAATTAATTAAACTTTAGGAAAAATAATTGTTTGTATTTTAAGGAAAAATTGTACAAACTTTATTTCTTGTGATTTATTGAAGTATCTTGCCAATGCAATTTTAATGGGCTGTTTTGAGTATTTTGTAGGATAATAATTGGTCATCAAGCAGCAGTTGGAAATCATTCAACCAAAACATGCTCTAGAAAAGATTAAAGATGTGCGCTGGAAACATGCTCCAGAACTTTAGGTTGATGGACCGAAGTTATAGTTGCTGTTAGTTTTAATTTTTGTTATGTTTTAAAGTTCAAAAAATTCATGGCTCGACTCGAGCCTCTTTAATATCTATGTAATGGGTTTTAAAGACATAAAAGTTTGTTTGTAATATGTTATAGAATTTTTCAATGGTTATCTATGCCATTTGAAATATAGGACTTAGTTAGAAGTTGTCTATAAAGATGTAATCTCCAGAAGCAAAAGATAACAAAAAAAATAGTAATGTTATGCTGTCAACATGTTTTTGAATACATATGGATAAAGAGATTATTATATATCAATTTATGAGTTGTTGAGTTATGGATGGAAATTATCTTTAATGGAAGAAATTTTGAATCAGTTGTGTATGTGACCTGAGGATAAACATAGTAACCCGCGAGCTGGCCACTCGAGGGAGAGTAGATTAAATAGTCGAGTATTTCCTTTCTATTGTTTTTATTGCATGCATGATAATTAGGAGTATAGTCACTTGCACATGTTAATCTTGTAGGATTCATTAACACTGTTGTTGCAGGGTTTGAAGTTCTGGAGCACTCACTATTTGTTATTTTTGTAGTATGCTAGTGGTTGTGAATTGTTTATTTATTGTATTCAATTAGATGTTTCTTAGTTTGTTTACAAGTTTTGCTAATTCTGTAGTTCATAAGATTTTTAGTTTAATTGTTTCTACGCTTTCTTATTTAGTTATCATGTTTTCAAGGTTAGTTATTTTATGCTTTCTAGTTTAATGTACTCTTAGCTTTCTTTAAGTTAAACTATTTTCCAGTTAGATAGTTAGATAGTCAAGTCTTCTTCTATTGCAAACTGCCTTGGACATTTCCCAATCGACATATTAAAATTTTATCTTCTAAAGTAATGGGACCTAGCGATAGCCTATCACTTTTTTGCATTGTTGCCAGGGACACATAGCTTTCTTGCTTGAGTGTTAATAGGAGATGCCTCAACGACCTCTTTTTAGGAAAAAATACCCCCCCTTTGGCTTCCTTTTCTACATGGTCAGGAAAAGAGGCCCTCAAGGAAGATTTATACCAAAGACCCCCTAAGATACATTCCAATCATACATAGGGAGGCCCAAGGCTCAAATGACCTCTCGGTTGATGAAATACTTGACATTAGTCCACCTGAGGCTTTCCATTATCTTCTTCAAGATCATCCAGTAGAACAACCTGTCATCGAAGAAATTATTTTAGAGGAGCGTATTCCTCTAAACATCATGGGTGATCATAGGGCTGAGCCTAACTAAAATAATTCCAACTGTAATAAAAATGATCCTCCGCCACCTCGAACATTCGTGTATTCTATTACTTTGGATGCAGATGATGATACCACGATGAAAAATATCTCTCCAACTTTCCTGCGAACCTTTCATGGTTTATCCTCAGAAGACCTGGACTAGTTTCTTTTCGAATTCAAGGTCTTCTATCAAACCTACGACTATAAAAATGATAACCAGAAACTGAAGTTGTTTCCTTCTACCTTGAAGTATACGACCATGCGTTGGTTTATGGGGTTATCTTCAAGATCTATTACATCTTGGGAGGACATGGAGAATGCTTTCCTACATAAATACCAAAGTTATTATAGGGTGAGTGATAAAAAAGAGGATCTATTTAAACTTACACAAAATGAGGATGAGAGTTTGGAGGACTACCTAGACAGATTTATTTTCTTGTCTAAATGATGTGGAGAAGAGACCATTAGTGACGACATTCTCAAAACCATATTTCTTAAAGGAATCGAAAAGGATGCAAGGTGAAGCCTTGATTTAATGGGAAAAGGAGACATGTCTTAGATGGCCCTTGAAGAAATATGTAAGTTGTGTTAGAATTTCTCACGTACCCATGGAGGAATTCACAAAACTACTCTTTTTAAAGGGTCTAACGACATAGGCAAGCTTCGGGAGGAAATAGAAAACCTTAAAATGGACATACTCGTTCAATTGAACACTACTCTAGATGGCATACAAGCTAAGATACACAATCTTGAGACTTTTTCCATCTATTGTCCTAAGTGCAGAAATAAACATTTGCTGTGAGAATGCCCCCTAGACAAGGTTAATGTTTGTCAACTTTGCGAATGGAATCATCCTACAAACCAGTGTGAGCTCCTTATTGATCTCAAGAATTCCAAGAAAAGGATTGCACATGTTGAGGAATAAATCAATGTGGTAAATCAATGCCAAGGAGGGAATTTTTCTTATGGGCAAAATTCCAATCCTGCTTGGAGACCACAAAATAACTGGGCTAGTAATCAATGGACTTCATCATGGCCTCAACCACCCCCTCAATAATCTAATTGGGGAACTCCCTATTGGGGACCCCAGAATGGGCAACTCAATCAGGGGGAACTCAGTAGTGGCCAACCCAAACACAACAACAATGGTATCCACAACATACTACTCAATGGAATCAGGGGAAAAAACAATTCTATATTGGACCTCGTAGGAACCAACAACAAAATTTGTTACCTCCACCCCATAATCCTTCTTAGAATGAATAGATAAATCAACCTCAGCTCCCAGCACAACCACTTCCCAATCCAAAGAACAATTGATAGAATACTCCAATATACTCTACTAAACAAGATAATGTTACCATAATTAATGCTATACATTATGGGAATGTTTAGTTGCGTTTAGGTTGATCAATTCAACCACCAACTATTGAAGAAATTGTGGATGAGCCTACTCCTAAAACTCTAGAGAAGGATACTCCACCCAACCACACTGTTCCCACAAATAACACTGTATCTCCTTTAGCAGCAGGAGCTGCTGACTTACCTTAGGAGGAGGAGGAAGGTCGGGCTCTAACTGATCTTACGAAGGATACCTCTCCGAAAGAGAAAAATCAAGCACCATTTTTGGAGCGTCTGAAATTGACAACTTCGAAAGATACTCTGGAAATGTCTTTGACCTCTAAAACTACATTAATTTAGGAAATCAAACAACTACAAATAGAGGTTCCTTTGCTACAAGCTATAAAGGAAATTCCTGAGTTGAATCAGCTGATCAAACAACTGTGTATTAAAACCCTGGGAAGGAAACCAAAGAAAATAAATACTATGCACATTGATGGCTATTTAGCTGACTTTTTGTCTGGAAAGACTGTCGCTTTAAAATATGATGATCTCGGTAGTCCACTCATAACTGTCACAATTAATGAGGTAGAAATACCGAATGCATTAGTGGATTTAGGAGTAGCCATTAATGTAATGATTGTGGATGTGATGAAAAAATTAGGTATTACTGATTTACGTCCCACAACTATAGTCTTATAGATGGAAAATCAATCCATATCCATTCCAAAGGGATTTATTGAAAATGTTCTAGTCAAAGTTGATGGATGGGAATACCTAGTTGAATTTCAGGTCATCCAGTTACTTACACCCAAAGATAGCTATCCAATAATTCTTGGAAGACCATGGTTGGCCACTATCGTAGCTGAAATTGATTACAGAGAAGGAGGAATGACCATTTATCATGGTCCAAATAGTAAATGTTTATTCTTGTACCGTCCTGCTAAGCCCACCGAATATAACAAAGTCTGGGTTGATGAACCATAAGATGTTAATAGTCGAGATAGTTTGGCCTCGTTAGCCATGGTAGTCATTAAACATCATGGAGAAGAATTGGAAGATGAGTTAGTAAGTGATGTAGAGTATCTTGCCATAGGTTCAAGTGATGAGGAAATGGTTGATGCTCTAAAAATTCTGGGGCAACCGATCGATGTACATGGGATGGAACATAATTATACTACTATGGGAAATGCCATGTCCTTTGGCCAATATGATTCCCAAAACTAGATTTTTTTGAGGATATTACTAGATTTCATTGACTAATACCTCATAGCTATCCTCTCAACACCTTGTTGTGACCAATTCATACTACCACTTCAGCCCATCCGGGAACACAATCAATCATGTTGCTGCCAGGAAAAACCTTGAACATCAATAGTTGGCTGACAAAAGTAGAAGAGGATAGATTATTTAATGTGTTGATAAAGCGGTCTAAAGATTTTTCTTGGGATGACATAAACATGAGGGGAATCCATCCAAGTGTTTGTACGCATCAAATTTATACTGATCCTAACATAAGACCTATACGTCAGCCATAGAGGAGACTCAATCCTGCACTAAAGGATCTTGTTAAAGTTGAAATTGAGAAACTTCTTCGAGCAAGGTTTATTTATCCTATCTCCGACAGTAAGTGGGTGTCACCTATGGTTGTAGTGCCAAAGAAAAATGGGAAGTGGAGAATCTATGTAGATTATAGAGAACTTAATAAAGCCACTCACTGAGATTATTTTCCCTTACCATTTGTTGACTAGGTTTTGGACAATTTGGCTGGGAGGAAATATTTCTCCTTTTTGGATGGATTTAGTGGTTACAACCAAATTCAGGTAGCACCAAAAGACCAAGATAAGACAATGTTTACTTGTCCATGGGGCACATTTGTATATCATGTTCTTCCCTTTGGACTCTGTAACTCTCCTGCAACTTTCTAGAGAGCCATTTTGGATATATTTGTTGAGCTTGTCAATGACTGTGTAGAAGTTTATATGGACAAATTCACTGTCTATGGTTCAACCTATGATGAAGCCCTTTAGAACTTGGATAAAGTTTTAAAGGTTTGTGAGGATCACCGATATCGCTTAGCCATGAAAAGTGTTTAATAATGGTGGAACAAGGAATAGTCTTAGGTCATCATATCTCCTCGGAGGGAATAAAGGTTGATCCCAAGAAAATTGAGGTCATTCAACAACTGACTACTCCTCAGACGCAAATGGATGTTAGAAGTTTCCTCGGTCATGCTGGATACTATCGAAGGTTTATAGAAGCCTTCAGTAAAATAGCTTCTCCTATGTTTTCCCTTCTCTAGAAAGATGTAGAGTTTAATTGGACATTCGAGTGTCAACTATCATTCAAAACCATAAAGGAGAAGCTTGTCTCTTCTCCTATCCTGCATGGGCCAAACTGGAATCTTCCATTCCATATCTATGTTGATGCCTCAGATGACTTAATTGGTGTAGTACTGGGGCAGGAAGGTGAGAGTGGGGGTAAATATGTCATATACTTTATTAGTAAAAACCTAACATCCACTGAGAAAAACTACACGACTATGAAAAATAATTCTTGGCTGTGGTTCATGTCATTAAAAATTTCTGCCATTACATTACAGGATATAAAGTTATAGTCTATATAGATCACTTAGCTGTAAAATATTTAATGAATAAACCTATAGTTAATGGTCGAATAATGAGGTGGTTATTTCTCCTTTAGGAGTTCAATGTAACAATACTTGACAAGCTAGGGAGATTTAATGTAGTGGCAGAATTTCTATCTTGGATTAAACAAGAAAATGGTGATTGTGCACCGGTGCAAGATGAATTCCTAGATAAAAATCTATTTTCTATTTCTATAAAGACACCTTGGTTCACTAATATTGCCAACTATTTAGCCACTTCTGAAATACCAACTGGTTTTACATTAAAAAAAAGGAAGCAAATTTTTAGAGAGAGTGCACCATTTAAATGGATTAATGGGATTTTATTCCATTGTGGACCCGATATGGTCTTGAGAAGATGTGTCAGGGCCGATAAACTTACAGTATTCTAAGGGCCTGTCACGATGATCCTTCTAGGGGTCATTACTCTACAAAAAGAACTTCTCATAAAATTTTGGGTGCTGGATATTATTGGCCTTCAATGCATAAAGACATTAAAAAGTATATTCATCATTGTGATGAATGACAAAGAGTAGGAAGACCAACTGCTTCTGCGAAAATTCCCTTGCAGCCCTAGGTGGTCCTTGAACCATTCAAAAAATGGGGATTGGATTTCATTGGTCCCATAGACCCTTCCTCCCAAGCGAAAGAATATATCCTTGTCTATACTGATTACTTGACTAAATGGGCAGAAGTTCAGGCCCTACGTGTTGCTGCAGAGGAACAAGTTGTTGATTTCCTCTATAATAAGATTTTTCTTAGATTTGGAGCCCCCCAAACCATTGCTATAGATCAGGGACCCCAATTCATGTCCAAAGTTCTGGCATTTATGAACCATTTTCAAGTAAGTCGTAAGAAGTCTTCTCCCTATCACCCACAGACAAATGGCCAAGTAGAGGTGACTAATAGGGAGTTAGAAAAAATATTGACAAAAACTGTTTCTTCAGGAAGAAGAGATTGGGCTAGAAAATTGCCTGAAGCCGTCTTGGCATACAACACAACATGGAAATCCACAACTGGATTCAGCCCCTATGAGCTTGTTTTTGGGAAGAAACCTCTTTTTCCCATTGAGTTTGAACTCCAAACTCTACGAATAACTATGGAGTTGGGTCTAGATCTGAAACAAGCCCATGTAGAACGAGTTTTTTAGTTAAGTGAATTGGATGAGATTCGTTTAGATGTTGTCCATCAAACTGAGTTGGTTCAACACTAACGAAAAATTTGGCATGAAAAACACATTAAAGAGAGAGAGTTCCATAACGGTGACTAGGATTTGCTATTCGATTCTAGATATAAAGATCACAAAGGGAAACTCAGGACTCATTGGCTGGGGCCATATGAAATTTTTGAAGTCTTCTCAAATGGCACAATTTAGCTGAAACCCATTGATGGTGATACACAAACTCTCTTAGTCAATGGTCATTGAACCTACGTATCTACCATAAGCTTGTCAACAAAGAAGAATTTAGAAAATTGGTAGAAATGCAGGGAGAAATCCAATGCATTGACTCTGCCAAAGTAGATTCCACCTAATATTAAAGAAAAAAATGAAAAATTATAATAAAAAGACATGTGTACTAATTTGTTTTAATGAATTTTTCATTAGTTCTTATTTTCGAACTTAACTACATGTTTTCCCCATTTTGTAGAACTTCCCATGAAGATAGAAACAACTTATTGAGCACCTTTCCAAGATGCTCCAGAACTTGATAATCCAGATGCCCAGTGCTCTAGAACTTACATTTTGTCATGAAGATGCTCTGAAACACATGAACTTTGTTGTGAAGATGCTTCAGAACTTGTGGAATTTTGTGCCTAGATGCTTCAGGACTTGCATCTCAACTCATCCTGTCAAACGGTTGTTCTTGTAGAATGGTGATTGGTCGAGAAAATCTCTTGAAGTTCGAGTTCATTCATACATAACCATTTTTCTTCTCTTTGGCTGCATCTTTTGACGATGCTCTGGAATCTTCCTTTGGTTGCCACTTCGGCTGCATCTTTCGATGATGCTCTAGAATCTTCCTTTGGTTGTTGCTCTGGCTGCTTCTTTCGACGATGCTCCAGAATCTTCCTTTGGTTGTTGATTTGGCTGCATCTTTCAACGATGCTCCATAACTTATTCATCTTCTACGTTTCGAATGCATGCCATGAAGTGTTCTCTAGAACTTAGTCATGGGTTTTGAGAACATGTTCAAAAGCATACCCCAAAACTTATCCATCTTCATTCCGCCGCCTCTTTCCATAAAATTTGAATTTCCTTGATGCTTTGATTGTCACACTCGGTACACATGCTTGTTTTCCTTTTAAAAGTTTTCTCTGTCATAAATAAAAGCCGCCATCTTTTCATCATAAATAAAAGCCACCATGATAGCCTATCTTCATTGGTGACTCTATCATTCACAAGCTTCCTCACTCATGTCATAATAATTATGCCATCACCTCAACCATACCCTTCCATCATCCTGTTAAATCAATAAAGGTACGAAATCTTCAAGCGATCATAAAATGTAAGTAAGTAGAAATTTTTGCTTTAAGTAAGTTGTTATTTTTGAATAAGGCGTAATTAATTGGCATGAGTTCTTCCTTCCTAATTTAGTAACTTGAGCCACTCGACGATTAAATACTAGTACAACACTCTTTTCACACTCCTCCATGCAAATTAGCATCATTGCATAGTAAGCTCCAAGCAAAGACAAAATAAATAATCACTTTTTGATTATATTTTCAAAAACAATTGTGCACAAGCTTCTCGCACTGTTGATTTTTTTTAGAAAAGTGAGAGATAAGAGATAGAAAATGGGGGGTGCAAAGAAGAAATCAGAGCCAACATCAGCGAAAAAATTACTGGGATTAAGCAACATTTCCAGTTTGTTTGAGGAAGTGGGTTGGTTAGATTTCATCGAAAAGTTTGAGGGATACAATGAAAAGATGGTGAATGCATTTGAAGAGAATTACTCCAATGGTCAGGTGACACTTCATGGGAAGCGCTTCAAGGTGAGTCCAAAAATCATCTCTCACCTCTCAGGTTTAGATAATTCTGGTATTAAATTATTAGAAATATCTCAAGTTATCAAAAATTATCAGAATTATTCTTTAGAGAGGGAGACAAAATAAAGGATTTCAACGAACCTCTATCTTAGAACCCTAGGGAACAATGGTTACATGGATTATAAAATATTTCACCTGTGAAGGCTAACTCACTACTATGGTAGGACCTGCATTTCGTATGTTAATACATTTGCGTCATGGGAAATAAAACCTTTCCCTTGGGGTTAATTTGCCTCATTTTTTGAGTGATTCTGTTAATTCCTCCATAAAAAGATACAAGATTGGTTCAAGGCCATTAAAGAACCATGGGTTAATTTAGCTAATTTGTAAATATCATTTCCGAAAGAATCCTGAGAGCAAGTGGGAAATTTTTTTATGGAAATTTGAAAAATCTTTGCCTAAAAGAAAATTAGAACTAGGGGAATCCTCTAGACAAGTTAAAATGTTTGTAGAATCAACTCCTGAAGATCAAGATATGCTATGTGAATTCTCTGTTCATGATCTTCTATTAGAAAACCATACTGATTTCTTCATTAAGCTTTTTGTTGGAGAAGGGAAACTGAGGTCTTTGCTATCTACCATACGAAATCAGATTCATTGGCAAGACCATAGTAGGGAATATAATCAAGCAGAGAAAAATGTGGGTCTTCAATTGAGATCCCCCAATAGTAGACCTGCAAATTTTAAAGCTACCTTTTCAGCTCTTGCATTGGATGAAAAAATGAAAGAAAGATATGATGGAAGTCTTTGACTCTGTTATAACCATTTCATGGAACATAGGCATAAATTTATTGGTCTAGCTTGGCATGCTTGTGAAGAAAGATACACTCCATTACCAACATATCTAAATAAAAGAGAGGTTATTTCCCCTCTTAGCATCAAATGGTCCTTCAGAAGAGCAAATGCCTTGGCTAAAATCCTGAAAAACCTTAGGACATATTGGATAGGGATGAGGTATAGACCTCCCTTGTTACTCTTTGCACCTCCTGCTTTTCATATTAATACAAATCAAAATGATAAAATATTCAATTAATGGCAAGAGGGAGTTTATTTTCATAGAGGTTTCCTTCATGCACCTATAGAGTTTGATAAAACAACAAAGGATCTATATGATACTAGCGCTAAGTATGAGGAATGGAACAAAAATATTGGATAGGGCCACAACAAAGCGGCTGAAGGACTTGTCAGGATTTAGGAAGGGGAGGAAATGATGAGGTAAAAATAACCTCATCATAATAAAATAATAAAGTCCTATTCCATATATGCAAAATCCTTATCCTTTGCCAATTAATTAAACTTTAGGAAAAATAATTGCTTGTCTTTTAAGGAAAAGTTGTACAAACTTTATTTTTTATGATTTATTGAAGTATCTTGCTAATGCAGATTTAATGGGTTGTTTTGAGTATTTTGTAGGATAATAATTGATCATCAAGAAATAGTTGGAAAGAATTCAACCAACACGTGCTCCATAAAAGATTAAAGATGTGCACTAGAAACATGCTCTAGAACTTTAGGTTGATGGACCGAAATTATAGTTGCTGTTAGTTTTATTTTTTTAATGTTTTAAAGTTCAAAAACTTCATGGCTCGACTGAAGCCTCTTTAATATCTATGTAATGGGTTTTAAAGACATAAAATTTCATTTGTAATCTGTTATATACTTCTTCAATGGTTATCTACGCCATCTGAAATATAGGACTTAGTTAGAAGTTTTCTATAAAGATGTAATCTCCAGAAGAAAAAGATAACGAAAAAAAATAGTAATGTTATGCTGCTGACATGTTTCTGAATACATATGAATAAAGAGATTATTACATATCAATTTATGAGTTTTTGAGTTATGGATGGAAATTATTTTTAATGGAAGATTTTGAATCAATTGTGTATGTGACCTGGGGACGAACATAGTAACCCGCGAGATGGCCACTCGAGGGAGAGTATATTAAATAGATGAGTATTTCCTTTCTATTATTTTTATTGCATGCATGATAATTACGAGTATAGTCACTTGCACATGTTAATCTTGTAGGAGTCATTAACACTATTGCTGTAGGGTTTCAAGTTCCAAAGCACTCAGTGTTTGTTATTTCTGCAGTATGCTAGTGGTTGTGAACTGTTTATTTATTGTATTCAATTAGATGTTTCCTAGTTTGTTTACAAGATTTTCTACTTCTGTAGTTCATAAGCTTTTAGTTTAATTGTTTCTATGCTTTCTTATTTAGTTATCATGTTTTCTAGGTTAGTCATTTTATGCTTTCTAGTTTAATGTACTCTTAGATTTCTTTAAGTTAAGTTGTTTTCTAGTTAGATAGTTAGGTGGCATTAGGTTAGAAATTAACGTTAGTTTCTCTAAAATGATAGAAAATCTAAGGGAGATAGTCAAGTCTTCTTCTATTCCAAACTGCCTTGGACACTGCCTGGTCAACATATTGAACTTTTATCTTCTAAAGTAATGGGACCTAACGACAACCTATCATATGAAACTAGTCTATTAAATACCATTGACTGCTATATTCAAATTTTTTGAGGTCAAACAATTTACATGTCAAATTTTTTCTTTCATTTATAAGAAAGCTACCATAAACAATAACACTTCAGGTGGCATTTCCTACCATTATTTCACATTTTTCATAATGTAATTATACAAGGCCATGCAAAGCCCGATATGAAATTTATAACATAGTGTTCAAACATATAAAAAATAATTGTTCAATAATCAAATAATGAAACCCACAATGCACAATGAGTATTATCAGTCTCTCTCATCATCTCATCTCCTATATTACTTATTCTTTGCAATTGAGGTAATGCCTCTATAATATATGGCACGTTTCTTTGGGTTGTGTATATTAGGAGGGGTGATTCCAATTCCATGAACCTTCATAGATGATGAAGATGAATCAACAAATTTTTGGAGAGGTTGTGCTTTGTCCTTCACACTTTGAACATGTTCAACCTATAAGAAACACTTTGAATAATTAACGTATGGATGGAAAAAACCATAAGGTAGTATGATATATACAACAAGAAATAATTTATATGAACCTCTAGAAGAGAAGAATTCAAGTTGGAGAGCTTCCATATCATGAATCCGCCCATGCAGTCTTTGACATTCTGTGCGAAAGAATTAAGATAAGACAGTCTATAGTCACCAATAATGGCCTTAATAATGCTGAATCTCACACAATCTTGTGGGAGTGGAATGTTGTGGCAAGTAGCATCTCTACTGAAAACACTTACAATGCCTTTGTCGACTATTTTACGTTGCCACCAAAGGTCAATTGATCATTGGCCTTAAAAGTGATGCCCTTGATATCTATCCTCTCCTCATCAATAGGATTTGGCTGCAATGGAAATATCATTAATGTAAATTATCATAATTCAAGAAATATTAAGGATTCATAAAGAAATTGGAACAAAAGCATGGAAGTGTGTTGTTTCTGTTATCGATATAGATGGCATGCCAGTGCTCTCCCCATCCCCATGTCCATCTTTATTGCCATCTCCCCCTTACAGGAAAACACTCTCCCCATCCCCATGCTCATATTTATTACCATGTCCATCTCTATTATCATCTCCCATTTCCATTGCAACCACATCGCCAATAAGGTCAAGGCCAACACTTTGTTGCTCATGCTTGCCTTGTAATAGAAGGAATTGAAACGTCACATCAAATTTAGATACATGCAACCAATTCATTGAAATAATAAAAAAACATTAAATAGAAGATTTCAAAATCATTATTTCTTCTAGTTTATCCATGTCAAGGCACCTTGAAACTTTTGACCATGTATACTCCTTCTCAATGTTAGACTGTAGGTTGGGAGGAACACATCATCTTCTTCTTTCATGGGAATTGCTTTTTCTTCCAAATCAATAATACCTTGCTCGAGGCCAACACTTTGTTGTTAATCCTTGCTCTATAATAATAGGAATTGAAATATCACATCAAATTCACATGCATGCTACCAATTCATTGAAAAAAAAAAAAAAACATTAAATAGAAGATTTTGAAACCACTATTTGTTCTTGTTTCTTCATGTGAGGGCATCTTGAAACTTTTAACCTTGTATGCTCCTTCTTCTCAATGTTAGACAATGGGTTGGGAGGAACAACATCATCTTGTGCTTTCATGCGCACTGCTTCGTCTTCTAAATGAATAGTACCTTGATCAAGGCCAACACTTCATTGGTCATCCTTGCCTTGTAATAGTAGGAATTGAAACGTCACATCAAATTTAGATGCATGCAACCAATTCATTGAAATAATCAAAATAAAGATTAAATAGAAGATTTTGAAATCACCGTTTGTTCTCATTTCTTCATGTGAGGTAACCTTGAAACTTTTGACCGTGTACGCTCCTTCTTCTCAATGCTAGATGTCAAATTGGGAGGAACAACATCATCTTGTTCTTTCATGGGCACTGCTTCATCTTCCAAATCAACAATACCCTTCTCGAGGCCAGTACTTCATTGTTCATCCTTGCCTTGTAATAGCAGGAATTGAAATGTCACATCAAATTCACATGCATGCAACCAATTCATTCAAACAATAAAAAAAAAATTAAATAGAAGATTTTGAAGTCACCATTTCCTCTAATTTCTTCATGTGAGGGCACCTTGAAACTTTTGACTGTGTACGCTCCTTCTTCTTCTCAATGTTAGATGCTAGGTTGGGAGGAACAACATCATCTTGTGCTTTCATGGGCACAACTTCCTCTACCAAATGAATAATACTCTGCTTGGGGGCAACGACCGCTTGTCGACCATCAACATGTCATGTCATGTAAGTTAACATTAAGTGAACCTTGTATGCATCAAAACAAAAAAATGAACCAACCAAAATTTAGATTTAACAGTTCAATTCCACATTACCATATCATCCTTTATCTTATTCTCTTGGAACAACAATATTTTTTTCCTTATTTTCTCCTTGTTCTCCTCATTCTTGTATAACACCATTTTATCCTTCAGCTCGTCCTTTCCTTCCTTAGGAAGTATACAAAAGCTTTTTTTACCATAATTTCTACAGACCCTTTCAATAACATGCTTCTGCTAGATATTCTCTCGTAGCTTTAGTTGGTACTCCATATTATCCACCTTCTTTTTAAGATATTTTTTTCAATTTCTTAGGGGGAGGAGGGGGGAATTTTGGTTCCCCCTGATGCACTTTAGCCATGCTTTTGTGGCATGAGAATAAGATGGTGGTGATCCTGAATGCTATGCATGTTGAACAATTTCCAATCATGAAATTTTCTCGTACATTGTTCTAAAATATAATAATATCCGTATCTCGCATTCTCCACTTCTCTTTTGTATTCGGTAGCAACCTGCACAATAAATTCAAAAAATAAAATAGCTTAATATATTTGATATTAAAATAAATTGAATACACAACATATACACATAACCAATTGATGCAATAATTGATTTATTATATCTACCTTCTCGTCCTCCCCATCCTTAGGGTCACCCTTTGCATGCTATTTCTCTTTGTCATGGACTATGGAAAGAGCGTGATCATCTCCCTAATTATCGACCTGAATCAAAGGAATGATATACTGTCAAAATCAGCATATTCGTAATAGACATGAAATTTTCTAATTAAAATTGTAAAGCATTCTGATTGACACATTGGAAGTAAAGGGTAATTGAAAGTTCACAATTATTTATCAAACACTTCACTACCTCAACGTTCAAAATTATCCTAAAACAAGGGGAAGTCCTCTATACAATGGTTGCTACCTCCTGATTAAAATATTCCCACTTTCTAGTCAACATTGTAACTACCTATCAAATATTAAAATTATACATTTGATTGCATCTTGTAATTAGTGAATCTTACCCACACGTCTATCAAACACAACCATCATGAAGGAGATGCACCACTACACACCATGTCAGGTCTGTCGACCATCTCAAAAAAATTCGCACTATACAAAGCACTTTCCATTTTAAAGTACGCATCCCTGGCTGGTTGTGAAATGTAAAATAGTTGCAAGTGTTACAAATAGTTAAAGTTCCAAAATTTATTGCACTATATGCTATAAGAAAACATATCTTTTTTTAATCATAAGAGGAATTTGAAACAGAATTTTTAGTCTACCTAAGACTTGTGATAAATTTTGAAGGTGCCTTTCATTACATTCTTTCTATCTAAATAAAAAAGGTTTTCAATACATTCATATTGTCAAAAAAATTGTAGGTTGGAAAAGAGATGGTGTTATGAAACCTACAACCCACATACTGTTGTAAAACCCTATACACACAACAACCCAATTGGTTAGTCACCCTCAACTCGATTTGGTTTCAATTATGTATCCCCCACTTGAAAAATGAAATAACTTGCAACCCACTACGTATTCCAACTTGCAATTATTTTGTTCATTTATTTTTCAATCACATGAAGATACTAAATTGGAATTTTTACCATAATTAACAGTTGTGTTAAATTTTGAAGGTGCCTTTCATTACATTTGTATTGTCTAAATAAGAAAAACTTTTCAAGACATTCATATTGTTTTGTGAAATTCTAGGTTGGAAAACAATGGGTTACAAATCCTGCAACCCACATATTGTTCTAAAACCCTTTACAAATAACAACCCAATTGGTTAGTCACCCATCACCTCAATTTGGTATGTTTTGTGATTTTCTTGAGAATATTTTGCTTTGTAAATAGCAAGAATGTAATGAAATTGGAAAACACTGGGTGTTAAGAAACCTACAACCCACATAGTGTTGTAAAACCCTCTACACATAACAACCCAATCGGTTAGTCACCCATTAGGTCAATCTGGTTAGTTTTATGTATCCCCCACCTGCAACTCCTCCCCGTGCTCTCAATCGTTTAGATTTAAACATGCAGAATGGAACAAATGACAACCCACATTGTGTTTTCTAATCTACCATTATTTTATGCATTTTTTTGTTTCAATCATATGAAGAAATTCAAATACAATTTATACTGTAACTAAGAGTTGTTATATATTTTGAAGGTGAACATCATTACATTCTTATTGTCTACGAAACAAAAGGCTTGCAAGACATTCATATTATCAATATAATTGCAAGTGGAGGATACATAAAAGTATCCAAATTCACTTGAGGTGTGACCAACCAATTGGGTTCTTACTGTGCAAGTAACCAAAAAGTTGTCATTACATGAACATATTGTCTATGTGTGTTGGCCTTGCTATTACACGAAAAGGTTGACCCATCAATGCCTGATACAAGCATCATATAAGATATATGAGAGGCGGTTAAACCATATCACGAATCACACAATCAATGTTGATGGTGCAGGAGCACCTAGGCTAACCTCCAAATTTTACTTGTTATTTTGGCTTGTATTTGACCTTAGCTAAGTCAGAGAGTTTGAGTGTTTTAGACCTTAGATGGTCTTGTTTTTGTTTGAACTAGGTGAATTAGTCATTAGGACTAAGGTCACAATTACTAGTCATTTGTTAGTAGTTTTACCTTGCTTAGCTTTAGTAGCTTATGTTGAGAAGTGAGTCTTAAATGTGTTCTAAACACATGATTGATGTTAGGAAGATGCCATGAGGCCTTTAATGGAGTTGGTTGCTCGAACTACAGGAGATAGAGGTCCTAAGAGATAGGAAGGAGGCATAATGACAAGTTGCCTATTATTGTTACCAAACTGTCATAACAACATTTGCCATTATGGCAAATGTTGCATGCAACTCAACTCATTAGGATTCCCTAAAGGATAGGAGTCGGGAATCATCCAACATATCCTAAAAACATGGTGAATGGAATCTAAGAAGGAGGAGGTTTGAATGCAATGGGAGTTAGTTGTTTTTGTAATCAAGTTTTTTGGAGATAATGAGAAGATAGCTTTGCAATTTCTGTGTTTTGTGTGCATACTGAGTATATGGAGTGAGAGTGATAGAATACTGGTTATTTATTTTGATTTGATGTTGGATTTTTGTTCATAGGATAGTAATAAGGCTTTTCCATTCTGTAAGTAGGTTGATTTGTGCTGAGTTAGTGTCTAGGTTAAATAGGTTAGGGTTAAGGGTTTTACTGGTTTTGTTCTGACCAGTTTGTCTTTGAATGGCTCCCCCATTAAATCTAGTCACGGGGTTTACCTGAGGATAGATGGAAGTGTTTTGGGAGCCATTGGTCTATACATATTTAGTGTTAGGAGTCTTGAAGAGTCGAGCAAAGAGTTAAATGTCAAGTTTTAGGCGAGCTTAGAGTGCCCGATTAGAGTTTTGACAGTGAAGAATTGAGTAATACAGGCATGGGATTAAAGTACAATACGAAATAGGTACAGTTCTAGGGAGGGTATGGGAATATCCTCTCATGCCATAAGGATTGAGGTTTAACCAATCCATTTGACTGAGTTGTAAGGTGAGAAACCAGTGAGGTCCTATAAACTAGGTCCATTAGCCCTATTTACCCTAGATACTAGGAAGCCTATGTACAGAAGACCTAGGAGTCTAAGAGTGGGTGAATCTTTTAGAACATCCAAAAAGGTACTTGAATGTGGGATTAGGTTGTCAGGTTGTTTGGGAAGTGTTGGCAGAAACGAGGAAAAGAACACTATCAATGGTTACATGGAATTAGGCCTCTCAAGACAAATCCTAACACCCGGTTGGAGAGAGATTTGGAGATCCTCCAAAATGGTTTCAAATGGAAGCAAATGGCATGATTTCACTATGTTAGACACCCTTGCAATCAACTCAATGATTTGTGAAATGGTAACACTTAGAGTCTTCTAAGTGTAGGAGAAAGTGGAAGTAAACTAAGGGTGGCTATCCTTCAAGGTTAAGCACAAAGAGTTGGGCTCTTAGAAAAGAGTCAGACAAGGCCTTAGTTAATCATCTAAGCCTTTTGGGAGATCCTAGAGGAGATTAGGATCCTGCAAGAAGATAGTGAAGATCTTTTTAGCACTTGTGCAAGCACATCTTGAAGCACATACACCATATTGGTATCAGAGCTTGTCTTGATCAGGCTTGTGGTTAATGTTGCAACCTTATGAATCAGTAGGAGAGAATCCATTATTTGGGTCAGTGGAAGGTACTACAATGGTGACTAACACTGAGTTAGCCAAGAAGGTAGAAGAGCAAGAAGAGGACAACAAGACACTAAGGGAAAGACTGGCTCGAATGGAGCAACTCTTAGATGAAGTCCAAGAAACGACAGATAGGGTAAAGGATAAAGTAGATCAGAAAGAAGAGCAAGAAATAAGGGAAAAGGAAATAGAGTTGGAGGAGAAAGCTCCAACCCCTGACCCTGTTATCCCTGAAGAACCCTTCTTGAAGGCACTAAGGGCTTTAAGTGGCAAAGCTTTGGAGGGTGTGCCTCTTTTCAGTGGACAGATGGATCCAGATTCAGTCATGAATTGGATAGACAGCATTGAGAATCACTTTGAATGTGATGGTATCTCAGAGGCCCAAAAAGTAAAGCTGGCCAAGTCAAGGTTGAGAGGTTTAGCTCTCACATGGTGGAAGTTTGTACAAAATGAAAGAGAAAAAGAAGGAAAGGGTCCTATAGTTACATGGAAGGGCATGGTAACTAAAATAAGGTAGACCTACCTACCTGATGACTATCAAGTCCAGTTACATAGGAGGAGACACAATCTTAGGCAAAAAGATTTGGATGTCCAAGCATACACCGAGGAGTTCCGAAAGTTGTGCTTAAGATCAAAGGTGGTTGAAGATGAAAGCATCAAGTTAGCAAGGTACTTGAATGGACTCAAGTGGTCTATTCAAGAAGACATGAGCCTAGTGAACTTCAAAACCATCCGCCAATGCTATCAAATGGCCTTGAAGATAAAGGAGAAAAGAAAAAGGAAGCAAGAGCAAACCTCCAAGAGTAGGGGTAAAGGAAAGGACAATAGAGGACAAAGAGGTGGTTATGATGGAAGGAGTTTAGAATCAAGGGCTCAAGGAGAAGTTAAGTACACTGAGCAGCAAGAAGGAAGCTCTAGTAGAGGTGGTAGAGGAAGAGGCTCTAACTTTAGAGGAAGAAGTGGTGGACAAGGAAGAGGCAATTAATTTGCCAACATGAAGTGTTATCACTGCAATCAAATGGGACACCCTGCCTATAGATGCCTAGAGAAAGGTAGTTCTTCACAAGGAGGTGACAAGAGAACTAACCTAGTTCATGAGGAATCTAATACAATAGACAAACATACTGAAATACCATTGAATTCAGAGGAAGGAGAGAACCTCATGATGAGGAGAACTTTGATCAAAGAACCGGTGAAGGAGGAGCCAAGCCAAAGGAGGTCTTTATTTAGGATAAAGTGCAAAATGATGGGGAAAGTATGTAGAGTCATCATTGACTCAGGCTCTACTGACAATATTGTGTTAGAGGAAGCAGTCAGCAAGCTAAAGTTGACAAGGATACCCCACACCAACCCTTACAAGGTCACATGGCTCAATAAAGGCCAACATGTGTTAGTGAATGAACAAGCATGGGTGGAGTTTTCAATTGGAAGGTACAAGGAAAAAGTTTTGTGTGATGTGTTACCTATGGATGAATGTCACTTGCTCCTAGGTAGACCATGGCAATTTTATCGCCAAGCTATGCATGATGGAGCGAAGAACTCTTATACCTTCAAGAAGGACAAGGTTACATTCAAAATCCAGTCATTGTTAGAGGATGTAGAGGTGAAGACAACAGGTCCAAACATACTCATGGTTGGTGGAAAAGAGTTCTTAGAAGCTTTGGAAGAGAGTGAAGGAGTTGGTTATGCATTGGTGCTAAGACCAAGAGAGGGAGATGAAGGCAAGGTGACCAAGAAGACATAATTACCAAAGGAGATTCAAAGCATGCTGCAGACTTACCAAGGTATAGTGAGTGATGGACAACCAGCAGCCTTACCCCCTAAAAGAGCCATAAGTCGTAGGATAGACCTTATCCTAAGAGCTACCCTTCCTAATAAGGCAGCTTACAAAATGACCCCTCAACAAAATGAGGAAATTGCTAGGAAAATACAAGAACTCCTAAACCAAGGTCTCATTAAAAAGTGCATTAGTCCATGTGCCATACCCACTGTCCTAGCACCTAAGAAGGGAGGAGATTGGAGGCTTTGTACTGATTCAAGGGCTATTAATAGGATAACCATAAGGTATAGGTTCCCTATCCCTAGGATTGAAAACCTAATGGATTGCCTAGGTGAAGCTAAGTACTATAGCAAGATAGACTTGAAGAGTGGCTATCACAAAATTAGGATACATGAGGGAGATGAGTGGAAAACAACCTTCAAAACTAATGAGGGTTTATATGAGTGGCTTGTCATGCCATTTGGATTGTCTAATGCCCCCTCCACATTCATGAGGCTCATGAATGAAGTCCTCAAAGACTATATTGGAAAATTTGTAGTGGTATATCTTGATGATATACTGATCTATAGCAAAACAAGAGAAGAGCATCTCAAACACCTAGAGTTGGTTTTCAAGAAGCTACAGGAAGAGTAGTTGATGATCAACTTGGAGAAGTGTTAGTTCATCAAAATAGAGCTGGTGTACCTTGGGTTTGTGCTATCTCAGGGTAATCTGAAAATGGACATTAGCAAAGTGGAAGCTATCACAAATTAGCCTACTCCAAGGACAACAACTGAGGTAAGGAGTTTCCATGGCCTTGCACAGTATTATAGGAAATTTATAAGGCATTTTAGTGAAATTTCTGCTCCTATGTTGGATACTATTAAAGGAGGCATGAAGACCAAATTGGTATGGAATGAGCATGCTAACAAGAGCTTTGAGTTGTTGAAGGAAAAGATATCTACCCAACCTGTTTTGGTGCTACCAAGCTTTGAGAAGCTTTTCACCATTGAGTGTGATGCTAGCAATGTGGCAATTGGAGCTGTTCTCAGCCAAGAGGGTAGACCGGTGGCTTTTCATTCTGAAAAGTTGAGTGAAGCCAAAAAGAAGTACTCTTCTTATGACCTTGAGCTGTATGCATTGGTCCAAGCTCTAAGGAAGTGGAGGCACTACTTGCTTCCCAAGGAATTCATTGTGTATTTAGACAATCAAGCACTTGGTTTCCTGAATTCACAAGAAAAGTTGAGCCATAAGCACATGAAATGGGTTGAATACCTACAAGCTTACACCTTCAATATCAAGCACAAGAAAGGTGTCCTAAATAAAGTAGCAGATGCATTGTCTAGAAGAGCTCTCACAATTCAGGAAATTCAGTTGAAGAGCATGGGAATAGATCATTTTAAGGATCTATATGTAGATGATGAAGATTTTGCAGACATTTATAAGGTATGTGCTGAATACAAGAACCATTTTCATAGTAAATATGCTGAGTATACTTTGTAAAGTGGCCTATTGTTTAAAGGAAATCAATTATGTGTTCCTAGAGGCTATATTAGAGAGAATTTGATACAAGAAAAGCATAATGGTGCATTGAGTGGTCACTTTGGGATCACTAAGACTCAAGAACTTGTTCAAAGGTTCTATTATTGGCCTAAGATGAATCTTGATGTTAGGAGGTATGTGGAAAGTTGTATAGTATGTCAAAGGGCCAAGGGAACTTCTTCAAATGCAGGCCTATATCAACCACTACCTATTCCTACTAGGCCATGGGAGTGTTTGAGTATGGATTTTGTAGTTGGGTTACCCAAGACAAGGCAAGGCATGGATAGTGTTTATGTGGTGGTGGACAGGTTCAACAAGATGGCTCATTTTGTGCCATGCAAGACAACTAATGATGCTAGCCAAATAGCCTCTCTTTTCTTCAAGGAGATAGTAAGAATCCATGGGTTACCTATCAGCATTGTATCTAATAGAGACACTAAATTCATGAGTCATTTTTGGAAGACTCTTTGGAAAAGGTTAGGCACTAACTTGTCCTTTGGATCGGCCTACCATCCCCAAACTGATGGTCAGACCGAGGTGGTTAATAGAAGCCTTGGAAATCTACTGAGGTGTTTGACAAAAGAATATGGGCAACAATGGGATCAGTTGATTGGGCAAGCTGAATATGCCTACAATGATACTATAAACAGATCCACAGGGAAGAGTCCCTTTGAAATAGTCTATGGACTACATCCTAGAGGAGTGTATGAGTTAAGAGACTTAAAAGATGGAGTTAAGGGAAGTGGTTATGCTGATGATTTTGCCTATGCAATGCAGGAGATTCATGACACAGTCAGGAAGACATTGACAGAAAACACCATGAAGCATAAGACCAAGGTGGATGAACATAGAAGAGAAGTTCAATTTAATGTGGGAGACTTGGTGATGATACATCTTAATAAGTCTAGGCTATTGAAGGGAGTCCCTCACAAGTTGTAGATGAAAAGGATAGGTCCCTGTCCTATCTTGGCAAAGTATGGGAACAACGCTTTTAGAGTGGAGCTACCGGAAGACAGTGGACTGTCCCCTATTTTCAACATTGCAGATCTGGCTCATTACAAAGGACCACCACTAGACATGGATCAAAGCCTCAATGAAGTCATCCATGATGTGGAAGAGCTTAGACTACCTTCTGCTACAGTCCCACAAGCTGACAGTATACTGGACACTAGGGTCTACAAGAAGACTAGAACCAAAGAATACAAAGAGCATCTGATCAAGAGGCATGGGCAAATAGATGCTAATGCAGTGTGGATAAAATAATCAGAATTCAAGAAGTTGGGCATTGATCTCAACTTACTCAATCCAAGGGTGGATTGAACTCTTTTGTTTTGGGGAGGATGGTGTAGGAGCACCTAGGCTAGCCTCCAAATTTTACTTGTTATTTTGGCTTGTATCTGACCTTAGCCAAGTCAGAGAGTTTGAGTGTTTCAGACCTTAGATGGTCTTATTTTTGTTTGGACTAGGTGAATTAGTCATTAGGACTAAGGTCACAATTACTAGTCATTTGTTAGTAGTTTTACCTTGCTTAGCTTTAGTAGCTTATGTTAAGAAGTGAGTCTTAAATGTGTTCTAAACACATGATTGATGTTAGGAAGATTCCATGAGGCCTTTAATGGAGTTGGTTGCTCGAACTACAGGAGATAAAGGTCCTAAGAGATAGGAAGGAGGCATAATGACAAGTTGCCTATTATTGTTACCAAACTGTCATAACAACATTTGCCATTATGGCAAATGTTGCATGCAACTCAGCTCCTTAGGATTCCCTAAAGGATAGGAGTCGGGAATCGTCCAACATATCCTAAAAACATGGTGAATGGCATCTAAGAAGGAGGAGGTTTGAATGCAATGGGAGTTAGTTGTTTTTGTAATCAAGTTTTTTGGAGATAATGAGAAGATAGCTCTACAATTTCTGTGTTTTGTGTGCATACCGAGTATATGGAGTGAGAGTGATAGAATACTGGTTATTTATTTTGATTTAATGTTGGATTTTTTTTCATAGGATAGTAATAAGGCTTTTCCATTCTGTAAGTAGGTTGATTTGTGCTGAGTTAGTGTCTAGGTTAAATAGGTTAGGGTTAAGGGTTTTACTGGTTCTGTTCTGACCAGTTTGTCTTTGAATGGCTCCCCCATTAAATCTAGTCACGGGGTTTACCTGAGGATAGATGGAAGTGTTTGGGGAGGAGCCATTGGTCTATATATATTTAGTGTTAGGAGTCTTCAAGAGTCGAGCAAAGAGTTAAATGTCAAGTTCTAGGCAAGCTTAGAGTGCCCGGTTAGAGTTTTGATAGTGAAGAATATAGTAATATAGACAGGGGATTAAAGTATAGTATAGAATAGGTACAATTCTAGGGAGGGTATGGGCATATCCTCTCATGCCATAAGGATTGAGGTTTAACCAATCCATTTGACTGAGTTGTAAGGTGAGAAACCAGTGAGGTCCTATAAACTAGGTCCATTAGCCCTATTTACCCTAGATACTAGGAAGCCTATGTACAAAAGACCTAGGAGTCTAAGAGTGGGTGAATCTTTTAGAACATCCAAAAAGGTACTCGAATGTGGGATTAGGTTGTCAGGTTGTTTTGGAAGTGTTGGCAGAAACAAGGAAAAGAACACTGTCAATGGTTACATGGAATTAGGCCTCTCAAGACAAATCCTGACACTCGGTTGGAGAGAGATTTGGAGATCCTCCAAAATGGTTTCAAATGGAAGCAAATGGCATGATTTCACTATGTTAGACACCCCTGCAATCAACTCAATGATTTGTGAAATGGTAACACTTAGAGTCTTCTAAGTGTAGGAGAAAGTGGAAGTAAACTAAGGGTGACTGTCCTTCAAGGTTAAGCACAAAGAGTTGGGCTCTTAGAAAAGAGTCAGACAAGGCCTTAGTTAATCATCTAAGCCTTTTGGGAGATCCTAGAGGAGATTAGGATCCTGCAAGAAGATAGTGAAGATCTTTTTAGCACTTGTGCAAGCACATCTTGAAGCACACACACCAGTTGATTAAGGGGTGGAAGCACCGAGCTTCCAACAATCCCCCCAGTGCGACCATGTGATTCGAACCCACGACCTAGCTTTGATACCAATTATAATAAAATTGATCATCAAACCTGACAATGTAGTTGAATTTGAAAACAACAAGCAACCATTCCTCAATAGGAACCATGTGATTACTAATTCGAGATTCCCCTTTAAGGAATCTCATAAATTTCATGCTCAACTCCTTGGGAAGATTGTGCTTCTAGATGATTACTGTTGGTTTAATGGATACCTTCTAGATGCATCCAACTGGGAAAAGGTCTCACATCTCTTGGTAAAAATGAATTGACCAATCATAGATATTTATAATCTCTGTTTGTAGATTGTGATATTCAGCATCCATGCTCATTTTCGCCCATACACTGAAGACACAGTTAACTTGAAATGAACATAAATATGATATTTGACATCACTGCAGTTTGTCCCTTTTCTGTCAATTCTCCTTAACATCTTTTCCCACAACTTATACAAGAGACTCAATTCCTCTATCCAAGCAAGGAGATTACAAGGAAGATATAGGAGGTATTTTTTCAACCAACTAGAGACCCATGCTTTTGCATTACATGACATCTTGTATACCTGCATCAAATAAATTATTAGATTTCACATATAAACCATACAAAGCAAAATTAGAACAAGAAAAAATCAATAACATAGAACCCACTATGTTTTCCACCCTGCTAATATGTTCTAAATTTTTGTTTTGTTTTGACATCAAGATCTATAGAAGATACCACTGGAAAATCCCCAAAAAACCCGCATCAAATATGCATCTTATTTTCTCCTCTAACCTTTGGAAGTAACCTCTATAAAAACATGATAACATTTCATGACAACTAGGAAAATTTGGAGTGTACCTTTCTCATTTTCAAAACATTCTCTTCTCTCTGTCATACATCAATGAAACCTTTTGACATCATGGAGCTCAATGGATCAGATTCTAGAAGAGTTGGTAATGTGTGCTGGAGAGAAGAGATTGTTTTGTAAATATTGCAAAGTTGCTCCAAAGATGCCTAGTTGTCATGAAATGTTAGTTTTTATAGAGGCTACTTCCAGAGGTTAGAGAAGAAAAAAAACTGCATATTTGATGTGGGTTTTTCAAGAGATTTCCAGTGGTATCATTTGTAGATCTTGATGTCAAGTTATGCACTGATGATCAGTTTTATTATAATTGGTATCAGAAACGGGTCAGGGGTTTGAATCTTATGGTCGTGCTAGGGGATTGGGATTGTTGGAAGCTTAGCGCTTCCACCCCTCAATCAACACTGACCGTGTGATTCATGATATGGTTTAACCACCTCCCATGGATCTTATCTGACACTTGTATTAGGCATTGACATGCCGAATGTTTTGATGCAAGACATTGTTGTTTGTCAACTGCACTTAATGGCATGAACCAAGCTTCAGGGTAGACAGTTAAACCTGCGTAGCCTGTGTGATATAACAAATCGCATGCTTCATAACACAAGGCAGTTTTCAACCTCTACATCACAACATACCCAAGCCCTTGTGGTTTTTAAGCCCGTCTATGTAGGTGTGCATTTCAAATAGTAAGAACACCATTTTCCCCATTATTGGCAATAATGAATAAACTTGTTGATAGTGGTGAATGTTGTGTAGTGAAGGTTAGGAAAAACAATGTGTTTTGATGCCTGCCTTTACTTATACCCAAGCTTTTTCTTGAAATGCAGCTATACAAATGTATAGATGGGGTTCTATTTTATCAAATAACACATTTCTCATTAAAGGAGGACTCTATTAACTGTGAATATATAGTGTACTTCATACTACACACTTCATTCTGTTTTGTAAAAATTCATGGAAAACCCTAGGTGTTAAGAAATAAACAACCCAAATAGTGTTGTAAAACTCTCTGCAACACAATTGGATAATACCCCTCACCTTGACTTGGTTGGTTTTCTCCTCCATCTCCTCCACGTGCACTCAACCTTTAGCTTTCAATGTGCAGACTGAAAACATATGTTTTCTACCTTCTTTCTTGAAATTGAAAACAAACATGTCAGTGTGCCTCTAATTCTCATGCTAGAAAAAATCTCTGAAAATGATAGCTTCTTGCGCAAGCCACACGGCCTAATTTTATCGATTGACAGAAGTTAGGAAAATTGACCCAATGACACCGTTATCTCCTCACTTTCATCACCGTAACATTTACTCCTATCGATCGATTTCGTCACTTTTAGCCCCCATCTGGCGAGACCTACCTACGTCGTATCAAAATGTTATGTATGTTTCTATGCATATTTTATGTATGGTTTTATGTGCTCTTATATGTACATAGGTGAATTTTGTCAGGATATTAGTTGCATCCAACATGGCATAAGCATATGCACAATTGAAAACACATTGTGTTTCTAAAGCTTCAAAATGGGCACCAAGGAATACTCATATTTGTAAAGAGGCTTCTACATTGCAAAATACATCGTGTTTACAAAATTTTTGCATTGTGTTTACAGAACAACAATTCCATTAAAAAATTTGGGAGGCCTAATGGCCATTTGTGTGTTATTTTGGCTTCACCTTTGCAGTTTGTATGATATATTTTACTGAGTAAAATAATTACAATAACAATGCTCCTTAATCACAACCATATGAAACCCAACTATGCAACGATGCTTCACAACTGAACAAAGGTACATGATTTAAATGAAGAAATATTCTAATGTAAAATGATAAATACTATGTTCTTTTACAAATATATCTAATCTAATTACCAATGATCCAAAGGTTCCTGTTCTACTTTGGGAGATAAATCATACTGATGTAGTTTTGGAGAAATCATCCTAAAATGAAAACAAATCAATTATTAGGAGGATAATTAAAAGGATGCAGTGTCACCCTTCACTGACACTTTAAGTATTTCTCTTCTAACACTCACACTTCAAGGAGGAAACATGATTCATGTAAATTTTTGGATATAATACACACACAATAATGTAACATTTATTTTATTTAAATTAAATTGCAATTTTTTTGCATTCCCCACAGTAAGCATCTCATCTATAAATAAGTTAGAACTTCTAAATGCAAAATAAATTTTAGAAATTTAACTATCCAGTACACTTGCAATTTAAGATATGACAACTAGAATCACCTGTATTTAGTGTAGAAGCTTCATGTCTCCTGAAGCATCCTTCTCAATCCGCCTAATTTTGTTTAATTCAATTTTGTTTGCTCGTCTATATCAACCACCTGAAAGAAAGACAAGTGTTAGCGATAGATTAAATTGGCAAATTAGAGAAATTTAGTGCTACGAAGAATTCATTTTATTCCAAATTAATTTCTTTTGTGATGACTACAACATGCCAGCTTGTACAAAAAATAAGAAAACATATTAAACTATACAATGGAAATTTAATTTCCAATTTAACCTATCACTAACACTAGTAATATATATTAGAAATTATATCTGCCATTTTTCCATTCTACTAGAACTGTGAAGCACTGAACATTGATTTGGATATATGAAAAACTCATCTCTCCTCACATATGAAAGAGGCCATAAATTTCATAATAAATAAGGGTAGAGAAGACATACAAGAAAGATACCATGTACCATTGCCAAAATTTTGTTTATATCATTACTTTTATAGACAACTGAAAAAATACAGATTATTGCAAGACACATTGGTTGCAAATCATAGTGTGCATCAGTTATGCAAGAATAAAGGTTAAAAATTTAATAAAAACCTTGGTGATCACCTTGATTGACCAAAAAATAGCAGGTAATCTTTGATTGACCAAAAAATAACAGGTGATCACTTTGGTTAAATATGATAATGCACAGAATAATTACATGTTGGAAAACACTCTTTGTTTCATTCTTCATGCTCGAACCTAAAGGGTGAAGAGAAGAAGGAGGGTTTGTAGGTGGGGAATACACAAAAAATACCAAATTAAGGTGAGGGGTTACTAAGAAATTGGGTTGCTACTTGTAAAGGGTTTTAGAATAGTATGTTAGCTGCAGGTTTTATACCACCCAGTGTTTTCCAACCTAGAATTTTAGAAAACAATATGAATGTAATCAAAACCTTTTCTAGTTAACTCAGTAACAACCCAATTGGTTTATCACCCCTCTTCTTGATTTGATTAGACACCTAATGTTTTCAAACATAGAGTTATATATACATAGTATGAATGTAATGAAAAAGTTTTGTTTAGTACATAGTAAGAATGTAATGGGATGGAGCTAATCTTTCAACAAAATACACCCATGTACATACCAAAATGCATAAAAATATATATAAAAACATACATAACATGATGAGATAGCATAGTGTAGGTCTCTCCAGACGGGGGATAAAAGTGACAAAACCAACAAATGAGAGCAAACATTATGGGAATGATAGCAAGGAGATAATGATGTCGTCAGGGTGGTTTTCCCGCCTCTTGCTGACCGATAAACCTAGGCCCCATGGCTTGCACAAGCATGGGGAGGAGTTGCAGGTGGGGAATATAAAAAACATACCAAATTGAGGTGAGGGGTGACTAAGCAATTGGGTTGTTATTTGTAAAGGGTTTTAGAATGGTATGTGGGTTGCAATTTTGATAACACCTAGTATTTTCCAACCACGAATTTTAGAAAACTATATGAATCTAATCAAAACCTTTTCTGATTAACGCAATAACAACCCAATTGGTTTATCAACCATCAACTCAATTTGATTAGACACCCAATTTTTTCCAACATGTAGTTATATATAGGCAATATGAACATAATGAAAAAGTTTTGTTTAGTACACAATAAGAATGTAATGAAGATCACCTTTGAAATTTATAGAAACCACATTGAATGAGATTAATAAAAGATAATGTATTGACTGAAGAGATTCTCCCTACTATTGAGAAGTTGAGGAAGGTGCATGTGCAATATGTGCAATGGGAAAATGGAAACATAGAACTCGAGCAGTAGGTAGTAGAAAGTATGTAATGGAAAAATAATCTACTCTAAAAACACTTGAAAAGAAGTAAACCAAAGTGAATGAGTTAGATAATGTATTGAATGAAGAGATAGTTTTTCCTCTTGAGAAGTTGACAAAGGAGCATGTGCACTATGTGAAATGGGAAAATGTAAATGTAGAACCAGAGGCAACAATTACTAGAATGCATGGAATGGAAAAGGAATATTCTCTAAAAACACTTGAAAAGAAGCATAGCAGAGTGAGTGAGATAGATAATGTATTGACTTAAGAGATCCTCCATTCTCTTGAGAAGTCAAGGAAGGTGCATGTGAAGTATAAGTAAAGGGAAAATGGCAATGCACAAGTGGAAAAATTGAAGAGGTTTCGTATTGCACAAGAATTTGTGAAGGCAAAGAAAGTAAGAGATTCTGCTATGGGTGGAGTTGAACAAGTAAATTATATCATGAATATATTTTCCACTATGAACTATAATAACTATTTTATCTATTAGTTTTGAAGCTTCATAATTGTCACTTTCTAGACTAATAACTTGTAATTTTCCTGCGACACATTGCACAAAATTATCTTGACCATCAATTTTTTTTCTCAAACTTCCCTAACTTATTATCCTTTTTAAAAAGAGCATAGAAATTTTAATATTCTTTCTCTTGAAGCAAATTTTAATGCATTCCACTCAATTATCACCACACCTTGGCTAACTTCGCTTTCCTCATTTTGATTGAATGTGATAAAAGAGGAGTTATCCAAAGTGTGGTGAACATTGATTGGAAATGCATTAAACGTTGTGCTTCAAGAGGAAGATTATTCAAATTACTTTTGTAATCTCTCTAAAAAGGATAATAATGTTTTTGAAACGATAAGCAACATTTATAGGGCACCGTACCCTTTACACAACAAGCCACAAGGGCCATTTAGGAAACAAGGTTTTGCAAGGACCAAGAACCTTTTACAAAGCTAAAGGGATAATAATGTTAGGGAAGTTCTTGAAAAAGGTTTGATGGACAAGACAACATAGGTGCTCCGTGTCCCAGGCAAATTACAATTTATTAGTTTGGCAAAATTATATGTAGACAACATGAGTCTAATGAAAACCTTTAGTTTTGTAGACAGTAAGAATGTAGTGAAGTTCATTCACCTTCACAATTTAAAGAAACTCTTTCACTAAATTTTGGATTTCAATTTCCTCATATGATTTAAAAATGAATGCAACATATAATTGACATGGGATAGTGTGTTTTCCAACACTACAAACAATATATATATATATATATATATATATATAGACAAAAAATAAAATTCTCGAACAAAACTAACTAACATGGGACAATGTATCATGTCCAAATTATAAATTTAGGTTTTATGCAAAGGATAAAATAATTCTTATTTCAAATTTTAAAATTGTAGAAGGAAATTAAATTCAATTGTAACTTTTTGTCTAAGTATGGAGTTAACTAAGATCCTAGAACAACTCTCTACAACAACTTTCATATTTCATTAGAATTAACTAAACACTTCCTATTTTTTAATCCACCATAATGTTTGTTATATATGTCTTTTGAAACCTTATGATCTCCATATTATTTAGAAATGATGGGCTTTTATGTTTATTTTTTATGTCTAGTTAAGCCTTATATAGGAAGCATGTGAGGTTAGGATCATCATTAAAGGGGTGTCTATGAAATATTTATTTGAGGATGTGGATGGATCATTATTTGAGGTGTGTCTATGGGCAGCATTTTGTGTCTTTTGTTGTAAAGGGTTTTGGGATCCCTTCAAAACCTATTTTTCCAATTAATCAAAACATGGGACAGTGTGTTTTCCAACATTACAAATAATGCAAGCATTTTATTTGTTCCAATCAGATGAAAAAAGGGAAATGACATATTTACGTCACCAAAGAGTTCTAAAATTTGAAGGTGGAACTCATTAATTTTTTGGAGTGTACGAAACAAAAAATTTTCATGAGGGAATTGTGGAGTCTGTACCAGTTGGATTTACATTTCTTGTGCCAAAAATTCCTTTATGGAATCTACCGGAGAAGAGTATGATTTGTCTAAACTCTCTTCTTCTTTCTAATTTTCCTTTTCCTTCTCCATACCAGAGACATATTGCTCTTCATGCATACTAGAGACACCTTCTTCTTGCTATGTAGATATATCTTGCTCATTTGTATTATCCAGAAGGGGAAAATTTATCAATTTATTGCTCTATCAAAGGCTCTTGTACATTAATTTCAACATCAATATCATGCTATTCTAGACTCCTATGTATCCACATTAGCTTCACTTTGCAAATCATCTATGATTTTATTTGTAGATCTTTAGTTTCACTTTGAATTTTCCTTTTGATGTCCTCATCCATGATCATCAAAAGATCAATTCTTCTCTCGGTGTGGAGCTCCTTAGCTTGTATCCATACCATATTCTCTTTTTCCTGTTGGGAGACAAAGATCTTGACCTTGTTAATTGATTATTATTTTAGCTCCTCATCAACCTTGATTGCATATTATCTTCTTTTCCTCAAACCTCAACTAGGCTATCCAGAGCTTTGTCAACAATGTCATTGAAGGGAATGTTCTACTTCAACATATACTAAATGAAAGCCTTCTTAATAGTCTTCTTATCTTCCAAAGAGACATACAGATGCAGATCCATTGTGTCATTCAACAACCATACTTAACAATTCCATTAAATATTGTACCAAAATCAAGAGGATCATATGTTATCAAAGGAGTTTTCTCAACTCCCTCTTTTGCTATTTTATTTTCTTTCTTTTTCTATAAAGATATTTCTTCAACTTTTGCTTCTTCCTCCTCTTTAGATAAATCAACATCTATCTTCTTCCTCTTTTCCTTTTGTTTATGCCTTGGTGACACAACTCTTGTAGTCTTCTTCTATGGTGGAGTAATAAATGCAACTTTAGTTCTTCCATCAGTAGACTGTGTTTATCTAGAGGGTTGTAGAGAGATGCAATAGTAGAAGAGGATCTACCAGATCTCCTAGGTTCTTGATTAGCTTCTGGAGGAACATATTTGTCTTTAGAGATCTCTGCGAGGGTACCAGATGTAGTTTTTGGAGGAAGAACCCGTTCATTGTGAAGCTTACCTCTATTTTTCTCTAAATGCTCCTCTACATTATTTTATATAACAATGATCTTTGTTCACCATGAATGCAACTTTATTTTCATATTTATAGACCAAGTTTTATGGTATCCTATATATGCTCTACATCCCAATTTACAAATTCTTGAAGAATCCCCAATAAAAAGTAGTGTATGCTTGCTTATTTTGAAAATATTTTATATGTTGTTTGATTTGTGCTACTACTAGAGAAACATTATTCCATATATTTCCAATAAAACTAGGAAATTCATTCAAGAAATATAAAGTAAGGCAAATGATAAATTATGCAAGCCTAAAACTATAATCAATTTCTTTTTTTCTCTTTAGCTTTTCCATCATCTCCTCTCTCAACAACTCATACGAGTCAAAAATGGCACCTTCCTTCGCCATTTGATATGTGGTGTGAATTGCAGTGGTAGTGGAAAACCCTTTTATGTTTGTGAATTAATTTTATATGAAATCCCCATAGATGCATACTAGACACTGGGATCAGTGATGTCCTTCACAGTTAGGGTTCTCTTATCAAACTTAGCTTTAGTAAGTTCCATAACCCTTTCATTTTTGATGTATTTTAATACTGAGACTGGATCAATGGAACAAAGACCAATTACAACCCTAATTTCCTCCTTAGTGATCATATAGGGTTTGTCTAACCAAATAAAAATTTCATGAATACAACTCAAGATAATCCTTACCCATTCCTTACATTCATAGAAGTTTGGGAAATATTTTCAAATGTCCAACCCTTCTGTAGCTACATTTTCATACTCTAGCTTGTTCAAACTAAATTCTCATTAATCATCTCATACTGGACCACTTCAAAGGATGAATTATGCTCAATCTCATTCAATAGGGAATGAATGTAAATCCATATATCTTCAAAATAAACCACATTTGCTAGAACCTTCGAGAAAGAACCGTATTTTTCCACCTCCATCACCTTGAATGGAAATTTTATGTATTTAGGCCTAGGTTTCTCCACAACATCAATCACCTGAGGTGTTGCCATTGGAATTGTTAGAATTGTGAAACAATCTCAAAACCACAAGCCACAGGATCAAACAACAAACAAATACACCTTCCATGCAAGAGATCTACAAACAATATATAAAATATTCCTCAACAAGAAAAAGATATAGAAGCAAGATACTCTCAAGAAGATATGAAAGCTCTAGATTAATTACAATGAGGGTTGAGTTCTTATAAGAGCAAAACCTTGAATGAGAAAGGGATCAGATCATGAAAAGTGTCAACATCACATGAGATGAGACATAATGATCTAATATTAGATCAACTAATAAAGCATAAAATCACTCCTAAGTTAAGCTTAAGTGCATGAGAATAAATTAGAATAATAATCAATTAAAGATTAATTAATTATTAGCTAATGCATGATAATTCTAATAGGAATTCCTTTAGAAATATCCAAATACCACAACCATGGTTTCACACAGATAGCTCGAAAACCTTTTCTCTCTTCTTCACTCCAATTTTTTTTTCCCTTGAATGCAAATGAGATCAATGATTCAAAAATTGCATAAAAATCCTTTCAAATGCCCTAACTTTATGCCATAAATACATTCATACTTGTTAGCTAAATAATTTACCAAAAATATGTCAACATAGGGATACGATGATACTCAACACACCTTTAAAAAACATCTTCTTGCTCTGGAACCTTCATCAAAAGTTTCAAATTTTTTTACCAGATCTTCTCACCAAAGGATTTGATCCAATTCTTATTCTATGCTGAAATATTCAACATCTAGTCCTTTTCAGTGGGCTAAAAGGTTTTCTAATCATAGCTCCCATGAGATAATTATCTATCTTAGTTTGTTATAGGATCTTGTGCAGAATGCATAAGTGTGGAATAATCCTTCTCATTTTCTTGACCTTGATTTTCTTTCCAAAACTTTTCATTACCCTTCTTTTGCTAATTTAGGGTTTCATCCTTCTTCCGGTTCTGAACACATGGCTTTACAAACCCACTTATTTAAAAATTTCCTTATGTCCAACCTTATTGAATTTGTAGCAAACAATGTTGTGCTTCAGAACAAAGTTGTTCCTCTTCACCTTAGTTCTGCACTCAGTAGCCTTATGACCAAAATTGTTGCAAGCATAGCAATAACCATGAAATGAAATAACATCATATCTTTGGGGCACAAATGGTATTCTACCCATGTAATCATTTCTTCTTTGCATAGATCTACAATCAACAAATTTATGCCCAAATTTATTGCAAGAAAAATAATGACCTTGAAACTATTGGTAGGTGTATTCTATCTAGTAGGTGGAGGACCTCTGAATATTTTGTCTCTAAATAGGCATCAATCCACCTTTATTCTTGCTATCTTGATCTATGTTTACATCTCGAGAGGATGTCTTCTTAGGTCCTTCAATGAAAGATTTCCCCTCCTTTGTTTTAGGCTTTCCTTCTACTTTAAAAATATCATATAGGTTTATAGAAGCACTTGTTGTAGGAATTTTACCTTTCTCAAAATCAAGACAAAATGTTTCTTTTGATAGCCTCCGAGATCTGATCAATTCATCAAGAATTTCAAAACCTCCTTTCAGCTTCAAACCTTAGTCAAAATTTTCTCTAGATTTTTCTAGTTCCTTTCTCAAGGCAACAATCTCTTCTTCAAGCTTGGAACATTCAAATTTTTTTGTCAATGAGCTTGATATTCCTACACTCTTCAATTATTTTACCTTCTTCAAATTGAACTTTCAACTTCCCAATTTTCTTCTTTTTTTTTCAAGTTCATACTGGAGCTTTTCATTTTTTCTCTTTCTTCATCTAGATCATTTAGAGCAGAATTAAGCTCTCCTAAAAAATCCACTAGACAATATTCTTTATTGAACTCAAATTCATATTCATCATCCTCCTTCTAGAGTATGGCCTCTTTTTCCTGAGAGCTCTTCTTCTTAGATACTCATTTATTCTCCATGTGTTCAAAGACAAGATCTACCTCAATTGTTAGGCTTGTTTCAAGGAACCTTGATTTGATACTAATTGTTGAACACATTGAAATAATGAGAGGGGGGTGAATCAGTATACTTCAAATTCAATCCTAATTAACTACTACTCAAGTAATCTATTCAATTAAGCATTCATCCAATTAATGAAAACAAGAAAGTAGATAAGTACACACACACACAAGAACACATTTTTGTCATGGAGATTGCACTTGAATGCTAAGTTTAAGTGCTTAGAAATCTCGTGAAACATGCAAACATCTTTGAGCCTGTGGGTTTCTCATAGCGAAGATGAATCTCCAGATTATGGGTTGGCTCCATTATAATTTTCTAGTGAATAAATGGTTTTTTGAAGGAAAAGGGGAGAAGGATTTGAAATAAATGAATAAGCTGAATCTTAAAGTATGGTGATGCACCTAAATAATAATAAATCTTACATAATGATTCACAACAATTCTTAGAGAAACTATTTACATAGTTTAGAAATGGTAACTTAGTCACAAAATTGATTCTAAAGAAGGCTAATCAGTTTCTTCCTTCAAAAGGAAAATGAAATTTCACAGTTTGAAGATCAAAATGAAAATAAACACAACTTAAGACCTGTGATGGATGTACAATAATGAATGAGACAAAAATTAAAGGATTTGATTGCTAAAACATAATAGTTTCCTCAAATAATTCATAGACACTTTTCATTATTCTGAAAAAGGCAAACTTGATAAATTCTAAATGAAAACAGTAGGAAAATTCTGCATAAATACAAAAATCTGTAATTTGAAACATGCTGATATGTATAAATTTGTAAACAAAAAGAATTACAAAACCTTCTCCAAAAGGTCAGAACTGGGAAAAAAGACTAAGTCTTTTCCCATATATAAAAAAGGTAACTCTAAGGTGTCAAGAGGTGGCACTAGCAGCTAACTGAAAGTGAAAATATCTTCAAATATCTCTCCCATGAGCAAAGATCAAGTGGTCAAACTCTGTTTGCATGATGGTTGACCTCAAAAGGCTCCTCCAACTAAAAATGAGACTCAAAATCCTTGTTGAACTCCACATTTAACTTTCCGTGATTTGAGGACTTCGAAAGCACTTCATTTATCTTTACCTTCTGATTTTTTCATGATTTTTAGGATAAAGGTAACTAATTTAGGAAATCATTAAAGTAATTACTTCAATGTATGTGATGATAATGCCTCTCTCATTACATTTTAATTACATACATTAAGGTAATTTATAGATATTACCTTAATGATTGTTTACATTTTTGTCTATATTCCTAAATCATGCAAAATTAAGGGGAATAAACCTAAGTTGGCACTTTTGATAATCATATAAGAGTTTTTGCATAAGTTTGTAAGGTGAAGAACTAATACAAACTAAGGCATTAGTTGCAAGCTAATGTTTAAATAAAAATTAAAAATCACCCTTAAAAGGTTCGGGCAAATTATAGGGTAAAGAAACCCTTATCAAAAGTCTGCGACTTCTTTGACTTCACTTCATTTTACACTTAGCAATTTTCTTGCTCTGCTAAAAACTTGGCACCACCATGATACGGTTTCAATGAGCTTGAGATTCCTCTATGTTTCATGGTGCTTTATGAGAGATTTCATTTGCATTCATTCATTGCGTAAGATCTCTTTGTACAACAACACAAAAATATCATGTTTTTACGCATTTTTTAGAACACTTCATAGCTCCTACTTGCGGCCTACTATTGTATTTCAGATACATTTTTCATTTCCATACTTTGATATGACATCATTTTGTGTCTTGAGGCTGCTATGGAATATTTTTTGGAGCTTATATTGACATTTGGGAGGTGGATTTATCTGTGTTAAGTGCTCGAATCTTCTCCAATCCTATGAAGTAAGCTTGCTCTCCCCACTTCTTATGAGAAGAACCACCTCTTTTTTCATTTGGAAAACTTGACATAAAAGTAAGAAGTTAGTTCTTTTTTTTGTTTTGAAAAACTTGAGATAGAAATTTGTGTTTATAGGCTGTAACCTCTTGAAACCCTAGTTACTTCCTTCATTATCATGTAAAAGAGACTTATGGGTATCACCTTGCAAGCATTTCCATGGGTGAGACTTGGGTTTTTGAGCTTTATATGTGAATTTTCCTCTAGGTTTTGTAAGTACTTGAGGGCCCTCTTCATTCGCAGGCCATGACTGTATGTTTCCTTTATAGTGCAAATACAAGGTAGGGTTTTGAAAACCCATGACCTCCATTGTGCTAGACCCTTGACTTGGCCTTACTCTTTTTGCTTGAAAAATACTCTGTTGATTGCTCTTCGAGAAATGCATATTTTGCTTCTGAATGTGGTAGAAGGAGATCATATTGTTTACTTATTTGAAAGAAATGAAAGCATTTTCACCCCATCCTAGGTTTGTCTTTTTGAGTTTCACATTTTTTAGCTCTATGGTTGCAGCTCACTATTGTATTTCAGATACATTTTTCATTTCCATACTTTGATACGTAATAGTCTTTATGTTTCTATTCTAGAACATGACTGTGATCATAACCTTGCATCTTTTACAGTCATAAAGAACTACCAAACATTCTTGTACCATGTCTTCATTATGATGTCACTGTCACCATTCTCCTCATTGTCATATTGGCCTTTGACTGTTGTCTTTATATAGCTATCCTTTTGAAAATGTCTTGTTGTCCTAATAATGATAGTTCTTGGTGTTCTTGGCATTCAATTACACAAATAAATGGAATTGTATTTGTTATGCACCATTGTCCTCTTGCAAAGCTAACTTGATCTTTAAATTTGTTGCTTCTTATGTCACTTAATGAATGAACTGTAGCATCAATGTATGCATCCTTTTGATATAAACAACATAAATGCTGATGAGATAGCCAATAAATAATGTAAAAAAAATGATGTAATGATGCACGTTTACTTTGTTTTGTAGATTAATATGCATATGAATGAGATCATTGCTCATTTATGACTATCACTTCAAGTTGAAGGGATATTAAACCTTTAGTGCACTTCTTAATTTGACAGCCATGCATGGACAATGAGTTTTTTCACTTTATAAATTGTACCTCAAATTGAAAATGCTTTTATTAAACAATCTAAATGTGCCTCATTTATCTCATTCCCCTCTCAATATTTAGGGATAGCATGCTGGGTTCAACCCTTGTGGGAGCCCATTTCTACTCCACATGCTGAAATATCAAAAAGGATGAATCATAAAATGATAAACTTGTACCCGCACAATGAACAAAAAAATTAGATAAAATAATGAAGCTTAATGCTCTTCCTCATGATTTTGACCTTTAGGCTCTCTTGATACATGTGATAAATAATAACCGATTTAATGCATCGTGAATGAAAGTTATGTTTTTGTTTGTAGGACATATGGTCAGATTTTATATCCGGATCTCTAACAAAAATTTAAATCATAATACAAGAAAATTTGAAGATCAGGAGCAAGTAGGAGTTGAAGAGCAAGAGATCAACACCCAAATCTACCACAAGAAATGATGGATATACCTTCTTTCCATGTGTTTTCTTTAATTCTTATATTTAGATGTATAGATTTACTTTTTTGCTGTATTAAATCAGTTATACCCACAACTTGTGTGGGATATTCAAGCATTCTTTTGATCTCAATGTATGAAACAATAATGTTTATGCAATCTTGTAAATATTACAAAATGAATAAAAGACTGCAAATTATGCAATTTGGTGTAATTCCTTTCTACTGTAAAATATTGCATAATAGAAATTGAATTCCATTTGGAAGCATCCTTGTTAATGATTAGGATTAGTAGAAATTTATTGGGGTACCTTTCACCTTAGATGTAACAACTATTTCAGCTCTACCAAATTGAGTTGTAGGTGAAATTTGGTAACATTTCTGGCGATTTCTATTGAATTCTTGTCTGCTAAGCATTCCATACTAGTTGCCTAAATAATCCATTGGGAATGGAGTCAAATTCTACCTTCCTCAAACCCAAAAAGCCATTGTAACTTAGCTATTAGGAACTATACAATAGAAAAACAAAACTGAAAGCAACTACCATAGCTCTGTTTAAGTCAGAGCCAACAAACAATGCATTGGAACTTATTGGAAAACAAAACAAAACTGAGATGAAGTGTTCCTAGAGCACTTATTAACTTGAAAACTACCCTACCCTACCCTACCCAACAATGCTAGTGCTCAAACATGATCATTCACTGGTTGTGAGAAATAACTCCCCTTTCTAATTAAGAAAGGCTGCACTATGAGGTGATTTAGTACTGATAAGATAAGACCCATAAGAACATAGCCTATAGAATGCTACATAAATTTTTGGAGAGAAAAAAAGAACTCACTTACTATCTGAACCTGATCATAGATACTGTTGTTATGGGGTGAATAAATGATTTGATTATGATGTTCTAAGGCTGTAACCTCCTCATTGGGTACAAAAGTAACATATGTATCCTTATTTAGCTCTCTATCAACTAAATCTCTGATCGAGCATCCTCTTGAAAGGATGAAACTTGATTTTTTACTGTTGGCTTCTTGATTGAGATCTGTTGCTATTTGTTCTATCTCAATTTCAATCTGATCTGAAAAAGTTAGCTCACATGAATGAAATGAAGGAATTCTTGCCTTTTTGACCTAAATAGGCTAGTTACATGCTATTGGCTCATACAGTACTATCCTATCATCTATGTTAGAACATAAAACTTCTATGATACTTGAAAACATGTTCTCATCTAACTCATAACTTTGCATTAAATCCAAATAAGTTTTATCATTTAGTTGCTCCATACCAGGCATAGATGCTATCATGCATGTGATATCCTCATTTTCACCAACAAATTGAGGAAGTTCATCAAACAAGTTAGAAAAATTCTGAGATTCACTTTCTATTTTCTTTACATAAACATGTTCAATCTGATCTCGTTTGCCATTTAAGCTTGAAAAAAAGGATTCAAGATCATTCCAAAATAGGGCTTCTTCATAATCTTCATTACTTTGTGGCATGAGAGGGCTTACCTTAGATTTAAGATCATCCTTTTGAAACACAAGTTCTGATATGCTTGCTTGTTCAATTTGGGAAACTTCATGCAAATCATTTTCATTAACCTCCAAAATAGGACTGACCTCTTGCTATCTTGTATGGATTGAGGCTTCAATCTCATCTTGAACCGGTAGTACATCATGTTCCACAATATCTTCTGGGTGTTCCAAATCAACTGGTAAGCTAGGTACCTATGTGATCTCTTCAACTTGCTCAATAAAACCAGGAAGTTGGTCAAACAAATAAACCTATTGTTCCTCCTCATGTGGTGCCTTCTCCAGTGAAACTTGGGCATCCTATCTCTGCAAGTGAAGATCTTTAATTGGTAATCTCTGTACTTTTCTTTCATTCAACTTATAAACATCATTATAATTTTTTTCAAATGAATCAAAATGCAAGGGGTTTAGTAGTAAGTTTGATCCAACATCCTCTTCACATGTACTATTTTTATTTTGAGTTGGGGACATAGTAAAAAAAGCAACAAATTCCTACTCCTCTTGTTCATTACACCAACTTGGAACCTTGATCAAGTTATATTCTACTTCTTCCTCATTCTCATCTTGAATTAATACACAAGGAATATCCTTACTAAGGTTTGGCATTTTATAGTCAGTATGCTTGGTCCAAGAAGGCTGCCATAACTATTCAATACTTTGATTACCTAGTTTAGGCTCTTGATAAAACTGAAACTAAGGATTAATGGATTGGTTTGACAGATTTTGTTCATTCACGACCTTCTGTAGGGGCTGATCTTTAACATTGGTATGACTATTACCCCTATAACTTGGAATGCCAAATCTAGAAGACTTACTTGGAGATTGAATAGAAACCTTGGAAACCTCTTCCTCTATTGGCTGATGTTTTATGCAAGAAACTAATTGGGCTTCCATCCTTGGTGCTTGGGTAACAATATTGTAATTTTATTTTCCTTAGTAGCAAGATCTTCTTCATATTGTCTCCTCTATATCAACAAGTCTTGCTCATAGAGATAGGCCTAATAAACCATCTCTTCTTGTTGTTGATCATAATCTTGCTACCTCTTGATCTCTTCTATCTACTTTGTGAAGTCTAACAATGTGTTCTTGATATCATTCATGCTATTCTTCATATCCCTAACCTCCAAATCTTGAAGGTGATCAGGAGAGTGTTTGAACTGATTTGAGATAAGAGATATTTCTTGAGGCTGATTTTGGATATATGAATGCTGATATGAAGGTTGAGCAGGGGTGGGTGGGAGGTAAGCATGTTGACCATGCTGATATATTGTTGTTGCATGGTTGTTTGGGATAAAACCAACAACATGATTGGCCTGATATGGCTGATAAGGTGATGGGTAGGTAGCATTCTCATGAAACAGAGGTGGAAATATGATTTTTTCATGAAAACCTGACATGTTAAAGCATTTGAAACTTGGAAAACTTCTTGAAATCAAAGTTAATCAGCTTTCTTTTGCATAAATGAGACATACCAACACTTTTTATGGTTGAAACCAGTAGATTAAACTTTGAGTCACTAGGTATAAATTGTAACCTCTGAAAGGTAAAAAACATTGTTGTATATACCAGAACAACAACTTACAATTTGAATTCTTTCTCCAAAGTGAGCTTCAGAGTCCCACCCGATGTGCCAAAAATTGTTGTCATGGAGATTGCACCCGAATGCTAAGTTTAAGTGCTCAAAAATCTCATGAAACATGGAAACATCTCTGAGCCTGTGGGTTGCTCATAGTGAAGACGAATCTCCAGATTATGGGATGGCTCCCTTGTAATTTTCTAGTGAATTAATGGGTTTTTGAAGGAAAAGGGGAGAAGGATTTGAAATAAATGGATAAAATGAATCTTAAAGTATGGTGATGCACCTAAATGATAATAAATCTTGCAAAATGATTCACAACTATTCTCAGTGAAACTGTTTACATAGTTCAGAAATGGTAACTTAGTCACAAAAATGATTCTAAAGAAGGCTAATCAGTTTGTTCCTTCAAAAGGAAAATAATTTTTCATAGTTTGAAGATCAAAATGAAAATAAACACAACTTAAGACCTATGATGGATGTATAAGAATGAAGGAGACAAAAATTAACTTAGGCTTTGATTGCTAAAACATAATATTTTCATCAAATCATTTATAAAGACACTTTGCATTATTCTGAAGAGGAAAACTTGATAAATTCTAAATAAAAATAGTGGGAAAATTATGCATAAATATAAAAATCTATAATTTGTAACATGCTGATCTGTATAAATTTGTAAACAAAATGAATTACAAAACCTTCTCCAAAAGGCAAGAACTGGGAAAAAATACTATGTCTTTTCCCATATATACAAAAGGTAGCTACAAGGTGCTAAGAGGTGGCACTAGCAGCTAACTGAAAGTGAAAAGATCTCCAAATATCTCTCCCATGAGCAAAGATGGAAACCCACAAAAAGGGGACCCACAACTGATATAAATTGAAAGATCAAGTGGTTAAACTCTGTTTTCATGATGGTTGACCCCAAAAGGCTGCTAAAAAGACTCCTCCAACTGAAAATGAGACTCAAAACCCTTATTAAACTCCACATTTAACTTTACATGATTTGAGGACTTCAAAAACACTTCGGTTATCTTTACCTTCTGATTTTTTCATGATTTTTAGGATAAAGGTAACTAATTTAGGTAATCATTAAAGTAATTACTTGAATGTATGCAATTATAATGCCTCTCTCATTGCATTTTAATTACATACATTAAGGTAATTTATATACATTACCTTAATGATTGTTTATATTTTTGTCTGTATTCCTGAATCATGCAAAATTGAGTGGAATAAGCCTAAGTTGGCACTTTTGATAATCATACAAGAGTTTTTGCATAAGTTTGTAAGGTCAAGACCTAATAAAAACTAAGGCATTATTTGCAAGATAATGTTTAAATAAAAATGAAAAAGAACCCTTAGAAGGGTCGGAAAAATTGTAGGGTAAAGAAACCCTAATCAAAAGTTCGCGACCTCTTTGACTTCACTTCATTTTACACTTAGAAATTTTATTGCTCTACTGAAAACTTGGCACCACCATGATAGGGTTTCAATGAGCTCGAGCTTCCTCTGTGTTTTCATGGCACTTTCTGAGAGGTTTCATTTGCAATCATTCATTGGGTAAGATCTCTTTATACAACAACACAAAAATCTCATGTTTTTCTGCATTTTTTTAGAACACTTCATAGCTCCTACCCACGGCCTACTATTGTATTTCAGATACATTTTTTATTCCCATACTTTGATATGACATCAATCTATGTCTTGAGGCCGCTATTGAGGATTTTTTGTATCACCTTGCAAGAATTTCCTTGGGTCAGACTCAGGTTTTTGAGCTTTATATGTGAATTTTCCTTTGGGTTTCTTAAATACTTGAGGTCCCTCTTCATTTTTATGCCACAACTATATATTTCCTTTATAGTGCAAATACAAGGTAGGGTTTTGAAAACCCATGACCTCCATTGTGCTTGACCCCTGACTTGGCCTTAATATTTTTGCTTGAAAAATACTCTGTTGATTGCTCTTCGATAAATGCATCTTTTGCTTCTAAGTTTGGTAGAAGGAGATCAAATTGTTTTCTTATTTGAAAGAAATGAAAGCATTTTGACCCCATTTTAGGTTTGTCTTTTTGAGTTTCACATTTTCTTAGCTCTGTGGCCACAATTCACTATTGTATTTTAGATACATTTTTCATTTCCATACTTTGATACATAATAGTCTTTATGGTGTTGTTCTAGAACACGATTATGATCATAACCTTGCATCTTTTACATTGATAAAGAACTGTCAAAAATTCATGTACCATGTCTTTATTATGATGTCACTATCACCATTCTCCTCAATATGTCATATTGGATTTTGATTGTTGTCTTTATGTAGCTATCCTTTTGAAAATGTCTTGTTGTCCTAATAATGATAACTCTTGTTGCTCTTGGCATTCAATTTCACAATTAAATGGCATTGTATTTTTTATGCACCACTGTCCTCTTGCAAAGCTAACTTGATCTTTAAATTTGTTGCTTCTTATGGCACTTAATGAATGAATCGTAGCATCAATGTATGCATCCTTTTGATATAAAAAATAAAAATGATGATGAGACAACCAATAAATAATGTAAAAAAATGGTGCAATGATGCACTTTTACTTTGTTTTGTGGATTAATATGCATGTGTATGAGCTCATTGCTCATTTATGACTATCACTTCAAGGTGAAGGGATATTAAACCTTCAGTGCACTTCTTGATTTGATAGTCATGGATGGACAATGAGTTCTGTCACTTCATAAATTGTACCTCAAACTGAAAATGTTTTTATTAAATAAACTGAATGTACCTCATTTATCTCATTCCCCTCTCAAAATTTAGGGGAAGCATGCCGGGCTCAACCCTTGTGGGAGTCCATTTCTACTCCACATGTTGAAATGTCAAAAAGGATGAATCATAAAATGATAAACCTGTATTTGCACAATGAGCAAACAAATTAGATAAAACAATGAAGCTCAACCTCTTCCTCATGATTTTGACCTTCAGGCTTTCTTGATACATGTGATAATTAATAACTAATTTAATGCATCCTGAATGAAAGTTATATTTCTATTGGTAGGACATATGGTCAAATTTTATATCTGGAGCTCTAACATAAAAATTCATCATAATGCAGGAACATCCAAAGATTAGGAGCAAGTAGGAGCTAAAGACCAAGAGATCAACACCAAAATTTTCCACAGGCAATGATCGATATACCTTATTTCCATGTGTTTTCTTTAATTCATAACTTTAGATGTATAGCTTTCCTTTTTTGCTATATTAAATCAGTTATACCCATGGCTTGTGTGGGATATTCAAAAATTCTTTTGATCTCAATGTATGAAAAAACAATGTTTATGTAATGTTGTAAATACTTTTTTTACAAAATGAATAAAAAGACTGGAAATTATGTAGTTTGGTGTAATTCCTTTTTGTTGTCAAATATTGCATAATAGAAATTGAATTCCATTTGGAAGAATCCTTGTTAATGATTAGGATTAGAAGAAATTTATTGGAGTACCTTTCACCTTAGATGCAACAACTATTTTAGCTCTACCAAATTGAGTTGTAGGTGAAATTTTGGTAACACATATAACACATGATTTATGTGGAAAACCCCATAGTGGAAAAACCATAGTGAGAAATGTTGCTAAGAGCGACTGTCCTAATCCAGCCTCACAAGTAACAAATAATTTACAATTTTTTTTATGGGCTACAATCCAAGGAAGCAACTACTCCCTACCTTTATTTTAAGGGTTTGCACCCAAGGAAGCTACTACTCCTTAATATGAAAAAGAACAATTGAAAATATGATTGGTTTATGGCTTCAACCACTAATACTCATCAATTCTACTCAATAGTTATATAGTGGATCTTATCACACTCTACTTATGAACTCATTCATCTTCACACACTTCCATTCATATCTCCACAAATTTTATCTCCAATACATATCCTTGGCATGATTTGTAATTACAAATTCAATCAACCACAAATAAGAATAATGAAACTTATAACATGTCGGCCTTCATCTTCATTGGCAATACACAATAATGATTTCACATTATTTACATTTCTTCTAAGTGAATCGACATGACTCAAAAAATTTCCACAAACACTCCTTGAACTCGCTCAATCATGCACTTGTGGTGCACAATAATAATATACCTTACTCAACATCAACAATATCATGACATTACAAATTGACTTGAAACAATAGGGTAGTATTGAAAACAAGAAAGATATACATATGCTTCAAACTTGAGATTCTCTAAGATATGTAGAATTTCCACACAAAATCATACACCTTATTTGTATAATCTCCTACTCATGCAAGCACCCAAACATATGTTCTGTGGAAGGATAGGCATCCAAAATTAACACTCTATTACTTGAAAAATGCACTTGTGGACCATAAAACCACTTGATACTACAAAATAACATGTATAAGACATCATTGAACATGTCCAAAAAATTCTATGGATAATTATTAAATTTCAAAGGAATGGAGAGCATTCCAACAAGCCTTTACCATCACTTTATACTACCAAAGCACAAACCGAAACTCTGTCACCTATAAGTTTCACTGTAGAAGGTGTAATGACTTGAAATATTGGATATAACACCTTCACATCTCTGCCAATTTATATTCTTAACCGCAAGACTAAATATTTCTCTATGACAAAAAACACCATGACTCTATATTTGGATATATACTATGAATGCCTTAGCAAAACTTCTGCAACACTACACTAACTGCGGTACACTAAAATTGAATTATACCAATGTAAAAATATTCTAAATATATTAAAACATGTGTACCCACCTCCACATCACACTTAGACATGAGGGTGATCACCATTATTCTATGTACTATAATGCCGACTTCTACCAACTGATATCATAGCATATCAACTATCTCCAGAGTATATACAATCTTTAACACACACATTTGGCATCAATGACAACCAATCTTATCAATATGCAAAAAAATATGATATTTTTTATTAGAGGTAAAATAGGTTATGAAGGGGCCCCAAAACCCTTTACAATAACAAATTATGATGTTACTATCAAGATTCAACCATTTAATTTTTTGAGCCAAACTCATTGAACCATGTTTCATGAGTAGTGGTTCACAAGAACCCATCTCTCATGATAATGAATGGTCCACTTAGCACTCATTGCATCTAGGTGATTCTCATAGAGGTTTTTCATTGGGACTTTCCAAGAGATCACCCATCCTAGTACTACAACTGAAGAGTGCTTAACCATGGATTTCCCCCTAAGGTTAAGCCCACTTAGGTTGCTTTATCCCATTTGCAAAACCTTCAACAAGTGTTGTGCCTTATGAACCATTCACTATAGAGCCACTTTATCTCATCAATTAATAAGTTGGAGGTATTTTCCATAAGTTAAATTATAATATTGCTATCATAATACCCCCTACTTATCAATTTATGAGATAAAGGGACTCTATAATGAATGGCTCATAAGGTAAAAAACTTACTAAAGGTTTTACAAATGGTTTTGCAAGCTAAGTGAGCTCAAGATCAAGGAAAAATCCATGGTTAAGCACACTTGAGTTTGAGTAGGATTGGGATGGGTGACCTCCTAGGAAGTGTTGAATGAACAAGACAACTAGGGGGGTGAATCAGTTGCACCTTAAAACTTCAAAACCCTCATACACATTCAGATCCACATTAATACAATTAACCTTTAATTTGTTATGATGATTTAACATGAAAGGAAAATAATAGAAACTGAAACAAATCAACAGTGTGCACAAAAGAACACTATATTTACATGGAAAACCCAAGATAGGAAAAACCACGGTGAGGATTAGCTCACAATATAAAGTAATATCAATACTCAATACAATAGGGCTCACTATCAGAGGGCTTTCTATCCAATGAAAGAAAGGCTCACTGCCAAAGGCCCACTACAAAAATATGAAATAAGGTAAAGAAGAATGTTACATAGAGAAATCCATCTCAATGTAACATAGAAATACACCATAATATCGTGCCAAAACCTTTACAACTTGACTGAAGAATTGTAGAAACCTTCTGCTCACTGCATCTAGTAATCTAACACATGAAAGCTCACACTGCACTTCTCAAATTCACACTCTAACACTCTACAATTCACATCATTCACATCTCTATTATTTATCTCATCATCCCTAAACAATTCATCTCTTATTTATACCATCTTCAACCTTTAAAATATTCTCCAAGGTCCGCTATGCACATCAACCATGCAAATTCAAATTAGGTCGGCACCAAAACATTTTCGTGCCAAATAGAAGTGAAGGAAAGCCATACCACTCCTTATCTAGGACCCAAATATATAACACCACCCTACAAAATGCTTCCACAAACAATAAACATCCACCATAATTAGTGTAAACACCATTACACTTTTAAGTATATGCTTCCTTTGATCCAACAACAACTCACAGACAACAAATGTCATCTGAACACAATCTAGAATATTCCACAAATGCCCTAAAATCCAACAAATTCCTTCGCAACAACTTTCACCTAAGAAATGTACACACCCAATACATTCAAATAATTCTACCATACACTACAACTTAAGAAATTGACTTCTGAAGCACCAAAAATCAAACAACTTTGACTGAAGAAAGATACCAACACTATCAATACACCTTTAGATCCACAAGACTTGAAACCAAATTGCAAAGAAATTCAGATAAAAAAAATTCTCCCAGACACCTTTGTAATACACAATTCACATACTAGTGAACACGACTTCTTCTACACAATGATCCAACACACCAAAATTTGAATACAATGCCTTAGAAGACCTCTGATCAACATATCTAAAACACATAGGTAGATATTCAAGCTATAAGAATTGTTGAGCGACACCAAAACACTACTCTACGACCCAGAACAACATTGCAACACATTGTTTCCTCTTTTTATCAAATTTTCTTGAAAGCAGTTGAAAATCATGCATCAAAGACACATCCTCATCACCTTCAATACTTCCTCATCACCATCTAGCCAATTGCAACATAGAAACACAACCATATATCCATAGAAAAATCTTATCAAAGCAACACCAAAGGTTGGCATTAGTAGCTTACTAATGACATCATAATACAACTAATCAAAGTAAGGATAACACCAACATACTCTTGCAAAAATATTCTACTCATCAATGATGACAACACAAGCTTGTTGACATCAATGACAACACCAATCTACTTATACTTGCAACAATCTCCCCCTATGTCAATGATGGAAACACATGATGTAAAAAACCATCAAAGATAGAACAAATCTAGTCCATACCTATTTTCTTTTATCTTTTCTCCCCTTTGCACAACTAACTGATTACACACTCCCCCCTTTGATAATTTATCTTTTATACATGTCTCATTCTCACCCTTTGACATCAATGGGAAAGGACAAAGAATTTGCATCATTTATTCTCCCTTTGACATTAATCTTACTATTCACCATTGCTCTACAACTTCCTTTCCTTTACAGCTCTACATAATCCCCCTTAGGAGCACACACCATATTGCACCAATCAACAACCATTGCACAATTACAACACTTACTCCCCCTGACTGTAACAACCAACAATTTCACTACCTACTCCCCTTGAGCGGTAGCCTCCAACATTAGTCCAAAAAAAAGAATGGATCTTGAAATCCATTGGATTGATGCATGTCCTTATGCATCTAGTTAAAATTAGGGAAATGACCCTCAAATTCTCTCAGAGATACTCAAATGTATCCTTAGGAAGAGCCTTAGTGAATATATAAACAAATTGGTCCTTTGTAGGCACATATTCAAGCTTAATTTCATTTTCTACAACCTTATCTCTCAAAAAGTGATACCAAATTAAGATATGTTTTGTCCTTGAATGCATTACCAAATTATTTTAAATATTGATAGCACCTTTATTATCACAAAAGATAGAAATTGGTTCATCATATACTACCTTGATATCCCTCAATGTTTTCCTCATCCATAACACTTGTGTGCAACAAGATGCTTCTACAATACATTCTACCTCTTCAGTAGATAAAAATAATGAATCTTGTTTCTTACTTAACCATGACACCAATATGCATCCAAGAAATAATGCACCACCAATTTTACTTTTCCTATCATCCACACAACCAACCCAATCTGCATTTTTGTAAGCACTCAAAGTAAAATTAGTATCCTTTGGATACCACAAGCCATGATATAGAGTGCCCTTCAAGTATACGTATATCCTCTTTACTATTGAAACATGTGACTCTCTAGTATCTTCTTGAAATCTAGCCACAAGAAAAACTACATGCATGATATACAATCTAGTAATAGTTAGATATAATAGTCCACCAATCATTGATCTATACTTGCTCTGATCAACCTTAGGAGATTCATCATTGTTGCTCAGCTTGCAACCAGTAACCATAGGGGTACACACTGGTTTAATATATTCCATTCCAAACTTCTTCAACATTTCCTTGACGTACTTTGATTGTGAAATGAAAATACCTTTCTTTATCTGATTTATTTGTAATCCAAGGAAGAAATTCATCTCCCTAAACATAGACATTTCAAACTCTTTATGCATTTCCTCTGTAAAATTCTTGCACATATCTTCATTTCCTCCGAATATTATGTCATCATACAACCACAATCAAGATTTGATCTTTTTCAAATTTAAAGTAAAGGTTGCTATCTGTGGTACCTTTATTGAATCCTTGTTGTATCAAATAATAATCTAACATTGCATACCAAGCTCTAGGATATTTCTTCAATCCACACAATTATTTCTTCAATCTATAGACCATATATGATTTGTCTGATAACTAAAATCCTTCCAAATGTTCTATGTATACCTCTTCTTCCAATTCTCCATTCTAGAAAGTAGACTTCACATCCATTTGATAAAATTTGAAATCCTTATATGTTGCAAAAGCTAAAACATCCTGATAGCTTCCATTCTTGCCACCAGAGAAAATGTCTCCTCAAAATATATTCCTTTAACTTATGAGTAGCCTTTACACACAAGCCTTGCCTTGTTTCTTACCACTTCTCCATTCTCATATAGTTTGTTTCTGAATACCCACTTAGTTCCAATCACATTTTTGTTTGCAGGTCTTGGAACAAGTTCCTAAGTCTAGTTCTTCTTAATGTGTAATAGTTATTCTTCCATATCCTTGATCCAATATTCATCTTTGCATGCCTCAATCACTATTTTAGGTTCAAATTCAGAAAGTAAACATAGATTTACTTGTTCTTCAGTAGCTTTCCTTCTTGTCAGTACACCTTTGTTCTTATCTCCAATGATTTGATCTTTAAAATGATTCTTCTGCACATACTTAGGAGTTTTAGTAGTCTTTTCCGGAGCTTCTTCCTCTTCAATCTACACTTCTCTTTCTTCATATTTCCCGTCTTTGTAAGAAGACTCATCTGATTCATATCCATCTATCATCATTGAATTATTCTACAAATATTCATCAATTTTGACACTTGCACTCTCAATAGTCTTTCTCAATCTCTTGTTGTAGCACCGGTAAGCTTTGCTTCTAGTAGAGTATCTAAGGAATATACCTTCATCAAACCTTGCATCAAACTTTCCTAAGTTATCTTCATCTCTTTTGATATAAATTTTCTTCGAAACACTCTGAAGTACTTGACAGTAGGAATCCTTCCATACCATATCTCATAGGGAGTCTTTGTGTTGTTTTCTCTTGCTTGAGCTTTGTTAAGTATATAAATAGAAGTATGGATTACTTCTCTCTAGTAGAATTCTTGTAGATTTTCCTCTTTCATCATTGTTCTTGTAGCTTCTTGAACAATTCTATTCTTTCTTTCAACCACTCCATTTTGTTGAGTCCTAGGGGTAGACAAGTACCTCTTTATACCATGATTCTTGATTGGACTAAACTGTGGTCTTAATTTTCTTTTAAGATAAGTTTGATTTAATCTCTTGGAAATGACTTCCTCAGTTTATCCTAAAATGTCAATCCCGGAATGTAGGATTTTGAACCATGTTGTGGCAATATGCCAAAGATCTGCAATTAATAAACCAAGGGTTGATGAATGCAAACTAATGTAACCTGTAGTTAAACATAATTCCAATTGGCAGACTACCTATCACATATGTGATAGGAACCCGTAAAGAAATAATTCTGCAATAGAAACAGATTACTGGAACACAACAAAATAAAACTGAAACTCTATATAGTATAATGAAGAATCTATCTTGACATAATATAAATAGAATTAGAGTTATTGGTTGTGCAATAGATCAATTAATTGTTCCACTTTTCAGCTCTTTATAACTCTATCTTACAGTATCAAACTGTTCTTAACACTGGTAATAGATAACTGACAAAACATACACACCAACAGATGTTGAATGAATCAATATAAACTAACATGCTTGCAGAAATAAATTACAAAGAAAAATGAATAATACAGAAATGAGAATCAAATGAATAACATAGAAACCAAATTAATCAAATAGGTATAAAACATACATTACCACACATATAAATCTAATATTGAGATCACCAAAAATTGAGGAAGTGGGCCCTAACTTTTCTGGTTATTGAATGATGAAACTCATAGACACGAATCTATTCTATGCTAGCTTTCATTCAATAGAATTACAGAAACAAAATAAACGTAGATCTTTTATCACCCAAGTTTGATTTTAATTATATATTATATCCTTATCAATTTTCACCATACATGCATATATATATGTTGATCATTCTATAAACAACATATAAGTTTGTTTGTTTTTTTAGCCTATCGGCCACTCACAAACAAGAGTCTAAAAATGATAAAGGGCTGCAAGCCACCTTTAACGCTAAATCAAAATAACTTAACCAAAATAACCAGTCTTAACAAAATCTTGCTAATTTTGCAACACCAATTTCCTAAGGTCCTTCCATTTGTAATAGCTTTCAACTCCCTTTCAAACTATCTCCTACTATTTGGACACAAAACGATCAGATTTACCATGATTTTCAGTAATTCATTAATCCCAATTTATTTTCCTTATTTTATTAAATATTAAGGTTCCTTCAGAAAATGGCGACAAGAATATGGATAGGGACACATATAAAAAGGAAATTATAAGGTAAAAATAGTGGGCTATTCTACACTCATCATTTCCCCCCAGCTGGACATTTTGCATGTCCCTATGCAAAAGTTACGAACCCGGTAGAGTTGTGAGCTTTTGCAGGGTGCCCTTGAATTCATCAATCCATTGTTGCCGCATTGCCTGAACCTTTTTTTCATGTTCCTGGATTGATATCTATGAAGTTTTTATTCTATCAAGTTTAGCTTTGAGTTCTCCTATCTCTTTTTCCCGAGAATTGACAATAGAATGAGCTTCTTGTAGCAATCCATGCAAAGTCTGGTTTTCTACTTGTACTTTAGTCAATTCAACTTTCAGATACGGAAATTATTTTTCTGTCACACTTGAAGGAGAGTCTTTCCTCTCAAATTCATCTTTAGCTTCAAGACTTCCAGTCTGAAAACTTGCATTCACATCCTCAATCATTTCATCCATCTTTTCTTCCTCCTATGGGTCAAGACCAGATGGTACATCTTGCTCTTCATGGGAAATGTCTTCTGCCAAAACTTGTGTCTGAGGGTTATTGTCAATACTATCCATTGGTTCCTCTGGAACCTGTACTTCTTTTTCTGGAGCCACCTCTTTTTCAGTTTCCTGTTCCTGATTTATTTCTGGTGGAATCGTAACCCTAGCATCTTCTGTTTGTTCTAGCCGACTTTCAGTTGGCTCATTCCCTAAGTCAATACTAGGTGAATCTTTTGGAGATTCATCAACTTGTTGTCTGGATTCCTGTTCTTTTGCCTTCTTGTGTTTTTCCCTACTAAATTCTCTATGAAATTTTCCTCATTTCCCTATGACTTCAGATAAGACCTCTATTTCTTCAAACCCCAACACATTACCAACTACTTGGGCCAGGTTATCTAACTTGGTTGAAGCATCTAACTTTTGTTTTCCCTTCCTATCACTAGATTGACTAGTGGGTGTCAGCTCCAAGGATTTCTTTTTCACACAACTTTTCTTATTTAAAGGCAAGGGTTTTGACTTATTGGATTTTGAGGCATCTTTCTTTGTGGCACTTTTGGTTCTTCTTTTCCTAGGTCTTCGGGTTTGTACAGAGGATTCACCAAGGCTTCCCTTAGTTTTATTTTCATTGGGTTTCTTAGGTGTCTCATCAGAACCAAACTCCTCATCCAAAGAGTTTTCTTCAAAGGAATCCTCTACAGAAGATTCCTCTTCCTCAGAGGGTCCAGTATCCTCACCATCTTGAGAATGGAAAAATGAGTCCCAATCACCAGGAGGAGTCAACAAATTTAATTCACGGACTACCAAAAGTTTTATTAAACCATGGTGAGACAAACAATGGGGTTTTCTGCTTCTAACTGTTTTAGACATTTGTTGCAAGGCTCGATACAAAAAGTATGGGATATTGATCAACAACCCTTGCCGTAAATGCAACATTAATTTGAAATGTTGAGCAAAAACATATTGTAATCTCCCTTCACAAGTAATATAATGAATAATGTACATGGCGACTTCTCTCCAATGCCTTGGTAAATATTATAGTTTGGTACCCTGCCCAAAAACTATTTCTATAGATTCACCTCTCTGCAAGAATTTCTTCCATGTCGGTTGTAACTCTGTAGAATGCTTAGATTTTTTTAGAAAATACTGTTCTCCACTCAACAAAAGTCTAGAAACTTCAGCAATGGTTTCCATTATAATTATGATATCCAACCCACAAATAGTAGCCTTCTGGTTGCGAAAATTATGGGTGAATTCTAGCGCCACTCTCTCATCAAACCCTTGTAGCTGTTTGAAATAAACATCCCAATGAGCCTTCTAAAATTTTGCATATGATTTGGCATGCATTTTTAAATTTTGCATGGTGATGGGCTCATGACGTGGGTGGTGACCTCTTGCCATGTTCATAGGAACTCACTGTAACTTGATACCGAAAATTTAGACAATATGGTTTTTAGAGGAGATGGTTTTAATAGCTAAATTTGGAAATGACGACAAGTATAGTAAATGAGAGCTTAAAGCGGAAATAATAGCGGTGATAACCCTCAGAAGAAATGATGACATGGACAACCCTTCCCCCTAGTTGATTGGTTGAACCATCCATGGGGCAAAGTGTCACTTGATAGAAGGAAACACATAATATAAAATAAAATAAAGAAAGAAATGGAGAGAAATCATTTACCGATTACCATGATTGCTAATAGGTACATTACATGCTCTGAAATAATGCGAAAGATTGGAAATCTGCAAAGATATGATAGGAGAGAGGATGGATGTGACAAGCAAGAAATTGTAATGTATTGATGATAGCCGCCGAGATCAGATCACCTGAAAGGGACAACTAGGTGGCAAGAATGGAAAGACAATGGGTGGTACGGTAAATGGAGATGTTAGAATGACCGAAAGAAGATGATGATGGTAGGACAACTAGGCAGAGCAGCCATAGACATAGGAAGATGACCAATGAGAAGCGAAGCATCATGGGGAAAATATTTGGCAAACATCGACGAAGATCAACAACCTATGGTAGAAAGTGAACACCCACTCCTAACAAAGAAAAGACAGGAACCGGATCCATAAGAGATAGTCGATAGTTCTTTTCACCGAAAAGAATAGAAAGATACTGCTAACTGGATAATGGTTGTTGGCTGAAAGCCACAAACAACCATGGGAAAATTGGACAGGGGTGGCATGGAAAAATCAGGGAAGGGAAAGGAAGAAAAATGGAAAGATTCTGGTGGAGAAAAGGACATGCATGTGTTGTTGTTTTTTTATTTATTATATATATATATATATATATTTAATATTTTTCTTACGATAATAGACCGCTGGTTGCCCGGTTTTCAATCCACTACTGCCCAGTGGCGCCAAAAAATTAGTTGTCACCACTAGGTTTATTAAACGGGTAATGCTTGTGAGAACCTGATTTTTGAACATTAATCGGCCAACAATGCCCAAAACGGGTTTTCAATGCTGGATCTTTTATTGCTTTTTTCTTCTTTTTTTTTTAATAATAATAAATGATCAATCTTGGAGGAGACCAAAAGGAACAACAGTAAGTTCATGTGCCACCTCTAGAAAGAAAGCTTATTTTGAAAGAGGCTTCTTGTATAGTTTAAGGCAGTGGCCATTAACAATGAGATTTCTTCGTTTAGAGTCCACTGTACAGAGACAAACAACACCATTGTCATATATAGTCTGGATCTTGTAGGGTCCTAGCCATCATGTGTGAAACTTCCCTTTGAAGTCTTGGAAGTGAGAGTCATATAAAATTTCCCAATCACTAGGTTGGAATGATCGTTGGTGAATGTGACGATCATGCCACAAGGCACGCTATTTCTGAACAATCTCGGAGTGAAAGAGTACTTCTTGGTGCAATTCATCTAAGGAATGTAGTTGATCAATGCATTCCTTTTGTGTATCAGAAAGAATCATACCCAACTGAAGCATAATCCAAAGAGTTTTTACTTCAAACTCAATGGGAAGGATCACCTTCTTACCATAGACAAGTTCATAAGGGGTCAGACCAGTAGTGGTCTTCCACGTTGTTTGATAGGCCCACACAGCTTCAGGGAGTCATGTAGCCCAACCACACCTATGAAGTGCAACTATCTTAGAATATTCTCAATCTCTCTATTGGTGACTTCGACTTGTCCATTGGCCTGAGGGTGATAGGGTGAGGACTTGTGATGGAGAATCTCATACTCCTGAACCAAGGAAGATATGAGCTCAAATGTGAACTTTGGTCTTTTATCTGTGGTTATTTCTTAGGGTACACCAAACCTTGTAAAAATTTAAGAATACAGAAAATATTCTACCTTTGTATCTCTTGCATTCTTTAGAGCTACCACTTTGACCCACTTGGTTACATAATCGGTGCATACAAGGATATACTCCTTTTTTCATGATGGTGGATTGATTGGGCCAACAAAATCAAGGCCCCATTTTTCAAATGGCTCTAAAGACAACTGAGGATGCAAAGGCATCTCATCTGATCATGTAGGTCAACCCATGCGCTAACACTTGTCACAATGATGAACATAGCGTTTACAATCCTTGTGGATTGTAGGCCAATAGTAACCTATAGTGAGAATCTTCTGGGCAATTCTTTGAGCAACAAAGTGTCCCCCACATGGCTCGGTATGATATGCATGAATTATATCAAAGACATCATCTTCAGATACACAATGTCGAATGAGATTATTGACGCTAGTGCGGAAGAGTAATGTATTGATCCAGGTATACTGTCCACTAAGTCCAACCAGCTTCTGTCGTTCTCGCAAAGAGAAGTGTGGTGGAAACTTGCATGTGACTAGATAGTTTGCAATATCAACAAACCATGGGCTCTTTGCAGATATGGAAAAGAGGTGTTCATTTGGAAATGCATCATTAACTGGAGAGGGTTCATTGTCTGAGTGTTGTAACCTGGACAAAAAGTCTGCAACCATATTTTCTCGACCAGGCTTAACAAGTACAGTTATATCAAATTCTTGGAGTAAAAGCAACTATCTAATGACTCTACCAGTTACCACAAGTTTATTCATTAAAAACCGAATTGACGAATGGTCTGTGTGGACAAACACTTTATAACCAATAATATAATGCCAAAATTTATTAATTGCATATACAACAACTAGGAATTATTTTTCAGTTACTGTGTAATTTACCTCGACCCCTATAAAATTATTGCTGATGTAGTAAATGGAGTAGAAGATATTATCTTATTTTTGTCCAAGCACAACTCCCATCGAACAATCTGATGCATAGGTATGAATATGAAATGGTAGTTCCCAATTTGGACCTCGTAGGATTGGTGTGGTTACAAGCTTTGTTTTGATGGCCTCAAAGGATTCTTTACACTCAGGTGTCCAGGAGAAAGTAACATCTTTGGCAAGAAAAGAAAATAAAGGAGAAGCAATTTTATTGAAAATTTGAATAACTCTCCAGTAATACCCTGCATGACCAAGAAAACTACGAACATCTTTTTGGCTAGAAGGTGTGGGAAAGTCTTGGATAATTCAAATCTTTTTAGGATCCAACTGTATACCTTTAGAGGAGATGTAATGGCCAAGCACAATTCCTTGAGTCATAAGTATATGACATTTTTCATGACTTAATGATAAATTGGTATCTATACAATGCCTAAGTACTTTTTCTAAATTTGTCTTGGCCTCCTCATAAGTATCACCATGAATAGTAAAATAGTCCATATATACCTCAACATAGTCATTGACAAGATCCACAAAAATGCTTAAAACTACCCGTTGAAAAGTAGTAGGAGCATTACATAAGCCAAATGGAAAGACTCTATAAGAAAAAATTCTCCAAGGACAAGTGAAAGTGGTTTTTTCTTGATCTTCTACTGTGATGTGAATTTGATTGTAACCGCTGAATCCATCCAAAAAAGAAAAGAATTTCTTACCTGCAAGAGTATCCAACACTTGATCAATAAATGGTAATGGAAAATGATCTTTCTTAGTAGATTTATTTAATTCTCTATTATCCACACAAATTCTCCATTTATCATTTTTCTTAGGAACTACAACTAAAGGAGAAACCCATTGACTGCCCGAAAGGATATATAAACCCAAAATTTACCAGTTTTTGTAATTCCTCCTTAACTATTTCACGCAAGGTAGGATTAAGTCGATGTTGTAGTTGCCTAATTGGATGACTACCTTCTTCAATGTAGATACGGTGGGTATAGGTATCAAGATGAATGCCACACATATCTTGGTATTCTCAAGTGAATGCATCTTTGTTTGTTCTAAGCATAGCAATAAGGTCTTGGATTTGTTCAGGGGTTAATTATAGATTAACGTTGAGTGCACGATTAGGCAAAATTTCCATAGCTTAAGATTGTATGGGTGAGTTAATGGATAAATCTTGCGAAATGAATGGCCTATTAGAAAATAAGAACGAACCATACAAGCAATTATGAGGTAGCAACTGATGCAATGTGATAAAGTGCTGAACAGACCATGAACTACCAACCAATGGAAAATTAAGAAAAGGACATTGAGTATTTATACCTGAATGAAAGACCATGCTTTCAAAAATTTCATTAGATGTATAACTATTTTGAAGAAAATTAACAAGAACATTATCCTCAGTGTGTTCCTCCATATATAGAGCTCTATCAATTGTCACAATTGGTAGTGACTCATCCAAGTCACTATCAGCCCAAACTGGGTCCTTTGTTTCCAATAAAGGTTGTGCTGGTGGGTATAGAGTCAGTTGTTTCTTGTACTTTCCATTGGAGATGACCATGTTCCTTGATCGACAATTGATAAAGGCATCCTTAGTTGCTAACCAAGGTCATCCCAAAATTAGGGGGTATCCCCCCAACTTAATTTTTGGCTGCAAAATCACAAAGTCAATCGGGTATTCCCATGAATCAATAGAAATAATTACATCCTCAATTACACCTTCAGGCTTAACCAAAGATCTATCTGCCATTTGAAGAATTGTTGGAGTAGGCCCAAGTCCTTCTAATGACAATCTTTCCTTTGTTTCATTTGTCATTACATTAATTGCAACATCCAAATCCACAAGGGTATTAGGAATACTTACTTTACCAATTGTTACCTTAATGACCAAACTCCCTGGATCAGAATATTTTGGAATGGTTACATTTCCAAGCATAAGATCTACCAATTTTCTGATGACTTGAATAGTTTTCAGATCTTGCTTTTTTTTTTTTTTTACAAAGTTCATGAATTGTTTTTGTGTAAACATGAATATCCTTGATGGCCTACAACAAAGGAATTTTGATGTTAACATTGCATAATTCATTAAACAAATCAAACTCAAATTGGGAGTCCTCCCTTTGTATTGGTTTAGGTTGAAATCTTTCGGGAAAAGGAGGTTCCTTGGTCGGTTTTGGTTCTGACTCATCATTGATTTCCATAATAGTGGGCCCTAGAAGAGCCTTCCCTGACCTCAACTGAACTCCATATATCTCTAATGTCTTTATGGGATAGGTGGAGTAACCTGTTGTCTCATTGTTATATACTGGATAAGTCACCTTATTATTGGGGTTGGGATTTGGTTGGGTTGGCATAGATGTAGGTCTTGGTGGTTGTGGTGGATGATTTGTTGGGTTTATGGGTTGAGCAGTCGAAGATGGAAAACCTGAAAGAAGTTGTTGTGATTGCTGGTATGGGTTAACTATGGAAGGCAGTGGAAATTGAAATGGTTTTTGTTGATATGGTGACAGTTGTGGTGGTTGTGGCCTCCATTCTTGTTGCCATGACTATGAAGTATATGGATACTGTGGCATCCACTGAGGGTATGGGGGTTGTTGCCAACCCCCATACCATCCCGATTGATAGGAATTGGATTGGCTAGGTCCTAAAACAAGATAGTCATTCATTATACTAGGGTGCATTGCCCATGGTGGAAAAGATCGCCTAGGGGCCATGTAATAGACAGGTTCCTCAAAATATTCCATTTTGGGCATACCTGTAGGAAAAGGTTTAAGCATGGAGTTCCTACTAACTTCTTCTAAGGATGAAATGTTTGTCCTATTATATGGGAAATACTCACTACCATTCTTCTTGCGACATGTTGGTCAAAACACAACTAAAGACTTCTCAGCTTCTTCTTGCTTCCTACGAGTATAAAGAGTGTCTATTTATTTCCCCATATGATTCAACAAATCTGTTTTAAGGTCTTCAAGTAAATTGCCTATTTCCCTCTTTGTGATACATGTCATAGTGTTTGTGGTATAAGGCTTACTAGGATAGCTCCTTCCCGAACGCTGCGACCTTGAATAGTTCCTGCAAATAATAAAATTCCATTTTGGAAATATTCCCTTTTCCTATTAGATTTAGTGCATCCATAACATCGTCTCTTATCCCTCTAAGAAATAACATTTTAATAGTATAATCATTTAATCCCTCTTGGCGAGACCATTGAAGACTAAACATAAAACATTCAAGGTAGTCCTCTACAGACTCATCTTGTTTTTGAGTCATGTAGAAAATCTCATCCCAAACCTCCTTCATTTTGTAGTATTCTTGGTACTTTCTCAAGAATAACTCCTTCATGACTTCCGACATTCTAATATTCCAAAGGTTCATAAACCATCATAAGGTAGCATCCTTTAATGTAGCTGGAAACAGTTTGAGTTTTTGTGCATCATTTTGATAGTCATAGCTATGAAACAACACATCAAATTCAAATAGAAAAATGTCAGGATCCTCTAATGAAAGACCACAAAAAATGGGCAAAGCAGAATGGGGAATATTCTTCATGAGGGCATCTCCCCCGGGATGTGTGATTGGGAATTCAAATGTAACCGAATTATTATTAGCTAATGCCCTGTTGTGATTGTTGTTATTGTTGTTGTTGTTTTTGGGATCCATAACTTGAAATTCCCAAGGAGTAAAATAAGTTTCAAATGGCTTGTGACCTTTTTTAGAGAATGGACCAACTTCTTCCTTGTAAGACTCTTTGAAAAATTGTTCAACCTTTTTGCGTAATATTTCAGAAGAGCTTGGTTGGGTATTTGTGGGTGTTTGCACGATAGTGGTCTCAATAGCACACTTCTCTAGATCAGGTCTGGGTAATTCTAATGAAGGAAATTTAGCTTTTACTTCCTCCTAAGTTGAGCTACTTTCCTCAATAAGTGATTTTGACTTATCTTGCAATTCTTCAGGCTACGGATTCTGAGTGGATGGTGTTGACTTATTTTTGGGTTTTTCGGCTTGTGAATTAATTCCCTTTTCTTTCCTAATGAATGTTCCTCTACTATCCCTATTACGATTCATGCACCTAAATGACCTATTATAAAGAAAACTAAGGGTAATTACCCAAACAAAATTAACAATTGTGTGGAATTTCTCCTTAACGTAATGTTCCTAACTTAGTTTACTAAAAATGCAGGTCTTTAACAATGTTCCCCGACAATGGTGCCAAAATGATTGGACTAAACTGTGGTCTTAATTTTCTTTTAAGATAAGTTTGATTTAATCTCTTGGAAATGACTTCCTCAGTTTATCCTAAAATGTCAATCCGGGAATATAGGATTTTGAACTGTGTTGTGGCAATATACCAAAGAGCTACAATTAATAAACCAAGGGTTGATGAATGCAAACTAATGTAACCTATAGTTAAACATAATTCCAATTGGCAGAATTTTTGTCACAGATGTGACAAGAACTTGTAAAGAAATAATTCTGCAACAGAAATAGATTACTGGCACACAAGAGAACATAACTGAAACTCTATGTAGCAGAATGATGAACCTATCTTGACATAATATAAATAGAATCCGAGTTATTGGTTGTGCAATAGATCAATTAATTGTTCTACTTTTCAGCTCTTTATAACTCTGTCTTACAGTATCAAACTATTCTTAACACTGGTAATAGATAACTGAAAAAACATACACACCAACAAGTGTTGAATGAATCAATAAAGATCATAACAACAAGTATTTAAATGAATCAATATAAACTAACATGCCTGCATAAATGAATAATACATAAATGAGAATCAAACGAATAACACATAAATCAAATTAATCAAATAGCTATAAAACATACATTACCACATGTATAAATCTAATATTGAGATCACCAACAACCGAGGAAGTGGGCCCTACCTTCTCTGGTTATTGAATGATGAAACTCATAGACACAAATCTATTCTATGCTAGCTTTCATTCAACAAAATTACATAAATAGAATAAACGCAGATCTTTTATCACCCAAGTCTGATTTTAATTATATATTATATCCTTATCATTTTTCACCATACATGCATAAATATATATATATGTTGATCATGCTATAAACAACATATAATATTGTTTGTTCGTTTGGCCTATCAGCCACTCACAAACAAGAGTCTAAAAATGATAAAGTGTTGCAGACCACTTTTAATGGTAAATCAAAACAACTTAAGCAAAATAACCAGTCTTAACAAAATCTTGCTAATTTCGCTCCACCGATTTCCTGAGGTTCTTCCATTTGTAACAAATTTCAACTCCCTTTCGAACTATCTCCTTCTATTTGGACACAAAACGATCAGATTTACCATGATTTTAAGTAATTCATTAATCCCAATTTCTTTTCCTTATTTGATTAAATATTAAGGTTCCTTCAACAAATGGCAACATAAATATGGATAGGGACACAGATAAAAAGGAAAGTATAAGGTGAAAATAGTGGGCTATTCTACACTCATCAATTCTCACAAAAGATGTTAAACTCATCAGTGGTGAACTCTCCACCACTGTCAGACCTCAAACATTTGATTTTCATATCCATTTCATTCTCAACCATAACTTTGAATTCTTTAAACTTATCTAGGGATTTTGATTTTTCTTTGAGAAAAGTGACCCATGTCATTCTAGAATAATCATCAATTAATAGCATGAAATACCTATCACATTGAAGACTTCTTACTCTTATATGGCCACAAAGATCTATATGTACTAATTCCAGTAGTCTAGTAGTAGATTTTTCTTTGACTTTGAAGCTTCTTCTTGCTTTATTTATTTATTTTGACACTCTTTACATACAACATTGATAGGCTTTGTAATCTTTGGCAGATCTCTTATATCTTGAACTGAAATGATTCTTATTAAGTTATCAAAATTTATGTGACACATTCTTCTATGCCATAGCTAGCTTTCATTAATTCGAGTCATAAAGAAGTGACCATTAGCACCCTTAAGCTAATAAATATTTTCATCTATTCTTTTTCCAACAACAACTATAGTTATAGATCCTTTTATGATCTCACATCCATCATCCTGAAATATAAGATTGTATTCTTTGCTACACATTTTTTCAACACTCAATAGGTTATACCTTAAATCCTTAACATTGTAAACATCATCAAAATTATGCTTTCCATTAAAATTGATATAAACTTTTCCACATATCTTAGTAGATGTGTCATCACCAAATCTAACACATCCTCCATATTTTTAAGTTGAATAAACTTACTCTTGTCACTGGTCATGTGATTAGAGCATCCACTATCAATGATCCAATAGTTCTCCTGTCTAGCATGAAAAAAAAATACCAAAGTTCTTTCTTTCTTATCCTCTATCTCTAGAGGGCTTTCCTTCACACATCTCTCAGAGTTAGCAAAAATAGATTCATCTTTTAAAGCCATGAACAAGCACTGATCATCATCATCTCCATAATCAGATTTTATCATCAAAAATACTTTCATCTTATCTAACATAATAGATTTGTTGGCATATTGTTGTCATTGATGTGAAAAGGGGATCAGAGGAGAGATGAAACTAATCCTACTAGTGAGGAGGTTGACATTAATGTAAAAGTGTCATTGATACAAAAGGTTGAAGTTGTTTTACAGATGTTGTGCACATTTTGAAGAGATTGCAGAAGTTCAGGCCTTAGGTCTCAAGCTTATCGTGTATCACTTGTTGAAGAAGGAAGGTGTTTGGAGTTAGTCATTTTTGACTATGCCTCCAAGATTTCATACATCGGGCTTTGGTTATACCTCTTACCGAGTCCCTATGAGTTATGAAGAAAAATCCACTAAGTCCAAAGTATTTTAGACTTCAAACTTTGAGAGTGCAACCTATCTTTGTGTTTGAAGACAACTGTATGAAGGAACCCCACCACTTGAAAATGTTTCAGGCATCACAATTTGACAGGGATACTTGTAACTCATTACAAGATTTCAAAGAAACAAAGAGGCAGTGCAACCTATGACCTCCTAAAAGGATTTGGATGTTGGACTTCAACATTCATTGGTTAAGGCCTCCACTTTAACAAATGGTAAGTATGGAGTATGGTGTATGCAGGATATCCGAACCCCGATCCCTAGAAAGGCTTCGTTGTTTGTGGGTCGAGAAGGAGGTTTGCACCTTATCGAAAGGTGTGATGAGTGGTATGAAGGATGTGTGAAAGACGAAAGCTGATAATCTAGTGTATATTTCACTCTTCGCATCTTGAAGGTATGCTTGTTGGTGTGGTATGAAGATCAAGGGATCCTTGATCCTTGACAACCGAAAGGGCAAGTGGAAGTTGCCTACCACCTTGCCGATTGGAAGAATTGAATTATTTTGACACGTGGCTACAATACATCAAAGAGACAGATGAACATTGGTGAGACTTGTTGATTGGTCCCTTCGACATACCGATAAGGTGGGACTCGATAGGTTGACGATGGATAGTGATGTGTGCAAACAGATGGTGAAGGATGATCGAATAAGGTGCTAATATGTGACAAGGATGAAAAGATGGATGACCTTGGTAGGAGCCGATAGGGAGGTGACACATGTATGATCGACGATGCAAATCTAAAGGGCGATCAAACCGATGATGGTTGTTGCACCTCTTTACATCATGGGAATGAAAAGTGCACTCCTTGACACAGTAGCAATAAGAAATGGATGAGATCAAAGGAGGAAGATTGAATGGTGATCACTGCATTAATTCACATCACTATTATGAATTGAACAACTGGTGAATAGTAGTGATACATGATTTTTTGGTTAGCAATTTTAAGGTGATAAAACCCTAAATCCTACAGTGGAGATTAAAAATAAAATCAATCATGCAGATTGAGAAAGTTTTTTCAAAGCGACTTTAGGATATCAAACGTAGAAGTTTTAGAGTCCCTTCAACACAATGTAGTTAGGGTTATGATTATGGTTGTATGAAGGAGATCGACGGTGCATATACAAAGGAAATTGATCTAACAGTGATCATTTGTCAGTAAAGATCAACACCATTGGTCTAAAGAAGATTAATCACACGACTATGATTTAAACCAAATGAAATTGAATGATGACAGAGTTAAAATAATAATAGGGTTGAAAGCACGATTTCAATTGTCAAAAAATATAGGATGAAATCAATTCAATTCAATGGCTGAGTGAATGGAGATTTGTGCATTGATAACCAGGTAACTGTCCAACAAATATTTCATTGTTTATTGGTTAAACTAGCAGTTCTAAGGCAAGGAAAATCACAAAAAATGAATATGGCATTAAATGCATATGAAAACCTAGTTGCTTATACAAAAAATATAGTAGATGTATTGAATAAGGTAGGTGGTTATTTGGCTTGATGCATAGATAGCTTGTTGAAGAAGTTTATGAGTGGAGAAAACCCTAACCGAAGCTTCCAAACGGGTTTGATGGTGTTGAAATGCTTGAGGAAGTGTGATTATAGGTCAACGACACAAATAGTCATGACAAGGAAAATCATGACCAGATTGGATGAATAGGGAATAAATTAAATGCTATCTAATCCTAGGGTTTTTTAGTTTGCTATTTTTAGAAAATACAATGTATAAGAATTTTTTATGGAAAAGGCTTGATGAGGTAAGAGGAAAACCTTAACAGAGGGTTCTAGATGATCTGGATGGTGGTGCACATCTCGAGGTAATGACGTTGTAGGTCAAGAAGAAAAAAGAAGACAATAAAAAAATAGTCTAGATATAGAGTCTGCAAGAAAAAAGAGAGAAGTGTGAGTAGTGCAACAAAAAATGTATGCACGTTTTGAATGAGTAGAACGCAAACAAACAAAAATATGAGATCTAGATCTGGGTTAATATTTAGAAAATAAAACAGTGAAAAGTGCAGAGGAGAGAAAGAAGGCGAGTGCAGAAAGAAGAGAGTGCAAAAAGAGGAGAGTGTAGAGAAGAGAGGATGTGATGCTGAGATTGCAACAATAGTAGAAGAAAGGATGCTTGCAAAGTTTCCAAGCAAGGTATGAGTAGCTACAGATTAGACTTGTAACAGAGAACTAGATTCATATAAATTATTTGTAATACAGTAATTATAAATCTGATTGGTTGGTGCTATCAGATAACTAAGTTGGTTCTTAGAGTAGGGATTGGTGTCTCCTTGGAGTTGGTGCTCCTGAATTAGGGGATTGGTGTCTCCTTAGGGTTGGTGCCCTTAAAATTTTTAACAAAAGAATTATTTGTGATGTTGGATTTGAGTAGTAGACTCAAGTAGCTTTTGTCACTGTGGTTTTTCCCCTCTTGGATTTTACACGTATATATAGTGTTATGTGATGTCTTGTATGTGTGCATGTTTATCTCTTTGCATGTTTAGTAAATCTACATAAAGGGTTTAAATAATTAATCCGCAAAAAGGTTTTGAGAGCTAAGTTTTTAGATCTACTGATTCACCCCCATCTTAGTAGATTTTTGTGTTCCAACAATTGGTATCAGAGCCCAAGGTTCTGTAGGAGAATCTTAATAGCATCGAGTAGATCTTGGTAAAGTGAACAAAAAATGTTTGGTCATAAAGGCTCATCTATAAAAAGAAGTATTTCTTTTATGGGTTAGACTATAAGTGTTGGAGCAGCAAAATGAAGACACATATAGAATTATTAGGGTCTAATGTGTGGATGTTAGTTGAGAAGGGATACAAATCCCCTGCCACTCCTCCCACTGATACAAATGAAAATAAGGCCTCTGAAGATGATGCTAAGGCAATGTTTGCAATTCTAAGTAGGTTGTCAAGATTGGTGTTTGTCAAAGTCATCCAATGTCAAACAACACATGATGTTTGGAATAAGTTAAAGATGTTGTATGAAGGTGAAGACAATAATATGTAGATCAAGATTCAAAAATCCAGAGGTGAGTCTGAAGCTAAATGAGAATGAGAAGATTGCAGAAACATCCATGAGAGATGTTACAGCTAGAAGTGAAGAGGAAGAAGCATCTACCTCTGGTTCTGAGGAGAATAATGAGAAGCAAGTTGATTCCAATTGAAGACCAAGGAATGAATACAAAAAATATAGAGGTAAGATACCCCTTAACGGTTTTAATTTTGGTAGAATAAGTCTTATTGCTGCTAAATTCCCTCATAATGAAAAGGACAACTCTAAGAAAGAAGAGTACATTAAAAAGAAAGATAAGAAGGATATGCACACAAAAGGATAAAATAGTTTATCATATGTTTTTGGTAGCTCAGATGATGAACATGAAAGTTCCTACGAGATTGATGGAAAAGAATCTTTGTCCATGGATTTTGGAACAACTTCTAATGAAGAATTTGAAAGGTCTAGTAAAAAGAGAGAAGAAGTTGAAACCTCTAATGAAAAAGGAGAAGTGGACCTAGAGGGTAGACTCATCTATGCTCTAGATGAGATTAAAAGGTTGAAGAAGGAAAATGAAGAACATAAAATAAATGCACAAAAGGAGATGGAGAGGCTAACTAAAAACCTTGAAGAATCCGATCAAATGCTAGTTAATCTAAAGACACAAGTGGAAGAAGCAAAGAGAGTAGAATATGTAGTTAAATCTGAACTACGGTTTAAATTAGGTGAATGCATGAAGTTGAAAGTAGAGATAGCTGATCTAAGAAAGGAGTTAAGAGATGTTAAGGAGTAGATTGATAAAGGCTTTAAGTTGAAAGGTGGCTCTAAGATGTTAGATGAGTTGAGAAGATCACAAAAGCCATCAAGACCAAGAGTGAAGATTGACCTTGGATGTGAGAAAGGGAAGAGTCCTTCTACTTCTACAAGAATATTTGATAGATTTAGAGTGCAAAAGAAAGATGTTACATAAAGGAAGAGAAATATTGCATGAGATGTTACAAGTAAAATGCATCAACAGATGGAAAATCAGATAAAGACACTGCTAAGGTTAAGACAACTAGAGAGAAAAAGAAGCTAACTGCATATATGAAGAATTTGACAAAGAAAAGAGACCTGCTATAGATAAGATGAAGTATAATCGGTCAGTTACTGATTATAAGAAGAAGAAGCTCATGTAGATAAGAAGATGAAGAAATTAATCTCTAGAAAATTGAAGAGAAAGCAACATACAAAGGGAGCTGATGTAGAAAAATTCTCAAGGATGAGATACATGAAGAAGTCAAGACAAAATATACCTCATCTTGTACAAATAAAAGATATGACTAGGGATTCCTTGTTTTTCTATGGTTACTATCATTCATGTAACCAATTTGGTCATAAGGTGTGTGAATGTAGAGTTGCACCTAGAAGGAGTACAAAGTATATGAATAAAAAATTATTTAATCTTGTAATAGATAGGAATGTAATGCACTTTAATTACAACAATCTTAGTCACATAGGTAAGAACTGTAGAGAAAGTTATGATAGACCAAATGCACCAAGTAAGAGTAAGAAGATGAATACATCCCCCAAAGTGAACAATGGTTCAAAAATTCTTGAGAAGAAGGCTGATAAGATAGAGAAGAAGCACAAGATGGTCTAGAGAGTGAAAGATCAGAAGGTAGCACTCAATGTGGCTGCTACTGCCTTACATCACTAATCTGTAGTGATAGGGAATGCATCCAGGGGGAGAATAATTAGTATCCTATACATCCCTGGAAGTGATAAGGAGATCAAGTCAGGTAAAATATGTTTTACAAATTTCTAATGACTTGATGGTTGTAGATTAATAGTTACACACTTTCTATTTGAAATACTTGTCAAAGGGGAAGAATATTTTTAATTGAAGAAGAAGGTAGTTGTGCATGTTCTTTGTTGAGATAAATACTCCTTGAATGAAAGAAGAGGAGATATGTCTGAGGGGGAGTTGTTCTATAAATTCACCTATAATTAATTTTGTTAAAATTGTTATACAGTGGTTCCAATTGGTATCAGACCATTATGAATTGGTACAAAGTAGTTTAGTTGGTACAAAGCCCAAAGTGAAGCAAGTGCTCAAGTATATAGGAAGTAAGGAGTGGATCAAGGTCTAAGGGGGAGCTGCTTTTGGTATCAAATTAGTATCATAATTGGTACAATGTAGTTTAAAATGTTAATTGATACATAGCATGAATGTTACTTCAACTGGAATTAGATAGTGTTAATTTTTATAGGGAATTTGGAGCATTTGGCATTGCCATTGAGGTCAAAAGAGGAGAGCAACAAATGGTATGATAGCATAAAGTGGTATCGGTTGGTATTAGTCAAAGGGGGAGATAAAGTCCCTTTTTTCCATTACTAAGGAGAGTAGAGGCTGTAGTAGCATGGTGTCTTGAAGCATGGGAGAGAGTTCTGAAAATGGTTTGTTTGAGGAGAGAGCTCTGTTGGGAGAATTTTTTGTAAATGCTCATTAATTGATTTTGAGCATTTGGAGCATTTTAGTTTTTCCATCAATGAAAAAGGGGGAGATTGTTGGCATATTGTTGTCATTGATGTCAAAAGGGGATCAGAGGAGAGATGTAAATGATCCTGCTAGTGAGGAGGTTGACATTAATGTAAAAATGTCATTGATGCCAAAGGTTGAAGCTATGTTGTAGATGTTGTGCAAGTGTTGAAGAGATTGCAGAAGTTCAGGCCTCGGGTCTTGAGCTTATCGTGTATTGATTGCTGAAGAAGGAAGGTGTTTGGAGTTAGCTATTTTCAACTATGCCTCCAAGGTTTCAGACATGGGGCTTCGATTATACCTCTTACTGAGTCCCTTAGAGTTATGAAGAAAATCTTCTAAGTCCAAAGTATTTCAGATTTCAAACTTCAGGAGTGCAACCTATATTTGAGTTTGAAGACAACTGTATGAAGGAACCTCGCCACCCAAAAATTTTTTAGGCATTGCAATTTGATAGGGATACTTGTAACTCATTGCAAGATTTGAAAGAAACAAAGAGGAAGCGTGACCTCTAACCTTCGAAAAGGCTTCAAATGTTGGAATTTGATGTTCGTGAGTTAAGGCTTGTGCTTTATTGAATGGAAAGTTGGAGTATGGTATATGTAGGATAGACAGACCATGATCCCTAGAAAGGCTTCATTGTTCATGGGTTGAGAAGGAGGTTTGCACCTTACCAAAAGGTGTGATGAGTGGTATGAAGGATGTGCGAAAGATGATACCCAATGATCTAATGTATCTTTCGCTCTTCGCAACTCAAAGGTATACTTCTCGGTGTGGTATGAAGTTCAAGGGATCCTCAATCCCTAACAACCGATAGAAGGATAGGTGCAAGCTTCCTGCCACCCCATCGATTGGAAGCGTTGACTTAGTTTGACCTCGTGGGCTTGCATGAATTTGACACGTGGCTATAGTACATCGAAGAGAGATGAAAATTGGCAAGACTTGTTGATTGGTCCCTTTGACATACTGATAAGGTGGGACCTGATAGGCCAATGGTGGACAATGATGTGTGCAAACAAATGGTGAAGGATGATCAAATAAGGTGCTGACACATGGAAAGGACAAAAAGATGGATGACCTTGGTAGGATCTAATAGGGAGGTGATGTATGTATGATCGAAAATGCATATCTAAAGGGTGATCAATCTGATGATGTTCGCTACACCTCTTTACATCACAAGAATGAAAAGTGCACTCTTTGACATAGTGGCAATAAGCGATGGATGAGATCAAAGGCTTAGATTAAAAGGATGAAGATCAAATGGTGATTGCTGCATCAATTTACATCGTTGTTGTGAATTGAATGATTAGTGAAGAGTAGTGATACACAATTTTTTGGTTAGCAATTTAACGTGATAAAACCCTAAATCCTATGGTGGAGATTAAAAAATAAAATCAATGATGCAGATTGAGAAAAGTTGAATAGAGTGACTTTAGGATATCAAATAGAGCAGTTTTAGAGTCCCTTCGACACAACATAGCTAGGGTTATGACAATGGTTGTATGAAGGAGATCAATAGTGTAGATACAAAGCCGATTGATCTAATACTGATTATCTATTAGTAAAGATCAACAACATTGGTCTAAAGAAAATTAATCACATGACTATGATTTAAACCAAATGAAATTAAACAACGACAAAGTTAAAATAATAATAGGGTCACTAGTACAGAAACAACAATATATGACTGAAAAAACTACTAAAATCTACTTATAAATGACTAAACTTGGTTACATGACCATTAGTAGTTTATTTCTAGTCATTTATAACGCGGCCAAATTTATGATTGAAACAATTTTAGTTATTTATTGGTTGTTTTGATTGATCGATTTGGTAGTATATTTAGTTGTTAATTTATTCATTTATTTAGTCACATATTTAGTCATATTATTCACTGAGCTTGGTCATGTGACCATTAGTAGTTTATTGCTAGTCATTTATTTAGTCATTTGATCAATTTGGTCATATATTTAGTCATATTTATTAACTAATTTTTGTCAACTAGTAGTATATTTAGTCATATTTATTCACTAATTTCTATCAACTGGTAGTATATTTAGTCCTATTTGAGGATTTAAACATAAAACACATAAATACACATCATGAATCATCAATTACACATAATAAGATAGCCTTTGAGAAGGAAAAATCGATGAACTTTATTAATAAAAGAAAGGTGTTCTAGTTATAGCTCATAAATAGAGTATTATAATTTTTATTTTCAGTCACAAGACTAAAAATATGAGTTACAATATTGAACAAAAATGACTGCAAGAAAGAAACTTCTCCAAAAAACTTCCGCAATGATGGAAACACATGATTTGAGCCTTTTAATGCTATGGAATAGAAGAAAAAAGAATAATTTATCTGCCACCATAGTGAATCCATTATTTTGTCCTCCTAAATTTTGGGTGTATTCACATTGCCATCAACATGACTTAATCATGTCTCCTTGATATAATTTATAAGTTCTCCAATAGGTAGTGAGTTGTTTCTAATTCTTGCAACGTTATACAATCTCTTGTCAAAATTTGTAACTAAATCAATGCCTCTAAATTTGATTGTAGCAATGTCATATGTCAAAGCTGCTTCTTCCTCAATTGCTACCAAATTGAAAGAGCCAATGAGTTCAACACAACTATTAGCTGGTTTACTTAATGGATAAATCTCTTTTATAAGAGAAATATATAGTAGATTTGTTCATGTTTGGTGTACTCACTGTATGTTCCCAAATATACATATTTGTTTCCATTAATTCTTCCAATTCTAGCTTGCCACTTTCCTTTTTGATGGTGTTTGTGATATGTTATAGATTTTACCATTAGAGTACAAATTTTCCTACAAATGTTTATTGAATAGCCATTTCTATAGTCATATCAAGATCTCAAAATTCTAAATAAAGCTATCAATTTAAATACAAACCTTGCTACTCCATGGTACATTGATGCGCCTCTAGTAAAGCCACTCCTCCTCCTATATCAATAGAATATTATACGTTAGCACCATACATGAAAGTAATCCAATACAATATCTTACTCAAACTAAATCTAAAATGTTGTCATAGACCTTATGCTGACCCTGTTGTTTATGATTTTTTTTGATGGGCCATTTGAATATGAATAAATTCAAGCTAGGGAAAATCTTCATGTATTTAAAATTTTAAGCTTTCTATACTAGTGTACCCTTTCTTATTCTAATAGAAATGCATATATGTACAATCAGTTCTAGAAACAAAAGCTCCATTGCCATAATTTTAATCTAAAAGACTTCAATGGAAAGAATTTTGATACCTTTTAAGATAATTAATATAGTCTACAATTGCCATCTATTTCATGTATTCAATCTCTTCTTTGTATTCAATTATCTACATAAAACATGTCATTTTAACAGTATTATGCAAAGGTAGACACGTGCATAATTTAGAATAATAAATAGTGTTATATGCAATACCCAATGTAAAATTCTTATAGGAAAATTTGTTGTGCTTTTTTCACCCCAATATTTGAGAGTAGCCTTATCATAAGCTATTTCTACTTTCAATTTAGTGTCACAACCACCTACAAGTACATCAACCCTAAGTCAAAACTTCAATCCAATCTAGTTCAGCTGACACCTAAATGTAAAATGCCAGAGACTAGAGTATCAAATTAGTATTTAAATGAAATTCTTAACAACTTCAATATATCTACAAAATGATAATGCCACCCAAATATATTGTTGAAGATTTCAACAAATGTCCAGATTTGAAGGATGAAAAGGTCACACATAATTTTTTTAGCATTAGTATCTAGATAAAGACATATTAGATCTATAAACAACAAAGAAAATGAACTGTTCCAAAAAAATTGATAAAAAACGCTAAAAAATACTCTAAATACAAACATTAGGATTCCACAATCTATTATAACTATAATGACGGTTCAGGTTCCATAGTCTATTATAATTAGGGTTCTACAGTGTATTATAATTATATTTATAATTTTTTGATAAAACTAACTTAACTGTGTTATCTTTTCCTTCAAAGCCTAACAGTCCATTAAGAAGCTCAAGAAAGCTTCCCAACTCTTTGTAAAGGCTGGCCACATTGGAGCCTTTCTCTTTGGAAATAATGAAATTTTCTTCCATTGAAACTTTTGGTGATGTGTGAATGACTTCTAGGCTATAGCTATAGGTTTCCTTTAGTGTTTGGATCTGGCTTTGTGTGGTGTTGGTCTCTGATCCTTGGAGTGGTGAGGAGAAACCCTTCCCCACTCTCCCATAGACATTTCAAGAAGTGTTTGTGGGAGAGCGGGTGAAGATGAGGTTCCGTTGGTTAAATTATTGCAAGAAACCTTCAACAAACAATACAAAAATGGTACATAATTCTTGGCAAGCCCATGAATTTACACCATGGACTTAACTATGTTGTCTTGGCCTTCAAAGCCTAACAATCCATTAAGAGGCTCAAGAAAGCTTCTCAACTCTCTGTAGAGGTCGGCCACATTGGAGCCTTCCACTTTGGAAATAATGTCTTCTGCTTCCATTGAATCTTTTGGTGATGTGTGAATGAATTCCAGGCTTTAGCTACAGGTTTCCTTTAGTGTTCAGATTTGGTTTTGTGTGGTGTCGGTCTTTGCTCCTTGGAGTGGTGAGGAGAGCAGGGAAGGGTTTCTCCTCACCAATCCAAGGAGAAAAGGCCAACACCACACAAAACAAAATCTGAACACTGAAGGAAACCTATAGCTAAAGCCTGGAAGTTGTTCACACATCACCAAAAGATTTAATGGAAACAAATGACATTATTTCCAAAGCAGAAGGCTCCAATGTGGTCGACCTTGATTGGGATGCATCCTTCCAAGGGACATACCTCTCCAAATTTTCAAAAGAATTGCAACTAGTCTAGCCATAAAATCTTAAGATTCATAGTGTCGAGGGACTACCTTAAACTATATTTGACTAATCGGTACTTTCTGTCGATGGATTGTGTTCATGCAGAGACTACTGGTGATTTAGGGAAACACATCCAATTGAAATTTATAAACTATCAAGACATTATTGTAGTAGGGATAGGATGGAGAAAACTTATTATTCTTTGAGCCAAAATGACATCTCAATTTGAGAGACATCAACACTGAAGTTTGAATCCTCTTAAATTTAATAGAAATATACCATAGAGACAATGCAAGATATCAATGGACTCTGTGAGTCAAGTAAATGTGTAATAGAGATGAGTCACTAAGTTGTTGGGATATTATTTCAAGATCATCTACAAGAAAGAGAACAAGAATGTGGTGGTTAATGCACTTTGTAGAAAAGAAGAAGACTAAAAAATGTTTCTTTACACCATTTCAAATCTACAAACAGACTGTGTGGAAGAGGAAAGATTAAAATGGCAGCTGAGTTGGGATACTTGGTATCATTCAAAAATTATAGTAGATCCTAGTGCATATGGTAAATTTGAGTGGAAGGATGATTCTATTGTACAAAGCGTAGGCTATATCTTTGCAAGAAAATTGAACCTCAAGGTTAATGTTCTTGCAAAGTAACTTCATGCATATCTTGTAATGATGAACACTTAGGGTTCCTAATGACATATCACAGGATCAAGAATTAGTTTTTTGGGAAAGCCTCAAAGGTGATGTACAAAAATCCATGGCAACATGTATGATCTCTCAACAAAACAAGGGTGAGACAATTACTACTTTAGGTCTTCTACAAACCTTATCCATTCCTAGCCAACAATGGGGGAACATCTTGATGGAGTTTATCAATAGGTTGCAAAAAAAATGTCATTGTGATAATGGTGGAAAGGCTAAAAAATATTCCAAATTGTGTGTAATCTTATGCCTTTGTAGCAAACACAATGACAACAACGTTCATAGAAACATCTTAGAAGCTCCATGGTACTCTCAAAATTATAGTAATTGATGCGATCCTATATTCACAAGTCAGTTTTAGACTAACTTTTTAACTTGTTTGGGTACTCAACTAGCTCATACTTCTTTTTATCACCCCCAATATGTAAGATCCTTTCCACAATCTTAACTAAAATAGACAAAAATATTACAATGCATGCATTTCAGGAAGATTATTATTCATTTTCATTACCAATTTGAAAAGGAATAAAAAGAGAATTTTGAAGGGAATAAATCTATTCTAGACTTAATGGAACTACCCAAACTTTGTGGTGAGCCACTCCCAACTAGTGAAGACAACTGATCTCCATAATTGATCTCAATGCTTTATAAAGAAAGAGGGTTGAATATAGAAGTGGAGTCTGCTTGCAACTCTCTTACCTAATTATTACATCACCTTACATTAATATGCATAAGTAAAATTCTAACCGCAAGTTAACTATTTGATACTTCAACTAAGTTTTCAACTAGAATCCTAAAATTTAGCTTCCACTCAAATCTCCCATTTGAAGTAGATTTGTTCTCCTACCAACTATTTGTTTCTAGAATTATAAATTTCTATCCTAGGATAGAATCCTAATTATTTTAATCCCCTAATGCACATGGGCTTATTATAAATCTACCCTCCCTTAATTGATTGGTCCCCAATTAAGAAAATAGGTAAGGATGTTGAAGATATCAAGTCCCTCACATGAAGCATCCTCTATAGGTAGATAGTTCTACTACACCAGATATCTACAAGAACCCTTTTCCTTAATTTGTGTTCTCTAGTGGTCAAAAGAAGCACTGGTATCAACACATCTAATTGAAATTTATAAACTATCAAGATATTGTTGTAGTAGGGATAGGATGGAGAACACTTATGATTCTTTGAGCCAAAATGACATCTCAATTTGATAGAAATCAACACTGAAGTCTGAATCCTGTAAAATTTAATAGAGAATACACCATAGAGACAATGCAAGATATCAATGGACTTTTTGAGTCAAGTGAAAGGATGGAGTACCACTGAAAGATATCATCTTTTGACTTGCAATGAAGGTATAGAGTAAATTTTACTGTTATTGTCTAGCATGAACTATGATCTTCCTATGGATCAATGCAAAGACTAATTCCCTAAAGGCTATGGAAGCTACCATGAAGAAACAACTGAAGTATTATAAGTAATGTTGTCTAAGTGTGTATTTTTGAAAATACCCTTCCTTTCAATAGACTAGTGATTTTACTTGCTACTAGAAAGACATCCTTAATAAGTTATATGATGCTCAAATAAGTGGTCAATTATTATTTTAATTGGAGAAGAGTTGATCCATGTTATAATGGATTTTAATTTAATGTACGTTTCAAAAATTATGAGGTACAGGTCTGAAAGAGCATAGTTTTTGAAAGCTTGAGGACAATCATATGGATCCTCACAATAAAATGAGTCTTCATTCACAAGTATACCTAGGCATAGTGCACACAAGACCATGCAATTCCTCATCAAGGTAGAAAGGGATAGTTCATATATGTAGAAATGAGAGGGTTCATATGAATCAAGATATATGGATAAAAGGAAGTAAGTCAAAGTCTCTATTGAGAAGCATAAGCTTGATGCTTCATTATTTGGGGATCATCATTTTCAAAAATGATAAGAAATAATTTTTTGTAGAGGCTTCTAGACCAGTTGATAGGAAGATTAACCATGTCTAAGCATGGACTATCCTAGGAAACCTTCGTACACACCTTGGGAACCTTAAAATGTGCTTCCATTTAATGCTCAAACATTTGAGATATCCCCTCAAGGTGATGATTTTACTTTGAGAAGATTGCAATTGACTATCCTTAAATAAAGATATCTGAAACCACTTTCTCTATAGCTTAAGAATGAATGACTTAAAAAAAGGTTGATGAGGAACAAGTTATTGACACCCACCATTTTACAAAAAATAATTCAAGAATAAGATTATGTGCCATTAATTACAGATTTCATGCACTGGTATCAGAAGGGTATGGAGGACAACCAATATCATAAAACCAATGTTAAAATTGAAGATCTTTAGAAGGACTATAACAAAGGGCAACAATAAAAATAGTTCATCATAGTCCAATGATCAAGGACAGGTTTGTAGAGGGCAATTATTATCATGGTTGTGTTAACTTATGATAGTTTTAACTACAAGCCAAAATAAGGACAATCCATGACAATCTTCAATGAGCATTGCAAGATGGAGAATACATGAAGATATCCCTTAATGGAAGTCTTCATACATAATGGAAAGGTAAACAAAAGGATAATGTGTGCATGATGGGCAGTGGTCTTCACAGTGAGAAGCCTCTATAGTGACAATGTTTGATTAAGAAATCTAAAAGGAAGTGGTATGAGTAAAGGTTTGCACCTTATATGGAAATTGAACCCAAATTAACTAAATTATAGAAAGACAGTCATCGTTAATGGAGTATTTTTGAAGCTTTAAAGATAGTGTATGAATGTACAAGAATCATAATTTACAAACAAATTAAAGATAGCCAACAAAAGGCCTGATATGAATAGTTTGTACACATATGATAGTGATTTCATATTGATTAAGGACACCAACAAGAGTTCAAAGTCCACATCAACACACACTCAAGCTACCAAAAACAAAGAATCACTTAATCAATCTGTATCCAACAAGCAACCTTGATAGAGCCTAAACAACCAAAGTCAAATGAACAACCTCATCAAAGCATTGATCAATTCAATGGCACATGACCAACCTCAATCAAGCCTTAAAAAATTAAATGGCCCATGTGCAACATCAACTAAGTCTTCAATAGGTCAATGGCCCATGAGAAACCTCAACTGAGCTCTAATCAATTAGTGAGTCTTGAGCTCATATTTGCCTGAGCCTAGAAATCTAGCCAGAGAATTTAAAAAAAAAGAAAGCAGATTTATAGGGGACCTACGTTGCATGAAGTGCACAAACAGGTATGGTTTCGAATGGCAATGCAAGAGAGTTTTAAAATGTAAAAAATATAGAAAATATAGAAAAAAAGTATATAAAATTTTAATATATTATCACCAGCAGCAAAATAATCTTCATTTGGTATTAAATGTACATTATCCATCATCCAATAATTGTCTTTCTATAACAGGCTATATATTCGTCATGACAAATCAAAAATTTTACTACATGAAAATACATTTAGCTCTTAGAAGTCATCTAAATTATTATCAAAAAGCAATGGAGAAGCTGAAGAAGATCCTGCTCTACCCCAAGGTTCTCTAAGGTTAGGAGAACACTCAAATTTGTTGAGATTGGTTATGTCTTCTAGTGGCTTATGATTAATTATTGACTAAAAAATATGACACAATGATTCCTTAAATAGTATTTAAAACCTAACAAAAGAGTACAAAATATTCATACCTCTTGACAAGCCCATTCTATTTGTTGGTAGATGGTCAACACTCCCCTCGAGATTCATGAAATGGACTAGTCGCCTCCCCTGGATCCATTAAATCTGGAAGTTGTATCGGGCATTAACAGGTCAATCTTTTGGTGCAATGAAAACTATGGGCCAACAAGTGGTATCAGAGCCAAAGGTGTCGGGTTTGAATCCCCTCGAGTAAAATTGAGGGGGAGTTTGTTGGCAGATGGTCAATGCTCCCCTCGAGATTCGTGACATGTAATAATCACCTCCCGTGGATCTGTTAACTTTGGCAGTTGTATCGGGCATGAATAGGTCGATCTTTTGGTGCAACAGAAACTATGGGCCAACACTATTGTCTTGCATTCCGAATTACACTATCCCTCTTCTTCGTGTTCAACAATCTGATCACACACAATGTATAGCCAAACTTGTCAATCTTAATAAACAATAAATGCATAATGCAATTTATATCAAACAATGCTTATATGTTTACATTAAACTAAGGAATTCACTAATAAAATCAAATGATGGAGAACTATACACTAACATTTTAGTATCCTAAGTTGGGGTTTTTCGTTGACAATAAGGATAAAATTCCAAAGAATGACTGCCCATATTTTTTAAAGGAAATTCCAAAGAGGAGGATAAAAATCAAAGCAATCTAATATCAAACACCTTACCATGCAATACCTTTGAACTTATATTTCATGTGGATTCCCTAAAAGACACAGCCGTAGGCCATCAGAACAATCTAGAATAACGTTGGAGCCTTCCGCTTTGGAAATAATGACATCTTCTTCCATTGAACTTTTGGTGAGGTGTGAATGGTTTCCAGGCTATAGCTATAGGTTTCCTTCATAAACCATTCCCTATGAAGGATAAAGGTGGGGAAATGTTTTATGTGGTACTTTTAATTGTAATGAAATTTTTAAATGGTGGGGAAGAGGGAAATTACCAATTTGTATGACTAATTATTTAGCTGTTTTTTTTACTTGACGATCAAATTAGTCATTCATAGTTGTGTTGCAAAAAATTAGTAGAATTTAATCATTTTTAGTTGTTGTGACTAAAATTTTTAGTCACCTAGTCATTTATTTGTCAAATTCTACTAGTGGGTTCAAGGTATGATTTATTAAGTCAAGGGCATGATTTTCATGGTGCTTATGTATAGGTGAATGGCACGATTTTAGATGTCAACAAACATAGGATGAAATCAGTTTGATTAAATGGCCGAGTGAATGAAGATTTGTGCACTGATAACCAAGTAACTGTCCAACAAAGATTTCATTGTTTATTGGTTAAAATGGTAGTTCTAAGGCAAGGAAAATCACAAACATTGAATATGGTGTTAAATGTATATGGAACCCTAGTTGCTTATACGAAAAATATAGCAGATACATTGAATAAGGTAGGTGGTTGTTTGGCTCGATACATAGATAGCTTGCTGAAGAAGTTCGTTAGTGGAGAAAACCCTAACAAAAGCTTCCATATGGGTTTGATGGTGTTGCAATGCTTGAGGAAGTGTGATTATAGGTCAGTGACACAAATAGCCATGACAAGGAAAATCATGATCAAATTGGATGAATAGGGAATAAATTAAATGTTATCTAATCCTAGGGTTTTGTAGTTTGCTAATTTTAGCAAATAAATTGTAACATAATTTGTTATGGAAAAGGTTTGATGAGATAAGAGGAAAACCCTAATAGAGGGTTCTAGATGATTTGGAAGGTGGTGCACATCTCAAGGTAATGAGGTTGCAGGTCGAGAAAGGAAAAAAAAAGATAATAAAAAAAAGTAGTCTAGATATAGAGTCTGCAATAAAAGAGAGAGAAGTGTGAGTAGTGTAGTAGATAGTGTATGCACGTTTTGAATGAGTAGAACCCAAACAAAATTTGAGATCCAGATCTGGGTTAATATTCAGAGAATATAACAATAAATGTTCTAAGGGCAGAGGAGAGAAAGAAGGTGAGTGTAGAAAGAATAGAGTGCAAAAAGAGAAGAGTGCAGAGAAGAGAGGATGTTTTGTTGAGATTACAACAACAGTAGAAGAAAGGATGCTTGAAAAGTTTCCAAGAAAGGTATGATCAGTTACAAATAAAATTTGTAACAAATAACTAGATTCATATGAATCATTTGTAATGCAGTCATTGTAAATCTGATTAGTTGGTGCCATCAGATAATTGAGTTGGTGCTCAGAGTAGGGGATTGGTGCCTTGTTAGAGTTGGTGCTCCTGAATTAGGGGATCGGTGTCTCCTTAGGGTTGGTGCCCTTAAAATTTATAATATAATATTTATTTGTGATGCTAGATTTGAGCAGTAGACTCAAGCAACTTTTGTTACCGTGGTTTTTCCCATCTTGGGTTTTCCATGTATATCTGGAATTATGTGATGTCTTGTATGTGTGCATGTTTATCTCTCTGCATTTTTAGTAAATCTACATTAAAGGTTTACATAATTACTTTTCAAAAAGGTTTTGAGAGCTAAGTTTTTAGATCTACTAATTCACGCTCCTCTCAATAGATTGTTGTGTTCCAAAAATATTTTCTTAATCATCTTACCTTTGTTCTCCTTTTTTTTGTTATTCAAAATTCTGTTTGGACATATTGAAGCATAGTGGCCTATCTTTCTACAACTGAAACATTTGTAAGGAAAATTACCACTATACTTACTAGTATCCTTCTTCATTCTTCTTAAAAAGTTAGCTTCTATATCATCAAGACCCTCCTCATCTGATTCCTTGATCTCCTTTGATTTGCTAGCCTTAAAAGCAGTCTCAACTTTTGCACCACTATTTTTGCCAAATTATCTCATCTCAAAAGTAGTTAAAGAACCATGCAACTGACCTTTGGTATATTGATTTAGATTTACAAATTCCTCAATAGAATTTTTTTTATGACTATAGGATTTAGGAAGAGAAATGAGAATTTTCTTTACCACTGTAGTGTAGGAAAATTCATACCTTTTCATTTTCACACTTGTTTGAGCCCGCCTTACTTTATTTATCTTTATTTATGTCTTAATTGGTCCTATTTAGCATCCAAAAGCCTTATAAACTATATCATTTTTTGGAAAATCATGACAAACATCAATAGATAAATGATAATTTAATGATTTTGGCTGAGTGTCCCTAATTTTTAAGTCGGGAATAAGATGCCACCTAGGGCGCCTTTGTCCCCATAACATATTGGGACCCCCTTTTCAATGGAACCTTAAATGGGCCCCTTTTTGGAGTCTGTGCCCCAAGTTTTCAAGACTTCGAACTAAGACGCCACCTAGGGTGTCTTAGTCCCCCTTAAGCTTTTTTTGGGATTTAATTTCAAATTCTGGCAAGATTTGGTCTCCTTTATTTAATGATTTCATATGTCAGCTTGTTGTGGTGTAATTTCAAGATATTAAGTACGGATAAGTATAAATACAAGGTTCATTCATTCATTTTCATCCTAAGAATTCAAGTATTCATTCCCAAGGCAAGTTTATGAGATCAAGAGCAATTAATCAAGCATTTGGAGCCATCATCAAGATTCAAGCATCATATCAAGGAGATTGTGGCATCATGTGTGTTTTTGAGCTAATATTTTGATGTAGGGTTTTGATTCAAGCAATTCAAGTCCACATCTATCAAGTATTCATTGGATTCAAGATCTACATTCAAGCTAGCCATTTCACACAAGTTTACAGAATTCATAGCAAGGTTTTGGTGAGTTGTAACATTGCATGTTGTTCATTCATCATTTCCCTCCATTTCATTCTATTTCAAGGTTTAATTACCAACAAGGGGTTTGACCAAGGCAAACCCCCATTTACTAACAATCAACAAATTTTATTCTCTTGTGTGTTTGTGTTTGCAGATTTAGGTTGAAGACTTGAAGATTATTTGAAGTGAAAAGTTGCAAAGTTGCATCACAAAGTTGTCATCTTCACAGAAACTCACCTATAGGCCAGATTCAAAAGATTAAGAACTTGAGATTTGAGAAGAAGGAAGTGCAAAAATTAGACCTCATAACCACATTCAGAGATTTCAAAAATTCAGAATGAGACTAAGTCACCACCTAGGGCATCTTAGTCCACTCGAGGTTATTTTTCAAAATTTCTTTCAGATCTAGTTCTGACATATGAAGACTCCGCATTTTCCTTGAAAAATAGCAACGAGACTAAGTCAATAGTAAGGGTGTCTTAGTCCTCCATAACGCTTTTTGATAGCTTCTTTGCATTTCCAGAACCCTCATTACATTTCTAGAATTTCCAAGTACACATACCCTTACTTGCTATTGTATAATTTCATTATTTGCATCATTCATTTAGCTTGCATTGCTAGGTTTTATGATTTGAATGCTTATTTATCTTTTCCAAGCTTTAGCTTTGTGGTCAACCCTTTAAAGCCTAAAAGAACCCTTCCTAGTCCTTCCTTGTTGAGAATTGACTCACCTTTGAGGTTGATAGTTAATCCAATTAGGAATCCTAGGACAATATTGAATGACCTAAGGAGAATAAGTAAACACGCACCTATTTTCCCCATGGTTCAACAACTTCTAGTTTTTTGAGTTTGCCACCAAGGTCTCTGATGGAGCTGACAACTTCATCTACCCTCTACATATAGGTTGTAACATTTTCTTCTTCAAACATCCACAAGTTATAAAACATGAAATTTGGATTCTACATCTTATCTTCTTTAACCTTATCATCTCCTTCATAAATAATTTCTAACTTTTCCCAAATTTGTTTAGCAGTTTTTAGACTCATAACTTTCACCAATTCAGAATTTGTAAGACTATCTAAGAGAGCATATCTTTCTTTTCCATTGCTTTCATAGGCTTTGATCTCATCAGTAGTACTTGGACTAGTTGTAAGTTCAATGTATCTAGTCTTAACAGACTTCCAGACATCATATCCAAGATAAATAAAAAATCCTTCCATCCTTGTCTTCAAGAGTGCGTAATCCATTCCATCAAATATAGGGATCTCTTTCTTGTGCACCATCCCAGATCTACCTCAAGATATTAATATTTCATCCAAAGAACCTTTCTCTGATACCAATTGTTGAATACACAAGACAACTAAGAGGGGGGTGAATCAGTTGTACCTTAAAACTTGAAAAGCCTCATATAGATTTAGATCCATATTAATATAATTAACCCTTAATCTACTATGATGATTTAGCATGAAAGGAAAATAACAAAAACTAGAAAAAATCAACACCATGCACAAAATAACACTAGATTTACATGGCAAACCCAAGATGGAAAAATCATGGTGAGGATTAGCTCACAATATAAAGTAATATCTATATCGAATACAATAGGGCTCACTAGCGGATGGATTTCTACCCAAAGAAAGAATCAACAAATATAACACCTTCTACTCACTGCATCCAAAAATATAACACATGAAAGATCACACTGCACTTCTCAAATTCACACTCTAATACTTTGAAATTCACATCATTCACATCTATATTATTTATCTCATCATTCCTGAACAACTCAACTCTTATTTATACCATCTTGAACCTTGAAAACATTCTCCAAGGTTGGCTATGCATATCAACCATGTAAATTCAAATTAGTTCGGCACAAAAACACTTTTATGGTGGATAGAAGTGAAGGTGGACCACACCACTCCTTATCTGGGACCCAAATCTATAACACCACATTAAAAAAAAATTCTAAAAACAATAAACATCCACCAAATTAGTGTAAACATGAAGGTTGTCTTTACTCGTGTAAACACCATTAAAATTTTAAGTACATGCTTCCTTTGATCCAAAAAAAACTTGTGGACAACAAATGTCACCTGAACACAATTTATAATATTCCACAAACACCCTGAAATCCAAAAAAATCCTTCACAACAACTTTCACTTCAGAAATGTACACACCCAATACACTTAAACTATTTTTCCATACACCGCAACTTAAGAAACTAACTTCTGAAGCACCAAAACTCAAATAAATTTGATTGGAGAAAGATACCAACACTATCGGCATGCCTTCAGATCCATAAGACCTAAAACCAAATTACAGAGAAATGCGAAGAATTTTTTTCTCCCAAACAACTTTGTAATACACTATTCACATACTAGTGAACACAACTTCTTCTATAAAATAATTCAATACACCAACTTTTGAATACAACACCTCAGAACACCTTTGGTCAACATATATGAAATGAAAATGAATATGTTTAGCCTAGAAGAAATGAGAAGCAACACCAGAACACTACTCTGCAACCTAGAACAACACTGCACCAAAGTGTTTCCTCTTTTTATCAATTTTCTCAAAAGTACTTGAAAACCAAGCATCAGAGACATATCCTCATCACCACCTAGCCAACTGCAACATAACAACTCAACTATATATCCATAGACAAAATATTATTAAAGAAACACTAGAGGTTGACATCAATAGCTTACTAATGACAACATAATGCAACTAATCAAAACATGGAGAACACCAACATACTCTTGCAAGAATCTTCTACTCATCAATGAAAATGACACAATCTTGTTGACATCAATGACAACACCAATCTACTCATACTTGCAACAAGAAGGCCCAATTCTTCACCTCTATGAGCATCACCTAGATACAATGAGTGCTAAGTTGACAATTCATTATCATGAGAGATGGGTTCTTGTGAACCACTACTCATGAAACATGGGTCAATGAGTTTGACTAAAAAAAATACACGATTGAATCTTGATAGCAATGTCATAATTTGACATGATATGGAAAATACCTCCTACTTATCAAGTAATAAACTATGGAATATGAATTTTTATGGTGCATATTCAAAATAAGGTAATGGAGTAGGAATATTATTTGTGGCACATGAGGACAAATATTACAAGTCTAGGCATAAAACACGTGACTCTAGGGGTGGTGCTAGTGGAGCCCACTCAAAATTGAATGACGCAACATTAAGTTACGTAATAGAGATATAGTGTAGCATAAAGTCTAGTGGGACCAATTTTTAGTGGAAAATGTTTGCATGGGAGAATGCAGAGGATATAGATTGTTCTTTTCCTCATTTGAGTTCTTAATTATGAGATACTTATTTTTGTTTTGTTGCATCAATATGATAATCTTATTATTAGTTTTGTGTATGTCTAATTAGACATCAAGATGATGTATCTTCCTAGTGAGGAAGGATGTCACATCTTGTTTTTTCTTGCATAAACTTAATTAAAAAATAAATGGAACTGGTGGAGGTTATTGAATGATTATCTTATGATTGTTTGATTATGGATAAATGTGTTTTAAATTATATTTTATTTTTAAATGTATGAAATTGAAATGGAAATGGAGATAAGATGTTATGTGCATGTGCTTTAGCTATGGTATTTATGGACTAACATATTGGCGTAAATTTGATTGTGAATGGGTGTAGGAAAGTGTCGAAGGTGAAACATGACTGAGATAGAGGTATCCTAACTACTTGGTAATGATTAGTATGATGGAAACCTGACACACTCACACACTCATGTAGTTGTATCCATCTTCCATTGCATGATTATGATTGCATTTATGTTCTTTGAATATGTCATTGCTTTGGGAATTATGATTTGACCAATGATTATGTTTTAAGACTATTAAATTGAGAAAATTATATTATTTGGAGAAATTAAAAATATGCCATATGATTACTTTGTTTTCAAAAAATAAATTGAAGGGTTGGAAAAGTAAAAGATTTTAATAATAAATTACATAATTTATATTTATAGATATATATTGATAATAATATAATAAAAATATTACTATATATAAATAAATAAATGCATAATAATCTTGATATTAAATATATAGTTTTAAAAATAAATTGCATAATTTATTTATATACATTAATATTAATATAAGAACTATATTAATACATATAAATATTTAAATATATAAAAAGTTTGTTATTAAAAATATAAACAATTTTTTAATTAATTGCATGATTTTTAGTCCCTGCCTTTATTAGTCCTTGCCTTTATAACAGGGAACTAATGTTTTCGATTGAACAAAGAGAAAATTTATTTGTGCTTTGGGAATTGAGCACGGGATATGATGCGATGTTAATCCAAAGTTCAGATTTTTTGTTTATTTTGCTGGAAACAAATTACTATTTATCTCCCTCTCCATTGGTGAGTGCGTAACTTCCTAGGGGTTTATTTTTCAAAGCAATAATTTGAAATAGGTTGTCCAATCATTGGGAGAGGGAAAATTATTATGAATGTTTCCTTGATGTTTTCCCTATTTTTTCAAGGAAGGGCACATGGAGGTGGAACTTGGCGTGTGGTTGATAGTGCTTCCATATTTTGTCATATGGCTTGCTAGCTATAGTGGAATGAGGGTTATGTGGAATTCTTCATGGCCAATACAACTAGTATCTGCTTTGCTTCATGCAGTCTAGCCCATATGAAAGATTACTCTAAAGCCTCCACCCCAAGGTCAGGAGCCATCGACTTGCATTGATGTGCGTCAACTTGGACTTGCAGCTAGGGTTTTAAAGCCATTCTCACGTGTCTACTTTGAGATAGATTTTTGGATTGATTTTAAAGGGTAAAGATCTGTTTCTATATATTTCCCTCAAGCATGTTATGCTTTGAAAATAAATTCTCGAATTTAAGCTTTTGTTTTTTTTTTGTTGGGTTCTAAATAGTCGATAAAATGCTAAACCTGGAAGTTTTTAATGATTTGTGGCAACATTTTACTGCTTTGTCTATGTTGTTGAAGCATTCATATATTTCTTTCAAGCATTGATATCTTGTTCGAAAGCATCTATTTTGTGCTTTTGGATATTGCAGGAAGGTGGTGAATTATTTGATAAAATTCTTTGAAAGAGATGTATGAAAAATGTGGTGGCATAGACAAAGCAAACAATTGTTTGGGAAAATTTCTCAAGTAGATGTGGTATCGGTGATGGAATGCCATGACAATTATATATTTCTATTTATAAGCTTTTGTTTAGGTCATGCACCTTTATTTCAGTTTTACAATAGCATAGAAATTGGTGTGTGGCTGAATCACTTCATGATGCGTTTTATTTCATTCTAAATCTATTATATTATTACTTATTAAATGAAATCATTTCCTCTACAATCTGTATCTATGAGAGGGTAGCCATTGTTTTATGTTTGGTAGTGTAGTTCATTTTCTGGATCATATAAATTCATCAAGGCAATAATTAGTTTCTTAGTCTTTCATACACTCTAGGGTTTCAGAACATGCAAGGTTGCTATTTTCAGCTAGCGTTTGATGTGAAATCAATAGATGAAAGAAATTGATCTTGGAGGCACCAAGAATAGTCTAGGGTTTCAGTCACAGAAGGAGATTTTAGTGACAACCATGCTTTGTATTTCTATGCTTTCTTTTCTTGATCCATATCAACTTTCAATTCTGATTTTTCATCTTTTCCTTATCAAGTCCTCAACTAGAAGGCTATTGAATTCTTGGATATATACAATTCTCCTTTTTTATTATTAACATAAGATTAGAATAATTTATAGTAGCTTATATTGTCAAGAACAAGAAGAGGGAAAAATAATAAGTTTATGTGTCTTTTTTTGTATCCATGTCAATTATTTATTCTGTTTTCCATCTTTAACTTATGCAAGTAGACTAACCAAATGCTTAGAAATGCATGCCTGCCCAAAATTTCCTCCATTTATTTTGCATGATAAATAAATTGGTCAAAGTGAATAAATTAGAAAAGTCAAAATATCAAGAAATATGAAATGTGATACATTTTTATGTATTATTTTATGTTGGTTCAATTGCATCTTTTATTCTTATTTTTGTTTTATTTGGGTCTGGTTCATTATGTTGCTAAATTATAAAGTTTGTAAGCTAAAAGCTCTTTATAGGTTGGATTATAAGTGATTATGGTTTAATTCACAACCACATACAATAATCAAATTTTTATGTATCTCTAATTCATTGTATGATCTTCAATGCATTTCATTTAAACTTATATTGGTCAACTAGAGAATCTGTCGAAATGAAATCCAAACTTTGGATAATTGAAATTCATTGAAGTCCTACACTTAAGAAATATATTTGTTTAATAATATTCTACACCTATATATAAGTACTCCATGATGACTAAACTATCTACATCTAATATGTAAATTGAAGTACATTTACATCTGGGTAATGATATTTCTTCTCTAAAACTATTTATTTTTGTGTGATAAGATTGTCACGGCATTAGATGTCTAACACTGATGATAGAGAGCATTCATGGATAGGAGAATCTTGATGGATTGATTAAAGATTTTCCTCCACTTATTTGGAATATTTTGGGTGTATGAAGTTTGCATTGTATTGTTTACTCACTTTCACTTTAATTCAAAGTATTTTTTTTGGGTTTTGTGTGGAGTACAAGTGTATGCTACTATTGTTAACATGCATGGAGATGTTGTTTATGAAAGTAAAACTACTGATTTGGGTGAAGATGGTAAAGGACTCTTAACTGATTTTCAATTCACCCAAAAAATTTAACTGAGAAATCTAAATTATGTACTCCCATAAAATGAGTCTAACATCCAATAACTAGTAACCAGTGAATTAAAATGGGAGACTACACCTTGCTTGATTGATCATTTGGCCTTCTCAAAAATATGTGATGTCTGTAACAATGAATGGATGAATTGGTTGAGATTGAGTAGGTTTGAGACTTGTACTGAATGCAACATATAAAAACTTGGTTGAAATTTCAATGATGAGAAAATAAAGTAGTTGATGTTACTGGGAATTTTCTGATCTCTATAATATCTTCATTGAAGATCCAATAGTGTTGATAATGTATAGGTCTTTATCATGTGGACATGAAGATCTGAAAATTTAAGGTTGCATATATATAGTATGATTTGGTCCATGGACAAAAGTTCGTATTCATGCTCTTTTATCTTACCCACATATACTTTAATCTTTTAAATGGAAAAAGTGTTGTAACCACTTATTTAGGCATTCATTTTTTAAAACCCACTTCATACTCCAATGCTTTTTCACTATTTGTTCCTACTAGCATTTGTTCTGTATAGGATAATTGGACAACTTGTTTAAAATTATTGCTGTAAAATGTAAACCTCCAAGAAATTAGGCACCCACCAATGCAGACAAAGATAAATCGTAATCTTTCCCCCAACAAAATAATTGAAAAACCAAAACTTTGGATTAATAGTGCATTATATCCCGCGTTAGTTCCCAACACGCAAATAAATTTTCTCTTTGCTCAATCAAAAACATTTACTATTGCTTAGCACGCCTCTAAGATCACCATATGTTGTTGAGGGTTTAAGGTTTGTCAAATGATCAAGTTGAAGACATTTGGAAGAGAACCATTGAAATTTTGGATAAAGCATAGGAACTACTTTGTCTTTCATTTTCTTTCATTATTCATGTTATTTAGGTTGAACTTTGATTTTGACCTATTTTTTTGAACATGATCATTTATAAAAGGAAGATTTTAATTTTAATAGTTCTATTCTAAATGTCTTCAGCTTGACCATTTGACAAACCTAACACCCTCAACAACATATGGTGATCTTGGAGGCGTACTAAGCAAAAGTATAGACAAGGCACTGAACTTTCCCAAAAAATGCCTCAAAGAAATGTGGTCTGATGGTGATGGAATTCCATGACAAGACATGGAAAAGGTATTGAATTATTAGGAATAATGCCTCAGATAAATGTGGCCTCATGGTGATGGAATGCTATGACAATCCCTATTACATCTCATCACCATGAGAAGCCATGGAGAAGGCGTTGGGCTGTTTGGAAATATTCCTCAGACAAATGTGGCCTCATGGTGATGAAATGCTATGAAAATCCATATAGCATTCCAACACCATGAGACCAAATTCTTTTGAAGAAATTTCTCAAACAGTTCGTTGGCTTGTCTACGCTACAGATTTTTCCATACATGCATTTTCTTATTATGGCATTCCATGAGAGCACATTTATTTAAGGCATTTTACTCAAACAATACACTACCTTGTCTATGCTACCAAGAAATTCAAGGTACAACATTTTCAAAACCAATTAAATGTGTAGGAAATGTTTCAAATGGTGGATTTCATAGGATGACATAGGAGCAACCAAACATGCCCAGTTCCAAGTCCATGTGCTCTTCCTTGAAAGAACATACAAAACATCAGGGAAACATTCATAATACTTTTCCCTCTCCCCATGATTGGAAAATTTGTTTAAAATTATTGTTGTAAAATGTAAATCCCTAGGAAATTAGGCACTCGCCAATGCGGAGGGAGATAAATAGTATTTTTTTTCCAAAAAAATAAATGAAGAATCCAAAGTTTGGGTTAACATGCCATTATATCTAGTGCTCGGTTCCCAATGCACAAATAAATTTTCTCTTTGCTCAATCAAAAACATTAGTTCTTTACGGTTGGTCATTCTTCATTGGATGGTGTCATTTAATTGTTGTGTCCTTGCTCATGATGTTCCATGTTTGGTTGCTTCTATGCCATCCTATGAAAGCCACCATTTGAAACATTGCCTACAAATTTAATTTCTTCTGCACATATTGCACCTTGAAGTTTCTATGCCATATTTAATGGCTGAAATTTATTAAATGCATAGAGGTTGCATTAAATGTTTCATTCCATATATAATCTACTACATGCCAATTTTCAATTCCATGCACCATTCTTTAATATCCTAGGTGACATACTTGATATGTTGTGCCATTTTTATTTTGCTAATGCTTTAAATTTCTGCATCATACATCTTTAGAGATTATTTGACTAGAGATTGTGTGTAAGTGTTTAGTTTCATTTTTTGTTGCATATTCTTTCCACCTTTTTGTAACCTCCATTTAGCAACAAGAGTATTTTTTAAATTTCTATTTACAAACTATCTATAGCTTCTGTACACAATGTGTTCTCTGGCATAATTTTAGAATTTTCTCTATTTTCCAATTATTCCCACATGTATTTGATATACTAAAGCTTACCCTATGGATCTGATGTATTCTTGTAGTGAAACTAAGTGCTCTAGAGTAGAAATAGGATTTGAAGTTATATAATGTATTGACCTGATTTAAATAATCTCAACTTCCCTATCGTGAGCATTTGTTTGTTGGTTCACTTAGTGGTGCTCTATTTGCAGATGCTTGCTTGAACATCTTCTTTTATCTATTCATTTTTGTGATGTGGATATTGTTCTTGAAGGAATCCTAATTTTATAATTATTTGTTTCATTTTGTAGTTTTGGCATGCTTAAGATAAAAAACAATCATTAGCACAAATTTCAGGTTTTCAAATTTATGAGTAGCATGTTTTACATTAAATTTTCATATTTTTGAGGGTTTATGATAGATTGAATACTTTTGGATTGAAAATATAATGTTTTATCTTCATGAGATGGCCATAAAATGTTTTCTTGACTTCTCACTAAACAACTCATGCACATGTAGTTTAAAATCAATTTAACAGGACATACATTTATTGGCATGTCTGAATTTTCAAATGTAAATATCCGCTGGATAAACAGATCCATCACTCTGTACTAATAGTGCTCTATGAGTATCCTGAACTTTCCCTCAGCTAACACTCGAGATGAAAAATCTTTGACAAATTGTTCAATGAAATTACTTCAACAACCCATCGAGAACATAGAAGCAGTCAAAAAATCTCAGTACTAGGAAGCTCAATCTAGATGACAAGAAAACATCATGAGTAGAATATTATAAATGTTGAAAGGTTTAGATTTGGCACATGTAAAAACACTAGAGATTGTGTTCCACTAGCAGATGAATCTACTGAGCCCAAAACTTATAAATTTTTGTTTTAGGAATTCAAAGTTTCAGAAAGAGTTTATGCTTATGAGAAATATTATAGTGTTTAGATATAGTACATTAGGCCCTTGCAAAGAAAAAAAAAGCAGTGTAGCATAGCCCTACAAAAACAACAACATATAAACCCCTTCAAATTAGGTAGTGAAACATTGGGCATCGACAATCATTGCAATCTTGACAGTATGGTCTAGTTCCTCTACCTACATAATAATCATAACATAGAAATATTTTCATGAAGTACACTCTCAATAGCTCCATGGTTCACCTACTAAAATTTATGGCCCTTATCTAAACAACCTAGGATAAGAATAGCCACAACATTTTTTACGATGAAAAATGCATGCCACTTTTGACTTGCAAATAGACTAGACCAACAATTAAATGCTCTAAAATGAAAATAAGGTTGCATCTCTGTATTTGCAAGAAAATTTGGACAATCCTTGTACAAATCCAAATCACCCACTCATACTTACAATATAATGACACTCATTGTTGTTGCCATTGCTTCCTTTGCCCTCTACTTTTCATTTTATTGATTTCATACTTGGCAAGTAGGCCATTCATTTCTTGCGTAACCTCTTCAGACACATAATTTCTATTTACAAACTATCTATAGCTTTTGTACACAATGTGTTCTCTAGCATAGTTTTAGAGTTTTCTCTATTTTTTAGTTATTCCAACATGTATTTGATATACTAAAGCTTACCCTATGGCTCTGATGTCTTCTTGTAGTTCATCTAAGTGCTCTAGATTAGAAGTAGGATTTGAAGTTATATAATGTACCGACCTGATTTAAATAATCTCACCTGTCCTTTCCTCAACATTTGTTTGTTGGTTCACTTAGAGGTGCTCTATTTGCAGATGCTTGCTTGAACATCTTCTTTCCTTTAAGTTTCTAGTTTGCATTTTGTAAATTTTTATGCATTTACCTACATCACCTTTGTATGCATGGATTACTACTATCTGAATTTTTCAATCACATTAAAAATCCTCACTCGCTCAAGTGTCCAAATTGTTGTTAGCCAGTACCTATTTGTTGAACCAAAACCAATCTCTACAAAGTTGCTACTTCAATCTATTCACAATAAATGATAGATCTAAAAATATTGGACTTTTAGAGCTACTAGTTCTTGAACTCCCCTTTACAATGCAAAGAACCAATATATGTCTATTTTCCTTTAAAAAAATTAAAAAATATGCTTAAAAGGAAAAGATCACTAGTTACATACAGTCTTTGTAAACAACCTTTGAATACCAAGTTAAAAAAGTATGAAGCACAGTGCCAAACACATTGAATCAAATATCCAATTTTCTCTTTTTGGTGTCCTATGCAATTGCATGACATGCATAATATAGAGAATATGAATCATTTTTTTATCAATGATAGTTATATGTTGGCATGTTACGTATACAATTACTCACTCCAAAGCTACCCCATTCAAAGCCGTGGACTTGTGAGCGCATCTTAGTTCTCCTCGACTTGAAACCACTAGTTCTCAAAGAGTGTTGAGTGAGGAAGGGAGACTGGTGAGTGGAGGGGAGAGTGGTGACTTGGGGAGGGAGGTGGGCCCCCCTACTTTTTGTCAACCAGATCAACTGCTCTATAGTTGGGAAAAATTGGTCCCAAAGATTTATCTATTTGTTTTCAGGTCCACCTGTATTCTCTATTTGATCCAGTTATATGTTGGCTTGTTACATATATAATCTTTCACTCCAAAGGTACCCCATTAGAAGTTGTGGACCTATGAGTGCATCTGAACTCTCCTCGTCTTGAAACCAGTAGTTCTCAAAGAATGGTGAATGAGGAAGGTAGAGTGGTGAGTGGTGACTTGGGAGGGGGGAGTGGGAGGTGGGCCCCCCTACTTCTTTTCAGCCAGATCGACCATTCTATAGTTGGGAAAAATTGATCTTGAAGATTTATCTATTTATTTTGAGGTTCACCTGTATTCTCCATTTCATTCTACTATTCAAATTTTTTTCTCTAAAAAATCATATTGGTTTTGGAGTCCATGATAACTTCAAATGTTTTCCAAGTTGTTTTCTTGATCTGGTTGGTGTCTTGGCCTTAACCTACTTCACTGGTAGTAGGTTGTGACTTGTTGAGGCTATAAAATGCCCAATCTTGCCAATGACTAGGATTAGTCCCTAACTTTATAGAAGGAGAATAATGTGTTTGATCGAGCAAAGAGAAAATTTATTTGTGTTTTGGGAACCGAGTGTGAGATATGATGTGATGTTAATCCAAAGTTTGGATTTTCCATTTATTTTTCTAGAAAAAAAATTACTATTTATCTCCTTCTCCATTGGAAAGTGCCTAATTTCTTGGGGGTTTATTTTTCAGAGCAATAATTTTAAATAGGTTGTCTAATCATCGGGAGAGGGAAAAGTATTACAAATATTTCCCTAATGTTTTCCCTATTTTTTGAAGGAAGGGTGCGTGGAGTTGGAGCTGGGCGCCTGGCTGGAAATTTGTTGTCAAGAGGCTGCAAATAAATATATCGTTGGCCATGCGAGTACCACCATGTATGGGTATTGTATTTGTACCTCTCTCAAAAACCAATAAGGTTGTGAGTTTTTGAGGCTAGTGTCTCAATAACATGAATAATGAAAGCAAATGAAAGACAAATTAGTTTCTATTCTTTATCCAAACATGATTAGGGGGTCACCCCCTGCCTCTAATATCATGTTAGAATGTTACGTATATAATCTCTCCCTCCAAAGCTACCCCATTTTTTTCCATGTGCCTGTGAGTGTATCTGAATTCTCCTCGGCTTGGAACCAATAGTGCTCAAAGAGTGGTGAGTGAGAAAGGGAGAGTGGTGAGAGGAGGGGAGAGTGGTGAGTTGGGGGGGAGTGGGAGGTGGGCCCCCCAATTTTTGATGACCAGATCGGCCATTTTGTAGTTGGGAAAAATTGGTACTGACAATTTAACTTTTTGTTTTGAGGTCCACATGTATTCTCTATTTGATTTTTCTATTCAAATTTTCTTCTCTACAAAATCATATTGGTTTTGGAGTCCATGATAACTTCAAATATTTTCAAAGTCATTTTCTTGATCTGGTTGGTGTCTTGGCCTTAACCTATTTGGCTGGTATTAGTTTTGTTGACTGGATCTATAAGTTGTTTTGTTGCAACATATAGAACTCTACTATCAAGAGAATGCAAATAAAATTTTTGTTGGACATGCGAGTAGCACCATGTATGAGTATCCTATTTTTACTTGGTTGCCAAGAGGCTACAAATTAATATATTGTTGGCCAAGCGAGTATGACCATGTATGAGTATTGTATTTGTACCTATGTCAAGGAGCAATAAAGTTGTAACTTGTTGAGGCTAGTGTCTCAATAACATGAATAGTGAAATCAAATGAAAGACACAATAGTTCCTATGCTTTATCCAAACATGATTAGGGGGCCACCCCCTACCTCTACTATCATGTTGGCATGTTACGTGTATAATCTCTCGCTCCAAAGCTATGCCATTTTTTGCAGTGGTGAGTGAGAGAGGGGGAGTGATGAGTGGAGGGGAGAGTGGTGACTTGGAGGGGGGAAGTGGGAGGTGGGCCCCCCTTCTTTTTGTCATCCAGATTGATCATTTTGTTGTTGGCCAAAATTGGTCCCAATGATTTATCTATTTGTTTTGAGGTCCACTTGTATTTTCTATTTGATTCTACTATGCAAATTTTCTACTCTACAAAATCATATTGGTTTTGGAGACCATGATAACTTCAAATGTTTTTTAAGCGATTTTATTTATCTAGTTGGTGTCTTGACCATAACCTATTTGGCTAGTAGTAGTTTTGTTGACTAACTCTATAAGCTATTTTGCTACAACATATAGAACTCTACTGTCAAGAGACTGCAAATAGATATATTGTTGGATATGCAAGTAGCACCATGTATGAATATCATCTTTGTACCTATCTCTAACAACATTAAGGTTGGGATTTATTGACGCTATAAAATTCCCATGCATGCCAGTGAATAGGATTAGGGAACCATTTATAGGAACACATCTTTCAGTTATGACTTCAACTTAGCAATATGCTCATGTAGTAGTGATTACTTTATACTTTCTCGATTCTAGCTTTCATCTACACATAATCAATCTTCCAATTGCAATTTTACATCCACAATTAAATAATGTGCAAGGTCAAGACAATCAATCACATGTTGGTATACGTATCTCATTTCTTAACCAATTTAGCTAACGTGACACTAACTAAATTTATAATTTGTCAAGTCTTCTTTTCATTGCGCTTGTTGTTACATTGATATCAAATCATGTAGCTCAACACTAGAACCTAAATGCTCATTATTTTGTTATACTAATTTGAATGTTTGGTATTGATAGTCATGGGTCATGGGAAAAAAGAAAAAGGGAAGAAGGTGTCAAAAAAACAACCCCCTGAACAAAAGAAACCAAAAGAATGGAAAACCGTTGTTACCATAGACCCAAACACAACAATTGAAAAAATATCTGACACCGAGCCATTAGCTGAAGTGATCAAGTGAATAAAAATCCAAAAGCGAAAGAAATTGGCTAAACCCTGCAAAGATCATGAACCAATAAAGGAATGCCCTCAATCATCTACCAAACCAAGGCCCTCAATTGTTCGAGATTTCCCATTTGGTTGTGGACGAAATGCTCCTATTCTTAGTAAGCAAGCAATTGTGGAGTGAAATTGTGTCCATGCTACTACGATTGTAAACATAGGAATCTCGGATGATGAAGAACCCGAAGAGGAGTAGAATCCTACTTATAACCCAAGCTATGTACTGAATGGTGAACTAGTCCTTCATAAATATCATCCCGCTTTTGTAAAATTTGCCTACTATAAATCAGATTTGTAAAACAAATATATTTTCACATTAGATTTTATCCATAAACTCTTCATTTGTTGCTTGCTTTATCTAAATTTCTTATAACTACCCGTTCTTCAAAGAATCATGTTTCTTAATTCTTGTTTTCCTAGATGCATTTCAACCAGTCCTGCATCTTGTCAAATGGGTCATTTGCATTGTGTATTCTTCAACATTTTGCATATAAATGATACAATGATGAGTGATTTGAACCTACTAAACATAGTGTTTGCAGTGGGTTGGTTTTAGTATTAAATCCTTTTGTGATTGGAAACAGACAATGATATATTCATTTATCCTATGGTCCATGACATTTATTTTATTAAAGTACAATGTCTATGTGGTTTCTCCTAATTTCTAATTGGCTCACAATATTTGTTACAGATGGTTTTTTGTTTTTTCATTAGGAAATTGTCATTGGAATGCGTTAGAAACAAAGTGACATAAAATTCTAGAACAATTTCTAATGTTTTTGTTGTGTAAACATGTCTCTCACAAGGTTCCTATGAGCAAGTGGCATTATTCAAAGCAGGTCATGTGGCTTGTTTTAGCTATCACATTTTGCATATATGCACTTGATTCTTTTTTCCTGGATGCATTTCAACTAGTGTTGGGATTTGTCAAAAACTCAGCTCTACTGTCTATGCTTGCACTTTTAACATATAAATGATGCAATGGTGAGAAATTTTAACCTACTCAAGAGAATGATGTTATACCATGGGGCTGAAAAATAGTCAATCTATAATCCTATTTGTACAATGGCAGCAAGTCATTCTCCTAAGTAGATTCAATTTTTTCATCATTACAAAAACAAAGCATAAACATATTCGATGGACAAATCAGAAACTATTATGGCCATGGAGCAAAAAGAAGACAAATTTTCTACCCAAAAGTATATAGATAGAATTGACAAGGGTATGCAAATTTTCCCCTCTTATTTTCCAGGTTTTTGGTGAATTAGCATGTTAAAATATTTTTAACATTTTCAGTTGACATGTTCTGATAGTGTTCAATACATTTGTTCTAGATTGTAGAAGAGAATGAAACACCAGATAGATGTCATGGACAAATAAAAAAAAATTATACGAATAGACCAAGAAGAAAACAACTTCTTGTGCAAAAGTCTATAGACACATTTGACAATGGTACAAAAATTTTCCTCTCACTTTGCAGGATTCTCCTATACTAGCATATAGAAGTACATTTTAAAATTTCAAGTTACCTCTTTTTGTTGTTGTTTGCCATATGGCCTTTGTTTTCATGCAAATTAACATGTCAATTGATATTTTCATGATGAATTTTTCTTCTCTTTATAGCTTTTTCCAATCCAATATCTGGATCTTGTACACGCTTGAATTGTTATAGGCACTTGTTCCTATTTGAAAAGAGTTTTTGGGGGCTTCAGATCAATACATATAAAAGTAGTGTCAATAATGGAGGGTTGAAGCTACTAGGATCAATCTTCAAAGTGGATTTGCATTTACTATGTCAGATCATGCATTGTTTTCCAAAGGGTATAATTGTATAGAAATGTAGAAATTGTTACCAGTAACAATTCCAAATTAATTATTTTCTTAGGATTGTACATTGCATGCATAATGAACATAAATTGTTTGCAAACTAGTCACTATTTTTTAACTTCCTACCATGTCGCAGGTTACATTGCAACAAGCACCAATAAAGAAACTATGCAACATGTTCTACTTATAATTTATGATTATAATTACTATATACCATTTCTTGACAATTGTTGAGTATTGGGCATATGGATCGTCCATCTCAAACTATAATTCTTGTATATTAGGCCATATGTAATTAGTGATTGCCTTGCTACACTTATGGATATTGCATGTTCCAATGCATGATGCTCTTGGAAGAAAATTTTAATTGCTAGTTACAAATTGATAAAGCAACATGACTCCAACACCAAGACCCTCTTCAAATATGTAAATACCTTCCAATTGACACCAACAAGCTCCAAAACTAGTCTACTTGCCACCAATGTTTTTCATTCAAATTTTTTTGTTTCATTCATCACACAATAATCTGCCATTGCATGTACTTCCAACAACATTTGCAACAAAAGAGTCTCGATTGCTGGACAACATAACATGGATCATTCAATGGTGGTAGAGAACCTACCCTCCAACAAATGAAAGATGAATGAAAATATGTAATGACATTCTTAATATCCTTTCCCCTTGAATTAGAGTTGCACATTTGACATTAATGCTCATCACCAATGCCTACTAACACTTGTCACTTAGTGATGTAGGCACCCCTGCCAATGATGCTACTTGCTCAAGCGACAACTAGGAACAAGAGAGGCAAGTATTATATCACATTCTCAGGCCATGGAGAATATGTACTGACATCCTTGATATTGTTCTTTCCCTGAAATAAAAATATGCATTTGACAATAATGTTCATTGCCAATGCCTTCTAACACTTGTTACTCAGTCATGTAGGCACCTCTCCAAATGATTTTGTTTGTTCAAGTGACAACCAACAACAAAATAGACAAGTATTTTAACACATTTCTGCCATATGTAACTTGATTTTCACCATGGTCACTTGTTCATTCAATTTCCACCATTGTTGGCATTTTAATTTACAGAGTGAAGATAGAACATGCTCAACCATCGACCATACTTGATATTTGTACAAAACAATTAGCTATAGCCTTCAAAGGTGATAACCTAATCATTTATGGCCCCGTTGCTACCAAAAACCCTCCAACCCAACCAAAGGTACCAGTTTTTCATGTTGATTTGGTCGATAGCTATGGCCAAATGACAATAACGACAAACATTCACAATAGACTAATTGACATATTATTGCCAGAACTATCAACTAATACAAGTATGCGAATCACGAACTTTGTAATTAAAAAAAATGAAAAAGGAGATGTTGATTACTGTCTCCAGTTCACTTATAAAACCACCATACAAAGCATTAGCAAAGTTTGCAAAGAACGCAGACTAATACCTGACACAACCATCTCGAGACTGATTCAATCAAAAGATAGCTATCATATTGGATCATTTGGCACTATTATTACTGCTCATTATCAAATGCTAATGCAACATGAACTGCATGTCAGAGATGGAGACTCATATAATTATATGGCTATTGTAAGATGTTTTACAATAATCTCAAACCTCACACTATATCTTTTCCATCATGCATTTTGTTGACTATGACAACTGAAACAATTGTCCATTTTACAGGTGATAGTGCTGAGCAACCATATAGATCCCTATGCCACACTGTAAATGAAATTGGCATCAGCAAAAAATCCACTTGTACTATTCAAAAATATCATTTACAGCGGACAGATAGGCTCAACAATCATGCAAAAAACACAGTCCACCTTCATTGATGAGCTCAATGACCTATGTGTAAACACCAAAATCTGCAAAATTGCTTCAAACAAAAACCATTAGATTGTTGGTCAGTTTAAAACAACCAGATTCAACATTTCTATGAAATATTCAATCATATTTAAAATATGCAAACTAGATAAATAGAAAAAAGATAGCTAAACGAAAGCATATGAAAACATTACCAAACTTTATTCCATAGTGGGAGTGGTACCTCTTGAAATGTGGAAAGAAATCCCTTTCCCACCCCTGATAAGAAAGATTGCCAAAATGAAAGATGATGAAGAGAAAAATTAGTTCTCACATATAGAGAGTAACGTTGCATGGAAAAGTGTTGTTCCCAAATTGTGTTGTAATGCTTTTCTTTTATAGATTCAAGATTGGAAGAGAGAGATTTTGATGAATGTGGGATCATTCACAAGCCAATGACAAGATGCCAGTTGTCAAGATATGAGAGGATGAGGAATGTGCAAGTTTTGGCTAATGTGCCAATTTCAAATTTCAATTTTGTTGAAATGACATGTTTAGGGGGGATGAAAGGTGAATTAAATGCCAAGTTTGACTTGTGCAAGAGACATGTAAGAGCATTTAATGCTTTGTTGGAAGGAACAAGTCCTTTGGAGGGAAGATTCAAATTGATAGAATATTCCATCTTGATGCCCTTTTGAAAGTAATTAGAAGAATTTAATAAATCAAAAAATGATTTATTGGTGCAAGTGGGTGGGTTAGTTAAGAGTTTAGATTTGACTCAAGTTGAGTCAAAAGCTAGAGAATGAGTGATTATGATTAGAGGTTAATTAATCTAGATTATTTAACTTGGAGGATTTTAGGAGTTGTGATATTTGATTTAAATTAGTTTGATTTATTGAATCAAATAAGAAGAACTTAAGGACTTAAAGAAATAATTTGATTTATTTAATTAAGCCTAATGAATCTAAGGATTTAATCAATAAATTGTTTTAATTGATTAATAGAAGAATTGGATGCATGATGTTGATTATTTTATACATTTTTCCCTTCTTTGAAGCAATGTACTTGTTGCATTGGTTCAAAGAATGATACTGCCGACATCGAAATAAAAAAAATTCTAATTTTTTCGAATGCCCTAGTAGAAATAAGTAGGTTAGTACATTGCCCCCTCGACAGATCGAGCGAAAAGATTCGATTTGAGGTCAATCTCGCGATAAAGAGGTTCAAAATTAATGTATGGATGGTTAGACTATATGATCTATATGATAATGATGATGTAAATGAGATGTTTGGAAGATGCTTAGAATAACAAATTTATATTATCCTAAACAACTTAAATGATTATGAAAATGAGATGTTTGGAAGATGCTTAGAATAACAAATCTATATTATCCTAAGAAACTTAAATGATTATGCAATGCATGTGAGATGGATGCAGGATGGATGATGTTAGCATGAAAGTGGATAGAAGAATGAGAGGGATCAACCCTTTGAATCCAAGAAGACACAAAAGTTCAACAAGCCAACTTTATTAGAAATGATGATGAACGATCATGATGTATTGCTTATCCAAGGATGGGAGAGATAAAGAGCATTTAATTTCTTTATGTTTGATAACACACATAGGTGCGATGCATCAAGGTATTAAGAACCAAGATGGCATTGCACCTAGTGTGATGGAATTTGACTCAACAATCAAATAGGAGTGCTCTTGTTAACACTTGACATACGAAAAAATTGCTAGGACGGACCCAACAGAGCAAGTATTCACCAAGTTATTTTACAAGAACATCCAACAAGCACAGTAGACAAAAAGATAATGATCATTGCCCCATTCCTTTCTCTCTAAACCTGTTTTATTTAGGCATCATCGAGAGGTCTTTGGAATGAGCACAAAATAAGATAAGTCAATAAAAGACCAAATAAAGCAAACCAAACAAGCTAATGTTCTTCATATCGCTAGCCAAGACTAACTACTGTGGGGTACCTAATGCTTATTTCCATCGCAAGAAATCTTCATCCTAGGAGATGTTGTGATCAGGGTTTTGATGGGACTGATTTGGGTGACAAGCTATTGATATTCCGAGTTGACCGACTTGTTGACTCACTGATCTATACTTGAGACTTTGACAATTGAGCATTCACTTTTGAACCTGCTAGACTTGCTTCTGATTGACTTACCAAAGGGTGAAGAAGATGATTGATTTTTATTATGAGTGATAAAATTCTCGGGTGAAAGCGAGATGAAATAGATGCACCATTTTGGATTTTTCAGATATTTTGAGGTTGTTTTTGGTATTTTGAGATGTTTTACAAATGTTTTTTCTATTTTCACATTTTTCAATGTTTTTGGTATTTCGACATTTTATGAATGTTTTTGGATTTTGTGTCTTGGGGGCCAATCAAGAATTAGCCTTGCCTACATTTTAGCTTAGAGACGATGTAGTTCAAACGACAACTGACTTGACTGTTGATGAGATAGATGGGCAAACGAATTGCCATTGCGACGAACGCCTAAAGGACTGACCTAAAATGTCGAATAGATGGGCAAACGGATTGCCAATGCGACGGACGCCTAAGGACTAACCCTAACTATCTCAGGGGATGATCAAAGATCAACCTTGCCTATGTTTAAGCTTAGAGATGACGTAGTTCGACAAGATGACTCTATTTTCTTGATTTTTCAGATTTTTGACATGTTTTGGATTTTGAATGATTTGGATGTTTTTGATTTTTGATTTTTTCTGATGTTTTTGAATTTTTTGATGGATTTTTCGAATATTTTTGAATTTTTTGGTGGATATTTGATTTTTTTTTTTTTGGTTTTTCGCGTGATTTTGACATTTTGGAGGTGTATATGCATGACGATATTAGTGCTTTGTTTTGCGATTTTGTTGAAAACCAAGCTTAATGTTGATCGATCAGATTGATGGATTGATAGTTTGACTAAGTGTGTTAAGTCAAAAAAAAGTGATAATGCACTTGTAAATTCTAGGAAGTTGTGTTATCCTAGAGTAAACTTGTACATAAGAGGATGGCTTGACTAAGTGTGTTAAGTCAAACAATTTGATGATGGATTGGATAATTTGACTAAGTGTGTTAAGTCAAATAAGATGATAATGCACTTGTAAACTCTAGGAAGTTGTGTTATCCTAGAGTAAACTCATACACAAGAGGGTGGTTTGACTAAGTGTGTTAAGTCAAACAAGGTGATAATTGATTGGATTCAATCAATCAAGATTGATGAAGCTTGATTTGGAACAAAATTGTTTTGATGATTTGATGTGACATTGACGTGCACATTAGATGCGACTGATATTGATTGTTCAGATTGATGTTTGACGAAAGATAAAGCTTGATAAGAAATGTATTCCTGTCAAAATATGCCATGGGCTAGTAATTTGGATTTTTGGCTCACAAATTCTTTGACCAATTTTCTTTCATGGTTTTCCAATGTTCGGATTACTAGATAAGTTAGAGGATATAGATAAAGATTTATTCCTAAAGCAAGATCTAAATATCTACCCCCAGTGTCTAGCAATGTTTGAACGACCATGGGTGGATTCTTGGATAGATGGATGGACAAATGGATATGGATCATCTTGCGATAAGATAAGGGTGTTCAAATAGAGGATTCTCATTTGGATAATTCTTCAAGGTTTAAACAACATTGGGTAGGACAAGATCAATGAAAATGACCCATGTCAAGATGTTTACCACAAGCAAGTGTAAAGTGTGCCCCAAAATTTTATCAAGATAATGCAAATAGATGGTAATGGGTTGGATAAATGGTTCATGGATGAGCGGATGATATGGCTGGGGTGCTGGATTTATTATGGATGCAATAAGATGCTTTCTCCTAAAAATGGTGCACGTAGATGCTCGATTCTACAAATGACACCTGTTTGCTAGGTTTTCATCATGGTACCTATCCAAAGCGCCACCGAAATGGTTTTCGCTAGAGGACAATTTTTCTCTTTACTGTTTTCAATCCTTTTTTTGATTTTATATTTTTGATTTTTTTGTATTTTCTGAGAGATTTTAAGCTAATGCTGAACCACCTGGTGGTGCTGATGTTGATGCTTTTGTCATAACATGCCATCAGTATCCTGCTTGAAGAAGTTTTTTTGCTAAGATACGTGCACTTGAAAGCAAATTTTGAGAAATTTGTTATGCTTTTCCGATATCGGAGTTAACTTTGTCTTTGTGCGCACATCGCGATAGAGTGCCTTCTGAATCCTTATGATGAAGGGTCATTGCCAACACATGGTCAATGTGAGAATGGGATATCATGAGTGGAGGCGTGGATGGAGTGTGTTTAGGAGTAAAAGATGGATTGGTCAATAGTTTGGACCCTTTGACTCTCCAAACTTGGGAAGATGAGCAATGATGGCTGGATATGGAAGTGTGCATGGAATTAGGACCAACTACTCGATACACTTTGTATGTTGCTTGAGAAGCCTGCTTTTGCCTTTGTGGACTTATTTGATGGATACTTTTCCATTTTTTATTTTGCCCCATAGTTTCTTTGACTAATGGATTTTGATAGGGATAGTCTTTCTTTGTATTCTTTGGTATCCATATATATTTGACTTATCCTTCATGCTTCGCTACTTCTTTTTCTTTGATGATGTTCTTTGTGCTTTGATTCAAATATTTATTTTGTTGTTGGTCCCAATTCGTGGATGGGGTGATAGGTGGATGAAGCTTCGTGACATGGCGGGTTGTAGTATTGGCATTGGTTTCATCATAAGGGTTCTTCGTGCTCCCTATGTTGATGTTTGCTTGAGACGAAGTTGCCCCTAGTTTTATCGATGTATCCCTGATATTTTTATATCCCTTGATTACCAAATAATCAAGGCCTTGATGCTTAGGATTGCCAACAATCTGCACTGGTTCTAGAATACCATGTTCATGTAGGCCTAATCCTTTGCCTTGATAATTCATCTGCTGAAAAAACTTATTTGCAATAGGATATGATTTACCTTGGAAACAAGGTGCTAATCTTTCTTTGCTTCGTGGTGAATCTTCAAAAGTGAAAAATTATTTATTGATGAGGTAGCTTGCACTGAGAAAGGTGAGTGATCCACCTTTATAAGTGATAGGATCCTCCATATGTGGGATGAATTCTTGATTGATATCCTTAGCTTGATTTTGTGAGATATCAGATTGTAATGCTTCTTCAAGAAGTGTTGATGCTTCACTGTCCTTGTAAAAGTCTTCCTCATGATTCATTCTTGGTACACTTTCACATGATTTTTCTAATTCATGACTTATGTAGGAGCCTTCTTCATGGCCCATTTATGCTATGTCTCCACAGGATGTTTCTGATTTGCAACTTTTGTAGAAGCCTTTTGATGTGTCTCCAGATTTTTCCATATTTTGATCATGTTTACAAATGTTAAGAGTAGGAGACTCTTGTTCCTTGATAATGATGCCAAGAGTATGAGACTCTTGTTTTGAATGAATATCATTTGCGTGTCCATCCAAAGAAAGCATCTCACGGGTAGGTGGAGGAATATGTGCTATATGGATCTAATCATCATTTGGGACATCTTGTATAGATAGGAGAGTGCCTATTAGATCATTGTAGTATCTTGGAGATACTAATTCTTGATCTTGAATGTTTTCAAAATTGCTTTCGACATGCTTTGGATCAAGTTCTTGACATGGGTCAATCTCAAAGGGTGAATTGCTTACAAAGGTTTCTTGGGTATCGTCCTTAGTCATGGGAAGTGGCTTAGTATCCTCTTGATATTTGAGAGGATTTGGATCATGTTTAGAGTCAAATATTATTTCATTATTCACAACCGTGAGGTCAAAGGATGTCAATATGTCTTGGGCAGGACCATTGCTAGACCTTGATGGAAGATTTTGATCATGCTTTGGAATGAATTTTTGAGATATGTCTTCTAACTCATAAGGCGATGTAGAGACATTTTCAATATGATCATTGGTCGATGGATCATGGATTATGTCAATAGGATCAAATAATTTCAACACATCTTGAAATAGATCACTAAAAAGTGGCTCTTGATGAATGTTGATTTGATCACTAGATGGGGTAGACATATCTTCAGAGTGCTCATTGATGGATTGATTTTGATCATTGTCTTCAATGATTATGGAATAGAGATTGCCAATGTATTCAACCATAGGGTCAAGTGATGCTAAATTTTCTTGGATTGGATCATTGTTGGGCATCGTTGGTGACTTTTGATCATGAATGAAAAGTGGTTCTTGGTGTGTGTTGATTTGATCGTTGGTTGAGGTGGAAACATCTTCAAGGTGTTCATTGATAGATTGATCTCGATTTTTGATTTCAACAATTGCGGTGGGAATCCGTTGCAAGATTTGTTGAGTGAGTAATTCTTTTGTTTGCTGCTGAGCCAACAACACTTGTTGTTGTTCGTTTCGCTGTTGTGCCAACAATACTTTTTGTTGGGCTTGTTGTTGAGCTACTTGTTGATGCACTTGTTGATGGATTGCTCGCAATAGTGCCCAAAATTATGCTTGCACCCGTTGAGCCTGGTGTTGGGATTGAGCTTGAGCCTATTCTTGTTGGGCTACCTGAGCCGCTTGTGCAACTTGTCGGGTAGCTAATTCTTCTTGCGCTTGCTGAGCAACTAGTTGTGCAACTTGTTGGTTTTCGAGTACCTTTTGGCAGGCAGCTTGTTGAGCGGCTTGCAACATGATGGAGAATGAATTGGTCATGTTGTGTTTTGGCTATGGTGGTGGTGGTGGGTTGGAGATGGTGTTGATTGTTGGGGTCAGTGGAATGGTCTCATTGATTGCTAAGGTTTGAGTGGTGAATGGTGCGATTGAGATTCTTGGTCCTTGAGACACTTGAGAAATGGTAGATGTGTTAACTGTTGGGGTTGTTTGGATGGTTGCCATCTGTTGATATAAATCGATGAGAATTTTGAGTGTAGCAATTTTGTTTCACAAGATTTGACCTTGACATTCTTCATATGGTTGACTTGGTTGTTTAGCAAGTAGCTTTGGAATGCATCCTTGTGGTGTTTGATTGGGATCATGGACAAGTTGATTTTGGATAATGCTTTGATTCAATGTGATGTTTAGATTCAGCATGATAGATTGAAATTGAACATTGTTGTGGTTGGGAATCATATTGCCTTGATTTAGGTAACTTTGATTTTGCATGGTGTTACCTTGAATTGGATCAATATATGAAGTCGTTAACATATTGCTTGGATTTTGAACAACATTGGTTTGATTTGCAATCGTATCTATCTCAAAGTTCACCAAGTATGGACTAGAAATTTTCATGTTCAACAAACTTGTATTTGGCATGTATGGATTTGGTGGGATAATGTTGTTTGGAAAACTCATGCATTGAGCGTTTGGTTGATAGATTTGCAGATTTGGACTTGGATTTAAATCTATCATTGGGAAAGGTGTTCCAAACTTTAGATTGGCCATACTTACATTCGTATCATTGAAGTTTGGAGGAGATAACGATGCCATGCATGGATTGTACAAATGTAAGTTTTGAAAATCAATTGGCATTGTAAGGCTTGGATAGCTTGGTTGAATACGACTACTCATGATGGATGAATCAAGTTTATATTCCATGTTCCTCTTGTGTTTTGACCTTGTTGACCTCTAAGGGGTTTAGGACCAACGATGAGATGAAGGATGAAAGGGCTGAATGATATGGGTGTTTGAACTTTTAGGAGCTTTGGATCAATGCTAGACTTTAGGAGTTGATTTGATTTGATTTGGATAGTTTGACTAAGTGTGTTAAGCCAAACAAGATGATGGTGAACTTTTAAACCCTAGGAATTTGTGTTATCCTAGGGAAAAATCACATAAGAGAATGAATTGGCTAAGTGTGTTAAGCCAATCAAAGTGATCATGAACTGGTAGACCTCGGGAAGTTGCGTTATCCTAGAGGAAAATTTGTTCAAGAGAACTGATAATTTAACTAAGTGTGTTAACTCAAACAAGATGATGTTGATTTTCCAAAATTCTAGCATAAGTGATGTTTTCCAAGGTTCCAAAAGTTGTTGGTGAGATGATGGAATTTGATAAATTTTTGGATGGATGAAGTGTTTTGACTTGATCCCAGATGACCCTATGAGGACTTGTTGACTAGAACAAAATATTGAAGAACATGCTTTTCCCTAAGAGTAATTCAAAAGAAAAGATCAACATTCACATGGAAAACCATAAGACAGAAGATTGCAAGCACATGTGTGGTTCAATTGTCTGTTATCTTGCTTAGGTTTGGTTATTTTTACAACAAACACTTCTTGCTTAGTTTTTCAAACTGAATGTCCAATATCCTAATTTTCTTTCATCCCACAAAGTGCATTATGTGGAAATCAAGGAAATCAAGGCAAAGGTTACCTAGCGTTGACTTTTGGAGAAACAAATTGAGATGTCTGAATGTTTAGAAGCCTTCTAGAGATAAGAACCCCTAGGGACAAGCAGTGACATTTGGACACCTCCAAGGTATTTTTTCTTCCAATGGGTTTAAAACTGTAATCATTCGTTGAATGTTTGTTTTCCACTATTTTAGATCCAAGAAAAGTGTTTTGATTCAAAGCACATGTACAACCCTAGGCTGGAGAATGCAATATTTGTCAGGTTCCCACTTGGACGAATCTAGTTGCACATATTCAGTGCAGATGATTAGATGCTTGACCACATAGGCTCCCCCTTACAGTGCACTCACTTCTTGTGTCAGCCAAGCATCAGTACCCATGAATCTCCCATGGCATACTTTTCATCTCTACAATAGAACCACATGTATACGTGGGGCGGCTTCAGAAGACATGACCTCTTGCACCAACAAATATAAGGTATTTTTTGGCTTCTAAATAAAAGTTTGTAGGAAGGGCATCCAATTTAGGGGGTGCAATGATAAAATCCTTGTGAGAGATCTCCCAACCCTTAGAACAAGGGCTTTACGCATCATAAAGATACTGGGGGAGAGTTATCATGCACAGATTCCCATTGTCCATGGCTTTCACCGTGAACACAAATTTATATAGCGGTTTGGAAGAGCTTGGATTTAGCCTGTTACAGCTTGAGTCGTTCCCTTGGGGTGAGTAATTTTTCCCACCAAGGCAGGCCCTCTAAAGGTTCACAATAGCGAGTAAGTGCATTCGTAGTTCGATCATCTTTGTTTGCGTGAACAAAGAGAGAACACTCACAATGTCTTTTTCTTGCACTAAACAAGTTTGTTCAATTTTAAGTTCCCAAATCGAAATGTGAAGGAAATCTTTTTGAAAACTTAATATCACAAAAGACTTTTGATTCTCAAGATTGCCGTGAGGCACGAGAGAAGCGCATATGCCTTTTAAATGATATTAATTTGTGAAAAAGATTGCAAAACATGAAAAAAACTTGTTCATTTTAGACCTCAAAAGCAATGATTTTGATTCGTTTTAAAGCACCAAAAGAAGATGTGAAAGTTGCCTTGTTCAATTTTAATTGAAATCAAAATTTAGTATGTTTCTAAGTTCAATTTTAACCAAGCTGAAAATATCAAGTTAAGTGGTTAATTTTAAACCCAAAAAGAAATGTGAGTTGGTTAAAAATAGAAAAAAAGGGTAGTAGATGGAAGCTCCAACAACAAGCATTAAAAAACGCTTTTCTTTTTAAGTCTTCATCTTCAAGTTCGTCAACTTTAATTGGTTCGCCTTCACTTGATTTCCAATGCTTAGCTTTGATGTCAACCTCCAATGCTAACCTAACCTATCAACATTACAAAGTAAAATTTCAAAAAAGAGATTTATCAATGACAATTTATCATAATGGATATACTTTCAAAAGGGATGTATTTCAAAATGGATGTATTTCCAACACATAGATACACAAAGCTTCCAAAATGCTATAGATGTCAACTTAATGTTATAAATACTTATTTCTTTTAGCATCTTCGCAACTTTGTGTCAACCAAAAGCTCCTTCAGCATAAACAAATGAGACAATTTTTTTTTTGTACAAAACCTATTAACCCAGCATGATGTAGATGTATGGAGCTTTACTAAAACTCAAAAAAAGAGAGAAAAGATAAATTATTGAGCAATATGAAGTGTTCAATAGAATGTCTCAAAAATAAAATTAAGTGATCTCAAGGAAACTTTATGACTGTAGGAGATGCACAAAAGAAATTAAGAGAGGCATAGGAAACTTTCAATTCAATGTGCTTGGCAGGTGAGAAGGCTATATTTTTTTCGTAAATGCTATTGGCAGGTGTACAACTAAACTTCACATCCTTTCATTCCAGCTATTATAATAAATGAATCACGGGATGTCTCAAGATTATGTTGTGGGCCAAAAGTTATTCTAGGATGTTGACAAAGTAATTCTATGTAGGAGGCACAAATAGCGCAATTAATATCAGATTCAAAATCCCAACCATATATAGAATTACATTCTTCCAATTAACTGAATCACGTATGCAGATGCGGTAGACAAGGCACATGAACTCGACTAATAGAATGCCTCAAGGACACATATGCAAGTTATTTAGACAATGCAGCAAACATTTTGACAGTGTGCAGGGATATGAAGCACAGTCCTTGGAGGAGAAGCAGAAGATGTTTAGGATGTTAAGGAACATGAACTTGGGCAATGAAGGTGGCCTAGATACTCTACCTCTACCATTGGCTAACACAAACGGGTTCTTGTCCCTTGAAATGAGAGGTGACTTTGGAGCTGGGTTTTTGGATTTGCATGCCTTAGATGACAATGAACTACTTTCTAAGCATACATTGGCAGAAGATTTTGAAACATCACCCTTCATGCTTATCAATGAAAGAGGTTTTGAGAATAGTTTTGATGCTGGCAGCAATTCAAGAAAAACAACAAACAGGTCAGATGGACATAAACTTATTAAGATCATCTACAATGGATAGAGAAGTCAATGGGAAAGAAGGCAACCTGGCAAAAATTAGAGTTGTGGTACGAAAAAGGCCTTTAAACAAAAATGAGTTGGCTCGAAAGGAAGATGACATAGTTACAATTGATTCAAAGGCATGCTCATTAATTGTTCATGAGACTAAGTTAAAGGTGGATTTGATAGCATATGTGGAGAAAAGTGAATTTACATTTGACTCTATTTTAGATGAGTATGTCACCAATGAGGAGGTTTATCGATGTATTGTGGAGCCCATTATTCCTATGCTCTTCCATCGAATAAAAGAAACATGTTTTGCATATGGCCAGACAGGTAGTGGAAAAACCTACACAATGTAGCCATTACCTCTTAAGGCATTAGAGGATATACAAGGTCATATGAATCAACCTATACACCAAAATCAAGGATTCCACCTGTGGCTTAGCTTTTTTGAGATTTATGGGGGGAAACTCTTCAATCTTCTCAGTGATAGAAGGAAACTATACGTTATTTCATAATAATAAATTTGAATTTGGTTGTTGAAACCATGCCTCACAAGCTATTTAGTTGGTATTTACTCCTCTCAAAACATATGAAGTCATTTCCTTTCACAAAGTTCTATGAACGAAGTACAAAGGCAACAAGTAAGTTAAAAAAAACATGAGCTAAGTAAACCTCTCAGTCATCAGCATCTCCCACATCTTCATTAGTGACTATCAATTATTAGACTAGCTAGAATTCAGTGAGAAGTACCAAACTCATATAAATAAAATCTTAGATGTAAACTTAAAAGATATGTAAGCCGATATGAGAGATTGTAACATGGATAAAGTCTAAACTCAAAAGATGTGCAACACACGAAAGATATGAATAAAGATATCAATCTGTTTTTAATGAAACCGACATAAAAAGAAACATAATAAATCTTGTGAATGATTGACTGTTGCTCCCAGCATAATGATGGCTTGTTCACATTACAACAATGTTAATGACAAAAAAATATTCCCACCTTGTGCGGCCAATGATATGGACAATAATATGATAAATAATAAAAAATGTATTGATGAGATAAGCATCCACATTAACAAAAGAAACACGTTATGTCTAGCAAAATCCTGTTTCACTATCCGCCACCAAATAGAAGATTCATTGGAAGATCTTTGAGATAAGCCAGATTTATTGCTAAAAAACTTTCCTTTAAGAAGGAGATATGCTAGATTCTACTCAATATCAGATAAGAAATATAAAATTCAAACATTCTAAAAAAAAGTCATATCATCCCTGTAGTGTGCAATGTTGAAGGACTAGATGGTCGGAATGATGTAGATCATCAAGACAAATTATAGAACAAAAATCTATCCGGATTTTGCAGTAGGAGACTAACAACTTATGAGTGCATTTAAAGAACTTCAGTAAGGACCAGATGATAATTCAATCCACAGAGAACAAAAGTTTGACTGTTAATGCCTTCAGGCTTATTTTAATAGAATGTCCACAACAAGGGTAAACATGGGAAACTTATCTTGACAATTAACACATTAACCCAGAACTAAAGAACTCAAAATTTTCACCGTTCATGGGATAGAAGGGACTGTTAGCACAGTTCAAAGCAACAATATTAGAAATCACAAATGATGACTAAATATAATTCACAACAACAAGATTAGAAATGACCATTTTCGTAACTTAGAGGTAACAATCTAAATGAGCATTACACTTTTCAAACACAAATAAGCTATAAGATGATATAATGCCCAGAAGGACAGCAAACAAAAACATCATCTGATTGACATTCAAGGAGCATATTATGTAAAATGAGATTCAACCCTCCTTCTAGCGCTAGATGTAAACACCGAAATATGCAAAATTGCTTCAAACAAAAACCATTAGATTGTTGGCCAGTTTAAAACAACCAGATTCAACATTTCTATGAAATATTCAATCATATTTAAAATATGCAAACTAGATAAATAGAAAAAAGATAGCTAAACGAAAGCATATGAAAACATGACCAAAATTTATTCCATAGTGGGTGTGGTGCCTCTTGAAATGTGGAAAGTAAGCCCTTTCCCATCCCCTGATAAGCAAGATTGCCAAAATGAAAGATGATGAAGAGAAAAATTAGTTCTCACATATAGAGAGTAACTTTGCATGGAAAAGTGTTGTTTCCAAATTGTGTTGTAATGCCTTTCTTTTATTGATTCAAGATTGGAAGAGTGAGAAATTTTTATGAATGTGGGATCATTCACAAGCCAATGACAAGATGCCAGTTGTCAAGATTTGAGAGGATGAGGAATGTGCAAGTTTTGGCCAATGTGCCAATTTCAAATTTGAATTTTGTTGAAATGACATGTTTAGGGGGGATGAAAGGTGAATTAAATGCCAAGTTTGACTTGTGTAAGAGACATGTAAGAGCATTTAATGCTTTGTTGGAAGGGACAAGTCCTTTGGAGGGAAGCTTCAAATTGATTGAATTATCCATTGTGATGCCCTTTTGAAAGTAATTAGAAGAATTTAATAAATCAAAGAATGATTTATTGGTGCAAGTGGGTGGGTTAGTTAAGAGTTTAGATTTGACTTAAGTTGAGTCAAAAGCTAGAGAATGAGTGATTATGATTAGAGGTTAATTAATCTAGATTAATTAATTTGGAGGATTTTAGGAGTTGTGATATTTGATTTAAATCAGTTTGATTTATTGAATCAAATAAGAACTTAAGGACTTAAAGAAATAATTTGATTTATTTAATTAAGCCTGATGAATCTAAGGATTTAATCAATAAATTGTTTTAATTGATTAATAGAAGAATTGGATGCATGATGTTGATTATTTTACGTGTCTACACTATGCACACAATCTTTCCTAGAAAAATTGGTATCTTCTAGCCCACAGGTATCTACCCTCACAATATTGTTCACTTATCTACAAAAGATTTAGATTGTTTTAGACATAATGCATCAAAATATAGTACTAAAACAAGAAATGAATACAAAACAAGAATCTCAATCAGATTATGAAACTTTGGAATGTATTTTTTTGCTTTTTCCCTATATTTTTTGTCCAATAGATACACAAGCAAAAACATAAAGAAAATCATAGTTATAACATTGTTGTATTTTTCACTTGTTCCATCAAGCTAATTGTACACTGAAAAGCATTCTAAAGATACATTTTCCCGGACTTCAGTTTGATACAAATCTATAGGGAATTAGTTGATTTCATAGCTATAGCTAATCTTAATGATCAAAAGGTGCATCTATGTTGCTTGTTAATCGAAAATGAAATACTTGTAGAGGTTTGTTTTCCCATAATTTCTATTCTAGTTCCAACTTTGCTGCAAGTAACATATTCTAGTTGAATATTGATATTTCTTGTACACCAATTCTAGATAGAAACGCATCTTAGCACATTATCTTCTTAAAAGGCAAAGTTTTTCCAAATTGTATCTAATCTGTCATCCAAAAATTGCTAATCCTTCTACTAAGATATGCATTTCCATTCCAGGTAACTGGTACCCTCAAACCCAAAAATATCCACCTGCCACCATATAAACCGGTGTGCATGACATATGAACAAAGGGTTTTCCTCACAGAAGCATCAAACAATGACATTGTTCAATGTGCAACATGTGCAAGGACAATGAAATTTGAGTACAGACAATTTCTCCAATGCACAATACAAAAAACAGATGGAGATCTAGACTGTTACCTACACAAAAAATTGCTAAAAACCAACTTCCCTTAGCTTGCGGAAATACCCTTTATAAATTACAAAAAAGATATGTCTGCAGTAATGTTCATGCTACATAAATTTCAATTACAAGGAACATTTACACTTGCAATGGACAATTCCATCATAGCAATTGACAAACAAGATAATGTTGTGACTCCTACACTCAACTAAAAATCCATTTGCAACTTGTCATGGGTACTTGTTCTGTACAAAATAATTGCTTGACTTTTACAGTTCATCTAGTTTCACTTTGGTTTGGTGAAATAAAAACATTTTTCTTGTCTTTCTTTTTCGTGTAAAAGAATTCATTTTGTTTTAGTGCATTTGGTCATTTGCGTAGATGATTCAAAATTTAGGCATTGCATTACAAACGATAAAGACTCAAGCAACATGTGTTGTACAACTTTCTCTCTGGACAGTGAATCTAATTTAGCTATGTCAATAGATGAAGAACTGGCAAAACATATTTGTCTAATGCTTTCTTGCCCTGATATATGATCACATCTATTATAACATTTGACAGAGCTATTCTCCATCTTCACATATAATAACTAAATATTTTTTGATAACTAATCACATGCATAGTCCATAGCATCTTATTACATAGCAAAGAATTTGTATCCATCTAAATTTTCCTTCTGAATATGAAACTAATTTGAAGATTTTTCTAAGAGATGTTTGATTTAGGTTTCAAGTATTCCATTTTTAACTTTTTTATATAGTGTACAATGTTGGAAAGTGATCATATGAGGATGTAGCATATGTGTGCATGTCATTTACATTAGGTCTGATTATAATTTAAGCAAAAATATTGATTTCAAGTCTTAGAAATGTAGTTTGAAGGTTGAGTTCAACACGATTATATTTACTGTCTGCAGTAGAATTTAACCATGCTTTTGTTAAGATGTGTTTGTGCTTTTTGTATTAGGTTTGTATTTCAATATAATTTATGTTCTATTTGTGATTTAGAAAACTATTGATTTCAACTCTTAGAGATGCAGTTTGATGGCTACATTTGCTTAAAATTTTCCAAGGCCTTTTCATTATATCCATTTTTTGCATATCCTGCAATCATTCCAGTCCATGAGATAACATCTTTTTGAGACATTTTGTCAAACAGTTCACATGCTTTGTGTATGCTTTCATGTTTTGTATGCTTTGTCTATGCTTTATGCCTCCCAAATGCATTTTCTTGAAAGTTTCCAAGGTAACATAATTTGCAACATGGGCAACATGATATTCAATGTCATTTAGTTTCTCTCCCTCTGCTTCTACAAGCACACACATGTCCAAAAGAAGCTGATTCAACTAAAAAAAAAATTGCTCAATCTCCTCAACTGCATGATATTGTCTTCCCTACACCCAGATCTGCTTAAGGTAGGAACTCTAGCTTGTATAGAGACCTTGTTATTAGAAGAAAATAAAATAAAATAAATAATTTTTAAATTAAAAATAAAATTAATTTACGAATATTGAATTGCATGAAACCACGCAATGATGCAGTTGAATGTTTAGACAATGCATGTGGCTAGAAAATGTAGTCATTGGATTTTTTGCCTTAATTTTTTGGCTAAAAATGATATCATGTTACTAAATATTCTTCAAATACTGAGAATGATGCATGCTATGTAAAAATAACCAATTGTACAATAAATTACATGTAAAAGAAACAACAAAGCCTCACATAAGTGGAGGAAAATTTGTGCATAGCATAGTGGCAACAATACATTCCTTTGTTTGATGAATTTAAAAGAGGTGTGGTTTACTTGTCCAAATCGTAACTTGAAGCTGATTGGAAATTAATAAAATTGTTGCAATCCTTTATCTTCTTCTATTTTTCTTTGCATGATCGATGTGATTTTAGACTCAATTTATTTGTGTTTAGAAGGTATCATGATTTAATCTATTTTTCCATACATGTTGTGAATATTATGATACCATGATACTTTGTTATAAAGATGAACATTCAATAGTATATACATCCATGTCATTGAAAGTTTAAATTTACATGTAAATAAATAAGAATAAATTGCATGTCAATATATATATTTTACCATTATTATGTATGTAAGTTTGAAATAATGAAAGATATACTTATAATCATTTGTATAAGATAAAGGAGTAATTATTTATTTTTATGATCATTATGCATGTTATTGTCTTCTATGTGATTGGGTTTACCTTCCAAGATAGGGTGTCGAATATGGACTAATAGAGAAGGGAGGTCCTCTTTTCAAGATCTATTAGTTTATTTTAGTGCTTTGGCCAAAGCCATGTGTTCATTGAAATAGATGAAATTTAACTAGAAAAATTATTTATATGTTTCTCTTCAATATCTTGATAGTAGGGCATTGCATTTTCATGATAGAAATGCATGTAGATATATTAGGCTTGCATTGTGATTCCCTCATGCTATTTGTTTATAGGTTGCTAGGTACTTCATACAAGGTTGAGTATTCTTTGAGTAGGAAGAATTTCATGGAAGTGTAAGCTTCGTGGTTGGGTAGAAAAATTCTTGAGCCATATTATTGTCTCTTGATTTGTGGATAACTGTGAGGTTCGATGGCGGTTAGAGACTATTATTTATGTCCTCACATTATTCTTGTAGCATTATTTGTATTTACAATACTTCTAGATTGTATATTTAGTTGATTAATTTCAAGAGAGCCTAAATTATACTTTTGTATATTAGATATTATGTGCTTTTACTTGGATTATGCACTACACATATGAGGATGTGTTATGAAATTTAATTACTTAATGAGGTTGTTTCACTTTTATTCCTTTTTATGAGATAACAAACTATTCATTATTTTTGTGAGGTTGTTTTGGGTCACAATCTTTCCATCTCTACTCTGTAACATACCAATAAATCCCCTCTACAAAAATGAACCAAATATGCATGATCAACATATCGTCAAATGTAGACATCTTTATATATGTAGAAGGGGTGTGTTGGATAAGAAAATAAAAACTTCGTTGAAACACCCAAAAAAGAACATGAATCCTTAGCCACCCCTTATGAAGTATGTAATATCCAAATAAAAATTCTAAATAAATATAATTGAAATAAATAATATTATCCAAGGGTTGAATCTTGACATCTTTGAATTGACATAAGGGAGAACCTTCAAAAATTGACTTCAAATCATTTTTTAACCAAGAAAGAAAAAAATCCCAAGCTTAAATCAAAACCCATCTAAGCTGACAAAGGGATGAAGATTCTTATTTATTATCACACCCACAAGTATCAAAACAATAGATAGCTATAAACTTGTTGAACCTCCAAGGGACACATATATAACTAGGTTTTATATTCCTTTAATGCATCCAAGTTAACCCTAAAATCCTCTCACACATGTGAGTGAGTTTTGTACACTCATTTCATTCCTACAAGCAAGTCTTATACTCCTTGACACACCCAATGGATCAAGTTCCCATGAGTCATAAAGAAATTGATGACCATACCTATACTTACTCACTTGATAAAAAACATAGAGATAACCTCAGTATCCCTTCATAAACCTTAATGAAGGATGTTCCCATAGACCAATCCTCACCTACTGGACTTTTAGTGGATCCAATGAAATTTGGGAGACACCCTTAGTTTAGGTTGCAACAATCAACAAGTTTCTTAATAAATATGAAATACGCATTGGGGGATTTTGGTGGAAGACCATGATATGTGTCACTATTGGGATAAACAAATGGAAAAATGGGCATCAACTTCATTCTACTAGAAGAGAATTGAACCTATGAGTTGAATTAGTTTTTATAATTCATCAAGGATCATAATGAGATTTTTATATTTCTCAAAGTATAAATTTAAATTGTTAAACAATATCCTAATTAATATGGAACAAAATTTTAGAATGAGTTTCAACATCAAGCATTTTTTATTCTAGTACATTATGTGAAACCAAAACCTCATATCACTAGTAGGAGTGAATTCGAGGAATCATTACCCCAACCATTCAAAAGAGGGGACTTGGTCTTAAAATGAAATATAAAGAGTAAAGGAAAATTTCAACAACAAATCCTATCGTCTATTCACCATGGAAGTTGAAGAGCTTGACAATACTATAAATGCTTCTCACCTTAAGAAATATTAAATACACACACATATATGCACATATATGTATATATATACACACAAATACACATACACATACATACATGCATGCATACATAGATACATACATACATACATACATACACATATACATACATAAATACACACACACATATCTATGTCTATTATGTGTGTGTGTGTGCGCGCACGTGTTTTCTCCAACCTATGACTTATCAATGGTACACTTTTTCTTGATTTATATCTTATTAGGAGTCTTTATTTTCTAATATAGGCCACCTTTACTAGGTCAAAAATTCCTAAAATTATCTATATTGTCACTATTTATATAATACAAACAATTTGAAATGAGTCTAATCAAATATTTAAACTAATCCTAGTATTAATTATTATCAAATTTAGCTCAAAAACATGTCAAATATTCAAAATATATAATACCTTATAGAAGCTAACATACAAATCTCCCTAATTCTCCCTAGCAAGGGGGAAGTATTAGAAGATATTTGTAATCCCTTAATTACCTTACCTAAAATTTATTTATGAACCCTTGTTTCTTCCTAATTAGGTCAAAAGAGTCCAAAACTCTAATTTTATAAAGTAAAAGGACAAAAACAAAAAAAACAAAATCAAAAGAAAAAGAAAAAAAACATTGCATATTTTTTGTACTCTCAATTGGAGACCCCAATCAAACATATGAGGTTGAAATTCATAAGAAAAGCACACAAATGCACAAAATATATGAAACAACCAATATTGTAACTTTATTCAAAAGGCATGTTTGTCGGTTTGGCATAGAGAACAAGGGATTCCTAATCCCCGACATCCAAAAAGAAAGATGGAAGTTGTCTGCCATCTCGCCGAATGAAGGCATTGATTTTGTTTGAACCCGTGAGCTTGCAGGATTTCGACATGAGGCTTGGATGAATAGGTTGAATACTTATGGCATATGAGGATTAATAAGGAGATGACACGTGGCATATGTTTATCTGTGGGATTTTGTAATTAGGCCCTCTTGGGCACTTTTGTAATTACTTACTATTATTATTAATATAATATATATGCTATTAGCCTTTTGCCAAAAAAAATACTTGATTCAAAAAACCATCCTTGTTGAGGATGTTTTCCTTTACCCTAGGCTTGATTTGTTGTCCACATTGATCTAAGTATAGAAAGTACTCGTAAAACTTGCTACTTTTTATCATTTAACACTAGTATAAGTGGTAAGTCTATATTAGGACTAGTCTGTAGCCTTGTAAAAAATTCATAAAAAAATTGGTCATATCCTATTTCCCCATTCTTACTTGAGTTCATAATTCTTGTATCTTGTAAGCTTAGTGAGTAGTCCTACGCTACTCAACCCACAACCCCCTAAGTCAAAAATATTATAAAGAACATACCACATTTTTAGTATCATATAAATAAATACATAATAAGTGAAATAATTTCATAATAAAGCAATACATATCAAATCAATTATATGTGATCCATCATGTTAGTCCACGTGTGATGTAGATACAAAACACCAATTTCACTAACCCAATTTGCTTTGACAATTTTATTTGTTAAATCAATTCAATTTTATAATTTAGATTCAATTAACATTGAAGAATATTACATGCCTAGCTCAATTTTCTTATTTTCTTCTCTTTTTAAAACAATTACATTTTACAATCTATCAATCAAGTAGAATTCAAAAAATAACTCCTTTGTTTGAATACTCCCATTCTCACACTTTAATTCTCTATTTTAATCACTCATTGGTGGCATGCTTTCATCCTCATACTCCAACGTTTTTTTTTTTGCACTCATTTCCCAATTACCATGTCTAGTGCGGCCTCTTTTTTCCTTCCTCACACCATCGTGTGCCTCTCTTCTTTTTCCCTTTGCGACTACTGCTCTATGCCTCTATTTGGCTACGTTGGTTTTCTTTCTAATCTTCTACCAATGGGTTTTCTCCACTCTTTTATCTTATCTGACAATGTTTTTGTTGTCCATACCCATGTGAATGGCATTGCCTATTCTCCTCTTTCCCATCTTGCTTAGGCTCTACCCTATGTGCAACCTTTTCTCAAAATTTTAATAATTGGTAATTACCTTCTTCTCCCAATCATTCCCCTCTACCATTGCCAACTCAATATGGAGTTTTTAAATTTTTTTCAAATACCACACAACCTTCATTAATTGTCCCTACATGCAACCCCTTTATTACTTGTTTTTATAGGCTTGTGTGCCCCTCCCTACCAAGTTGTTCTTACGTGATCTCCCTTAAAATATTTTCTTAAATCTACAATTATTGTATTTTTTTCAATATGACTCTAAATCTTCCCATTTCATATGGGGGATTCCTCTCCTTTCTACTTGAAGTTTGCACCCATCACTATTAGTAGATAAATTAAATAATTTAAATTGCCCATTCAAATGTATTAAAAAGTCATCAAAATAAATTTGATAATTATGCACATGGTTATCTTGTTTAGAGATTGGTCCTACCTTCATGTTTATCTTTTCCTTTCATAGCACATGAATGACTACACTATTACTTTTAGAAGTTTTCTCTATTGATACTAACCGATCAAGTGAGCCCCACTCAAAAACATGAGTTTCTTCAAGTGTGATGAGGTTTTTGTCAAATGAGAAAGAGATGTGATCAACATTTTCAACCCATGTGGAGGCATTGATCATTCTAATATTTAAACTCATGAAGAAATCATCCAATAAATCAAATAAATTTATAACCATAATTGAAAAAATTCTAGTTGGAATTAAAAAATTGAAACATGATATTTTGTCAAAATAGTCACAACAATGTCGTTTAAGAATTGACCACCTAAATTACATTTGCAATGAACTCCGAAAGCTGACCTCAAACTCCTAAATGCAACATGAGACTGAAATCAAACCAAAACTAAAGAAAATCAACCAAACCATTTTTGGGTGATGTGGATAGTTTGTTCATCTGAGATGATCCTACATCAAACACGTCAAGTAGAAAGATTGTGAGCATAGGCTCATAATGGCGGAGTTGAGTAGTTGAACTACTCCTCCAGGTTGCAACCAGCTTGTAGTGATCCCCATCGCTGTCCAAAGTTCTCAAAATCAATCCTTCCTCCTTTTTTTCCAATAGCTCTTTGAAATACATGCCATCTTCCTTCAATAACACTAAATTCTCTTCCTTCTCCCCCTTGTGGAATCATGTCCACCATAATTCAAACTCCCCTGCCAAATTATCTCTATTATCCTCTTCTCCTTCATGGGATTCAACCCACCATAGACCAACCACCTCCACCAAACTCCACCTGCATCATCCTCCACAATTTCTACAAGAAAATATGCAACATTCTATAGCTTGCTATTCATCTCCCCATCTACCATCTTATCTAAAAATAAAATAACATCATAAAACTAATTTACCTCATCATTTGTAGCTGTAACTTTTGTTCTTCTCCCTTCCCTGCAACAATGAGCTTCGACATCCACTATTCATCAATCACCAACAATTGTGCTAAAAAATTTTCTTCACCATTCGTTGTGACCTCTTCACTGCTCACTTCTTTCATTCCCTTTTCTTCATGCCTTCCTCATGGAATGTCTTCACTAAAACTTCTTGGGTAGGGGTTGCTCTCATATCTTCCTCTATCCATCTTAAGCTGCTATCCTTGCTCTTATTCTCACTCCTCTTTACCACTTTCCTCTCACTTATCCCAACATTCTTTTCCAATTTCTCGATCCTTGCCTCAATCTTTCCCACTTCCTCACAGACTATCTATCCCATATTATCAAAATTATAATTCTCCACTTTCTCCCAATACTTCTCCCAAATTTTTTTTTCATAGATCTCCTCATGACCCATCCCATTTTTTCTACTGCAATATTCCACAACTCACATCACTTCATAGCTTCTAGCTCTTGAGCTCTCCACAACTGATTCACACATACTTCTCTACCCATAGGTCCTAGTATGGAATGCCTCACATTCGGCTATCTATCCAAAAACTCAGGATCATGAGATTTGATACCAATTGATGCAGTTGCAAAACACCATTTTTGCTAGCCTAATTTTCTTTGACAATTCATTTGTCAAATCAATTCAATTTTATAATTCAAATTCAATTAAAATTGAAGAATATTACATGCCTAACTCAATTTTATTATTTACTTCTCTTTTTAAAATAATTATAATTTACAATCTATCAATCAAGTAGAAATATATAAAATAACTCTATTTGAATACTCCCATACTCACACTTTAATTTTCCATTTTATTCACTCTCATTGGTGGCATGATTTCATCCTCATACTCCAATGTTTTATTTTCTACTCTCATTTCCCAATTACCCTATCTAGCACAACCTCTTTCTTCCTTCCTCACACCATCGTGTGCCTCTCATATTTTTCCATCTACAACCAGTTCTTTGTGTCTCTATTTGGCTACACCGGTTTTCTTTCTAATATTCTACAAATGGATTTTTTTCCACTCTCTATCTTATCTAAAAATGTTTTTGTTGTATATACACGTGTCAATGACAACACCTATTATCCTCTTTCCCATCCTGCTTAGGCTCTACCCTCTGTGTAGCCTTTTCTCAAAATTTTAATGCTTAGTAATTACCTTATTCCCCTAATTGTGCCCCTCTATCATTGGCAACCCAATCTAGAGCTTTTTTTATTGTTTTCAAATACCACATAGCCTTCATTAATTCCACCCTATGTGCAACACCACCTCCATTTTTCTTCTACATGCAACCCATCTATTACTTGTTTTCTAGGCTTGCATACCCCTCCCTACCAAGATGCTCCTACATGAACTCCCCCAAAATATTTTCTTAAATACATGTAGTTATTGTATTTTTTCCAATATGGCGCTAACTCTTTCCATTTCATATCTAGGTGATTCCTCTCTTTTCTACGTGAATCCCACCCCCTCAAGATTAGTAGAAAAATTAAATAATTTAAATTGCACATCCAAATGTAAAAATTAGTCATCGAGAGGAATTTGATAATTATGCACATGGTTATCTTGTTTAGAGATTCATATTGCCTTCATGTTTATCTTTTCCTTTCCTAATACATGAATCACTACACTATTAATTTTAGTTCATTCTATTTTTATTGACCCATCAAGTGAGCTCCTCTTAATCACATGAGTAAATCTTCAAGTGTGATGAGGTTGTTGTCAAATGAGAAAGAGAGGTTATCAACATTATCAACCCATGTGGAGGCCTTGATCATTCTAGAATTTAGACGCATGAAGAAATAATCTAGTAAACTAAATAAATTTGTAACCATAATCAAACAAATGCTAGTTGGAATTAAAAAACTTGAAACATGATATTTTGGCAAATAGTGACAATAATGCCATTCAAAAATAAACCACCTAAATTTCATTTTTAATGAATTCTGAAAGCTAACCTCAAACTCCCAAATACAACATGAGACTGAAATTAAACCAAAAATGAAGAAAATGAACCATACTATTTTTGGGTGATGTGAATAACTTGTTCGCCCGAGATGCTCATGCATCAATGTGCATCCACACATATACATATATATAATATCCACACATATGATTTACAACATAAAATAGAAATGCATGACATAACAAATGCATATATTAGTATCCATTAGTAAATTATAAATCCAAATATAATATAACCATGAGAATAAAAGGAAAGAAACTTACAAAAAATTGACCTTAATAAGATACAAATAAACATCCACAATAATAATTGATATATCACATATAAGAGTTAAAAATTGAGTACATATGTAGATTCCATACTCGTATCTAGTAAACTTGGCATCAAGCACACAATTTAGAGGGGAAACTTAATTGAATAGTCCACTTGAACCTTTGGGAAGACCTTCATTGAATTATCGACTAGGGATAGTAAGCTTGTGATGGTACTGGCATTGTATGTGCTTTCAAAGACTCAAGACTACCTAAATCATCCTAGCATAGGTGTTTACACTTGCTGAGAAATCATAAAAATGCATAACAGTAATAGAAGTAATGTTGGCACTATTTCTACAGGTTCCTACAATATAATACTATGACTTATTCACTATTAAGGAATGAATGATGAAATTTTAATACTATTAACTAAACGTACACTCTAGAGTACAACAAGCTTAAGAAAACTAATGCATAAATATGAAACAAGAATTGTTCATGAATCCATTTACAATTATAACACAATGAATCTAATTAACACAACATGCATTTATGAAATAACTCCTATAAAAAAAGTAATTATACAAAAAATGAAGTGAGGTATAGCTACCTTGAGTGGCCCTTGCTCAAGTGACTATCTCCACTGATCTAACCCAAATATAACTTCTTAGATTAACACAATCAAAATAACTTAAATTATTCATTGCATAACTCAGAATATCACATAAGATTTTGCTGGGATATCTTATTCATGAAATCATGACCGAGCAATCAACATTGTCTATGTAAGAACAACAAATAATTGAAAATATCGGATAGCTATATCTAATATTAAACAATTAACTAACTCTCTAATGCCTCAACCACTGAGCCATACATATAGGCATGGGGGAGTTTATTAAAACAAGGACTCTAAAACAAAATCATAAATCACAGCTCCTTATGTATCAGAGTGTGATAAAGACTAAGCAATCTAAACTACACCTGAAAAAGGAAGAAGATTCCAAATATAATTGTGACTCTACTACAACAAGAATTAGAATGTAGAGTGCTTGAAATAGTCATGTTGAACTCCTAATTGTAATAGAGTTCTTCTCCTTTAGTTTCTTATTGAATGTAATAATGATGCACAATCATCTTCAATAAGTGCCTTCATTTCTGCAATTGTTGTGCTCAGCTTATTTTGGAACCTCCCCTGCATTGCTATCTAGAAACTCCTTTGGTTGTGAGTTACGCCTCTATTTGTTGTAGGCTACAATCTTCCTCCTCTAGTTCCTTGTCTACAAAGAGTTAGTTCATAGAACAACTACACAATATTATTAACCATAGCTAAGCACAAATACCAATTACAATTCATACACATCCATACATCAATTATACAATAACCATCACATTATAACCATATTTCCATATACTTAAAATCAGGTTCAGGTTTAAATAATTAACATAAAAAATAGTATATAGTGTAGGAATATGTATGAGATAAGTGTCTGAGAATGTTTACGAGCTTGCATAAAAATATCAGAAAACTAACTAATAACGTGACTCATCATCCCCCCCAACTACCCATTTTCTTGTCCTCAAGCAAATCAACTAGGGCTAGAGGTTGTAGTGCAAAGTGATTTCCGTAAGATTTGTGACAACATCCACTCCTTTAATCTATTTCAAATAAAATCCTCTATAGCATGCAAGTCTATTCATTCTAGTAACCTTAGATTTCTCACATTCCTCATTCTTCTCCTCTGTCTAGTGTGGTACTAGGTAGAGAAGCATTGACAATAGGAAGGTGAGTGGTACCCATTCAAGTCCTTTGTCTTTGGAAATATCCATATACCTATGTTTTATTTCAAGAATGGCCATTAAATTATAAACAAAGTGGGGCTCTTTCCTCTACAACTCAAGGGTTAAACTTCCCCATATTTCTTGCACAAGTTGGTAACAATGATGGATGAGTCCAACGGTCAATATCTACAACCTTCTATAATATTGCATTCTCAACTTCATGATTTTCCTACCCACACCTTTGTGCTACAAAATTTGTAACCATTATTTTATGATCACATCAAGGGTTTTAGATTCCTCTCTAGTTGGGAGAGCAACTGATTTCTCTCTCTCCACATACTCTTGCATGATTTCATCCCTATACTTTTTATTCCTAAAATATGATGCTAGTGCTTAATTGTAAATCCCCCACAAACATTAATGAGTTCAATTATCTGTCTTCTAGCACAACACAATTATGCAAATATTATTCACACAATTGATCTTGTTCTTCTGATGTGGCATCATCAAAAACATTTATAAAATCAAATTTCCTACTCATAGAAACTTGTTGATTACTAATAAATCTATTGAACTGATAACTCAAGAACTTTTCCTGAAAAAATAAAGCATATGTCCTGGTTGGAGGTATGCATTTAACAATCTGGATGGATTTATCTGATACTTCTTCCACCTTGACTGCTAACCTTTTCAATTCAACATCTTTACTCTCCAGTATTCTAGTATGCTCTAAACCTATTGTTTCTTTTTCTTTCTTCCAATTCTCCTTCTCCTAAGAGAATTCTTGAGTAACTTTCCATATCTTGTAACCAGGAGACATGGTTGTATGATAGGTTGGATTTTTTGTAGCAAGGGGCCTTCTGTTATTAGTTATAAGCTCTTTATTCCCTACTTTACTATTGCTAGTTGTGCAAGAAAGTCTAACTTTGAACCATGTCCATAAGTATGCAATTTCTCCTCCAACTCCTGAATGTTCAATTCCCTTTCCTTGTCCCTTTGTTCATAGGTTTTTACCAGTTCTTCTAATTGTTTGATCCTCTCTAGTGCTTCTTGTAATTCCTTTCTGACATTTCTTTCCTCTAAAAATAAATCCTCATCCTTCAAAAAAAATTTATTGCCACCCCTTGTGTACTCATAACCCTCACAGTCATGGCTAATTGGGGTTCTTTTCTTGTTTTTTTTGCAACAAAAATGTCCTCTGAATCTAATTCAAAGGTAGTGGATATGTACCATTTCCTTTTTGTGGGAACATGCACATTTTCATATACATTATCGTTTAGTTATGAGTCAATTCCTACTATCACAATATCTTCTTCTTCTCCTTCTAGTTTCTTAACACTACCCCTCATGGAACCTTTCCTTTTCAAGTGGTGTGAACACCTTGGTTGAGTGGGATTCTTTTTCTACACCTTTGAAGGTGTAGAGGAAGAACCACCTCTCTTCTTTTTTATTTTTGGTGCTTTAGAAGAAGCTAGGGTTTCATGTACCTCTTTTGTTGTAGGTTGATCAAATGTTGCGTGTGGTGATCTTTGCACACTTTTCTCCTCTGGTTCTCCCCTACTATAGGTAGGTGAAATAGTAGGTGAAACAAGGGGTATTTCCCTTGAAGATGTAGTAGGTGACTCTAGGTTTTTTGGGACTGTTAGTTCCTTAAGAATAATGTTAATATATTCATAAATCAAAAATCCCTCCTAGGAAACCTATGGGTATGAACCCTAAGGCTTCTCTTTACTAACAGGGTAACCAAGTAGTAATGTGACAGAGCTGGATCATTTAGTTTCCTTTGGTACTTAGACCCCATTCTCTTTAACAGATTATAGAGGAAATTAGGTAAATTAACTAGTATGTTATGATGAAGGTGACTCAAAAGATTAAAATGTATAGTATATAGAAGGGATTTTCTACCATCAAGTGATATATTTAGTAATGTAAGAAGCACAAGAAGCCCATACCCATTGAAGTGACAATCTCTTGGTTCCCTCTGATGATGAGTCAAGATGTTTTCTAGGCTCTCCAAATTCATCCTTGGTAGTTACTACATTTTATCTAATAGAGAATTTAGCTCCATTTCTTGGTAGACTAGATACCTATGCAATTGCAACCTCTAAAGCGTCCACCATCAATCATGTAATGGTGGCTTCATCATGTTGTAGTGTTGCTGAAAACTACCTTATCATATCTTCATTGTATTTAGTTAACTTTAAAAATTAATCTAACCATCCTACTCTTGTAAAAATGGGAAAGAATAATCTTTACTCCAATACCTGCTAGTGTGTAGATGGTTCCCTTTTGAAAGTATCACCTCCCATGATGGGATAATCTTTCTATGCTCTACTTAAATTCTATAAATTTCAGCTCGCAATTTAAATACACCAACTTATCAACCCTCTATGTTTTCTTATATTTGCATGCACTTCTTCCACTACAACTTCAATTGCTATGTCCTCTCCATCCGTTTAAACTATTTTAGCTTAAATTGGATTAGAAATTAGCTCAAAATTAGGGAATAACCAAAAAGAAGGTTGCAAAAAGGGAAAAAGGGTTGTGTTTTTTTTCTGTACTTGTTTCTTTTGGTGGAATTTTTTTAAAAACCCTAAAAATAATATAATATCTCCCCCCCAACTAAAATCTTGAAGTGACCTCACTTTAATGTATGTTTTATGGCAAAGGGAATGATTATAGTTTATGGAAATAAAAGTAATGAATGTAAATCATGTAGAATTAAATGCAAGGACATATTGAAAGCATTGGAAATTGATCTTAATTATGGAAAATTAGTATGCATACTTGTTGCTTTGGATGAACTTAAATTTGAAAGTGTGATCTATTGTAAGAGTGTGTGTAGCTTGATTGTGATTTGGAATTGCTAATTTCAATTGGTGATGGTTGAAATGATAGGTTGTCGCATGTGGATTAAAGGCTATGGTATGTACGGTTGATGGAATGTGAAGTGATATTTCAAATGCATGAAATTTGAGATAGATGATGTGGAATGGAGTGGTTAAGATGCATGTAGGGATATGACAGGATTGTGGTTGAATGTGTGGAAAAGGTGGAATGAATATGGATGATATGCAATTAAGTTGGCATAATTTTTTGAATTTTCTAATAGGTAATTGCTATGGGTACCTTCATCAACAAGTCTTTAATTGAACTGTGGAAAATTTTATCCATGAAGCTATAGTTCCCTATTGCATAGTGGAGCATTCTTGAAAATGATTATGTTTGTGTCACGTGTGTGGTGTGTGCACATGAAGTTATATAATGAATTATAGTTGAGTGCTCGCAAGAGATGAGTTGTGCAGCTCATCTACTGAGTCACAATGAGAACCAATAGTATCTACTGCTGAGTAGTTATCTTGTGGTAGTATGTCTATATTAGAACCACTATTTTGACCAAATTGATGCATTAGAGAAAGAAGGAAATAATGTTTCTATGTTGGCTTTTTGTATATCTTCAGTATGCGACCATTAACTAATAGTGAAAATCTAACTGCATCTATGGTCAACAATTTGAATACTCCATTGGGCAATACTTGATATATTTCATATGGTCCCAACCATATGGATTATAGCTTCCCCTTATAATCTTTATATCTAGAATCATTAAATAAAGCCCAGTCACCCACATTGAGTTCTTAGGTCTTTATGATCTGATCATGCCATTTAGTCCTCTATTTTTGAATTATCTATGTGTGACGCATGACCTCCATGCTAATTTCATCTAACCCATGTTCTAATTATGTAACCCATTCTTTTGTGCTACTTTCAAGTTCATGTCTTGTTTAAATGTTCTTCTAAGTGTCTTGTATTAAAAATATATTGGTAGAATTGTTGTTATACCATACACCAACTCATAAGGTGTGAAATTTGTAGTTATTTTCCATGTTCTCCTATAGGCCCACACTACTTCAAGTAATCTGGCTCCCCAATCTTTTTTGTGAATCTGCACTATTTTGCTTAGAATATTTTCAATTTCTCTATATGTAACCTGATGGAACTCTCAAATTTTGCAATTTTGAGTGCCCATTTCAAAAAATTTGCCTTTGCACCTTCAGAAGTGCACTTGAAGAATCAGTCTGAGTGACCCACTTTGTAGGGTTAGAATTTGAAGCTTGTTGATTTTCAAGTCAAATCCCTTGGTAGAAATATTCAATTGGCATATGTGAAAGTGTGTGTAAATTTTTAGCTTCCCACAATGAGTTTTGATAGGGTTTTCAAAAGCGAAGCTAGAGGGTTTTAACACTTTTCTGCTATTTGTAAACTTTCAGTTTTGCAAAGTTGCCTCCCATTTGAGTTTGTATTTTGCAACCGCTTGATCGTCAAGAGAAAGTGAATATTATTTTGCATTCTCCATACCAAGATGAAATCACATGTCATTTTTCAGAGCCTTATGACCTCATTTTCTATTTTTAATAGATCAAAACCAAATGCAATTTCTTCAGTCTTGCATTTGCATTTCTTGAAACTTTTTAGGGTGGTCAACTTTCACACCTAATATCTTTTGATCAGTGAGGGTTCAAGTAAATTAGTTTTGCACACACGTTCAGTGTACCTAAATGAACTCATGTGTCTGATGGCAGCTCACCAGGAATTGATTTACTATTTTTTTCAAATCAGCAATTGGGTGAGTTTTAATTGGTTCAGAACAGGTGCAGTTTCAGAAAAGTTCAACTGAGCAACTTTGCAGATTAATATCTTCCACCTCGTGAATGTTTTTCTAAGCCGTTTGTTGCACTGCATTCTTGGGTCAAATGTCTACATGTCTACAAGTTTTTATGACTCTGGGAGGTCGTTTGACTAGTTTTTCAAACCGATTCTAGAACCTACTTGGCCAGTTTGCACCATTTTGCAAAAGGGTCAGAAAGTAAGTTTTAATGAAAACTCGGTTCATATTTTCACTTCAAATGCATTCAAAGCCAGTGTCAGATCGTTTGAGCATAAAACTTGTTTGAAAACGATTTTTTTTTTAGCCAGACCCAGATGGGGCCCGACATGCTTTGCATGGTCATGAACCTATAATGGTTCCAATGTTGCAATCCCATCGAGTGAATTGCTTTGTATTGGTTAGCAGGTGGAGAAACATGCAATTATAATTACTTACAAGTTTAAAAATTCAAAATGATATCCACCTTTCAAATATAGAGTTGAAAAATCATACCTTCAAGGGAGTAAGGATATTAAATAGTGAATAGAAACCATGAAGGCGTTCGCCAATGTGTGCATCATTGCAAATAATTGAGGTAGTCTATAAGGCATACCCTTGTCAATTTTCATTAATTATGCATCAAATATTGTTGATCCCTTGTGCTAATTCAACTTTTGTAAATCTCTAAGGCTTAATTTTATTGTAGAAGATTCAAATGTACTTGGAAAATGATGTAAGCAAGCATGGTATTGTGTAAACATCTAATATTCTCAGTGATTCAAATGCACAAATATTTTGATTTGGTGGGAAAATATTTTTGTGTGATGTTTCACTCAAAGTTTTGAATCAATTTGCAATGAGGAAGCTTAAACCTCCCAGTGTAAGGGAACACCATTCCCCAGGTTGTTACGCCTAAATGGATCTATTGGAGAGACATAATACTCATCAAATGTTGTGCTCTCACTTGGAAGCATGAAAAAAAAGGAGATACAACTGATGGAGGCCAATCCATTGATAGGGTGTGTGAACTGCTCATTAGAATTTCCAAATGAGTATAGTCTCATGGGACACCATGATTACGTGGTATGCACAAAATGGATTGTTCAAAATGCTTTAGAAAATTTTCAGCAACCAAAATAGACACAAAAGCAGGGTACACATTCATCTTGGTAGCCATCGAGCAAAGGATAAATGGCAACAAATCCATTGAATGGAGGGATTTTGTTCGGGTCACTCTACGCAATAAGGGGATGGGTGAATGGCACGACCAAATTGTTGAAATTGAGTAGCCACTATGTGTGTGTTAAGGAGCTCCATGGAGGTGCTATCATCTAGGGATGGAACACCATACTTGATGTGCACAAGACTGATTTGCTTTAGAAATTCTCAAATAGATGCATTTGGCAGTTGTAACGCCTTATTCCACAAATTATGCCATCGTCCCTCTTACCCAAGGAAATGAAGGAGTCCAAGAAGAATTTGTCATCATAATACTTGAGGAGAGATCTCAGCCACGATGAGTTTTACTAAGTTCTTTTTCAAATGTAGGCTTGGGGGTCGCCATTATGTTGCAGAGGCAACCACACCGGCTAGGGAGGGGTCAATTTGTTATTGCCAAGGAAATTTTGCAGAAATACCAAAACTTGCTACGGTGTGCCTTCATCCAAATGTTTGATGGTGGGTAAACATGGTGTTGGCTCTTTTAGGGAAGCTTGCATTTGTAGTGAGAAGATATAAAAATTGTTAAAAGGAAATAGTATTGCAGCCATGACCACAAGAAATTTGCAAAAACATGAACAAGGGAGAGAGTTAGGGCATAAAGCAAGATCAACGAGGGATAGGAGGAATGCCCACATGGAAAAATCTCACGAACCTCGCAAGGAAAATGTGATGTGAGCTAAAGGGGTGCGAGGTGAGTGAGGTTGGTAGGATGATGGGCCCCCAAAATTTTTAAAAGGCATGGGTTATGGTGCCTATTAAATTTTGAAATCTTCAATGCTAGAAAATGGGTTTTAGATATAAAATGTAAAAGGAGGGGGACTGCTTATTTTTGCCCGATTAAATAATAGCGTTTTAATCTTTTAAGGGATGATTTTAATAAATGACACAAAGGGAAAATTTTTAAATGTAAAGGTAAGGGTAATTTTTTGGTCTTGCTGGAGGAGTGAATTAAATCTTCACTATGGGTGAAGTGGTTTTATTATTCACTTTTAGGTATACATGGAGTAAAATTATAAAATGCAGCAAGGTATGGAGGGGAAAAGGTCTGAGTGAAATATTTTACCTAGGTGGCAAGTATTTTAAATGAGATTTCTAAATATTGTTGTGTAAAACAATTGTATGAGGCACATGCAATATTTTTATGTATTGCTAGGTAAAGTGAATTTACTATTCACTTTGTAAACAATGATTATATGCTGGAAGTAAAAGGAATAAATATTGAAGTTGCAAAACTTTAATATTTGGAGGAAAATATAATGTGCAGCCACAACAAATAAAATGAACAGAAATGTGAAACTTCCATGGGAGTTTTCACGAATAGAGGATATATTCCAGCTGGGTGAATTTGGTGATTCTCCACATGGGCATGTTTTCAGTTACTGAACAATAGATTGCAAAGGCATAATTGGAGGCAAAGAGTTTTCTGGATGAGAGAAGAGAGATGTTTTTCTTTTTGCAGGTTAACAGAGGATGAAGCTGCCAGTTGTCAACTGTGGATGCATTTTAGGGATGCTCTTGGTTTCTTCTGTTCTCTATATCTTCTCTTCTTCTCTCAATTGTAAAGGGTTCTGAGATTGGGTTCTGATTTTTTGTATGGGGTTGGGTACATAGAAAATGTTGAGTTCTGAGTCATATTTTGAGTCTATAAAGTTGTAATTGCTGATTTCATGAGTGAATATCAACCAGTTTGTGCAAATAAAACATGAATGTCTTCCAAGTGTTTCCAAATTCATGAATATCTTTAAATTGTCTCCATATTTGTACACATTTAGTCATATGAATTCTATAATACAAAGTATCTTTGAGTTTGTCATCTCAAATTTCATGAGATTGTTTTGTCTGTTCATTGTTATGTTTCAAAGAAATGGTTAAAATGCTTTGAACAAATGATTGTCCTTTAGGTGTGCAAGTTGGATTACTAAGGGTAATTTGATCGATAATAGGAGAGGATTTGTTAATGTAATGCATTAACAATTGTAAATCCACTAGTTGAAATCTATTTGTTGTTGAATTCATTTTATGCATTTTGACTCCATGGCTCAAAATTTGGTAGTAGTCTGTCATTTAGCTTCATACATCTCAGAAACAAGTTTAAATTTAAAATTACTAAATCTTTTAACCATGATTTATGTGCTTGAAAGCATCATCCAATTCCTAACATTAGGTGATTATTTTCTTAAAGGTCTACTAAGCCTTCAATGAATAATGTCTATTTGCACTTAGTCAGAATATATCTGTGTATTGAAGTGCTCTTGAGGTAGGAAATATCATATGAACACCCTCCTTGGTTTCACAGAGCCTAAAGTGTAGGAGATTTAAGTCTTTAACTGAATCTTTTTAGTTGGCCACTAACTTTGAGAATTCTTAAACATAGAGGTTGGCTACCTCTTAGAGAGTTTCAAATCTTAGCTGGAAAAAACACCAACATAACCTCCACCCGCACATTGTCTTGGGGGTGATAAGGTATTGATTTTCTATGTCAGATTTCAAATTCTTTAACCAATTTAGAAATGAGTTTAAAAGTGAATTGGTGACCTTGATCAATCACAATTTCTTTAGGTACTCCATACCTGGTAAAGATTTCTTCATACAAGAACTTAGCTACATTTCCATCTCTAAAAAAATGTAATGCCTTGAATTCAACCCATTTTTTTAGATAATAAATAGAATATACTCTTTGTTATTAGATGGTGGTGAAATTGGGACAATGAAGGCTAGGCACCATTTGTCAAATGGTGCTAATGCCAATTATGGATGCAAATGAATCTCATCTATCCTTTTTGGCTTGCCCACCCTCTGACATTTGTCACAACTCCTTGTATACTTTACTAAATCCTTATGAAGAGTTGGCTAGTAGTATCCAATTATCGGGATCTTGAGTGTAGTCCTTTTGGCTATAAAATGACCCCCACATGACACATCATGGAAATATTTTAGGATGTCAAAGACCTCATCCTATCTTATACATCTTCTCATAATATTATCTGGACCTATATAGAACAAATAACCAACTACCCAAGAATATGTAAAGCTTTTATGCACCACCTATCTCTTTTCTCTAGGAGAAAAATGTGATGGTATCTGCCCTACCACTAAGTAATTTGTAATATCGAAAAACCATGGTGTGTGTACATTAAGAGAAAAAAAATGATCATCTAGAAAAGAATCATGCACAATACATTCTTCTAGCTATGAAGGCAATCTAGACATAAAATATGGCACCACATTAGCTTTCACAAGCTTATCCAACATGGTTATATCAAACTCCTATAGTAAGAGTAGCCATCTGACTAGTCTACCTCCAACCATAGGTTTGCTCATTAAGTACCTTATTGAAGTGTGATCTATGTGGATAAAGACTAGATACACAGTAATGTAATGCCTAAACTTGTTAATGGCATAAACAACTGCCAACATCTCTTTTTGTGTGATAGTGTAGTTAAGTTCTACTCCTTGTAAGTTATTGCTGATGTAGTAGATAGCATACTCCTTATTGCCTTCGTTTTGTCCCAATACTTCTATATAAAAATCAGAAGCATCAATGTGTATGTGGAAAGGTATTGTCTAATTTGGCCCTCTCAAGATAGGTGATTTTGTCAAGGTTATCTTAAGTGCTTCAAAGGAGTCTTCACATTCTGTGGTCCATTCAAATTCTATATCCTTGGTGAGAATAAAAAATAAAGGTGTTCCAATTTTGTTGAAGTCTTGAATGAATCTACTATAGTAGCTTGCATGTCCTAGAAATCTCCTTACATCTCTTTGTTTTTGTGGCACAAGAAGTGCATATATGATCTCAATCTTGTTGGGATCCATTTGAATTCCTTCACTTGATATAAAATTCCCTAGAACAATCCATTGACTCTTGAGTTCTCATCATGAAAAATTTCTCATGACTCAAAGATAGATTGTGTTCTTGACACCTTTTCAAAACCTTCTCTAGATTGTTGAGTTCTTCTTCATATGTTTCTCCATAGGTGGTGAATTCATCCATGTATATTTGCATGGAGTCATGAGCATAATATGAGAAAATACTTAGCAATGCCCTCTGGAAAGTGGTTGGGGAATTACATAGTCCAAGGTGAAGAATAGAATAGGCATATGTGCCCCAAGGGCATATAAATGTGGTTTTATCGTGGCCCTCTGGAGCTATCTTTATCTGGTTATAGCCACTAAATACAACTAGGAAGGAGAAATAATTTTTATCTGCTAGGGAATCAAGTACTTGGTCAATGAAAGGTAGTAAAAGTGATCCTTTCTAGTGGATGTGTTCAACTCTCTATAATCCACACATACCCTCCATTTTACTCCTTTCTTGGGGACAATAACTAAAGGTGACACCCATTGACTGTCAAGAATAGGGTAAATGAAGCCTACATCAAGTAAATTTTGTACCTCAGTTTTGACTATTTCTCTTATGTTAGGGTTCATTCTCCTTTGGGCTTATCTAATTCGATTGAAACCATAATTTATATAGATCCTATGCAAGCATAGGTCTAGATCAATCCCCTTCATGTCATGGTAGTCCCATGCAAAGGCTATTGTGTGTTCTTGCAACACAGTGCTCAAGGGATTTTGGTGTTCTTTAGTTAGTCTATTGTTAACATTCAACATTTTACTTGACATGATTTCTAATGTCTTAGATGTTGATTATACAAATGAAAGGTCAAGTCCACTAATGCTTGGGACACATTGTTGTAGCAGTAGAGAATGAAAAAGCTAGGATATTATTCTGATGAATTTGTAGGTATAATATTTTGCAGTGGATCCTGTAGACATGAAAGATAGTCTTGTTATTGCAGGTCCCTTCTGAAATTATTATGTATGATGTGTTAAATTAAATCATCCTCAAATTTATTTTTCAATAGGGGCTACATTCAATAGTCATGAGAGCTTGTAGCGAATAGTGTTCATCATCCAAGCTAGGCCATATAGTCTAATCTAAATTTTCATGTGGTTGGGCTAGTAGATAGAGCGATTTATTAGTCACAGTTCCATTTGATATTACCATGTTCCCATACCTACAACCTATGAATGCATTGGCTATTTCTAACCATGGTCTTCCTAAAATAAGTGGATATCCTACAAGGTTGGCCTTTGGCTGCAAGACTATGAAATATGTGGGATACTCCCATGAATCTAATGCTATGACTAAGTCCTTAATGATCCCCTTAAGTTTCATTGTTGACCTATCTTCCAACTATAAAATAGTAGGTATAGGTCTAAGGTTAGCTAATTGAAGTAGCTACATTGTCTCCTTAGTCATGACATTAATGGCTGCCCCTAAATGAATCAAGGCGTTCTTGATAAGGGTCCCATTTATCTTAACATCCAAGGTCTACATATTTAGGGAGAGTTATATTCCCTAGCATAATGTCAACAAGGTTCCCTAGGACATGAACTATCTAAGGTACCTTCCTCTTTCTTCCTAGCTTTTTAAGACAAAGGTCTCTTACTATCTTGGTATAAATTAGGATATCCTCAATAGCTTGAATGAGGGAAATTTTGATACTTACCTCGTTAATTTGGCCCAATAGGTCTATCTTAGAATGGGTATGATGTCTTGGAATGGCGAAATTCTTAAGAAATTGAGGTTGTAGACTTGAAATAGTTTGGTTTACTTGATATGAATCAAGCTCCAAAGGTGGATTGTCTAAAGTTTTATAGTGGGTTCCTCATCCACCATATCAATAATTTGAGGGGATGAAAGCCCAGCCAATGTTTTCCCTGACCTAAGGTGGACATCACTCACATCTACCCCATAAGTAGGGTATAAAATAGACTCATTAGTGTATGCATGTTGGAAATGCTTGTTATTGGGGTTAGGTGTAGGTTGGGAAGGTAATTATGGTGCTCTTGGTGGCTGAGATGTTGGGTTTGGTGGATTGGGCATGATGGCCTACTATTGTGGCTAAGAAGGAAACAAGGGTTATTGGCAGTTTATATTTTGGTGTTGCCACTGATTTTGTTGCACTAGCCATAGAGGGTTGTAGGTAGAGCATTGGAAATTTTGTTGTGGCCATGCAATTGGTTGTACTGTTTCTAGTTTTGTTGAGGTTTTTTCCATTGGTTTTGGGTATTTTCCCAAGGTTGGGTGTTCCAAGTAGAGAAATTATGATTACCAACTAGAAATAATGTATTTAAATTTAAGGGGTCTTGTGACATACCTTGTATTGGTTTCCATGGCTTTATTTGTGCAATGTAGGACAACTCTCGATATTCACCTTTGAGTGGTTGAAAATCTAGTTTCTCTTAATTTTCTTCTATAATAATTGCCACCCTTTTACACTTGCAGTTGGATTTTCTTTGTCTGTAATTGGTGCAATATTCAGTAAGTATTGCTTCAACCTCCTCTTTATTTTTCTTCACATTTAGAGTGTCCAACTAAGTATCTAAATGAATTATAATATCTTCTTTCATGTTGGACAATAGGTTACTCAGCTGTATGCTTGAAACCCCATTGGATATCTTGTCAATGGTAGATGTTCTTTCCTCCTTGTCCTTTTGGTAAAGGTCCTTGAATAGTTTGTACAAACCTTACAAATTTCTTTAAAGGGTAATTGAGACACATCCCCTAACCCAATAAGGTTAAGGACATCCATGTGATAATTATTGACTCCTCTTAAAAACACATTCTTCAAGGATTCTTTTGAGAGTCTATTCTATGGGTTCTTCTTCAAGTAGAATTGGAACCTTTCTACATAGTCCTCCAATGGTTCATCCTCTTTTTGATTCATTCTAAAAATTTCATCTCTTCTCCTAACAACTCCTTTACAATAGTCCTAGTATTTTTTCAAGAATTTTGTTTTCATAGTGTTCCAATCTAGAAAAACATCTCTTCCCAGTCCCATAAACCATCTCATGACAACATCCTTCAAAGTTGCAATAAATATCTTGAGCCTATAAGCATCAATTGTGTAGTTATATCTCCTACATAGGACATCAAACTCAAACAAGAATGTGTCTATCTCCTCAATTACTAAGCCATAGAAGACTGGCAATGCTGAAGGAGGTATATTCTTCATGACAATAGACCTTTTTTGGTTGGTAATGGGAAATTCAAAAGTCACATGTTCTAGTGGATCATCCAATACTACATTAGCCATGGTTTGGAAGGTCCCCTATGTGTTTTTAATAGATGTTGGTAAAAGGGAAAGTTCTTTGCCAAGAATACCCTCACTCTGATCACTGTGGTCACCAATATATTCTCTATCTTGATGAGTTGAGGGGAGAAATCTTCCCAAAGTGTCTCTCTACCTCCACATACAATAGATATGACTTTTTATAGCAATGGCTCATGCACAATGTTGGTGATATGTTTTGGTATTTGAAGGGATAAAACCTAATTGTCCAATATTGAAATAAAATTTTAAACTAGATTTTTTTTGAAATAACAGAAACAAATCTTTGAAGGTAGCACCATCCCTGATAACGGTGCCAAAAATGTAGAATACCTACTAGTATCTAGTAAACTTGGTGTCAATAATAGAATTCAGAGGGGAAACCTAGCTGAACATTCCACTTGAACCTTTGAAATACCTTCATTAAATTATCTAGGGCTAGTAAGCTTGTGATGGTACTAACACTATATGTTCTTTCAAAGACTCAAGACTACCTAAATCATCCTAGCATAGGTGTTTACACTTGTTGAGAAATCATAAAAATGCACAACAGTAAAAGAAGTAATGTTGGCATTGTTGCTATGGGTTCCTATAGTATAAGACTGTGACTAATTCACTATCAAGGAATGAATGCTAGAATTTAACTAATACTATTAACTAAACCTACAGTCTGAAGTACAACAAGCTTAATCAAACTAAGGAATAAATGTGAAACACAAATTTTTCATGAATCCATTTACAACTATAACACAAGGAATCTAATTAACACAACATGCATTTATGAAATAAATACTATAACAAAAGTAATTATATAGAAAATGAAGTGAGGGACAGTTACCTTGAGTGACCCTTACTCAAATGGCTATCTCAACTTATCTAACACAAATCTAGTTTCTTAGATTAACACAATTATAAAAACTTAAACCATTAATTGCATAACTCAGAATATAACATAAGGTTTTGTTGGGATTTCTCATTCATGAAATTATGATAGAGCAATAAATATTGTCTATGTAAGAACACCAACTAACTAAAAATATCTAATAGGTATATATGTTATTGAATAATTAATGAACTCTCTAATGCCTCAACCACCAAGCCATACATATAGGCATGGGGGAGTTTATTAAAAGAATCTTAACTGAAATCATAAATCACCACTCCCTATATATAAGAGTGTGATAAAGATTAAGCAATATAAACTATAACTAAAAAAGGAAGAAGATCCCAAATAGAACCATGACTCTGCTACAACAAGAATTAGATTGTGGACTATTTAAAATAGTCATGCTAAACTCCTAAATATAATAGATTTCTTCTCCTTTAGCTTCTTTATTGAATTCCATAATGATGCACAATCATCTTCAATCAATGCCTTCATTTTTCTAATTGTTCTGCTTATCTTATTTTGGAAACTCTCTTGCATCACTATTCAGAAAATCCTTTGGTTATAGGTTGCGCTTCTAGTTGTTGTGGACTACAGTCTTCCTCCTCTAGTTCCTTGGCTACAAATAGTTAGTTCATAGAAAAACAAAAAATAATAATAATCATAACTAAGCATAGCTATCAATTGCAATTCATACACATCCATACATCAATTATACAATAACTATCACATTATAACTGTATTTCCATATACTTAAAATCAGGTATAGGATTGTATAATGAGAATAAAATATAGTATAGTGTAGGAATATGTATGAGATAAGTGTCTGAGAAGGTCTATGAGCTTGCATAAAAACATCAGAAAACTAACTAATAATTAGACTCATCACAAAATATCCAGCATGGGAGTCATATGATCAAAATAATAATAATTGTGTAAAAAGTCTCCCTACATAAGGGGAAAGGAGAAAGTCTATATAAGTGTCAAAGTGTTAGTACATTAGAAAGGCCTTTGATTAGGTACTAAGCTCTTGATTTTCTAAGTCTCCCATTCCTTTGTCTCCTACTACTTCTCCATGTCCAATCATGTAGGGGTTCTCTCACTTTATGATAATAATTAGGATGAAAAATGTGTAAAACTTATGATTGATTATATGATGGTATTTTATCCCGAGTGAGAATTTAGTTGTTGGCTAATCCCCACCACCTCAACTATCTCCCATAATAAAGTAACCTTTTCCTCCAATATGTCAATATTTCCTCACATAGATGTTGTATCATAGCTAACATGGTAGACATGGGTGAAGATATTTGTGTGATGGACTACTAGTATAAGTGCCTCTACATTCACTAAGAGAACTTCTCTATCTCTTCTAACCATAAAGAAATCTACTAGTCAAGGTCCTAATAAAAATTCACCAACCCTCCATAGTACTTGTGTAATAAAGTACAAAAAAAAGAACATTAGATCATGACTCAATTTTAAAAAGTAATAATATAAGCAAGGTGAGTTAAATGCTAAAAAGTTACATACTCACAAGGATGTCATGCTTTCCAAGAGAGGTCAATCTCTCATCTATTCACTAAGATAGAGGAAGCACTTTCAAATCAAGTGCAACACCATCTAGGTTCTCCTCATCATCCTCTACCTTAGTATAATAATAAATGAAACCCTCATCCTCTTTATCATCCCATTTGTTGGGGTTTAATCAGATTGGAGAAATAAACATTAACAATTATATGCAGATTCAATAACCTAGAAATAATAATGAAGAATAAAAAAAAGAGAAATAATTTTTTTTAATGTGGTTCACCCAATATGGGCTACATCCATAGAAACTCATCCATCCAATTATTTAATTATCTAGTGCAAAACAAATTATAATCTCACAAATACCATACTGCAACTTACATCTTAGTTGCTTATAACAAGCTTTTTTTGGAAGCTTCTAGAATTTGGGTTTTACAAAGTCATTTTTCATTTGTCGGTTAAATTAGCTACCGACCCCTTGATGTGCAAAAATGGAAAAAAATTATAGGGCTGCACCCCCGAACCCCTATTCTCGGGGGTTGTCGCGTCCAAACCCCTGCTCGGGGCCCGACCTAGCCCTGAACTCCAAAAAGGATACATTATGAGTATATTATTTACACGATAAGTCGCCACATACCAACAACATTCACTCTTTGTATAAAAAATTATATGACCATGGTGTTATTGTAGTCACCTTTATATTATTAACTATGTTTGTCCTCATATCAATCATTTAATAGAAGTCCTCTAGATAATATGATTCAATGGGGGTGTCCACCTACCCTTGGTTTCCTCTTGAGTAGATATGTAGCATGGGGCACATCCTTTGAAATTTCCTCCACTAGTTTCCTAATCACTAATGTGATGGGATGAGTCTCTACTAAACTATGCCTATCAACTAACTAGCTCATCCCTTCGTAGTATCCTAAGTATAAATTTTCTTTATGATTCTATTATACTATAATTATATGATAAAATTGTTGGAGTGAAAATACACTGAGAGGGGGGGTGAATCGGTGTTAATAACTTCTTTAACAAATTTAACCGAAACTGAAAAGAACCATACTTATGTTCTCATTTATCAATGATAGAATCATTCATGTATTTGAATGCAATCATATATAAATTGAAATGAGAGTAGTGTAGCATTGCATTTTTAAAGCAGTAAAGCAAAAAAGAAAATGAATAATAGAGACACAAGGAGACACAAGATATGCCAATTGGAAAACCCTCTTGGGATAGAAAAACCACTCCTGAACCTGCTACCTTTTTCAGGCTTTCATTTCAAAATTATTTTGACAAAGCCTCAATGGCTGATTTTTGAGCACCGACTCAAGGAGTACCAACCCCTCTATTTAGAGACACCAATCTCAAGGAGAACCAACCCCTTTTCTATTTTTTAGTAGAACATACAGTAATATAGAGGATCTCTCTGTTTCTCTTATTTCTGTCAAGTGCCTCTTGACAGACAATGCATAGAATTCTCAAGAGTCAAGAATGACTCTTCAGGATTCCATCCATTATCAAATCTTGATACAACTTGAGGAAAATAATCTCGTTACTGTGTCAATACAACTTCTCATTAAAAATTGTATTACAATGATATGATCTTTTTCTATTTCCCACAGTCTGATTTTCAATCTTTCATGATACAAGCTTCAAAATAGACACAACACACTATTTTCCAATTTTGCATCACTTTACATTACCCCCTTTTTCCCACTTGAAAACAACAGAACTACCCTGCTTTATTTTTAGGTTTATCAGAGATGATTAAACCCTAATCTCTCCATTTTCCTCATATTATATTTACATCATTACATCCCATAAAAAGGTTACAACAGTTGCTCATTTTTCACTTTTAAAGAATTACTCAAAGATTATTTTCAAGTTACCATGCTACAGTCGAGCAACAGTGATAGATGTTACCGAGATCATAAGGGAAGGATCAATCTGAATAAGGTCTCCTGACAGGAGTACTCAAGCATTGTGCACATATAGGAGGCAGACTGAAACCTGTTCTATCAAACGACCTGCACAAAAAAAATGCTTTGACCAAATAGCATCAAGGTATGCATGATTTTTCAAATAATGACCACTGAAAAAATGCAACATAAAGAAGTAACTAAAAGAGAAAAGCTTCCATAACCGAAATCATGCATTTCAGATCTAATCATGAAAGGAATAAACATTTTCCACTTTCCTTTTTGCATAGAAAACTTTACTCGAAATAACCTTGACTATAAGGGAAACGGTTCTGCAAGGATAAATGAATGAGTATCTGTGAAGACCATAAAATCATTTCCCATGAGAGATTTACCAGTTCTGCAAAGAAAGAAAATGACCACAATACCGTCCAATCTCACCCCATCACCAGCCGATGGGAAGATGACACACAAAAAATGACCATAGTAATGGTCTTCTCACCTCCCCTATTCGCTGTCCAAGATCAGAACACTACAGATAACAATGAAACGACCAAAGGAATGATTCCATGGTGACGGCCAGAATAGGGTTCTAAACCCTTCAAGCAATAGAAATAAAGTTTTGACCTAAACTTCCATAAATAACCACATCGAAATCCTTTGTAAAATATGATAGCCATTTGGAGTCCGAGAGGACAAACATAATAAATCAAAACCACATAATACACTTTGAAATCCGCAAAAAGATCAATGACTTGCATGCCGACAAAAATTATTTGACATCTATTTCCTTACCGCACAACCGCGGTCTTCCTTCCGACAAACCATGATAAAGCGGTGACTAACACTAACTGTTACCACTTCATTTACCACTCAACCGTGGTCTTGCTTCGGACTACCCACAGTACAACGGTAGCTCCTTGTAAATCGCTAACAGTTTCCATCGTGCTACCTCGGTTAAGCTTCTAACACTTCACGGTATAGCGGTAGCACCTTTCAAACCGCTAACATTTTCCACCACATTACCTCGATTGAACTTCAGACTGCTCGTGGTATAGCGGTACCTTTTTGCTTGTCGCTGACTGTTTACTTGCACTACCGTGGTTTCACTATTGACTGCCTATGGTGTAGCGGTAGCAGTTTTTCTTACCATTGGCGGTTTCCACCGCACTACCATGGTCACTAGCTTAACTGTGAGCGGTACCTCGGTAAGATAGTTTTAAGCGCGGTCTTACCAAAGTTAAGCATGCCGACAGGCATAAAATCAAATTGATAGCCATTAGAAACAAATTTCCATCACATTTGAAATCCAATGCAATAATATGATCAATGGTATCCAAAAACATGAAGACTAATGTCATGTAAAATCCATAAATCCATAAACACAAAATAGATCAAACCTTATAGAATGCCAAAGAACTGAATACCGAGAGCTTCAAGAACAAGTTTTTATTTCAAGATGCTTGTTATCGATCAAGCCATAATTAGTCAACTTGAACACTGGAACATAGAATCTGTAACCAGAATGCCTCAACTTAGATCTGCACATGGAGTCAAGTTATCATTACCACTATATATAATATAATCAATGAAGTAAATGTGCCAATCATATAAGTAGATCAATTGAGAAAGTAACCACCAGGATGCTAGAGTATCACAAATTGACATCAAGGACAAAAATAGCACAAGAGGGGTTCAACAAACTCCCCCTTTGTCCTTGATGGCAAAAACTGAGCCACCAAGCCAAGATGAAGTATAGGAACCAAGAGCTCATAATTCTCCCCCTTTTGTCACAAGGATAAGGGGAAGTCAGCATAGATAAACCAAAGTCAATTGTGAAATGCCAACAAACTGTAGATGTAACCTTTGAGCAAAAAAGTATGAGCCGCAGGAAGAGCGAACTAGCTCCCCTATCACCAAGATAGATTATTTAAGATAACAGTGATTGAGAGACAACTCCCAATCAAGACCTAAGTCTTTCAAAAACATCTTTAGCCAACGATTTTGTAAAAATTTCAGCAACCTGTGCTTGTGTAGGAACATATTGCACAAAAATCTCATTACCCAACACCTTTTCTCAAAGAAAATGAAACTTTATAGCTTTGTGTTTAGTTCAAGAGTGCATAATAGGATTTTTTGAGATATTGATTGCACTAGTATTGTCACATAGTATAGTAATAGGTTTTGGAATTTCAATACCCATATCTGGTAATGTTTGTGACATCCAAATTACCTGAGTATAGCAAGAAGTGGCAGCTATATATTCTGCTTCAGTAGTAGAGAGTGAAATAGATTCTTTCTTTTTGCTATGCCAAGCCACTAAACGGTCACCAAGAAAGAAAGCAACACCACTGGTGCTTTTCCTATCATCTAGACAACCTGCCCAGTCAAAATTAGTATATGCTACTAAAGAGAAATCATTGCTTCTAGGATACTAGAGCCCATAATCAATTGTGCCTTGTACATATTTAAGAATCCTTCTCATGGCATTGATCTGAGATTCCTTGGGAGATGCCTGAAATTGAGCAACCATGCAAACAACTTGCATTATCTCAGGTCTTGAGGCTGTTAGATATAATAGGCTACCTATCATTGACCTATAGTCAATTGGGTTGACAATAGGAGAATCATCAACCTTGCTAAGTTTACAACCAGTAGCCATTGGAGTGCTTACAGGATGGGTTTCATCCATTTGAAACCCTTTTAACATTTCTTTTGGATATGTTGCTTGAGATAAAAAGATGCTAGATTCAAGTTGTGAAATCTGAAGACCTAAGAAGATTGAAAGTTCTCCCAACATAGACATTTCGAATTCAGATTCCATGATTTGTGAGAATTTTTTACTCAAGGCAATATTGTTGCAACCAAAAATGGTGTCATCAACATAAATTTCAACAACAAGAATATCAGTTCCTTCAATTTTAACATACAAATTGTTGTCTACTCCTCCTCTACTAAAACCTTTTGACAGTAAGTGACTGTCCAATCTGGAGTACCAAGCTCTAGGAGCTTGTTTTAGGCCATATAGAGCCTTTTTCAGCCTGTAGACATGATTGGGCTTGTTTTTATAGGTAAACCCTTCAGGCTATTCTATGTAAACTTCTTCTTCTAATTATCCATTTAGAAAGGTAGTTTTTACATCCATTTGATATATAGTAAATTTTTTGAAAACAAAATATGCCAAGAAAATTCTAGTTGATTCAAGTCTAGCAACTGGTGCAAAGGTTTCACTGAAATCAATACATTCTTGTTGAGCATAACCTTTGCAGACATATCTAGCCTTGTTGCGAACAACATGACCATTTTCATCATGTTTATTTCTAAAAATCCACTTGCCTCCTATGACATTTTTGTCATCTGGTCTTGGGACTAGATCCCAAGTCTGATTTTTTTCAATTTGATCAATTTCTTCCTGCATTGCATTAAGCCAACATTCATCAATTAGAGCTTCATCAAAAAATTTAGGCTCAAACTAAGTGATTAAACAAAAAGCAGTAAGCTCAGCTATGTGAGCTTTTTCATCATAGTTAACTATTATTTTCCTTGTTTGAACTCCTGCTGATTTATCTCCTATAATCAGATCTTTAGGATGGTTTTTAGCAAGAGATTTTGAAGGAGTTTTAGTTTCACATTTTTCTGAGCTGATTTCAACATCTTCAGAGTTTGCTTCAGCAAGTTTAGGACTTGCTGGTTTTGTTTCAGGATTTGCAATTTCAAAGCCTTCATAAATTATATCTAGTTCAAATTCATCCTCTTCATCATCCTGCATAGGTTTGGCATCTAAAAGCAGATTTTCATCAAATTTGACATTTACAAATTCAACAATTTTGTTTAGCCTATTGTTAAAGCATTTAAAGGCTTTGTTGTGAGTAGAGTATCCTAATAAAATACCTTCATCGGATTTAGATTGAAAACTGCCTAATTTTTCATCATCTCTCTTGATGAAACACTTGTAGCCAAAAATTCTAAAATATTTAATTAAGGCAGATTTACCATACCACAGTTCATATGGAGTGAAATTTGATTTCACTCTGATCTAGACTCTATTCAAAATGTAGACAGCTGTATGAACAAATTCTTTCTAGTACATGTCTAGCAGATTTGCTTCATTCAACATATGTCTCGCCATCTCTTTTACAGTCCTATTCTTTCTCTTAACAACCCTGTTCTGTTGGGGTGTTCTGGTAGAAACATATTGTCTCTTTATGCCATGTTTGTCATAGTTGTCTATGAATTCTTGTGAGGTGAATTCACCACCTTTGTCAGATCTTAAACATTTCAATTTTAAATTTGACTCTCTTTCCACCAGTTTTCTAAAAACTTTAAAACGTTCAAAAGCTTCTAATTTATTCTTGAGAAAAGTAGCCCATACCATACAAGAGTAGTCATCAACAAACATCATGAAATATTTCTCACCATTAATGGACCTAGTCCTTGTAGGACCACATAGGTTAGTATGAACAATTTGCAGAGGTTTAGTAGAGTAGTGTTCCTTGGATTTGAAGCTTACCTTAGTTTGCTTCCCTTTGAGACACTCTTTACAAACAACATTGTCAAGTTTTCTAAGAATGGGGAAACCTCTTACATTCTGATTTTTTCTAGTTCTAACCATATTGTCAAAATTAATGTGGCCCAATCTCTTGTGCCACAACCAACTTTCTTCAACATGACTCATTAAGCATATACCTTGATTGTTTTCATGTTCAGATGTGTCAAGTAAGTTGTAGACATATCCCTTGGTCCTTCTACCAGCAACAACAACTTTTCCAGATTGGTTTTTAATTTCACATCCCTTTGAAGTGAACAGGACTTGATAGCCACTGTCACATATTTTACTGACACTCAGAAGGTTATGTTTTAATCCTTCTACATAGTACACATTGTAGATAGGAGTGTCTTTATTCATAAAAAGAGAACATCTACCTTTGATTTGAATTCCCGAGTTGTCTCCAAACTTCACAAATCCGCCTACATAGTCTTCAAGATTGGTGAATTTTTCTTTGTCACTAGTCATGTGGTTTGAACAACCACTATCCAAGACCCATAAGTCCTTTTTCTTGGTGTGGAAAGTGGTTTGAATGAGCATAGTCTGTTCAATGTTGTTAAAAAACTTTGGGTTTCCAGACTTTGATAGTTTTCAGCTATTTATTCTAATGATTAGCATTGCATTGCTTAACAGAATGACCCAAAGACTTGCATGTGAAACATCTAATCTGCCTCGCAAGGCCATAATTTTTCCTAAAACCAAATCTAGGAGTTCTAGAATTCATAAATTTTCAAGAGTTTATTTTGTGACCAAATTTGTTACAAAAATAAAAATACCCATAAAAGAAAGGGTAGGAATTATAAACCATTTTGTTGTTCCTAAAAGGACAACCACGATTCTTATCAGAATCAGGATGTTTGAGTTCAACACTTTTATTTCCAGCAACAACATTAACCTTTGCACTGTCATTTGAACATTCACCTTTCACAAAACCAATACCTGTTTTGTCCTTGTTCAGTTTTTCTTTATTGAGCATGTCATTCAATTTAAGAGTGCTCTATATTTCTCAATGGTCTTCCTGAGATCAACAATCTCATGTTCAAGTTTCTCAATTTTTGATTCTTTAAAGCTTATGCCAATACGAAGACAATCTTCAACTCTCTTAGATTCTTCAAGTTGAGTTTTTAAAGAGACTATATCAAGATTTATGAATTGCTCTTGTTCAAGATCTTGAGTACAATTTTTCTCTTGAGAACGCATTTGTTTTTTAAGTTTCCTTAGCTCTTTTAGAGCACATTTCAATTCACCTTCAAGTCTACTTCAACTTCTTCAGCATCATTGTTGTTGGTTTCTTCTTGCTGAGTGATTTCAGCCATGAATAAATTTTCATCCTCTTCATCTAAAGAGTCTTCAGATTTAGTGTCTATTTCATTTTTGCTAAACAAACTTTTCTTCTTTTTGAAGTAGAATTTATGTTTAGGTCTATAGACCTTTTTTCTTAGCCAATTTTTCAGTTTTATCGTTATCACTGTTTGGATCAGCATAGGGGCACTTTGCAGCAAAGTGTCCTATTTTACCATAGTTAAAGAATTTGAAGGGAAGTTTTCCCTTGTACTTTCCAGACCCCTTTTTGAGTTTCCTCAAAAAGTGGGATTCTTTGGAATCAGAAAATTCTGATTCAGTAAGCTCATATTTTTCTTTCCTTTCAGCATTAAAAGCTTATTTTTTTGCAGAGGTGTTGTTTTTACTAATCCTCATTTCATAGGCAGTCGAAGTGCCTTGTAGGCTGTCAAGGGTAAGCTGGGTAAATTGTTTCTTCTCTTCTAGAGTAGCTACCTTAGCTTCAAATTTTATTGGTAAGGTTCTGATTACCTTTGTTACAACATCAAATTCCTCGACTTCTTCTCCCAGACCCTTCATAGCATTGACAATTTCATCAACTCTCAAAAAATAGTCAGATACTTTTTCATCGTCCCTCATTTTTAATTCATCAAACTGGTGTTTTAAAGTGAGGACTTTAGAATTTTTTACTTTTTCATTTCCTTGAAAGATAGTTTCTATTTTAGTCCAGATTTCCCTAGAAGAACTGTAGTGCATAACTTTGATGAAGACATCTTTAGTTAGAGCACACAAAAGAGAATGCTTTGCTCTTGCATTGGTTTCATATCTTTTCTTTTCATCAGAAATAGTTGGCAAAGTAGCTAGTACAGTGTACCCAGACAATACTATGCTCCAGACATCAAGGTCAATAGAAGTTAAATAAGTCTCCATTCTGATTTTCCAGAATACATAATTAGTTCCATCAAATACTGGAGCTCTAGTCATGGAAGTACCTTCATGAGCTTGAGACATTTTGAATACTCTGAGTCCAAAATCAATCCTAGGTTGGAAAGACCTATCAGAGGACCCTAGGTTCTGATACCAATTGTTGGAGTGAAAATACATTGAGAGGGGGGGTGAATCAGTGTTAATAAATTCTTTAACAAATTTAACTGAAACTGAAAAGAACCATACTTATGTTCTCATTTATTAATGATAGAATCATTCATGTATTAGAATGCAATCATATATAAACTGAAATGAGAGTAGTGTAGCATTGCATTTTTAAAGCAGTAAAGCACAGAAGAAAATGAATAACAGAGACACAAGGAGACACAAGATATGCCGAGTGGAAAACCCTCTTGGGGTAGAAAAACCACTCCCGAACCTGCTGCCTTTTCAGGCTTTCATTTCAAAATTATTTTGACAAAGCCTCAATGGCTGATTTCTGAGCACCGAATCAAGGAGTACCAACCCCTCTATTTAGAGACACCAATCTCAAGGAGCACCAACCCCTTTTCTGTTTTTTAGTAGAACATACAGTGAGACAGAGGATCTCTCTATTTCTCTTATTTTTGTCAAGTGCCTCTTGACAAACAATGCATAGAATTCTCAAGAGTTAAGAATGACTCTTCAGGATTCCATCCATTATCAAATCTTGATACAACTTGAGGAAAATAATCTCGTTACTGTGTCAATACAAATTCTCATTAAAAATTGCATTACAGTGATATAATATTTTTCTATTTCCCATAGTCTGATTTTCAATCTTTCATGATACAAGCTTCAAAATAGACACAACACACTATTTTCCAATTTTGCATCACTTTACATTACCCCCTTTTTCCCACTTGAAAATAGCAGAACTGCCCTGCTTTCTTTTTAGGTTTATTAGAGATGATTAAACCCTAATCTCTATGTTTTCCTCATATTATATTTACATCATTACATCCCATAAAAGGTTACAACAGTTGCTCGTTTTTCACTTTTAAACAATTACTCAAAGATGATTTTCAAGTTACCATGCTACAGTTGAGCAACAGTGATAGATGTTACCGAGATCATAAGGGAAGGATCAATTTGAATAAGGTCTGCTGACAAGAGTACTCAAGCATTGTGCACATATGGGAGGCAGACTGAAACCTGTTCTATCAAACGACCTGCACAAAAAAAATGCTTTGACCAAATAGCATCAAGGTATGCATGATTTTTCAAATAATGACCATTGAAAAAATGCAACATAAAGAAGTAACTAAAAGAGAAAAGCTTCCATAACCAAAATCATGCATTTCAGATCTAATCATGAAAGGAATAAACATTTTCCACTTTCCTTTTTGCATAGAAAACTTTACTCGAAATAACCTTGACTACAAGGGAAACGGTTCTACAACGATAAATAAATGAGTACCTGTGAAGACCAGAAAATCATTTCCCATGAGAGATTTACCAGTTCTGCAAAGAAAGAAAATGACCACAATACCGTCCAATCTCGCCCCATCACCATTCGATGGGAAGCTGACACACAAAAAATGACCATAGTAATGGTCTTCTCACCTCCCCCATTCATTGTCCAAGATCAAAACACCAGAGATAACAATGAAACGACCAAAGGAATGATTCCATGGTGACAGCCAGAATAGGGTTCCAAACCCTTCGAGCAACAAAAATAAAGTTTTGACCTAAACTTCCATAAACAACCACATCGAAATCATTTGTAAAATATGATAGCCATTTGGAGTCCAAGAGGACAAACATAATAAATCAAAACTGCATAATACACTTTTAAATCCGCAAAAGGATCACGACTTGCATGCCAAAAAGAATTATTTGACATCTATTTCCTTACTGCACAGTCGCGGTCTTCCTTCAGACAACTCGCAGTAAAGCGATGACTAACACTAACTATTACCACTTCTTTTACCGCTCAACCGCGGTCTCGCTTCGAACTACCCGCGGTACATCAATAGCTCCTTGTAAATCGCTAATAGTTTCCACCGTGCTACCTCAGTTAAGCTTCTAACAGTCCGCGGTATAGTAGTAGCACCTTTCAAACCGCTAACATTTTCCTCCGCATTACCTCGGTTGAACTTCAGACTACTCGTGGTATAGCGGTACCTTTTTGCTTGTTGCTAACTATTTACCCGTACTACCGCAATTTCACTCTTGACTGCCTATGGTGTAGCGGTGGCAGTTTTGCTTGCCGCTGGTGGTTTCCACCGCACTACTGCGGTCACTGGCTTAATTGCCAGCGGTACCACAGTAAGACATTTTTAAGCGGTCTTACCAAATTTAAGCATGTCGACAGGCATAAAATCAAATTGATAGCCATTAGAAACAAATTTCCATCACATTTAAAATCCAATGCAATAATATGATCAATGGTATCCAAAAACATGAAGATTGATGTCATGTAAAATCCATAAAGCCATAAACACAAAAAAAATCTAACCTTATAGAATGCCAAAGAACTGAATATCGAGAGCTTCAAGAATAAGTTTCAATTTCAAGATGCTTGTTACTAATCAAGCCATAATTAGTCAACCTAAATAGTGGAACATAGAATTTGTAACCAGAATGCCTCAACTTAGATCTGCACATGGAGTCAAGTTATCGGTATCGCTTTATATAATATAATCAATGAAGTAAATGTGCCAATCATATAAGCAGATCAATTGAGAAAGTAACCACTAGGATGCCAGAGTATCACAAATTGACATCAAGGACAAAATAGCACAAGAGGGATTCAACAAAAACTAGATGTATTTTATTGACTTATGTTGGTTTCAAAGTACTAATTTAACTAATCTGTGTATAATATGTGATTTTGCATTGTCAAGATTAATTTATTAAAGGTGATTACATGATTATATTATTTTTTAATAGTGTTATTAAGGTGTGTATGGAAAAATTGTGTTGTGTGATAAGTACAGGTATGGGGAAGGATAAATAGGTCCTAGTAGTGAAGTATCCTAAAATAATCCATTTGTGTGGTTAACTAAATAAAAAATTAAATGAAGAAAAATAATTTTTTAGTGTGAACAATCTTATTTCCCTAACTAGTTCTACTATAGGTTCATTTTATCATTACATCACTCAAGTTTTCTTAGGGCACTTTTGGACATTTTCAATTCATGTCCCATATCACAAGATTTAGAAACTTTTCATAATCTTATGTTTTACTATAGGTGAGTGCATTCAATTGGGGAACAAAAACATGATCAAACAAGAAAAAATATTAATAATGTGATCACATTATATTAAACCTACATGAATTATGTTCTCATAGAGTAAAAAGAACTCTTCAAACCAAACCCCCCCTAAAAATAAACTTTCTTAATATTTAATGGAATTTCCAAGCTTTGACATATTTCATCTTCTAATATCATATCATGGGAGAGGTAAGAGGTCAATTTACAAAAAAAAAAATCAAATCTTGCTTATAATTTTATAAATTTCAACATTTTTAGAATGAAAGTTTTTGATATTTTTTAATGAATCTTCTAAACTATAATCCCAAACCAAATTTAGATGAGGATATTCCTAAAGAGAACCCTCTGTCACTTAAATATCCTCAAACACTACCAATAAACCCTAGAGAAAGCCAAGATGAGTTATTAGGCTATTTAGAATATAATATAATTCAAAATGAGTGATTTGTTTTTAGGAATAAAGGGATCTATATCAATCCCCCACCATGCATCCTTTTATTCATCATTGGAAGCAATGATGAAGCAATTTTACCAAGTGATGAGTCAAATAAACCACCAAAAAACCCATAGAGATGCATATCAAAAAAATTATGCAACAAATTTATCATATGATGAGGTGAAACAAAAAGAAATAATACTCTTTTCACCAATCCAAAAAATAATACACCCATTTCTATGATGTCAAAGATATTTCCCATCCATTGGTGTAATCATTGACGAAATAAAAAATAATTTTTAAGATAGGTAGTGGATGGTCTTTGACAAACCTTCTTACAACAACCACAAGGTGCCTTTATATATTTAAAAAAAATATGAAGTTTTTCCTTCATGATACCCAACAATTTTTATATGAGAGAGTGTCATGGTAGAGGTGGATTGTCTACCCAATATAGTTTGGGAGCTCATTAAGTAGCAAACCAACAATAAGACCACTAGCCCAAATATTACTCATCATGTGATGGTGCCTTCAATTATTAGGGTGAATATGGTGGTGAAAACTCTCCACACAATTTCTAACCTCATAAATACCCTAATATATTATAGCACACAAATATCCTCATCTCATGGTGTAGTGGATGGTCATGTAACAAGTCCATCTAGTTCAACTAATGTGACATCCCACTTATCCTATAGTTATTATTAGTTATGATTTGGAGGAGACCATGATCCACAAAGTGAAGAGGGTGTCACATCCCATGAGTGTAATCACTATTATTGTATGTGTACTATGAAATTATGAGATGATCGATAAGTATAGGGTGGTGAATCATATAATATTATGATCATTGTTGAGCTACTTGCAAATTTAACATTTAAATTAATTTTTATTGAAGAATTGAATTAAGAATATACAATTATTATAGATTTCTAGGATTGAACTCACAAGGTGGTATTGCATCTATCGTTCAATCAAATTTTTTAACTATACCATCTAAAAAAGGTAAATTTTTAATAAGTCGCCATTAATTAAAAGTTAGTTTATATGAAAAATAATATGGAAAATTTGAAAGTATAATTTTAGTTCAATAGGTGGGAATTACACCATCATCCAACATGCATGTTGGTAGTTCCTATAACTTAACTAATTTACAACAATAAAATGAAATAGTTTTAAACAATTTCATGAGTAAAGATATATATATATATATATATATATATATATATATATATATATATATATATATATATATAAACAATAATAAATAAGGGAGAAACAATCATTAATGAAGATCAATATGATGACATTTAAAAATTTGACAAAATATAACCAATTACTGTAATTCAAACATTTAAATTATAAATGCAATTGAATAATACATATTTGTAATATTTTTGGGAACCTTCTATCTGGCACACAGAGGGAGGGTTGTAGGTCCAAGATTTTCTTGACACAAACACCCTCAAAGAAAATCCAGTTCTTAAATTCAACCAACCTGCCTTCATAGCATAAACATAGCCTTGGCTAGGACACTCTCGGGTGCATTGTACCCCAAGTTGAGAACAACCCTATGTGCCCCTTATCCGAATGTATAAATTCCAACCAAGACCCAAAACCTCCACTCCTATGTGCTTTCTAAATTCTTATATTTCTTTTCCTTTTTCCTTTGTGTCCTCATGTCAATTATATTATGGGTTTAAATAATAACCCAAGGGTGGCAACAAAAGTCACACCCATTCACAATAATAATAATGTTTAATTAAATTTATGTTTTCATACTTTCATTCTAATGTATTTTCATGGGGAAAAAGTCCCATAATAGTTATCCCCCTGTAATTTAGCTGATGTCCTCGGGACCATGAGGAATCTTTGCATCAGATCAAATTAAACAACCTTAGTTAAATAAATGTGGATATTGTGGTTTAATAAAATCATCTTTTTCCCAAGTAGCATTATCAATACTACAATGACTCCATTTGATTTTAACTTCATCTATAATTCTATTCCTCAAAGTTTTAGATCTTTTTTCAATTATTAACTTAGGTTCAATTTTAAATTCACAAGTAGGCTCAATAGAGATACTTTTCCAATAAATAGCATGATCTACACTATGCACACATTTCTTAAGTAATCTTACATGAAACAAATTATGAATCTATAACTGAGGTGACAAAGAAAGTATATAGGTAACATCACCTAACCTTTCTAAAATTTCAAAGGGTCCACAAAAGAGAGGAGCTATTTTAGTATATTGACCAATTTTTAATGAACCTCTTAGGTTTGACTCTAAGAAAGACTTGATCGCCACCATCAAAATATATGATAGATCATTTGGAATCAACCCAACTTGTTTATTGATCTTGGAAAACTTTCATTTTTTGTTTTGTTGAATGATATCCTTTATTATAGGAAAACTCAACTAAATGTTAGTAGTATTCCTATTACTCAGGTTTATCCATGGTGTACATCCATAAAATATCCTCTAAAATCCAATTAATTCATTCAGTTTGTCCATCAGACTTGAGATCATATGCACTATTGAAGCTTAAATTGGTACCAAGTTCACAGAATAATGATTTCAAAATATATGATGTAAATCTTGGGTCTCAATAAAAAATAACGTTCTTTGGAAGACCATGTAATCTAAGGATCTCTTTGATAAAAATGTGGGAAATATTGGAAGAAAAAGATTTATCTTGGTGGGTAGGAAATGTAATATTTTTCTCAATCCATATACTACTATGAAGATAGAATCATGACCTTTTCGTGTTTGAGGCAATCTAGTGATAAGATACATACTAATTGACTCCCATTTCCAATTTTGGATTGACAAGGGTTGTAAGAGATCAAGAAGTGTACATTGTTCCACTTTTACCTTTTCACAAGATAAACATTGTTGGACATAGGTACAGATCTCAGTGTTCAGTTTAGGCCAAAAGTAGTTTCTCTTGATTGAGAGATAATTTTTCTTGAATATAAGGTATCCAAGTATAGGTATATCATGAGAATATTTCAATATATGTGATTTAAGGTTAGGAATATTGGGAATACATAATATTCCTTTGTATTAAAGGAGACCATTTCTAGTTAGCAAATAATGTTATAGTCGATCTTTCAGATGGACATTAGAGGATTGATTTTGTAGACCTTCATAATTGGTTGGAAGTAATCATCGATGGGAAACTTGGAATTTATGTCTTGTTCAAATTGGCTTCTCTCTAAGGTCAAGGCATTAACACATTATCATTTTTTACTTAAAGCATTTGCCACTATGTTTTCTTTTCTAGGAACATCAGATGGTGAAATCATATTCAGTTAAGAGTTTCATCCACCTTTTTTGTCTAATGCTAAGTTGAGGTTGAGTGAAGATGTGAACTGTAGACAATAATGGTCAATTTTTAATATAAACTTGTTCCCTAATAAATAATGGTGCTAAACTTTTAAAGCATGAATATGATAATTTCTTTCAATGGGTAACAAATTCCTTGATTCATAACAAAATACATGGTTATTTTGCATTAGAACACCACCAATACCTATACCACGAGCATCGGTAGTCACAACAAAGGGTTTACTAAATTTTGGAATATAAAGAATAGGTGCTGATTTTAGTAAACAATTAAATATTTTGAAGGATTTATCACATTCTAGGGTCTAATTGTAACTATGATCTTCCTTAGTTATATTAGTCAAAGGTGCAATTATTTTAGAATAGTTCTTAACAAAGTGACAATAAAATCTAGAAAATCCTAGAAAACATTTTGACTTTGTGAGAATCCTTTGGAATAGGCCAATCTTGAATTGCCTTAATTTTAGCAAGGTTAGGTGAAATGCCCTTTTCAAAAACTACATGGCCTAGGTAAGATACTTCTAATTTGAATAATTCACATTTTCTAACTTTGGAATATAAGTTATGTTTTCATAAGGTTTCTAGTACCATCTTGAAATGTTGTTCATTCTCTTCCTCATTATTTGAGTATATTAAGATATCATCTGAAAAATGATCCCGAATACATCTAGAAATGGTATTGGTTAAACCAAAAGGAATTAAGTTACAAATTTGTAATGGCCATATCATGTTTGAAATGCAGTTTTGGAGATGTTAGATTATTTAATGTGGATTTGATAGTATCCTAATCTTAGATCTATTTTAGAAAAACATTTGGAACCATATAACTAATCTAGGAGGTCATCAATTTGTGGTAAGGGATACTTTTTTTATGATTATTTTATTAAGTTGTATGTAATCTATGCATAACCTCATAGTTTCGTATTTATTTTTGAAAAATAACACTGGTTCACCCCAAGGAGAGACTCTTGGTCTTATCTTACCTTCCTTAAGTAATTGTGTTAATTGAATTTTTAGTTCAGTTAATTCAGGGATTGACTAATGATAAGGGGTTTTGGAAACAAGTTCTTCCCTGGGAACTAGATGAATTGCATGTTCTACAAATCATTTAGGGGGTAAACTATTTAATTCTTTAGGAAATAGATCTTTGAATACTTGTACCACACGTTTAATATTAATATCTATTTTAAATTTATTAGATGTTTAAAAAATCATATTACAAAATATTTAACAATTTTTTCTTGCACTACGCTTGAATTGCATGGTTGAAATAGTTTTAATGTGAAGAGGTCTTCCCCCCCCCCCCTGTAAAATGAAACATGTCCCCATGTTAGAGTTTAGGATAAAAATTTTGTTCTCACAACCTAGGAAAGCATTATTTTTCTCTAGCCAAATCACAGGTCTAGAATAATATCATATGTACCAAGATTCAACATGTGAAATTGATCATGTGTTACAAAGTTATCTGATTCAAATTTTAGATTTTTAATAATTGCACTAGTTTGTCTAACTACCATCTACCATATCAATAGTTGAAGGTTATATTGATTTAGATGCAATATTTAGTTGTGCTACAACCTTAGGATAAATATAGTTATGACTACTTCCTGAATAAATAAGAAAAACAATGGGGTGACCATTTATAAAACCTTAATTTAAATTAGACAAGGTTGGTAATATATGGTACCTGTATCTACAATGACATAAATATTCATGTTGGAAGGAGTAGAAGCCTTGCTATCTTTATTTTTATGTTGTTGGGGTTTGCATGTATTATCATCTCTACAACAATTCATACCACATTTACCACAATAAGGGTGTAATCAAGGACAATATCGTTGTAAATGATTCTCACCATAGGTCCAACATTGGATTCCTAATGGTTTATGTTTTTTTTTGTTAGAGTAGAACATATTGGTGGATTGATAATGAATTGTACTCTAATTTGAATAGTGTCTTCCTTGTTTTTAAGTTTTATCGTATGATTCCAATCTATTTCTTTTGTGAATTTCCTTTTTTTGTCTTGCAATTCGATATGATACATTTCTTTTTTTTTGGTGATTTGTGCAGCTTCATCCACTAAAACTAGTTTACCACACCATACCCAAGCTTGGTATTCATACCTTAAACCATTGATGAATCTAATATGGTTATGTCCTTCAATAAATGACACAAACCTATTAAGTCTTTCAAAGTTTGAAATTTATGTTTCAATTCAAAGAATCATTCTTTTTTTTGTAAAAATTAATCAAAAAGGTATTTATGTTGGAATAATTGTTTAAATTTGTGACCATTTTGTTTTGTCAGGTTGTAGTTTTGAAGATCAGACAATTCCTTGTCACCAGTTTAATGCACTACTTTTCAATTGATAGTTGGCAATTCTTGTCCTAACATAACTACTTATGTTTTGCAAGTCAAAATATATCTCTAGATTAGTCAACCATTATTTTTCTTTCTCTCCTATACTAGTATCACCACTATAATCAAGTAGCTTGATTTTATAAGAAAAAATATCTAATTCTTGTTGTGTTTGTTTACTTAATGTGTTTCTCGAGGATTTCGATTTAGAAGTGTCAAAATTGCTTGATTTGGAAGTATCAGTCTCTTTAGATGATTCTTGTCGTTGTTTACTTTTTGATTAAGTTGATTGAGAAATTTTCTTTCTTTTTGAGAATTTTATTTCATTTTATTGTTTCATTCTATGGATTTTTGCTTAAGTTATTGGACTTGGACAACTAATTCAGCGACTTCTTGTATTAATTCTTGGTTGGTTTTCTCTAAATACTCATAGGCTTGTTGGTCGCTTTCTAACATCATTGTGATAAATCAATCTATATAATGAATCAAAATCAAAATTGGTTGTAAGTCTCACCAATACTTTCAAAGTTCAAGTCTATTAAAACACACTTATTTATGTATAAAAGTTATATGACGATATATATTTTTATTTATAAATTTCTCTCATAGATTTTAATACCCTATTACGTTCTACACATAACCCTAAGTATCCCAAGGGAACACAAGTTTTATAATCTAAATAATTTTTAAAAAGTGCTCCCTCATACAAGTGAATCTAACAAATTTCAAAATAAAAAAATTGCCCACATGAAATGTGACTTTTTGAAATGTGGGACATAAAAATAAGGTCATATTAAATACAATTTATAGAAATAAATGGCACTTTTCAATCAATATATATTATTTAAAAATAACTTGAAAAATGGATAAGACCTTATAATTGTGGACAAAAAAGAATTGCATATGCATAAAAAAATATAGAATGAATTCTCTCGAAGGTTATGGATTACTAGAAATCAATGTTGAAAATAAATATCAATGAAGATAGTGCACTATGGATTAGTAGGAGGACAAAGTAGTAAAGGGTATCTAGACCAAGGTGCAAACCACATTCTTGACAAAATTATTTACAAAGAGTTTTTGGTGATTGCTATCTTATTCTTCGGTAAAATGCATCAACGAAATCTAGTGCCTTGGAATGCCATGATTTCTAGATATGCCTAGAGTTCTCAAGTGATAATTTATCTGTATAACATTAATTTCAAACCTAATCTACTCTTGATGAAATTTTCTTAGCATCCACTTGAATTTTTTTCTTTAATGAATTAAAAGATTTCACTATCTCTTTTATAACAAAGGTAAAAGATTTTAATGCAATTTATGGGAATCTAATTAATTTTTCATGATTGAGTAAACCTAATCTAATTCCTTGCATAATTAATTTATGAGTGGAATAATTAAGAGAGTAAAAATTTCCAACTCTTAAGTAAAAGATAAGTGTTTATGGAATCCTAAATTGGTTAAATTTTGATTTATCTGAATGAATTATTCAAACATATAATTTATTTTTAATAATTTTTTAGCATAATAAATTATTGATGCAAAACAAATTAAGCATTACTTTAGACTATTATAATATTTTACTTCATATATCTATTTTGTAGAAAAATATATGCAATGAGAAGTTAATTGATCATAAAGCTCTAATACTAGGTATAACTTAACTAATTTCCAACAATAAAATGAAATAGTTTTAATCTATTTGATGAGCAAAGATACATTTTTATATATAAATTAAAAATAGTAATAAATAAGTGATCAACAATGATTAATGAATGTCAGTATGATGACAATTATAACTTTGACAAAATATAACCAATTAATGCAATGAACATTTAAATTATAAATGCAATTGAATAATACATATCTATAAAAGTTGTTATCTGATACATAGAGGGAGGATTGTAGGTTTAGGCTTTTCCAAGCACAAACACCCTAGAGGAAATTGGATTCTTACACTAAACAAATCTGCCTTCACGACATAAACGTAACCTTGGCCATGACACTCTTGGGTGTATGTTGTACCTCGAGTTGCACACACCCTTGTGTGCCCCTTCTCCAATTGTTTAAATGCTAGCCAATACCCCAAACCTCCACTCATGTGTGCTTTCTAAATTCCAGTATTGCTTTTTCCTTTTTTTGTGTGTCCTCATTTCAATTACTTTATGGGTTTAAATAATAATCCAAGGGTGGTTACAAAATTCACATCCATTCACAATAATAATTTTTAATTAAATTTATGTTTACATTCTTTTATTGTAATGTATTTTCATAGGGAAAAATTCTTGTAACCGTTATGTTGGTTGTTTTTAATTCCCAACTAGATCTCACAAATCATCTATAGGATTGTCATTCCTAAAGATCAATTACTTTGAGGGATTGTCCAACTACTAGAGGAAAGTTGAATAATTCTTTCCCTCTTTACTTTGGGCTAGTAATTAGATGCACATTCAACCTAGGGAACAAAATTAGAACAAATGTAATTAAGATATGCTTAACAGTATTGTTCCCCAAACATCATAGAGCTTTACAATAATGCATTACACTACTGCACTCAAAATTCCCAACTAGTTTTACTTATCAGATCCCTAATGATCAATTACTTGGAGGGATTGGTCAACTACTAGAAGAAAGCTAGATAATGATTTACCTCTTCATTTTGGGCTTTGCAAAACTTAGGAGGGTGATCCCTGATAGTATTTATAAGATCTCTTGTGCCAATTATCCCCAATACTATATTTATAGAAGATTTATTCTCTAAAAAATTTCTTGATGATTATGAAAATAAAAGGATCTAGCAATATCCTTTAAGAATTTTAACATTTCAAAGCAAGAGAACACAAAATGATTTCAAGATTAACAAATAACTCAACTGAATTTAAAGTTTGTAAATGTTTTTATGTGTGTGACCTTAGAGCTAGTAATCAAAGGTAGATTCAAAATATTGGTGCCTTAACCTAGGGCACAAAGTTAGAAAATATGTAATTAATATATGCTTAACAACATTGTTCCCAAAACATCACATAGCTTTACAATAATGCATTACACTACTGCACTCAAAATTCCCAACCAATTTTACAAATCTATGTTCTCACTAAAGCATTTTAACTCATTCTTTAAAAAAGAGCTACAATAAGAACATACATTCAATGGAAAGATAATGGAGATGAATTGAAAGATATTTGATCATTTTTCATTCATAATCTATATGAAGTACACAATAGGATTCAACTGGCCAAAGAATTACTCCATTGTATTCAAAAGATGCTAGTACCACTAATCTAAAACTTGCAAACTACAAAACAATTCATTCTCAATAAAACCTAGAAAGAATAAAAATCTATTATTTATGTCTATAGTACAAAACTCTCCAAAAAATCCATGCAAATGGCCTTTATTTCCCTTTTATAAGAACGAGGGAGAAATACAAGCTTTGAGACAAGTACACATGTCATATTTTCATTTGAAATTTATTTACAATACAACATATAAGAACAACTACTCCTGGGGAGAATATTTTGAAAGGACAAGAGTTGTTATCCTTTGTTGAAGTACTTTATTTCTCCAAATAGGCTTGATATTGTAAGTTGTACTCCCTTTACCACTCCTTTCTTTTAATCTTTAGTTGATGAAGGCTAGATAAGATGACTTGGTAGATAAGACAAAAATAATAGCCCACAAGAAGATAAAACTCATGTTTAAGTTGTTGGAAACTATTGCTAGAACTTATTGTGTAAAAAGGACAAAAAGGTTGGTCCACATCATTTGAAAAAGTGAAAATTCAAGAAGCTAATTGTACCTTGCTTCCCATGTAGCATATTATTCCTTTGTAGGCCAATTGAAAGCTACAAATTCATCTAACTTACTTATGTATGTGCCATATTTCCTTACAATTGCATATGCTTCCTTATCAAAATATGTTGGAAAATGTGCCTCAACTTACCGGCTTGGACCTTTGTTAAAGGCTTGACAAATTTATGCCCTTATCGATTTACCACGGTGTTCTCATTTGGTCGGCTTGACCCTTTGGTCGCTGAAGACTGTGTCTAATTGGTGAGGCTCTGTGTCATAGTGATGGGCTGATGGGTGTGGGGTTGGCGGTTTTGTTTGAAGGCTTCAACTTTATCAGAGGATCGGTCGCCCATCGACATGAGGTTTTGCTCTATCACGCTGATGTGTTGATGCCTTGGATCAATGACTGCTATCAGCTTCATTCGACGGTGTTGGTTGCTTTCCATGGCATCTAAAGGCAAGTACCATTGTTTACCTTTTCGCTAAGCGGAATTTCCTATGCACATGACACGTGGCGGCTTATCAAAGTGGTGAGTGTAGCGAACAGATGGTGGACCCCGAGTTGCTTTATGTGAGGGGCCGTCCGGTCGTGGAAACTTGTCTGCGCCTTGGGAGTTCCTTGGGGAATCTAGTGCATGCCACTAGAGATTCCCCGAAGGAGCTCCAACAACCTCCACGAAGACCAAGCAGAGTGCCTGAGCGATGGACATGTGGCAGCTTCATAAGCTCGTTCCAGGTGGGCTCATGGGAATCTTGGTGATTCCCTCTTGGATGACCCGAAACCTCTTGATCGACAGACATGTGGGTTGTGGGACCCAATAGGGCTGGCAATAGGTGTTTTGGCGATAGAGGATTATTGTTGACTTGGAATGTGATGCAACTGTTAGTAATGGCAAAGGGTTTTTGGAGCCCGCTAATAGTTGATTGGATCACTGCAGGGTCAAGTGGCGGAACAAATGGTAGTAAAACACGTGGCATTTTCTCATCGGTTGTTTCTACATCATTGTTGCAACACAACATTTATTGTCGAAAGCTAGATTGGTGAAAAGTGATATCTTATGCAGTTATTTTTGTGATCAAATTTTGGCAATTGGCAAAGCCCGAATTATATCTTCTTTGCAATGAATTTAATGCGGGGCTGGATTGATGTAGGTTTGCAGGTGGATCCGATTTGAGATTAATTTTGGCATGTCAGTGAAGAAGTAAATTTAATGCACCCTAATTGGTGGTTGTATAGAGACTTGTAATAGTCGGTCTTGACATGTAATCGACGTAACAATTTTGTAGAAGTTGAGCAGAAGAATACTGCTAAAGTGTAGTGAGAGTTTTTGTATTCGTTGTATGCTGAAGTAGCATTGTAACAGTGAGTGCATGAAAACTCAAGTGTTGCTGTGAGCTAACTATCAGAGAGTGAGGGTTGTAAATTTGTATGTAATATTTTCCTTGCTGTAATACAAAGTGTCTTTCTCTTGGTGTGGTGGGTTTTTTTTACTCGAAAGATTTTTTCCACGTAAATCTGGTGTTATCTCTTAAACCTTTTTTATTTTTTTTACTCTTGTTACCCTGCATGTGTTCATCTTGAGTATTTTAATGTTTTAAAACTGGTCTTTACATGTCTCCTCTATGGTTTTAGCATTAGGAAAGCGTTTCTGCACTATTGCTTTTCCTTACAAGTGGTATCAGAGCCTGGCTAGTTGTGTTATCCTTGTTAGTAGGGCTGGTTTTTTGTGCTAATATTGTCCCAGTGGGAGTCTTGTAATGTTAGAACTTAGTTCTATCTAAGATGACGAGTACATCAGAAAGAGTTGATATTGAGAAATTCAATGGCGGCAACTTTGAGTTGTGGAAACTCAAAGTGGAAGACCTGTTAGTGGATAGAGACCTCTGGGTAGGCATGTTTGGAACTATGCGACAAGTTATAAAGCAAGAAGAATGGGACCTCGTAGATAGAAAAGTGAGAGGTCTGATAAGACTTTGTTTGGCCTATTTCGTACTCCTAAATGTCCATGAGCATAAGTCTGCAGCTTCGTTATGGAAGAATCTTGGTGATATTTATCAGGGAAAGTCTCTGGTAAATAATTTATTCCCATGGTAGTAGTTGTACTCCTTGAAGATGGAAGACGGTGCAGCTGTTGCAGACCATCTAAAGTCATTTAATATGAGTGTTGCTCAGTTGGCATTTGTGGATGTAAAGATAGAGGAGGAAGATCGTTGCATGCTCCTATTATGTTCGTTACCTGACACTTGGGATCATCTGGTGATGGCTATTGGAAGTATGACTGCTACTTTCAAGATGGAAGATGTGGTTGCTTCGTTGCTATCTAAAGAGATTCAGAGAAAGTCTTCTGAGATGGCTAAAGAGGCCCTTGCTATCCGAGGTAGATCAAAGGAGAAAGGCAAGAAGAAGGACAAGAAGTCCAGATCTAAATCTGTAGGGAGATCAAAGTCTCTTGGTAAAAATTCCAAGGTGAAATGTTCGAATTGTGGATAGCCTAGTCATATCTGAAAGGATTGCAAGGAGAAGAAGAAGAAGAAGAGTAACTCTTCATATTATGACTCTTCTCAGAGTGATGCAGATGCTTTCATTGCAGTCTTGGAAACTCAGGTATCAGATGATGTCTAGCTGGTTGACTCGGGTGCATCCTTTCACATGACGTCTCATAGAGAATGGTTCACCAAGTATGAGAAGTATGATGGTGGAAAGGTGTACCTAGCAAGTGATTTAATGCTAGAGATTTTTGGTTGAGGTAGAGTTAGAATTCAGTTTCTTGACGGGAGAGTCAAAGGTATTGGTGGCATACTGCATATACCAGGTTTGGCTTGAAATTTACTTTCTGTCAGTAAACTAAATGATTATGGTGTAGAAGTTTCTTTCTCAAGTAAAGGATGTAAGATGACTAGAGGTGCAATGGTGCTGGCTAAGGGTGTATGTACTAGCACTCTGTACAAGCTTGATGCATGTCCTGTTCATTGCAACAATGCCTCTGTAAAGTCAAGCAAAGTTGTTCTTGTAAAGAATGATGAAGATGCTTCTCTGGCTGAAAATGCGATGGAGGTGAAACTCACAGCAGAGAAGACCATGTTGTGGCATCATAGACTTGGTCACATAGGTGAGAAATGTTTAAAAACCTTGAAGAATAAAAATCTTGTTGAAGGGCTTGTAGATTGTAATCTTGAATTCAATTTCTACGAACACTGCATTTATGGAAAGCAACAACGTGTTTATTTTTCCTCAAGTTCTCATAAATCTTCTAGTGTACTGGACTATGTTCATTCTGATGTGTTTGGCCCAGTGAATGTGCCTTTGTTATCAAAGTCTAGATATTATGTTTTATTTATTGATGACTATTCGAGAAGGGCATTTGTATACTTTCTTAAAAGTAAATAAGAAGTGTTCAGTCGTTTTAAAGAGTTTAAAAACTTGGTTGAGAATCAAACTGGAAGGAAAATAAAATTTTTGCGGATGGATAATGGCAATGAGTTTTTTTTCTGCAGATTTCTATAGATATTGTAAAGACCATGGGATTAAAAGGCATAAAACTACACCTTATACTCCACAATAAAATGGAGTTGCTGAAAGCTTGAACAGGACGCTGATGGAAAAGGCAAGGATTATGTTGAGTAGTGTTGGTCTGGAGCAGATGTTCTGGGTTGAGGTTGTGGCTACAACATGTTACCTAGTAAATCACTTTCCTTGCTCTGCTCTTGTTGATAAGACACCTTTGGAAGTGTGGTCTAGTAAGAAGCCCTCTCTAAGACATGTTCGTGTCTTTGGATGAGGCATATGCATATCTTCCAAATGAGAAAAGATCTAAGCTGGAGAGCAAAGTTGTTAAATGTATCTTCATCGGCTATGGCATTGGTGTGAAGGGATACAAGCTTTGGAACCCTGTTACTGAGAAGGTTTTGTACAACAAAAACATGATATTTCGTGAGCTGAAACCTTCAGTAAGTGATCAACAACTCAAGACACACTAGAAAGAAAAGAAGAATGATGCAATTGCGATTCCTCAAACTCCAGAAAAGGGAGAACTACATGGTGTACCTGAAAATGAGGAGAGCTCTAGTAGCTCTGAAAGTTCTGAAGAGGAAGAACCACAACCTCAGCCAGTGAGAAGGTCTACACATCAAAAACAACAACCTGATAGGTATGGTTTCTCCATTTTGGATTCAAATTGTGCCTATGCTTTAATTACTAGCACTAAGCAGCCTAGGACTGTTAAAGAGGCAATTAATATGCCCAATGCAAATTCTTGGTTGGAAGCCATGAATGAAGAAATGGAATCATTGGAAAAGAATGAAACCTGGGATTTGGTACCTTTGCTTGAAGGAAGAAAGTTTGTTGGTTGTACATGGGTATTTAAAAAGAAGACTACTCTTGAGGGTGGTACTGAGAAGTATAAAGCAAGGTTGGTTGGAAAGGGGTATTCCCAGGTAGAGAGAATTGATTATGGAGAAATATTTTCCCCTATAGCTAAGTTGACATCTATCAGATTTTTTCTATCACTTGCAGCCACGTATGACTTAGAGATCAAGCAGATGGATGTGAAAACAACATTTCTCCATGGAGAGCTGGAAGAAGAAATTTACATGTCCTAGCCTGAGCACTTTGTTGAAAAAGGTCAAGAGAGCCTGGTCTAGAAATTAAAGAAATATTTGTATGGTTTGAAGCAGTCTCCTAGAATGTGGTACCAGAAGTTTGACACATTTGTATTGTCTATGGGATTTTTGAGATCAAAATCTGATCATTGTGTGTATTTTAAAACTGAAAATGATCGTGTTATTATTATTACCATGTACGTGGACAATATGATATTCATAGGAAATAGTAAGTCTATGATTTCTGATCTCAAATATCAGTTGTCTGCAAAATTTGAAATGAAAGATTTGGGTGCAACAAGGTATATTCTAGGGATGGAGATAACCAGGGACATAAATGGTAGAAAGCTTTGGTTTAGCCAAAGTAAGTACATCAACACTGTTCTGGAAAGATTTGATATGAGTGATTGCAAGTAGCTAGTTGTTCCAATTACCCAGGGAAAGAAACTATCTACTAATGAGATGGAGGACATAACCAGAGTGCATTATCCAAGTGTTTTCGGCAGTTTAATGTATGCTATGGTCTGTACAAGGCTAGACATTACCCAAGCAGTGGGAGTACTCAGTTGATTTATGGAAAATCTAGGAAGGACACATTGGGATGCTGTAAAGAGACTATTTAGATAACTAAAAGGTACCTTAGAATGTGCTCTATGTTACCATGGCAATTTGGTTGCATCACAGAGAACTCTCAACATTCATGGGTATGTGGAATTTGATTGGGCGGGGGACATTGACATCAGAAGATCCACTAGTGGATATACTTTCATGTTAAATGGTGGTGCAATCAATTGGATGAGCAGGCGATAGGTTGTAGTCGCTTTGTCCATGATGGAGGAAGAATACATGGCAGCGACTCACACCTACAAAGAAGTTGTTTAGCTCAGCCACTTATGTTCTGATATTGGTTTTAATGCAGGGCAGATCACTATTTTCTGTGATAGTTAGAGCACCATTTGTTTGGCGAACAATCCAAATTTCCATGCTAGGATGAAGCATATCGATGTGCAGTATCACTTCATGAGAGATATGGTGGAGGATGGAAAGGTTTCGTTAGAAAAGGTGGATACTCTGAAAAATGACATTGATGCATTGACAAAGCCAGTAAGCACAAACAAGTTCAGATGGTTTGCAAGTTCAATGGGACTTGGGGCCTATGATCACAAATGAATTTGAAGTTCGGAGGAAGCCAGTAAGTCTTCGTCAAGAGGGAGCTTGTTGGAAAATGTGCCTCAACTTACCGGCTTGGACCTTTGTTAAAGGCTTGATGAATTTATGCCCCTATCACTTTACCGTGGTGTTCTCATTTGGTCGGCTTGACCCTTTGGTTGTTGAGACTCCATCTGATCGGCGAGGCTTCGAAGGTTGTCACAGCAATGGGCCGACGGGCGTGGGGTTGGCAGTTTTGTTTGAAGGCTTCGGCTTTATTGGAGGATCGGTGGCCCATCGACAGGAGGTTTGTGGGACCCGATAGGGTTGGTGGTTAGTATTTTGGCGGTAGCGGATTATTTCTGGCTTGAAATGTGATGCAACTATTAGCGATGGTGAAGGGTTTTTGAAGCCCGATGATAGTTGATCGGATCACTACTCGGTCAAGCGGTGGAACAATTGGTAGTGCGACACGTGGCATTTTCTCATCGGTTGTTTTTACATTGTTGTTGCAAAAAAACATTTATTTCCGAAAGTTGGATTGGTGAAAAGTGATATCTTATGCAGTTATTTTTGTGATTGGATTTTGGCAATTGGTAGAGCCGGAATTGTATCTTGTCTGCAATGAATTTATTGAGGGGGTGGCTCGATGCAGGTTTGCAGGTGGATCAGATCCGAGATCAATTTTGGCGTGTTAGTGAAGAACTATATTTAATGCACCCTAATTGGTGGTTGTATAGAGACTTGTAATAGTCGTTCTTGACATGTAATTGACGTAACAATTTTGTAGAAGTTGAGTAGAAGAATAATGCTAAAGTGTAGTGAGAGTTTTTGTATTCGTTGTATGCCGAAATAGCATTGTAACAGTGAGTGCATGAAAACTCAAGTGTTGTTGTGAGCTAACTACTAGAGAGTGAGGGTTGTAACTTTGTATGTAATATTTTGCTTGCTGTAATACAAAGTGTCTTTCTCTTGGTGTGGTTGGTTTTTTTTACTCGAAAGATTTTTCCCACGTAAATCTAATGTTATCTCTGAAACCTTTTTTATTTATGTTACTCTTTTTATCCTGCATTCTTGAGTGTTTTAATGTTTTAAAACTGGTCTTTGCACGTCTCCTTTGTGGTTTTAGCATTAGGAAAGTGTTTTCGTACTGTTGCTTTTCCTTACAAAATCTTCAAGGAACCTGTTTGTGTCCCAAATCTTGTCCAAGAAACTCTTCATGTACTTAGTATCAATTGGATTCTTGTCACATATTACTGAGGCTATTGAAGCTAGTATGTTATCCAACTGAGATCTCTGGCATCATAAGGCTTAACCTTTCCACCTGCATCCATAATATATGGCAGAATGCCAAGATTACCATCATCATATTCCTTTATCAACTCCTTGATTCTAACCTTCACAGGACTAACCATTACCTGATCCTCACCAATATTTTTTACTATTTGGTATGCTGGATTGATTTGTTCAGGTTTATTAGGATCATAGACAAATCCTTTAATCATACCAGTCAATGAAGATAATCTAGGCACCCATATTTGCATAAGAGGAATTGCCTCTATTTTATCCTTTACAAACATATCAATGGATGTCATAAACAAAGAATAATTTATGTGCACATTATTTTATTTTTTCAAAATATTTTCCATCAAATTTCCCAATAGACTACAAATTATGTGCATATTGTCATTATTTTTAGCAGGAGTTAGCACGTAGATACTTCAAGCTTGGGTTGCCATACAATAATTTCTTTTGATGGAGGTGGTGGAGAAGGTGGTGAAGGAGTTGGTTGTTGTTGCAATTAAGACTATTGGATTTATGGTTGTGTTTCCAACATTTCCACATGCAAATCAAATTGAGAAATATTTACCTTGTCCTTATTATACTCATTCAATTACTCTTGATATTTCTTTAAGGCATAATTATAGTCTTCCTAAAAATATTCAGTTGTTTCCTTACTAAAATGGGAAACATTCATAGCCAATGTGTCTGCCTCAACTATAGAAGTGTCTAAAAATATTTCTATTATCAATCCTCCCCTCAAGTCACCAACAGGCTCAATAATAGTTGGTTTTTTAATTTGGGGCAAGGTCCCAAATAGACAATGAGTCCCACTTTAGGATAAATGCAGACCCAAATAATGTAGCCAGTGCCTCATCTTCACTTGAAAATACCTGTGTGTTATGTTTCTTCACAATATCTAGGTAAATAGTAGATGTTATGTCCCATTCGGGTAATAGAAGAATGCCACTTTCCTTGACTAGATTTCTTCCCTCATTAGGTGTCATTTCCTTTTGTTCAATCTTCATTTGAATCACCAGTCTCTCAAATATTTCTTTTCTTGATTGATCTAGGAATTGAGAAGTATATCCTCAATCATCCGTCTTTCAAATTCATCTCTTTTACTCCATACAAATTCTTTAAAAACACCACTTTTGACAAAGGTGTCATCATCCATAAACATTTTTTAGGCTTCATTCCTTATGTCATATGTATTATCTCTACCTCCAATGATAGCCTAAGTAACTCTTCCTATTGGAGCTTGGAAATCATCATCCCTTTGAGGAGATGTAGTTTCTTGCATGATATCATCTCTAGTCATAATAATCTCTTCATCATCAGAGTCAAGAGGATAGTCAAAAAATTTCTATTCTACAACTCTCCTCCTCTTTGGTGAAGGCTCCCTTAGTGGTGAGTCCAAATCAATTATATTTCATGGAAGGGAGGGAGGTGCCTACCTCACTGGTGATGAAGCTCTTGATTCAAGTGATAGAGTGTAAGTAAGCTAAGGTAGCGGAACAACTTCCTACACTAACTTTGAGAGGAGAATATTGCAAAAAATTTATAGATCTTTAATAGTTACAAAAGCTTAAACACAAATAAACACAAATATCATGCATACCACAACACAATGATTTATGTGGAGAAAACCCTTTTGGGAGAAAAAACCCACTCTCCAAAAGCCACCCAATATATTATTCAAAAATCAAAAGATTACAATATACTTGCAAAGCAAGCTTCTCATAGGAGTATCACCACCAGAGATCAAGAGACAACACGACCACTATCAGACTCTTAGAATACACCCCAGTCTACATACATTCCACCCACTTATAACAAGATTTTTTTAACCTTCTAGAATTAGGGTTTTACAAGGTCTTTTATTTGACATGTTAATAGAAAAACCTTGATGTGTCAGTGGGAAAAAACCTTGACATGTTAGCGAAATTTTTTTTTCGGGCATTGCCCCGAACCCCACGTCTTGTTACAAGTGTACAATATTTGCATGATCAATCACCACATACCAACATAGATCCTGAAAGATTGAAAAATTATTTTCTTCTATGCTTGGGAGATATAATAACAATATTCTAAACTCTCATTCAAGGAAAACCCTAGAGATCTCAAACTAGGGATGAAATAAAAGAAAGAGATCTTGCAATAGGGTTGTCCTAGGGTATGATTATAAACTAGAGAGGGGTTCACCACCAAGCTAAGTCTTGTAAAGACTAATTAAATGCAAGACTTCACTAAACTACCTAGAAAAGCATGTAAATCAGAATAGAATGCTGAGAAATCAAAAGTCTGCACCTCGAAACTTGAAGAGACTTGGGTGAAGACCTAAAATGCTAAAAATGATAAATTTAATGCTAACTAGGACTCATACGCCAAACTGAGCAATCTAGTCCCAAATTATGTTTTATGCACAAGAGCATAAATATGGTAGAGAGATGTCTAGAACTCTTGAAATCTGCAAATTTCCCTATATAAGGACTCATACACTAAAAGTGTCATATCACTCTAGTTAAGGTTTTCTAGAAATTCAAAGTTTGATTCTGCTCTTCAATGTCTTCTCTATCCTTTCCACCTGATTTACAGATCTGAAACTCTGATTTACAACCTGTAGATGTCTTCCAATGATATCCAATGCAAGATGACAACTTTGAAAAAATTGAACACTTGACAACTTTATCCAAACTTTCTCTTCAATTTTTCTTCAACCTAGATCTGCAAATCACACACTAAAGAGGGGGAAATATTTTTTTGTTAGTGGAAAGGGGTTTCCTTTGGTCAAACCTCGTTTTGGTAATTAAACCTTTAAATGAAATGAAATAAGATGAAGGAATGATGAATGAACAAAATGTAATGTTGCAAATCACCAAAATATAGTAATAAAGTGTCGCAAACATGTATGAAATGGCTCCAATGGATGTATATCTTTCCTCTTGCTTGAATGTGATAAATCTTGAACTGAATACTAGCTTGAATCATAAAACCCTACATCACAATTGTTAGCTAAAAAAAACATGATGCATAATGACTTTGACATGATGCTTGATACTTGAATAATGCTCTTAAACACTTGATGATCAACTCTTAAAGACTCTTGAATGCTCTTTTGAATTCTTTTAAACTCTTGAATGCTTTCTTGATCACAATTTTTCTACAATGCATGAATACTTGAAAGCTTGGGATGAAAATGAGTGAAAGAAACTTGTATTTATACTTTTTTATGCCAAATATCTTGAAATTACAACACTACAAGTCGACATCAGATCTAGGAGAATAAAATCCAACCAAGAATTTTAATTAAATTTTATTTTGAGCCACATGGTACTCATACACCAGAAGTGGAGTATGAACCCATTAGGCTTAACTATGGAAAAAAAATTCAAAAATGCTTAGAATGATGCAAAAGCCAAATTAGGGCCCAAAATCCTAGGTGGGACTCATATGCCCAAAGTGGAGTATGAGTTACAGATCACAAAATTTGGGCCACACAACCTAGAAACACCTAAATTATGATTGGATGTTGATTTATGTTAGGATCATCCTCAAAAATATGCATTAATTAAGGCTCGTGGATGCAAAATAAGGCCAAATAAGACATAAAGAAGCCTAATTAATAATGAAAACTCTAGATTAGTGTGAAAGAGTGTTACAACACTTTACAACACTTTAAATAAGGTACAATTAAGTTCATTTAGCTCACAAGGGGACAAGACCTAATGTGTATGTGTCAAACACATTACAATACTAAATCAAGGCAACATTATGCTTAAATTAATAAGGAGGTCCCGAAAAAACAAGGAAAAGTAGAGGGTTAATTTTTTTCGTTGCCAAAGTTAGTGCCCACTTTAGTGAGAGGATGAACTTGGTTCAAACTCACACTAAAGTAGAAAAACTCACATCAAGGGGGGTTGAAATGCACCAATGTTAGTAAGATGGGATGACAATGATCAAGAGGGGTGATCAAGCCCCCAAGATCAATATCCTATGCAAAACCAACATAGATACAAAAGAACACACATGAAAATGATATAAGAAGAACCGACAAGGCACAAGCATACACTGTCAAAGACAAAGATAAAATAAAAAACAAAACAAAGGGGTGGATCAAGCTTCGATCGTTTATCCATCATGATGTGGATCAGATCTAGGTTGTTTTTCTGAAAATGCATTCTCACTCTGAGGCAATAGAACTCTAGGTTGTCCGTTGGGTGATTAATCCAAGAGAGTGACACATACACACATGACCGGTGTTGAATTTCACAAGACAACTAAGAGGGGGGGTGAATCATTTGTATCTAATTACATTCACTTCTGATCTTAATCAATTCCCCATCTACTTTAATGAGTTATTAAGTATAAGCATGAAATGCAGATAATAAAAAGAAAATACCAGGGACACCAAATTTACATGGAAAACCTTATAAGGGAAAAACCATGATGAGGATTAACTCACAATATAATAGTAATGCAAAATCGAATACAAAGGCTCACTTCCAAAGGGCTCACTACCCAAGATAAGACTCACTGTCTAGATACAAGGCTCACTGCCTATAGATAGGACTCACTATCCAAAAGGAGGCTCACTACCTACAGATAAAGATAGATAATAGAAAATCCACCACAACAACTCACACACATTTGTAGCCTTGATCAAAGAATCACATAACACTAAAGATCTACACACGCATAGGATCGACACAAAAGAAATGTAGAGTACACTACTGAAGCACATTCAAAACACACATAAAATTTTGTCTTTGTTGTATATTAATTTTCTCACAAGAACTTGATAACTCATCATATCAGCACACCTACAACACCATAAAGATAGCTCCATGTACTCACAACATCTCTATAATATCACATCCATACATGTACCACCTACAATCACGTGATTCCTTTCTCTGCAATAAATTGAACTATGTTGACATCAACGAAAACACCACCATACTCATTCATACTTGTAACAATCTCCCCCTTTGTCATTGATGGCAACACATGATGTGAAAAACCATCAAAGACAACTTACACACTCTCCTGCATCTTTTTCTATTTTTTTTATTAGACAACCTACACAACCTTCTTGCAAACTCTTATCCTTACAATATTCTCTACAACCTTCCTACAAACTCTTCTCCTTACAAGATTCTCTCTCCCTTTCAGCTAGATATAGATAGGATTTTTCACATGATTCTCTCTCCGCCTTTGACATCAATAGAAAAGAATTTGTTTTGCATGATTCTTCAACCATAAAGATCTTATCACTCCCCCTTAGGAGTGTACCCATGACAACACATACAACAACAATGATACTCTATACTCCCCCTGAAGAGTAGACCCCAATCATCAGCCTAGACAGATGATGAATCTGTAGATCCACTAGACCGATGCACCTCTATGTGCACATAGTTCAAAGAAGGAGGGGTAGTAACCCCCAAATTTCCCCTGAGATAATCAAAAGTATCCTTAGGAAGAGCCTTAGTAAATATATATGCAATCTAATCCTTTCTAGACATATATTCAAGCTTGACTTCATTCTCCAACAAATATACGCTTTGTCCTTGAATGCATTACCAGATTCTTTGAAATGTTTATTGCACTTGTATTATTACAGAAGATAGGGATAATCTCATCGCACATCACACCTATATCCTTTAGTGTTCGCTTCATCCATAATACTTGTGTACAACAAGATGCTGCTGCAGTATACTCAACCCCTTCAGTAGATAAAAAAAAATGAATCCTATTTCTTGCTTAGCCATGAAACCAACCTACATCCAAGAAAGAATGCACCACCACTTGTACTTTTTTGGTCATCTACACAACCAGCCCAATCTACATCAGTGTAGGAATTTAAAGTGAAATCAGTATCCTTAGGATACCACAAGCCATAATTCAAAGTGCCTTTTAAATATCTAAATATCATTTTCACAACAATAACATGCGTTTCTTTAGGTTCTGCTTAAATTATGGAAACCAAACATACGACATGCATGATATCCGGACTAGTAGCAGTAAGATATAATAGTCCACCAATCATAGATCTACATGCTCTAATTAACTTTAGGAGAATCATCATCCTTACTCATTTTGCATCTAGTTACCATAGGGTTATAGACTAGTTTGGAGTCATCCATTCCAAACTTCTTCAACAATTATTTAACATACTTTGATTGTGAAATGAATATTCCCTTATCAGTTTGATTCACTTGAAGTCCAAGAAAGAAGTTTAACTCACCAATCATAGACATCTCAAACTCTTTTTGCATCTCATCTGCAAATTTCGTGCACATACCCTCATTTCCTCCAAAGATAATATCATCAACATACACAACCACTATCAACGTTTTGTTTCCTTCAAATTTGAAATAGAGATTACTATCCATGGAAACTTTCTTGAACCTTTGATGTGTCAAATATCTATCCAACCTTGCCAACCATGCTCTAGGAGCTTGTTTAAGTCCATATAATGTCTTTTTCAACTTACAAACCATGTCTGATTTATCTAATAACTAAAATCCCTTTGGTTGTTCCATGTACACCTCTTCTTCCAATTATCCATTCAGGAATGCAGACTTAACATCCATCTAGTGTACCTTGAAATATTTGTGAGAAGAAAATGCTAAAAACATCTAAATGGCCCCCATTCTCTCCACTGGGGAAAATTTCTCCTCAAAGTCTATTCCTTCAACCTGTGAATAAAATTTGCACACAAGACTTTATTTTTTTCTTACTAATTTTCCATATTCATTCAACTTATTCCTAAATACCCATTTTGCACCAATTAGATTCTTGTTTACTAGTCTAGGAACTAGTTCCCATGTCTGATTATTCTCTATTTGATGTAATTCTTCTTTCATTTCTTTAACCCAATTCTCATCTTTTCATGCTTCACACACTGTTTTAGGTTCTATCTTGGATAGAAGACATAAATTTACTTCAACTTCTACCACTTTGCCTCTTGTTGTTACACCTTTTCCTTTGTCTCCAATTATATGTTCTTCCAGATGATTTTTGTATACATATTTTGGAGTCTTAGGAGCAAGTTCTGAAGTCTCTTCTTCTTCAATATGTTCTTCTTCTTCTTTATCCTCTTCTTGTACTTGTCCACAAATAGTTTCATTTGGTTCAACTTTACTTATTTCAACTAGTTTGTGCATATCTTCATCAACTTTTACATTTTCACTTTCAACAATCTTCCTCAATCTTTTATTGTAGCATATATGCTTTTCTATTAGTTGAATATCCAAGGAAAATACATTCATCACATCTTGCATCAAAATTTACAAGGCTCTCATCATCTCTTTTAATAAAACATCTACTTCCAAATACCTTAAAGTACTTAACAGTAGAAATCTTGCTAGTACATAGTTCATAAGGGGTCTTCATGTTGTTACCTCTAATATAGACTTTGTTAAGAATATAAAAAGTAGTGTGGATTGATTCTCTCCAATATACATCAGGTACATTTTCCTCTTTCATCATAGTCCTTGCAGCCTCTTGAATAGTCTGATTCTTCCTCTCTACAACTCCATTCTGCTGAGGAGTTCTAGGAGAAAAAAAATGTCTCTTTATACCATGCTCTTCACAAAATGTATTAAACTCATTGGAAGTGAATTATCCACCTCTGTTAAACCTTAAACATTTGATTCTTAGGTTCGATTCCTTCTCTACCCTTGCTTTGAACATTTTGAATCTATCTAGAGCTTGAGCTTTCTCCCTAAGAAAAGTAACCCATGTCATTCTAGAATAATCATTAATCAAAAGCATAAAATAATTGTCACCATTAAGATTTCCTATTCTTGTGGGACCACAAAGGTTTGTATGAATCAATTCCAGCATTCCGGTAGTTGATTGTTCTTTTCCTTTAAAATTGCATCTTGTTTGTTTTCTCAATTGACAACTTCTGCAAACAGTATTGGTAGGATTTATGATTTTAGGCAGATCCCTGACAACTTCTCTTAAACTAATCCTGATTAGATTGTCAAAGTTTACATATCCCATCCTTCAGTTCCATAGCCAACTTTCATTAACTTGAGACACAAAACACTGACCATCACCACTCTTAAGCTAATAGATGTTCCCATGTGTTCTTCCTACAGCTACCACAGTTCCAGACCCTTTTCTTATCTCACAAGTATTATCCTGGAACATAAGTTTAAATCCTTTGCTACACATTTGTCCAATACTCAAAAGATTATTCCTTAAGCCCTTAACATAATAGACATCATTAGTACTATGTTTTCCATCAAAACTAATTGATCCTTTTCCAACAATCTTTGCACCAAAATCATCTCCAAACATCACTAGTCCTCCATCATAATTTTCAAGTCTAGTAAACTTACTTTTGTCTCTGGTCATATGATCTGAACATCCACTGTCAATTACCTAATAGCCTTCGTCTTGTCTAGCATGAAAGGCAGTAACTAGAGTACCTTACATCTCATCCTTCTTATTTTTCGGACCACATTCCCTTGAACATTTTCCATGGTTAGTAGACACATATTTATTCTCCAAAGCTAGAAATGAGCATTCATCTTTATCATCCTCAAAATCAGATTCGTCATCATAAATTCCAGCATCTTCTCTAAGATAATACAATTTCTTGAAATTTTTGTCCCTTTTGTCTTTATTATATCTTTTATTTTTGTGTATGGCTCTATTTGGACATCTTGAATCATAGTGACCAATATTTCCATAGCTGAAACATTTAAAAGGTAACATACCTTTGTACTTACTGGTACCTTTCTTCAACTTCCTTGTAAAGTTTGATTCCAAATCCTCTGAACCATCACTATCTAGATCATTTTTTGTCTTAGTGGCTTTGAAGACTGTTTTTGTTTTCTCCTTTTATTTTCCAAACTTCCTCATCTCAAATGTTGTCAAGGTGCCAAATAGTTGTTCTTTAGTGAATTTATTTGGATCATACACTTCCTTAATAGTTGAGACCTTGTCACTATAACTCTCTAGTAGAGTCATCAAAATCTTCTCTATTACATCTTCATCTTTCAAAGTACCACCTTGATTTTTGACTTTATTTGCTGCAATATCCACCCTTTGAAGGTGTCTTACAATTTCTTCACCTTCTTCCATTTTCAAGTTCTCATACCTACACTTTGTTGTTAGCTTCTTTGATAATTTTACTCTATCATTTCCTTCATAGATATCTTTCAACTTTTACCATACTTCATAAGCAGTGCCTAATGAAATAACTTTTGTCTACTTAGTCTTAGATAATGCACTATAGATTGCATACCTTGCTTTTTCATTTTCCTCATGAGAAAAAATATCATCTATAGAAGAAGGGCCACTTTTCAGTTCAACATAGTTTGTCTCAAAAGCTTTCCAAGTCTTGAAACCAAGAGAGATCAGGTAACCTCTCATCTGCACTTTCTAGTCACTGTGGTCAGATCCATCAAACACAAGGATTGACAATTTGTGCACCATTAGATCTACCTCAAGTGGTTAAGCTCTTCTCTGAGCAACCAAAGCTCTAATACCACTACAATAGAATAGGCAATTAGTGCCTAAAATAACACCATATTTTAGTGCATTTGAGTTCATGAATTGGACACTTCTGTTGGCACAAAATGGCATGCTCACTTCGATGCCGGATTTAGTGCCAGATTTTGTTGCTTCTAGTTTGGCTTCCGATTTTGCTTCTGGTTTTGCTTCTTGTTTTGCTTCCAAGTTTTCTTCCAATTTTGATTATGGTTTTGCTTCAAGGTTTGCTTCCAGTTTTGCTTCCAATTTTGCTTCCACTTTTGCTTCCACTTTTTCTTCCAATTAATTGCTTCTATTTTTGCTTCCTCGATAGCACCAAGTTTTTCTTCCAAGATTGCTTCTGGTTTGCTTCTAGTTTGGCTTCAATTGTTGCTTCCTTTTTTGCTTCTGAAAATGCTTCTTGTTTTGCTTCCATTTATTAATTTAATATGTTTTATTTCAATTTAATTAGTTAAATATGTCATGCTTATTAGATAACTCATATGATTATAGAGTAAGTAAATTAAATAATATGTTTTATTTCAATTTAAATAGTTAAATATATCACGCCTCTTAAATAACTCATATGATTATAGAGTAAGTAATTTAATTATTCAACTCATATGATTAAATAACAAGATAATTATTGTTATTTGATTTTGCTTCTAGCTAAATCAAGTAGACTTATGATTGTGTTTGCATTTAAACAATAAAAGGATATCATTTTCAGCTAAGTTTCATCCATGTGCATAAAAAAGAGTATCAAAATACTACATTATTTGATTAAGGGAATTGCATACAATAGAAAAGAGAGTCAACATTTATTGCAAAGGTAGTCTTTATAAATAACCATAAGTGTATAGTGTCCCTCACAAGCCGAGGGACTAACTATTTTTATGCATATAAAGAAAAAACTATACATTTACAGATAAAAGGAAATGCATATGTAAAGAAGGGGGACCTGTCATTCTGAATGATGAATCCCGACTGAGTTGCCTTGCATTAGCTTCAGTCCTCTTGCCCATCCAGCCTCTAGTTGACACTTGCCCCTGCTAATCCGAGTTTCCTTGCATTTGTGAGAAGAAGTTGGTTAGAGAAATGAAGGATCACCAATCAGTACATAGGAAAACATTCGTAAACATATAATCCGATCCTTATAAACATTAAAATAGATAGCATATCATAGATGTACAAGAAAAAAAAGAGTTATCAAACACATCTATCATATGCTATGTTTATCTAACATGTTTTCTCTTTGTGCAGATATAGGAAAAAAAATTGTTACTATTTTGTTTCAGCTGATTATAGCATGTGGAGTAAAATGTGGCTCCCATGAGGGTTGAGATTAACATGTTGCCCTCGTGGTTTAGGAGGGATAGGAAATTGAGAAACTTGATAAAATCAATGATAAGCCTATTCTTGATGCATTGAATCAATATGGAATCATACTAGTTGATCAACTTTCATTATCAGATTCAAAAGATGCAACAAAACAATGTGAATTATCAAGAAAGTTACTCTGCATCTTTCATAATGAATCAAACAGCAGGCTGCTTGGAAATATTACTTTGCTGGATATGTCTTTAAATCTTTTTAAGTTGGATCCAAAGTCCATTTTAATAATGATATGAGTTGTATTTCACTGTCAACATTTTCAAGGAGCTAGTAAAGAAGGGAACAAGAACAAGGACAACAATCATTCAAAAATGAAATAGTTTGTCTCTTCCCAAGAAATAAATGATTTTTGTGATGATATGAACACTGAAGCATAGATCCATCAAGTTCAATTATGGATAATCATTATGGCTGAGTTACTCAATGAGGTCTTACAGGTTATCAAGAGCTATCAAGAGTTATTAAGAGCTATCATGAGTTACATGGAGCAGCACAAGGTGAACAATTGAATGCAAGGCCAAAGCCATCATGTTAGTATGTTTTCCTGAAGAGCAATGCATGAGAAGGAAATATTTTTGATGCAGATGACTAACTAACATGCATTGGTGATCATCTTGCTACTAATACAATGAGAATACAAAAGCAACTGCATTGCACACTCTGATAAACAACCAATGCATGATGGTTTGAGGAGATACCAATGATTCTACAAATGAATGTAGGACAGTCATGAAGGGAATCCTTTGAGAAGTATTTCTTGGTAATCATGTCAAGGGAAGACTTGGTAAAGAAACTCATCATGCTAGTAACAGTGTGAAAAGATACATGTGAAGTATTGCAAAGTGATAGAAATACATGAAGCATAAAGTGATGCAAAAGTTGACAGTAATGATGTTGGAAAGAGATTATAAATATGGAAATAACTGTGTTGATTCAAAGACAAGCTATCATCAATATAAGGTAATGCAGTGCCATTTCCACTTTTAAAGGCTACATAAGATTAAAGTATGTAGCAAGTGTGTGTAACTCAAAAGGTTCATGAAAGCCTATATCAATCATGCATAATGATTCTATGATTTAAATCAACAGATGATAAAGAAGATGAAGATTTAAGTATTCATTTTCTCCAAGAAAGAAAATATAGAGCCTCGGCCAATGTGAAACAAACCCTCAAAAATAGAAAAATGCCTAGAAATGAAGGAGCACTGTCATATTGCCTTTTAAGAAAATGCTTATGGAAATGAAAACTAAATGCAAGCATGGCCTCAACCATGATAAAAGGTATTTCTTCCATTGTTGTACATAAAATACTATCTTCTGAAGAAAATACAAGTTCCATAGAGGGTTTTTCATTTTTCTTACAGAAAGACAAGAGACTCAGCATACAAGAATGAAGCATGAAAACATAGAAAAATCGAGCATTTTCACCATTTTTATGAATGGAGAGAGCTCGAAATGAGCTTTGATTCACAGAAAACAAAAGAGAAAATCAAGGTATACATCGGCATAGAGCTTACCTAAGCTCGAGTTTGTTTGTTTTCATTGAATATGAAAGTTATTTTTCACCATGGGAAGCTTCAGAAAACTCAATCATGGCAGCCAAAAGCAAGAAAAGCTTCCACAAAAGAAATGAAGAGAATAATGCATCAAAAAAATTAGAGAGGTTGTGGCCAAGAAGCCTCGAAACCGTTCAAAAATGGAGTGAAAATGCTACAGAATACTCAAGAAGCAACTAACCATCTAGTTGCAGGAGGATTCCAACCCCAAGCATGGAGGAATCAACTTAAAAATGCATGGAGAGTTCTCAAACCCTAGTTCATCATGATGGTTGAATACATAACCCTTTTCTTCCAAAGTTGCCAAGTAAAATGATGAGCAAATTTTGGGATAGGGGTCAGTTTTGACATTAGGGTCTCTCAAGTACCCTAATTCGAATGTGTTTTTTATCACATTCTTTTAGAATCAAATGCCTTGGTTAATACCCTTCATGCTCCTTCAGAAAGCTCGAGGTTTCAAACTCTAATGATGGCGACATGTGCAGGGCAAGGGAGCTTGAAAAAAAAAAGTGAAAAATGAGAGTTAAAAATTAGGGCTTGGGTATTTTATTCTAACTCATCATCATGGCAAAAATATTGATGTGAAAAAACTCAAATATGTTTAATCATTAAATATTTTAATATTCAAACAAATTTAGAAAACAAAATACATATATTTTATAATAAAAAATTACTATTATCTATTAAATTTATTAGTTTGTATGTTCAATTAATAATTAAAAACTATTGATGTTATTTTATATAAAATAAAAATATGAAAAATATCTTTAACAATTATTAATTTTAATTTTAAAAAATATATAAAAAAATTTTATTTAAATAAAACTAAAATGAATATGAATTAAATATATAATTTAATCATTAAATTATGATTTTAATTATTATAATTTAAAAAAATTGTGTGATTGTGATTGTGATTTTACCTCTATACCACTAGATGATTGTGAGAGGTGTGGCAGCATGGTATACCGCAATACTGTAGGAGATTTCTTACTGCCTAGTGGTAGCGTTGTATACTACCACCCTGTGGAAGCCTTCTAGTAGTCGAGCAGTAGTGCAGTTACCACCATACCACGGGAGTCCTCAACCTATCGAGCAGTAGTGTGGGGTATACACGGGCTTGGTTGACAGTTGAGGTGTATGCCGAATAGTGGAGGACGTTGTTGACTTGGATCTAAACCTAGCACTAAACTCGACGCTGAATCTAGCGCTAAATCCGGTGCTAAATCCAGCGCTAAACCTGGTGTTAAATCTGGCACTAAATCTGGTGCTAATTAGCACCGGATTTAGCGCCTACTTGTCCTGATCGATGAAAAAAACACCAAAAATGGTGCCAGCCCGATAAATAGCACCGACTTTTTTAAAAAATTGGAGAAAAATACATTAAAACAGTGGGTGGAAGCAAAAAAGGGAGCTAATCACAGGGATTTATTGTAGTGTACCAATTGTTGAATTGCAAAAGACAACTAAGAGGGGGGGTGAATTAGTTGTATCTAATTACATTCACTTATGATATTAATCAATTCCTTATCTACTTTAATCAATTATTAAGTATAAGCATGAAATGAAAATAATAGAAATAAAATACCAGGGACACCATATTTTCGTGGAAAACCCTATAAGGGAAAAACCATGGTGAGGATTAACTCACAATATAATAGTAATGCAAAACCAAATACAAAGGGCTCACTACCCAAGATATGACTCACTATCTAGATACCAAGCTCATTGCCTACAGATAAGACTCACTATCTAGAAGGAGGCTCACTGCCTAAAGGTAAAGATAGATAACATAAAATCCACCACAATATTTCTTACACATTTGTAGCCTTGATCAAAGAATTAGAGACACCATCAAATCACTTCTTTCAAGAGTAACACATTGAAGTACTATTGCCTTAATTCACTTTCACACACTCTTTCGCACTTTCTTTTCTTCTCACAATTGTTCATACTTATCTTTCTCAACTCACAACATCTTGACTTGTATTTATACCAACTTAAACCTTGGAAACTTTCTCCAATGTCGGCTACACATTCTTTATTTTACAAATTCAAATTAGGTCGGTGACTCAACATTCCTGCAATGGATAAGAATGAGAGTGGACCAAATTAATACTTAACCAAGACCTAAAACAACATCTTGGATCAATCACACGCTTCCTTAATTGATACTTATCCTTTATGTAATGTGTAGACACCAAGTCGACCAAACCTAATGAAAACACCAATGAACATTGAAGTACTCGCATTCACAACAAGATGATAACATGTGTATCACATAACATGCTTTAGTAGACACTGGAACACAACTTAGATACCTTCAGATTCATCCATAGTAACTGCAACAACTTCCATACACAAAACTCTTTCCATCAGTCCAACCGGACTATGCAGACACACGTAGTAACTCTAGAACTAGTCTTTCAGAGCACCAAACCATAAACACGTTTACCAAAAAATGGATAATAGTATTATTAACCTTCTTCCATATCCACAAGATCTGAGACAAACCACTAGAGGATTGCAAAGAAGAAACATTTCTCCTAGTCCATATATAAACGACTCTACCAGACCAATTCTCAAACCAGTGAACACAACTTTCACTTTTCATCAACCCAAAAGTTATAACTCAAGATATATTACCCAAGGATGCCCATAAACAACACTACAGATCTACACAAGCATAGGATCAACATAGAATAAATGCATAGCACATTACCAGAGCACATTCAGAACACACATACAATTTTATCTTCACTGTATATTAATTTTCTCAAAAGAACTTGATATGTCATAATATCAGCACACCTGCAACACCATAAAGATAGCTCCATCTATTCACAACATCTCTATAGTATCTCAACCATACATGTACTACCTATAATCACATGATTCATTTCTCTACAACAAATTGAACTATGTTGACATCAATGACAACACCACCATACTCATTCATACTTGCAACAGTTGGTATACTCTCACACACACGTGCAAGTGGCTATGGGAATTTCATGCCTTAGATCGAATTCTCATTCAACCAGACCAAATTTATACCTCTTGATAAGTTTGATAAGGTGTCATGCAACAATGAACTTCAAGATCCATGAGGCAAGCAAAACTTTGTATGCTTAAAAATCATGAACAAACAAGATGGCTCCATAGGCAAGCATGGTGTATTATGGAAGCTGGCCATATAACTAAAATTTAGTAAATTCAAAATAGGAATCGTTCAAAGGATTCTTTCTTATTTCATGTAAGGTATCAACTTAGGGAAAATTGTGCCTAATGTCTCCAAGAGTGGACCAATCAAAGAATAGAAGATCTGTAACTTAGGGGATGCAATGTGTCGCATAAATCCACTAAGAGGAATATAATATGCTAAGAGATATCACACTCATAAAGGAGACCACGCCCAATGTCACCACAAAGTGAAAGTGGAACACATGAAGTATGAAGACTACACCATCAAACATGAAAAATGCAAAAAGAATAATGCTAATGTATGCCCCCACTTTAAAGAAATTGCTAAATACCATGTTATGTGAAATTACTTTAAAGTAGCAAATGATAAATGCTAACAATAAAGAGGACATGAGATATTATTTGGAAAGCCCTATGCCAAGTCATATGTTTCCAAATAAAGCTACATCATGAAAAGAAAAGAGGGGCTACCCACAAAACATATAAGGGATCTATGGATTTGAGGCCAGTATGCCTTTGCTACAATGATATTATAGAGCTCGGAAACGTTGTCATTCCCCAAATATTCATAGAACTAGAAGAATGACACAAAGAGATTGAAAACAAAGAAAAATCTTTCAGGTCAACATGGAAGAGACATGAAAGTATCGACACCTTGCATCATCCCCAAAAGGAAAACACAAGACAAAGAAAAGATAAAACGAAAATCTTTTGGGTCAACATGGAAGAGACATGAATGTCTCAACACCTTGCGTCATCCACAAAAGGAAAACACAAGACCAAGATAAACGGAAAAGATAAAATATTTATGACATCGAGAAGAATGTAGGTACAAATAAAGGAATGTCACAAAGAGAGAAAGATACATAAAAAAAAACATCATGGGGGATCATGTTACACACATGCAATCACAAATAAAGAAAACAAGAAGAAGAAATAATGCAAAATACTAGTAAGGCCCATGCATGTCAACCTATGAGTAGGTCGTATGCATCCCAATCATCTTCGTCATATACAGAAGGAGGAAAAATAGCCAAAGGGATAATAGAAAGTGTCAAACTAGGGCCACCACCAGGTTCAAGACTCTTCTTAAGAGAATTATCGTTTAAGCTCATAGAAGAGGAAAAAAATGTATTCAATTCATTATGTACTTGTTCATCAATATTTGCAATATCATCAATGTCATCCAAGTTAATCACAATAGGATGTCGAATGATAATGTCCAAAGAAGGGTTTGGCTCCTATTGTGGTATAATATCTTTTTGTTTCAGCAAAGGGGGAGACTCATCATGCATTTCTTTAGTGAAGTTTGGATCTTAATTTTCTTTGTTTATTTCTTCATTTAACTTTTGAGCAAGGGAACGATGACTATGCCTTCGCTTTCTAGCACCTTTGTTTCTTTTAGTTCAGTTTTCAAGTTGTGTTTGTGTAGGAGCGGGTTGATCAACCATAGGGTTCTTTTCTTCCCTATGGGGAGGAAAGGAAGGAACCATGGAAGGTTGTTCAACCACTTTCTATTTAGCTTTTTAAACTTGTTTTATCATAAGAGGCATAGCGAGATTCTTTCGTCATCTCTTGGTATATTGTAGGAAGTAGGAAAAGGTTTTTTCTTAGATTGATCTTGGATGCTTGGAATTTCTTTAGGTTCAATCATGTTTTCGTCAAGGATGATAGGCTCGATCGTGGGTTGAGACATTTTTTGAAGGGATAGTTTTTCTATGCATTTCACCTTGAATTTTTGGTAGGATTTGAAAAAGAAGTCTTCACATGATTTAATAGGTTCTATAGAATCGAGCCAGAAGAAATATAAGGAAAAGTTTCCATAGGAAGACAAAGGGTTAAAGCCACTATGATGCATAGTGAAAATTTTATTGTCAAAGGGAAAATTTAAGCATTTATGTACAACCGACGGGACCGCTTCCATGGAGCATAGCCATAAGTGACCAAGCTTCACACAAAATTGATTCTATGTTGATATGATGGAGAATGAGACATCTAGTGTTTTCGGTCCTACTTGTAAAGGTAAGGTGGTTGATCCCATCGTAGGGCAAGCAAAACTATTATGCACCTTTGTCCATGGTTTTGATTTGTCATATATTTCTTGATAGAGATCATGCAGAAGTACTAAGAATTCCTCGATGATCACATTCTCTCCATAGATGGGTGAACCCACATAAGTCGTGAACACTTTTGTGGAGGAAGGGAAAAGTCGATTTTCCCTTTTTCACAAAGTGAAGGGGTTCGGCCGAACCCAAATGCTCGGCTGAACCCCCATTGACTTATGCACTTAAATAATAAAATAAAGGAGTTCGGCCGAACCCCCTTAACATAGTTTAAAACAAAAAAAAGCTTCATCCCTGTCATTTTCACCAAGTAGAGAACAGTGGTAGGTGAACAGAGTGTGTGTGGCGAACAGGGTGCGTGCGGTGAACAAGGTGCATGCAAAGAAAAAGCGTTCCTTCACCAAGTGTGCCTTCACCTTCGAGTGAACCCTCCAACACATCATCTCAGGTTTTCCATAGCTCATATTTGCTGCAAAATTCATGGTTTCAATTGCATTTGTTTGAAAAAATTTAAAGCATTTTCAACAAATTCATTATCTAGAATTTAGAAAAATATAAATAGTTGAGTATACAATTTATTTTTGTATTCAATTCATTTTCGTATTCAATCCATTTTTTTATATGCAATTCCAATGGATAAAGAAGGAAAATACATTTAAACAAGGAAGGTATACAATCCATTTTTGCATTCAAGCATAAACAAGATCTTCTCACAACCTTCAACAAGAAATAATGAATTGAATTATTGGTTTGGTAAGATTAACTTTATAAAGAAATTCGAAATAGGTTTTGTAGAGATAATGAGGCCACTAAATACCAAGATGATGAAATATGCAAAAATATAGTGAAAAATGTAAGCTAAGGTAGTTGAATAAATCAAAAAATCACTTTTTGAATCCCCTATATTGGTTACAAGCCCAAACTATTCTAATCTATTCTACATATACTCATTTTCATTTAACCACATTGTACAACCATTCTTATTCAAATGAGAAACCTAGGAAATGAAAGGCATGTAGCCTTCATGAGTGTATCATTCAAAGATGTAAAGATAAATTATCCAAATTTGAAGGAAGATCATGCTTTAGTGTGAGTATTGATTAATTTTTAATTACATTTTCAATAATAAGTAGTTGTAGTAATCTTTGACATGTAGTAGTAAAGGACTTTCTTAGTAAAATAAATCAAGAGAAAAAAAATGAGAAAAATGGACCACTATATTATAATAATTTGACATATAAAACATGCCTATGAAGTTGGCCAAAGAATAGAAATTAATTAAATTGATAACACAAGTTGATCTAGGTTGATCACACCAATATTATGTAGATGATGTGATAACAAAGGATGATTCATATGCTAATAAAACTAATTGTTTTATGAGTAATTAATTCCTTATATATATTTAAATACTAGTTAAAATACATCTTTGCATCTTAAAATGAAAAAGCTACATGTGATTATAGGAGGCTTATTACAAATAAATCATGAAGGAATCTAGACTTAAGGTGATTGAGTAAGGAAGAGGTAGAATGGCTATTGAATTTTTATTATAATTTCCTCTATTAAATTCTTTTCAAATATCTACTCGTGATGTCCCCTACAAGTTCAAGATGCTTCAATTTCTAAAAATTAAAAAAATATCCTATGTGTGAAGTTGTGTTGGTCATTTTCATGAATTTCTATCAATTACCATATTTTTATTTTGATGGATTTGCATACCAATATTTCATCTCTACCATCTCCATTTTTCTTTTTCCATTGGTCTATTGGGCTTCATCCTCAAAGTATAATCTTTCAACTAATCTTGATAATCCACTTTCAACCTTTGTTAAATTTATCTAAGTATGGATTCTATTGGACTTCAATTTTATTGCGGTTGTCATGCTAGTAATCCAATCCTTAGTGTTTCTTAGTGACCTAGAATATTTTCTATTTCTAGAGTGTTTGGCTTGACCCTCCATTCAAACCATTCTTGTCTCCATATTCTTTGACCCCTCTTAGCTCTATTGTATTCAAGTGTTATATTTTCTAGGATTTTAGACTTGGTTATATCCTACCATACCACTCCCTTTTAAACTTAAAAATCCCAATCCATTTTAATCCAAATGTCTATAAGTATTTTTGCACCAATTTTTTCATCTCTCCACCATCATGTCATTTCAATCATTCCCCAACAACTTCACAATCTTATTATTTGTATTTACTCCTTGTAGTATTGGGAATTTAGTCTTTGCAATCCTTAAGTACCATCCCTTTCTAACCCCTATTATCTTCATCCTCTAAGTTAGTAAAAAAAAATATTGTGTTTTAGAGTTCTAGAATTGATTCCATGCGTCTAAATTTTTATCCATCTTTTATTTCACAATGTCAAAATCATGATAATGCCATCTTTATATGATGCTAACATCATCAATTTTTAGAGTAACTACCTATTGAGACATACCTACTAACATCATTTTTTCATTCTCCAAAAAATAAAAATATATAAAGCTAGAGGATTCGACCTTATTTTTCCCTAGTATATTATTTCATACTCCCACAAACCCCAACACCTAGTTGAATACTTTTCCTATCTTTTAGAGTCAAACATTTGGCCTTTTATATTTTTATAAAAAAATTAAGGTCATATAGATACATTAATCTCAACATCTCGATGATTTATCCTTTATTAAGGTCATATAAGAAACATTTTATTATAATTGTGTATTATGGACCTCCATTTTTATTTAAGTTTTTTATGGATTCATGGAATCTTTGAGTTTGTGTTTTTTGTTCTTTATATTAATTATTTATTAGTTTGCATCTAAGACGTGCTATAAAATTATGTTACACTATGTAGTTCATGCTAGGATGAGAAAAATTCTAAAATAATATGTGGGGAATTTAAATTGATTGTGGATTATCAATTAGGGTGCATCATTGGGGTAAAAGGGAATTTGAGAGTGTAAGCTCTAAATGATAAATCCAAGTGCATTAGACTGATTTGAATGTTAGTATTTTATTCAATTCATTAGGGTTTCATGTATTCAAGATAAATTTGATAGTTGAGGGTTGGACATTCTATTCATTTAGAAAGAAAATAAAAATATATATGTTAGTGTCATATTATCTAGTGAAGTAGGTTTTATTCCATCATCCATAAATCTAGCAATATAAAGCTATTAAATCCCTAGAGAGTGTTATTCAATACATAGTATTTGTATAGGATTTTATATGATACTATATAAATATTAGGTAAATTATTATTGTGATAAACACAATAAATATATATAGGGATGAGTAGCTTGCTTATATCTAGAACTTCACATCATTTGAACTAGCTACCAAATTAGAGACCTCTTATATACTAAATTAGTTGTGTTCCTATATTTAAGATCTATAGGAAATAAACTTCCAAACTTAGTAAGGCTCAAAGAAGAGGAGGCTTTATCCAAGTCATTCTATCTACTCTAATTTTTCTCCCCCTTAGTCTAAATATATAGGCTACTTCCCCATTGCCTACATTATTCCTAGACTGGGACATTATGGTAGATTTCCTTCACATCTAGATGGTTGCAAGAAAAATACCCAACACCACATCCTCTACAAAAAATAATTCAATTAAAATTTTAAGATATCCATGTCTTCAAAACATCAAGTTATCTATACTTTGTACATTACATTAGGCAAGTTATTCCAATTATTCTCTATTTATTCCTCATAAAGAGAAAACTTTAGATAATGAAATCTATAATGACATCATATTCTATGAGTCAAATTTTGAGCATACTTACTATTGTGGGATTGATGTACTTGCCTCTCTTGATTGATATTCTAGTGTACTCACCACTATTTTCATGATTCCCAATATATTTTGGTTTTGTAAAGAGAGAAAAATAGTGTTCAAACTAAGAACATTCTTTTAGTGGACCTCACGTGATGATAGGATCTAAGGCACTTCTCATCACACAAAATCTCCATCTTGGATCCAATTCTAGACTCTCATACACTACACCCCCAAGATTAAGAAAATGACTCATACATCATTATATAGAGTAAACACATTTCAAAATATATAAAGTCACCATTTCTATAGGAGCATATGTTGCAAGCATATGTGGAGCATATGTGAAATTATCCAGATTAGTAGTCTTAATGAATTTATTCTAATCATTTTTTGTTCTTACATAATCAAAATCATTGAAAGAGAGAAAAATAGAACCATAACATAGAGATAATCAATAAATTTTGCTACAACTATCAAAAAAAAAAGAAAAAGAACTAGATATCTTCAATAGCTCAATAAATGAATTAATACTTAAGTTATGAGGATCACAAGATTGCCAACTAGGGTCCTATTCTTGTGGATCTTGCTATAGTACAACTTAACAATAAAATTCCTCTAGCATTTCCAAATCTCTCTATCCCTTCACCTCCTATCATGCCACTAAATCTTATGTACAATATATTGAACTTCAAAACATCACACTATGCACTTTGTAGATTATATTAGTTACTATTCTACTAAGTATTTATTTATTCCTCATCAAGAGAAAACTTCGTACAATGAACCACATAATGACATTATTCACACAATTCCTCCACATGAAGAAGGTAGCCCACCTTTTAAAAAAATCCAAATACAAGGTATAACCTTCTCTGCATGTATTCTACTAAACCAATATGAATACACAAGCATTAAATTGAGTTAATCAGTATAATTATTTGACCAAATATTGATTTTTTGAACCTTTATAATACCAATGTTTTCTTGTAATAACTCAAAAAATTATTGAAAACAATATTGTACATACTATGACGAATGATATTGATCATCACTAACATGTAAAAATTGTGCTCCCTAACTATCTTCTTATTTTGTTTTTTACTATTAGGGGCACGCCTATATGTGATGTGAACAATAATAGTTTATCTGAATAGAATTGTAATATTAATATGATTCAACTTCTTTTTGTGGCTGCAATGTGTAATTTTATATAAAATTGACTATAGATCTATAATAGTTCCAATTAGGAAAAATCCTTGCACACCTTGACTTGTTGATCTAACCATCAAGAATAGGGGCTATGTATTGCATACTTATAAAAAATATTCTTAAAATCAGAAATAAAATTAGCAGTGCTTCTCTTGTGACCAACTCACATCTAGAATCTTCACCTCCACTCTTCAAATTGTATTTTACTATCTCATATCTCTTTTTCTCAAACATTTTATTTCCGAGATCATTTTTATTCCATAATGGGTACATGATATAAACTTTGATAACCCACCGCATTGTAAACGCTTCTCATTTAAACACATTTTTACAAAAATTACAATCATTGTATCTAACACATTAACATAAATCTAATAAGTCCTTAGATAAATTTGGTATTTTAATTGTACCACACTCTTGTAAAATTTGGTTAGTATTCTAATTCAGAAAGGTCCTCTCTCTTCTTATGTAACTTGGAGATACAATGACTTTCATTTTTTTATGTGTGTTATCAATTTTATTAATATTATAAACAATTGGATCATGGAGTATAATTTTAATATCATGGGGTTCATTTCTACATTATTCAAAAATATTTCTAAATTTGAATTCTTATTTTTCTACGATGTTACTCTTTTCAATCTAGGTGTTTTGCAACATTTTTGCTTTCATGTTCAACATTTTTATTTTCAATGTTAAGTAATAACGTTTTCCCTTTATTACTAGTTGTAGGAAATAAATCTTAGATGCAACCTTTATCAATGTTTTTTAAATTGTCTTTAATGACACATTTTGTTCTAGAGTGCACATGCACACTTGTAAATTTAAATTTTATAATTGTTTTAGATTATGTTTTTTCTGCAATCTAGTAATGTGAATGTTTTGATTAAATTAAAAACTGTGATAGATGTTGAACATGTTTTGTGAACTAATGGTATGGAAATATTATTGATGAGTAGATGAATTATTAGAACTGTTTTAGATTTCTATTCCTTATATCTAGATATATTATTTAAACTAAGGTCTCATTGCTCCTTTAGGTACACATACATACATAACATGGATAATGCAGATGCTCCACCTCCAGAATCTTTGTTTGAAAATACCACTAATGAGATTAATAAATTGAAAGACTCATTAGCACAAAATGTAAACCCCGGGATATATTTTGAACCATGCATGTCAATATTGCATAGTCTTGAAAAACTAAGAGATGAACTTGAGAGGACAAGTGCATTTTCTCCAGATAGAGTAGCTGCTATTCTTTCCCGCATGCGGGAAGAAGTACATGGTGAGGTTCCCCTTAAACAAATACAAGATATTGTGACCAAAGAAATGATAAAAACCAATTGTTTTCCATTTTATCAAAATACACGTAAGGTTAGGGGATACCAGGTCACTAGATGTGTTGATCGTGATATGGCCTCATTGACCTACCCATGATTTCTCGCAACACATGGTCAATACCCAAACAATGACCAGATTCCATTATATTTTGTTCAGCAGTTGTATGTTGAGGTCCATTTGGGCCTCAAAGTCAACTACCTGGACATTCCACCATATGCTGGTCAAGGGCATGGCAGGATTGCTGACAGACCCACTTATCATCGAGCAAATAGACCGACCCCATTGTTTAGGGTATTGGTTGGTGAGAGGTCTCCTGCTCTCACCCCAGCTCTAGCCCCCATAGCAGATGAGGTTGTCGTTGCTTCCCAAAAGGAAGCAATTGATACTATAGGTGACATTGCAGCTACCACCAGCAGGATATCTACTGATCGTGTAGGTCAGTATTTGATGTCTAGACGTCCCCGACCCATGCCATCTTCAGCACAGTGGACTGCCATGGATCCTTTCACATCAGCAGGCATCCCTACTCCCACAGAGCTTGAGGCAATTACAGGAGATATGGCACGCAAGACTTTGCTTTGTTTGGCTGAGGAACTCTTGGAGGCATATGCTTTCATTGCATTATACTATGGGATCGATATAGAGCATGTTAGAGATCGTTTGGCACATGGAGGGCGTTCACTTCCAGGATCCCATCACTCTCAACCCAGCACTAGTGCACGTCAGGATCCACCATCTGATCATTCGATAGCTGCACAGACTACGGGTTTTATTGAGATGTTGGTTGGTGCCAGTTCGTTATCGTCGATGCCATCTCACCTACATAGTCCTCTCCACTCATCATTGTTGGCACAACATGAGATAGATCAGAGGGATGCAGATATTGATTCGTCGCTTGATCGTATAGTTGATATGGTGGAGGCGGCTGTTTCAGAGGACTCAGGTCATCCGATATCAGATGATGTGCATGTATGTGTGCATGTGCATGTGCATGTTTCAATTCCTTTATAATTATTTTTAAATTTTAATTTTAATTTAACTAGATATTCATGTACTGATATATATGAATTTATATATTTGTAGGTGGACATACCTAATGTCACTCCTAGCCTTGTTCCAGATCGTGCACATCGACGTGACTCTATGGATGAATTTGATGCTAGTGGACATGTGAGTTTTAAATTTTTATATATACATGTGTATATGTACATGAATATGTACATGCATAGATCTAGATACATATTTAATATAAATTATATGTATTTAACACATTTTGTACACCATTTTATTTGCAGGGCTTAGCACATCCATCAGAGCAGGACCATTCTCATTCAGATGGTCATTCGACTAGAAGTCGACATTCATATTAGGCCCTGCATATTAGATGTATTTGCTTATATGATGATCTTTCTAGTATTTGACATTTGATTATCTCTAACTTACATTTGCTATATATGATGATTTTTAGTATTCGACATTCGATGATCTCTAACTTACATTTTCTTTTATGATATACATACATTTGGAACTTTTCTTATAACATGTTACATGTTTATACATTGATCAATATTGATATGTTTACATGTTTATATGATATATGTATACATTCGCTTATATTCAATATACATACATTTGTTTATTTGATGATCTCTTACAACTTACATTTCCTTATATGATATATTCATTTGATCTCTCTAGAGTAGAATTTTAGGAAATGAATGCCACTTTATAATTAAGTTCATTCATGTTGATCACAATAAATATTTTGCACACGCATGCCCATGTTGAATAAATTATAGTAAGCAGTCAAAAATTATAAAATAAATGACTCCCAAGCTCAAGTAAACTAATGATATTTTATAAATGAGTGTATTTACTTGAGCCTATAATTTATTAATTTCAAGGACATGTTCTTCTAGTTTTAAAATTTGATAAAAATGATGAAATTAAAATCTTGATAGAAAGTAAGAACAAAGAAACAAATAAATTTTATTCTTTGAAACATTAAGAAAATTCAATTCAAATTATACCTCTATTATCTTTTTGACTTGTAACAAAATTCTAAAATTACTAGATATGTTGCATATCTATACATTAAATAACAACAAACTCCACAACGAAATAACAAGTTTGATTACCACTTGATTCATTTAAACTAGTATTTAGGGAACATGAATAAGAACTATGGTAAAAAACTAGTATTTAGTGAACATGAATAAGAACTATGGTAAACAATTGGTATCTTTCTTAAAGAGTTTCAAATTCCTATTCTTATCGTCACTAACATGCAAGCTGTTATAAATGATCAAAGCCCTCTTCCCTATTAATTTTATCTAGATAAATATATATTTTTCAATATATATACATATACATTTATATATGTGTATATGTATATATACATATATATGTATATGTATGTATATATATGTAGATGTATATACATATGCATATACATATATATACATGTACATATCCATACACACACACATAGAGAGAGAGAGAGATGGAGATGATCATAAAAAATCATTTGCACATTCACCCCTTTGAGATAGAGATTTCTAGACTTTTCATCATGTTGCATTGTAAAGGCCATTTTCCTACTAAAATATATACAAATTACATGTTTATGTTGATGCTAGCAACCCACTTCAAGAGGTAAGCATCAATTATCCTTGATTTTTATTTTAAAAATTTGAAAATTAAATAGAATAGCATAAAAGATATAGCAATTTTGTTTTATACAATAAAATCTATATATTTAACCTCGTTCTCATAAAAGTGTACTCATTTTTATGATCTTGAGCCAATTTCTCTAGATATGATCCTCCGTGTGCATAAGAGATGCCTACAAATTTAAACCAAGTTTCTCAATAAAGTAATTTTCTAGTAAACTTGGGATCTATAAATGTCATTTTTTATATTTTTTGTAATGCAATTTTTTTTTCTATTACATTGTGATTATGTTGAGGTGCATAATTACTTCACAAGTACTACTTATACAACCTCTTAGCATTAGATATTATTCCAATTGATATTCATACGATGAGTAGAAATAATTTAGGGCATATGCAAGAGATACCCAAATCTTGCTATGTCATACGCATGTTGACAACCCTTATGGAGTGGTGGGACTCAAATACTAAATACACTTTATTTCCCTCCTAGAGATTTAAATTAGAGGATAGTTGGCATAAAGTGGGATTACTTATTTGATGTCGTAAATTACAACTAGTTATCCTACCACATAGCAATAGAATAGGGTTTCCTATTTTTATTGTATGTGGAGGCCAATGCATACCTAGGGAGGTCTTCCATTATTATATATCATAATGCCTATATTTTACTAAGGATAAGATGGAATAAAACACATAAAAAATGATGTTAATAAATATAGCATGTAAGAGTGTGATAACATACACTCACTCAAACTAGTCATCACATATGGTCCTACACTAACAAAAAGTCAAACACATGCAAAAAAAATAAGTATGTAAACATAAAAGGAGATATGATATGTCTTCTCAATAAATGAGTAGCATGCATACTAATATGGCACACTCTCCAAGTAAAAACACAAGCACAATAAGGAGAGACTCACAAGGCACCTTCTACCACTAGCACTTGCACCTAAAGGAGGTTCAAACATTATACCGATAGAAAAATATATGTATGTTAATATGTTATAGAGTGTGTGGTTGTGCATGGGTGTGTATGGATGCCATGTGCTGCAAATTCTAGTTGTATGTGGATGGATTAAACAATTAATAATAAGCGAAAAAATAAAGTTTCCATCAAATTGACAAAAAACATTGCAAATGGAAATAGAATGTTCCCATCTAGTTGGAAAATTAATATTTATCTGATTTTATGTTATAAGTGATATTTTGGAGGCTTTTATGGCAGCTAGTTTACCATTAAATGGTACCTAAAACTTTTTTGTTTATGACTCAATAGTGTTTTGCAAGTGTGAGACTTGTTTCAAGCTCAAATCTCACACTCTATGTAGCCTATCGGCTAAAAAGATAAAGAGTGAGCTAAATATTCACCCTCAAGACAACATAAACACCTAGCACATTACTCTACTAGGGATGAGATAATATTCATAATCACACAAGACAATATTCTCCTTTATAACCAAAATACATAAAATACAAGATGAAGTAGATTCAAGAAGAAGGAAGAAAGAACCTATTCCCATTCTTAGCATATGCATAAGATGCATAAACTATCTTTTTCTTCATTAGGTTAGTCCATCATTTCATTAACTCATTTCATAAGTGTGAGTAAGAGATCATAGCATGTTAAACACGATGTTAATTCATTTATCCATCACACAATAGTGGCATCAACAAGGGAGCGGGGGAGAGGAGGGAGACCTTGTAAGCAAGGTAGAGGGGGATCCAATACAAAATTCCAAGTATTGACATTGATTGAGAGGGATTGTTTTCAAGTTTGATATAGAAATAATCTAAAACTTTATCTATTTGATATCATTTTTCAAAAAATCAAAATAAGTATACCCTCCATCTTATTCAACTTTATCTATTTGATATTATTTTTCAACAATCAAAGTATACCTCCATCTTATTCACTTTTCAAAGCACAATCATTTGATTTAATATATCCAATGTTGAAAATTAAAATCCCTTGTACCAAAGTAATATAAAATGATGAAAATATCTAAGAATGGGAATCATCTACACAGATCTACCTTTAAGTGTAGGGATTTGAGAAGCCTCAAATTGATCTATATAAATATAGGGTTTTGTCCTAGTAATATACCTAATAGGAAATAGGAAGATGAAATCATGTGTCCATGTTATGAGTTGACAATAATCTCCAATATGATGCAATGATTCAATAAAGTTCATAATTTAAATTAAAAAAATATTTAAATATAGATACTTGCAATAATATTTAACATGTTACATTTCAATAGAGAAATTAATTAACTATAATTTATTAACCATCTTGATTAAATATATACAACTATATACATAAACACAACATTATATTGAAGATATAAATAAATAAACGTGCTAGATTTGGGGGATCATTGAAACTAACACTAAATTTTCTTCTACTCCCACCATCACTCAAGCAATGAATTTTTTTATGACAAGGTTTACACATTATGTACATAACAAGTACTTGAATTCCATGGAACAAATATATAATTGGAAATATCTACTCAATTTAAGGTTCTCAATGTATTTCAACCCCTAATTTGTGTCCAACCAAATTTAAAACACTTGTCATCAACATATATTATAAGTAACTAAAACAATCCAGAGTTCAAACAAGTTACTATAAATTCTTGTCTTCAAAATGTATGTACATGTACAAGTGAACTTGAAAATCAGGGATATAATCTAACTCAAACATTCTGGTTCAACCCGCTCTTGAATAACATGTAAATTTTTTTGATGGTCATCACTATCTAGTCTCCATTTTTTTCGTTCGCGTGCATGTGGAACTGCATGAAGATGTAGGGCGGTAGCAATTATAAGGTGACTATATTGATATACCTTTTTATCAACTTGATAGTCCACAAAATGAATCCCATGTTGAACAACTTTGACTTGTCTTAGATATATCCCTTGCAGAACAATAGAACTTGCACGGTAAACATGAACCTAAGGTAATACGTGTGCATGTGTACAACATTTGCGTGCTCAAGGTTTGTACAATATATATTTAATGTTTTTAAGATAATGTACACATGTACACAATGTATATATATAATTTTAAATTCAAAATCACCTGTGGGAAATAACATTCCATCGTTTGTTTCAGGTTGTGTTAGCTTATTCCTCTCTTCTGTGCAATGCAGTAGATAATAGCTAACACCTTCTATGTTTTCAGGCTCTGCTATAACTGCAAAAACATCTCTTGTACACCAAATTTACACAATATAATTCTAAAAAAATTAGAATTGTCTCTAGACAAGTTAAAGATCATTAAATTTATATAATATTTAAATTATTGAAAACTTACACATGTACCTTTTCTAACCAATCCTGAAATATGGTCATAATCAATTGAAATCAAAGGAATGTCTTGAAATCTTTCATCCTCATTTTCATCGTATGCGTCTGAAATGAATAGTGGTACCATATCCCATTTACTAACGTATTCAAGTTCTTCATTGTTGCATGCATGAGAGTTTCCTGCAATGCACTCAGTGCAGAAACAAGAGTAATCCCTCGTGTATAATGTCCATCCAGGGTGACTATCTGAACTCATAACACAATGCAAAGATCTTGTTTTTTCTACCCTCTTGCATCCATGCATCGATCTTCTATCCACACCTAGATAAATGTAATTGCAACAAACTTATGTGAACTTGAACATGTGTATATATATATATATATATATGTTTGTAAATTTTGAATTTAAATAAATTTATTTATTTTAAATGTAATTTATACATACTCGATATCTCCCAAAACACTCTATGTGGAATGTTTCGGTTTGTTCTCGAAGATGTGCCGACCTCATTTGATGCAAAGTGTTTCTTGCACCATTCAACAACATCATGTGCATTGTCTATATGATCTTCTGAATAATGCATTTGATGTTTTCTTAAAGCATGTTTGATGCAAGCTCCTGTGCCATCATGCTCACCCTTTCCATGCCCACTCTCAAAGAAACTCCAAACATGCGGTATGTTGTAAATTTTATGATATTTAGAAACTGCATAAAATGGCCATGATGATTTGAATTGTGCCGCACATCCATCTGACCATACGAAATGTTTTTCAAATTTTACACCCCTGCTTCTCAAATTCTCAAAAAAACATTTTACAAAACAATGTTATACAAAAAGCGTGTCATGCTCTTTATCATCACTAATATAAAAGTGATATTCTTTCTTGATGGCTCGTTGTTCATCTGTATTCTCAACACCATCCAATTCCAATTGTGCATGTCGATAACACACATGAACCATAATAGTGACTTGCTTTGAAAAGTAATATTTTGATTGAATCTCTTTTTGATGTACAAAAGAGTAATTCTCTGCAAAGTCAACTACTGATAGAATTGTTCCAAGTTGGAAAGTATCTCTTAATGTTTGAAATTGATGTGCTTGCCACTTAGCATAAAATGAATGTTGTATGTATGGTTGTATCAATTTTTGAAAATCTTCCATAAATTTCCTAATAGGTATCTCCTCTTCTACATAGTTTAACCTTGTGGATTCTTTCCCAAAATTTGTTTGAAACTTTACATACTTGTAACGCTTGCAATTTACTGTCTGACTCAAGTCAGCATTTTCATTTGTTGAAGGAAAGTTAGCCAAATTTCCACATGTTTCACAGAGTCCTTTTATGCATTTTATTTGAGGTCCATTTTCATGATCACATAATAGATCCTTTATGAACAAACTTACCTGTTTAGGAGGTGCCTTTTCAAAACCATATCTTTCTTCTATCATCTTTCGAAACACATGATAGTAGAGATCCAATTCAATGTGATAATGACAACAACAAGTTTCAAAAAACTTGTTTATCTTCACATAATATGGCTTTAACCTTTGAAACATTGTTTTCCCAATCTTTATATGAGGATACATATTACAAAAGTTCGCTACCATTTACGTATTTTGAGAGACTGGAACTTAGCCTTAACTAGTACTAATTTTTTTTTTTAAAAAAAAGAAGTGAATTAAACCCACATGTTCAATTATAATTGACAACATCTCCTAGGGTTACATAACTGAGATTACTTAAAGCCCCATTAACATACATCATCTAAATTACATTGAAAATAAATAACTCAAGTAATAACATTCAACAACATAAAAAGATATGAGATAAAAATGAAGCATTCATTTCATAAATCTATTACATACATCTATTAGAATCCTCATTCCCAGAATGAGTCAAAATACATAAGTATGATCATTACAAGGTCCACCTCATAACACAAGAGGGGTAAATCAATATCATTACAATATGAGATACAAAGTACAGGAATTAAAAGTAAGAAATGCGAGATGTCCATCTAGAAGTCTCGCCACCAA
>CM021103.1:466995844-467191585 GCA_007115665.2 Sequoiadendron giganteum
TTTTTTCAAAAATCAACATTTTTAAAAAATGGTGCTCACCTTATACAACATAACTGTTTTTGTATGAAGGATAAAATTCTAATTTTTTTGAATTTAGATTTGTAACTATGATATCTAGCACTTGCATTTGGTCTCATAATCTTTTATTGAATATTTTTTCCTTAATCAAGTTTCAAAGTCAAACCAATTGCAATTCAAACATATGTGGATTGTATACAACATAACTTTTTTTGTATGAATCAAAATTCAATTTTATTTTTTTTAATGGATCAAGGACATCAATACCGAGCCTTAGCATATTTTTAAAATTTTTATTTTGATAATCTGTTATTTTTCCACATGTGCAGACCAGAGATTTTGATTTTCAATGAAAAACCTATGTTTAATAAAACTAAAAAATCAAATACATAATAAAAGAAAATCATATTAAAACTATATTCGACGGATAGCTCATTCCGAGGACTATCATTATCTAGCTGGGTTTCTGAAGTTTTCTGCATTTTCAAATTCAAATTGAGCTTTGAACGACAATTTTTTACCAAAAAAAACTATTTTTTGAGAAGATAGGGTAAAAGGGGGGTTCGGCCCAACCCCTTTAAGAGGTTCATCCAAACCTATGTTCGGCCGAACCCCTTTAAAATAATAAGGGAAATTATTTTAAAGGTGTTCGGCCGAAGCCCCCTGAAATTGGTTCGATCGAACCCCTTCAATATACATACGAAAGTCAAACAAGTTTTTTAGGGATTTTTTCCATTTTTTCGAGCTCCTCTGGTAAACGGCATTTTCCAGGGAACCCGCATGCTTTCAAACGTGTCAACTAAAAAAGACAAATCAGAGGTGAAAAATGTTGGATTCTTTGAAAATGTTCATATTTTATTTCTTTTTGTTGCATTTGTTTTGATTAATATAAGTTTTTTCAATTCTTATGACAGATTTTTTGCATTTTGTAGGAGAATTTGTTGTTAGCTTAAATCAAACATTTGTGTTTTGAAGAAGAAAATGGGACAAAAAGCAAAAGGAAAAAACAAAGCTCAACGAAAATTTTCAAAAGATAAAGAAGAAAATAAACGCAAATAAAACTTGACAAATTATCATAGAAAGAAACAAGGTACGTGTTTATTTATTCTCTTTTTCATCAAATGTGGGTAAATTTATTTACTTACAATAGTGATTTTATCATATGTTTTATCTATCAACAAGGAAAAATGCATCCAATAATTGATATATAAGAAAATTGAATGTTCTTGAGTTCTATAAAACTAAAATCTGCAAATTATCACTAGATTTTATGAATGTTTATACTAAATGTTTTACTAGTTTTGATCTACAATATATTTCTTTTTATTTGTATTTTTTTGTAGCGTGCATAGATATCTATGTGTATGTCTTTTAAATCCTTATATTTATTTCATCCAATTGTGCATCATCAATTATATAGATATGGTAGAAACACCATTTTTCACCAATATTTCTCCCTCTATCAAGTAGTATCTCCGTTTGTATCAATACATGAAAATGAATAGGAGGGAAATTATTATGTATAACCAAATTGGATTAAAGAATATGACACAAGATAATTCAACAAAAGAGAATTTTTAAACTCATATAAAAAACATAAATAGTGATAATTAGTTGAGAAGGTGGGGATAACTCAAACACCCCACAAACACACAAAAATTAGTAAAAAATATAAGTAAATTATAATAAATAGAATCATATTAGTTAACAATAACTATTTTTGGATTATGATAGATTTAACAAGAAGTACGATGAATATACACATAAAGCATACATTAACTAAATAAGTTTATATGGGAAGAACATAGACATTTGTAGAAGTATGTATCTAAAATAATATTTTCTAAATTTTCTAACACATAATCTAACATAGAATTAGAATATTCTTTATAAGAGTGAAATAATTCATAAAGAAATAAACATATATTGATAGTAAAAAGAAAAATGTATTGAATTTGATAACCTAAATAAAAAGTTGAAACTTTTAACTAACTTTATTCCTAGATTTAAGATTAATAACACAAAAATACTATCCAAAATAGATAAATCAACAAGTGTAAATGGTCTTAAATCTAAAATTTGTTTCACCTATATAAACTATGCAAGCTTATTTTTCCTATTAAAAAAAAGTACTATTTTTTTATTAAACAAAATATTAAAAATGGGATTTAATTATAAACAAAGAAAAACCTAGAATGAGAGTTGAGAAATAGATATCTCATCATGATAAAAATCTAGAATTATGAATCAATAGAAGATAATAAAAATTACATCATGTTTCCTAGATGGTAGCACATGACTACATTAAGGTCTATATGTCTACATAGATTTTTGTTGTACATAAAAAATAACAATTTATACAAAATTTGAAAATCTATAAAATAAGAATAAAATACACAACCAATAACAAGAAACTTTAGTAGAATAAGATGATAAATTCGTTAAAATAAATTAAATGATATAAAATGGTCATAATGTTATTTAAACTGAGCGAGCTAAGATAATATAATTATGATAGATAGGAAAAGACACAAAACCTCCATGTGAAAAGATTTCCAAGAATACATGTAGCTAGTGCCACAAAGGGAAAGGGGTGAATTTTGGTTATCTTTCCAATTATATTGTCAAATCCCTAATTTGGTATTTTTACCTCCACAAATAATCAAATAAAAAGACATTAGATTAATATGGTTATGCTCTTATCTTATGTGCATCTAGAAGTTCTAAGACGAGTACAACATAAAAAATATATATAATCTATAGCAATAAGTGTAGCCCTTAGATATATAAAATAAATAAAATTGAGAAGATGGATCAACATGAAAATATAATAGTTCAAACTATCACATGTTGTAATGTACACTCATATTTTTGATGAAAATTTGTCATGAGTAATGCACGTGTTATTTTCTTCATGTAATACTTGATAAAATTATTGTGTACTATAAAGTGTATTTTTATTGATTTGGGGTAATTTTAATTTAATGACTCATTTATCTATAAGATGGGAGGGGCAAGTTTCTTTAATTTTTTAGCATTCTAGTCCTTACATATTCCTACTCTTGCATGTACATAGATCACATCATGCATAGTCCTTGTATGTACATATATATCATTTCGCCTAGTTCTTGCATGTACAACCCCTTGCATATATCAAGATCATATCACCTAAGTTCCAAGTTGCATACATTCCATGAATTTAGTCATTTGCATATTCATCATTGATCAAATAGAACCCTTAGCTCTTGCACAAGGTGGACACTACTCTTCATAGGTCTCAAAATCAAACCATTTTCTATCTATCACCCACATCACTTAAGGTTTATCATAGACTTTCAAGTTAGGAAACATGTCGGGTTATCCTTGCTCGTCTAGGAAAATCCTTTTGGAGTCCATCATCTCCTACATACCCTCTCTTGGTAATTTGTCCCTTGTGTTTATCCATCATATCACAAGTCAATCCTTGAATTCTAACCAAATTTGGAGCTAGAGTTGCATTTGACCTCTTGGATTCTTAATTTATCATGCATCATATTGGATACCATTTTCATTGCATTCTAATCCTTACATATTCCTACTTTTGCATACATAGATCACATCACATAGTCCGTGTATGTACATATATATATATATTTGTTGTTTTATAATTTGAAAATTAGATTTTGTTCAGTATTAATAGATAGGGATTGAAGGTTGAGACACAAATCCTAACGATCACTCGTAATGGATGTACCTTATCTAAGAAAAATAAAATATTTAAATTTACTAGATCTTAACTATCTACTTAGGTACAAAGAGGCTCATAGACTTACCACACTATCTAATAACATGCTATTTTTTATGGAAACCATAACATTCTTATATGTTATATAACATGATTGAATTATAGAACTTATAGTAACAAGTCTAAAACTTAGTTACTAGCATGCATAAATTTAATTGCATTTAAACATGAAAATATAATAGTTCAAGCTATCATGTTGTAACACACTCATATTTTTGATGAAAAATAGTCATGAGTAATGTGTGTTATTTTCTTCATGTAATACCTGATAAAATTATTGTGTACTATAAAACACGTATTTTTATTGATTTGGGGTAATTTTAATTTAATGAATCATTTATCTATAAGATGAGAGGGGAAAGTTTCTTTAATTTGTTAGCAATTTGAGTTCAAAATTAAATCACTTTTATTTTCATTTAAATGTTGAATCATTTTTTTAATTATAATCTAAAATTTGAATCTGTTGACACCTCCAAACAATCATCTCTAAGTTGAAATAAATTATGCACGGTAAATTTAATGTTGAATGAAATGCATAAAATAAACCCCTCAAATTCTTGTTTTATCATGTGTCCAGCTGGAATTAGCTAAATGTTATTTTAATTGTTTTTTTTTTCTTTTCAACTCGCATTTTATACGCATTGGTTAAAAAAGAACATACATGCAAATGCATATGGGTTAAAAAGAACAACACACTTTGTTTTTCATTGGGTTTAAAATTAACTCTTAGATAGAAAACACTACAAATAGTTAAAAATAACCCCTTTGCTTGACAAACACTACAAATGGATAAAATGAACCTTGTGCATTCTCTGTTTGTTCACATTTTGATTTTGGTTTAAAAAGAACACCATGTGAGTGTGATCTAAAATATTCATGTGCTCTCTCTTTGTTTTTAAACAAAGATCGATTGAACTATGAATATTTTGGTTCGCTTTTGTTAAGCCTTAGATCTTGGGCCTGCTTTGGTAGGAAAAAGTAATTACCCCAAAGTGAATCAAATCGGGAACGCGCTAAAGCCAAGCGATGCCCAACCGGTATATAAATTCAAATGTTAAGGAAAAATTAGCATTACAAAACTTCCTGCGGACTAGCAATTGACTCCCCAGTACCCTTGTGGTGCGTCAAAACCTGCAGACCCTAACCTTTGCAGACTAGGATGATAATGCCTCTCGTGTGGCCTTCTGAACGGGTGCCTGAAATAAACCCTTTGTTTTAGAAAACCACAAACCTTCTATTCTTTGGTGTAGCAACGGTCATTGCCAAGGAACCCACACCTGCACAGTTCTTAGTAGAAATGATCAATCTACCATGGGAGTTTCATGGAGATTGGAAGCTTGGTTGCCCTGAGAAGTGAGTGCACTATAAGGGGGAGCCCATGGGGCCAAGCTTCTGAAATTCATTCGCTAAGGATATGCAGTTCGTGCGATCCATAAGAATATTGTCCTTGCAGCCTTAGGATTTTTTTTGTAAATGTCTTCTATGTGGTTGAATTTTATTCTTTACAACACCACGTGTTTGCCAACTATTTTCAGACAACATGAACAAATGAACATCATCCTCCAAATCTGAATCAACACAGTCAAACTGAAATAAATTCCTTGCAATCTGCTTGAAATTTTGTCTATTGTGAAAATCTCACCAGGCTGTCATTCTGTCATCTTCAATCTCATCCGTCCATCCAAAATTGCATTTTCTATAAAATATCAATTTTGTTCTCATTTCGACACCTCTTAATTTGATCACATCACATAGTCCTTGTATACATATATATCATTTCACCTAGTTCGTGCATACATGTACAACCTAGGTTGCATATATCAAGATCATATCGTGCCTAAGTTCCAAGTTGCATACATTCCATGAATTTAGTCTTTTCCATATTCATCATTGATCAAATAGAACCCTAAGCTCTTGCACAAGTTCCACTACTCTTCATAGGTCTCAAAACTAATCCACTTTTTATCTATCGCCCACATCACATAGTCCTTGTATACATATATATCATTTCACCTAGTTCTTGCATACATGTACAACCCAGGTTGCATATATCAAGATCATATCATGCCTAAGTTCCAAGTTGCATACATTCCATGAATTTAGTCTTTTCCATATTCATCATTGATTAAATAGAACCCTAAGCTCTTGCACAAGTTCCACTACTCTTCATAGGCCTCAAAACCAATCCATTTTTTATCTATCGCCCAAATCACATAGTCCTTGTATACATATATATCATTTTTAACCTAGTTCTTGCATACATGTACAACCCAGGTTGCCTATATCAAGATCATATCGTGCCTAAGTTCCAAGTTGCATACATTCCATGAAATTAGTCTTTTCCATATTCATCATTGATCAAATAGAACCCTAAGCTCTTGCACAAGTTCCACTACTCTTCATAGGTCTCAAAACCAATCCATTTTTTATCTATCACCCACATCACATAGTCCTTGTATACATATATATCATTTTGAACCTAGTTCTTGCATACATGTACAACCCAGGTTGCATATATCAAGATCATATCCTGCCTAAGTTCCAAGTTGCATACATTCAATGAATTTAGTCTTTTCCATATTCATCATTGATCAAATAGAACCCTGAGCTCTTGCACAAGTTCCACTACTCTTCATAGGTCTCAAAACCAATCCATTTTTTATCTATCGCCCACATCACATAGTCCTTGTATACATATATATCATTTTGAACCTAGTTCTTGCATACATGGACATCCCAGGTTGCCTATATCAAGATCATATCGTGCCTAAGTTCCAAGTTGCATACATTCCATGAATTTAGTCTTTTCCATATTAATCATTGATCAAATAGAACCCTAAGCTCTTGCACAAGTTCCACTACTCTTCATAGGTCTCAAAACCAGTCCATTTTTTATCTATCACCCACATCACATAGTCCTTGTATACATATATCTCATTTTGAACATAGTTCTTGCATACATGTACAACCCAGGTTGCCTATATCAAGATCATATCGTGCCTAAGTTCCAAGTTACATACATTCCATGAATTTAGTCTTTTCCATATTCATCATTGATCAAATAGAACCCTAAGCTCTTGCACAAGTTCCACTACTCTTCATAGGTCTCAAAACCAATCCATTTTTTATCTATCGCCCACATCACATAGTCCTTGTATACATATATATAATTTTGAACCTAGTTCTTGCATACATGTACAATGCAGGTTGCATATATTAAGATCATATCGTGCCTAAGTTCCAAGTTGCATACATTCCATGAATTTAGTCCTTTCCATATTCACCATTGATCAAATAGAACCCTAAGCTCTTGCATACCCTCTCTTGATCATTGGTCCCTTGTGTTTATCCATCATAACACAAGTCAAGCCTTGCATCGTAACTAATTTGGACCTAGATTTTCATTTGACCTCTTGAATTCTTAGCTTATCACATCATATATCATACCATTTTCATATATCCCATCTTAGAATCATATCCTTTTCAAATGCATTTTTTCCATGGAATTCTTAAGTTCAAGAATCTTTAATTTCATTTGATTTCATATGTTCAACTCCACTTATATATCATCATCTCTCACTTTCTTTGCACAATATTTTGTGACATGTACAAATGGCTCAAGAAGCAGGAAGTTCTCAAGCAGAAGTTGAGCCCAATCTAGATATTGGACCAAATGAATCAGTTGAAGAACACATGGACCTTGAAGATAGGGAGGAGGCCCGAGTTCAAACAATGCATGTTAGAGAGGGGTCAGGATCACTTCCTTCTACACTAATGGATGAGCATATAAAAGTAGCTGAAACAGTGGGGAAACAAATTTCTTATAGAAATTTAAATCATTTAGTTGAAATGGATATGGAGAAACTGATATGTTATGTCGACCAACCTAAAAATAAAAGTAAGAGGTCAATAACTAAATCTATAAATAGAATAATCCATGATCATTTCAATCATCTTGAAACACTTGAAAAAACCCAATTGTTATTGCGTTTACTTCTTCGTGATGAGCTGAAAGAGTCATTACAATTGATGGGTGTATATTCTGCATCGAATAAGAGGAAACACATGACACTGCAAAAAGATATTGTTGAAAACGTTAAAAAAGGTTTAGATTCCATTGGGAAAAGATCTCGATCAATGGATAAGGCCATTGCAAGAAAGGTGATTTTGACATATGTTTTAAATAAAGAAATATCCAGAAAAAGAAAAATGTCAACACTTTCCACTAAATTTGGTTATAGTAGAACCACACTAATAAAATATGAGAAAAAAAGAAAGGTTTTAGATGATAGTTCTGAAGGCAATTGGGCAATTATGTGTAGAGCTCCCCATTCTGACAAGATTGAAGATGTTGTTAGGAACTTGATCTCAAGTTTTTGGAATGATCAGACTCATCCGTCATCAAATACTAGAGATGTTATGAGGTACAGGATTGGACCTGGTATCTATGAAGAACATATTAAACATTGGCTAGACATAACACAACTTAAGATGTATATGAACTTTTGTAATATGTATCCTCATATAAAGATTGGGAAAACAATGTTTCAAAGGTTAAAGCCATATTATGTGAAGATAAACAAGTTTTTTGAAACTTGTTGTTGTCATTATCACATTGAATTGGATCTCTACTATCATGTGTTTCGAAAGATGATAGAAGAAAGATATGGTTTTGAAAAGGCACCTCCTAAACAGGTAAGTTTGTTCATAAAGGATCTATTATGTGATCATGAAAATGGACCTCAAATAAAATGCATAAAAGGACTCTGTGAAACATTTGAAAATTTGTCTAACTTTCCTTCAACAAATGAAAATGCTGACCTGAGTCAGACAGTAAATTGCAAGAGTTACAAGTATGTAAAGTTTCAAACAAATTTTGGGAAAGAATCCACAAGGTTAAACTATGTAGAAGAGGAGATACCTATTGGGAAATTTATGGAAGATTTTGAAAAATTGATACAACCATACATACAACATTCCTTTTATGCTAAGTGGCAAGCACATCAATTTCAAACATTAAGAGATACTTTCCCACTTGGAACAGTTCTATCAGTAGTTGACTTTGCAGAAAATTACTCTTTTGTACATCAAAAAGAGATTCAATCAAAATATTACTTTTCAAAGCAAGTCACTATTATGGTTCATGTGTGTTATCGACATGCACAATTGGAATTGGATGGTGTTGAGAATACAGATGAACAACGAGCCATCAAGAAAGAATATCACTTTTATATTAGTGATGATAAAGAGCATGACACGCTTTTTGTATAACATTGTTTTGTAAAATGTTTTTTTGAGAATTTGAGAAGCAGGGGTGTAAAATTTGAAAAACATTTCGTATGGTCAGATGGATGTGCGGCACAATTCAAATCATCATGGCCATTTTATGCAGTTTCTAAATATCATAAAATTTACAACATACCGCATGTTTGGAGTTTCTTTGAGAGTGGGCATGGAAAGGGTGAGCATGATGGCACAGGAGCTTGCATCAAACATGCTTTAAGAAAACATCAAATGCATTATTCAGAAGATCATATAGACAATGCACATGATGTTGTTGAATGGTGCAAGAAACACTTTGCATCAAATGAGGTCGGCACATCTTCGAGAACAAACCGAAACATTCCACATAGAGTGTTTTGGGAGATATCGAGTATGTATAAATTACATTTAAAATAAATAAATTTATTTAAATTCAAAATTTACAAACATATATATATATATATATATACACATGTTCAAGTTCACATAAGTTTGTTGCAATTACATTTATCTAGGTGTGGATAGAAGATCGATGCATGGATGCAAGAGGGTAGAAAAAACAAGATCTTTGCATTGTGTTATGAGTTCAGATAGTCACCCTGGATGGACATTATACACGAGGGATTACTCTTGTTTCTGCACTGAGTGCATTGCAGGAAACTCTCATGCATGCAACAATGAAGAACTTGAATACGTTAGTAAATGGGATATGGTACCACTATTCATTTCAGACGCATACGATGAAAATGAGGATGAAAGATTTCAAGACATTCCTTTGATTTCAATTGATTATGACCATATTTCAGGATTGGTTAGAAAAGGTACATGTGTAAGTTTTCAATAATTTAAATATTATATAAATTTAATGATCTTTAACTTGTCTAGAGACAATTCTAATTTTTTTAGAATTATATTGTGTAAATTTGGTGTACAAGAGATGTTTTTGCAGTTATAGCAGAGCCTGAAAACATAGAAGGTGTTAGCTATTATCTACTGCATTGCACAGAAGAGAGGAATAAGCTAACACAACCTGAAACAAACGATGGAATGTTATTTCCCACAGGTGATTTTGAATTTAAAATTATATATATACATTGTGTACATGTGTACATTATCTTAAAAACATTAAATATATATTGTACAAACCTTGAGCACGCAAATGTTGTACACATGCACACGTATTACCTTAGGTTCATGTTTACCGTGCAAGTTCTATTGTTCTGCAAGGGATATATCTAAGACAAGTCAAAGTTGTTCAACATGGGATTCATTTTGTGGACTATCAAGTTGATAAAAAGGTATATCAATATAGTCACCTTATAATTGCTACCGCCCTACATCTTCATGCAGTTCCACATGCACGCGAACGAAAAAAATGGAGACTAGATAGTGATGACCATCAAAAAAATTTACATGTTATTCAAGAGCGGGTTGAACCAGAATGTTTGAGTTAGATTATATCCCTGATTTTCAAGTTCACTTGTACATGTACATACATTTTGAAGACAAGAATTTATAGTAACTTGTTTGAACTCTGGATTGTTTTAGTTACTTATAATATATGTTGATGACAAGTGTTTTAAATTTGGTTGGACACAAATTAGGGGTTGAAATACATTGAGAACCTTAAATTGAGTAGATATTTCCAATTATATATTTGTTCCATGGAATTCAAGTACTTGTTATGTACATAATGTGTAAACCTTGTCATAAAAAAATTCATTGCTTGAGTGATGGTGGGAGTAGAAGAAAATTTAGTGTTAGTTTCAATGATCCCCCAAATCTAGCATGTTTATTTATTTATATCTTCAATATAATGTTGTGTTTATGTATATAGTTGTATATATTTAATCAAGATGGTTAATAAATTATAGTTAATTAATTTCTCTATTGAAATGTAACATGTTAAATATTATTGCAAGTATCTATATTTAAATAATTTTTTAATTTAAATTATGAACTTTATTGAATCATTGCATCATATTGGAGATTATTGTCAACTCATAACATGGACACATGATTTCATCTTCCTATTTCCTATTAGGTATATTACTAGGACAAAACCCTATATTTATATAGATCAATTTGAGGCTTCTCAAATCCCTTCACTTAAAGGTAGATCTGTGTAGATGATTCCCATTCTTAGATATTTTCATCGTTTTAGATTACTTTGGTACAAGGGATTTTAATTTTCAACATTGGATATATTAAATCAAATGATTGTGCTTTGAAAAGTGAATAAGATGGAGGTATACTTTGATTGTTGAAAAATAATATCAAATAGATAAAGTTGAATAAGATGGAGGGTATACTTATTTTGATTTTTTGAAAAATGATATCAAATAGATAAAGTTTTAGATTATTTCTATATCAAACTTGAAAACAATCCCTCTCAATCAATGTCAATACTTGGAATTTTGTATTGGATCCCCCTCTACCTTGCTTACAAGGTCTCCCTCCTCTCCCCCGCTCCCTTGTTGATGCCACTATTGTGTGATGGATAAATGAATTAACATCGTGTTTAACATGCTATGATCTCTTACTCACACTTATGAAATGAGTTAATGAAATGATGGACTAACCTAATGAAGAAAAAGATAGTTTATGCATCTTATGCATATGCTAAGAATGGGAATAGGTTCTTTCTTCCTTCTTCTTGAATCTACTTCATCTTGTATTTTATGTATTTTGGTTATAAAGGAGAATATTGTCTTGTGTGATTATGAATATTATCTCATCCCTAGTAGAGTAATGTGCTAGGTGTTTATGTTGTCTTGAGGGTGAATATTTAGCTCACTCTTTATCTTTTTAGCCGATAGGCTACATAGAGTGTGAGATTTGAGCTTGAAACAAGTCTCACACTTGCAAAACACTATTGAGTCATAAACAAAAAAGTTTTAGGTACCATTTAATGGTAAACTAGCTGCCATAAAAGCCTCCAAAATATCACTTATAACATAAAATCAGATAAATATTAATTTTCCAACTAGATGGGAACATTCTATTTCCATTTGCAATGTTTTTTGTCAATTTGATGGAAACTTTATTTTTTCGCTTATTATTAATTGTTTAATCCATCCACATACAACTAGAATTTGCAGCACATGGCATCCATACACACCCATGCACAACCACACACTCTATAACATATTAACATACATATATTTTTCTATCGGTATAATGTTTGAACCTCCTTTAGGTGCAAGTGCTAGTGGTAGAAGGTGCCTTGTGAGTCTCTCCTTATTGTGCTTGTGTTTTTACTTGGAGAGTGTGCCATATTAGTATGCATGCTACTCATTTATTGAGAAGACATATCATATCTCCTTTTATGTTTACATACTTATTTTTTTTGCATGTGTTTGACTTTTTGTTAGTGTAGGACCATATGTGATGACTAGTTTGAGTGAGTGTATGTTATCACACTCTTACATGCTATATTTATTAACATCATTTTTTATGTGTTTTATTCCATCTTATCCTTAGTAAAATATAGGCATTATGATATATAATAATGGAAGACCTCCCTAGGTATGCATTGGCCTCCACATACAATAAAAATAGGAAACCCTATTCTATTGCTATGTGGTAGGATAACTAGTTGTAATTTACGACATCAAATAAGTAATCCCACTTTATGCCAACTATCCTCTAATTTAAATCTCTAGGAGGGAAATAAAGTGTATTTAGTATTTGAGTCCCACCACTCCATAAGGGTTGTCAACATGCGTATGACATAGCAAGATTTGGGTATCTCTTGCATATGCCCTAAATTATTTCTACTCATCGTATGAATATCAATTGGAATAATATCTAATGCTAAGAGGTTGTATAAGTAGTACTTGTGAAGTAATTATGCACCTCAACATAATCACAATGTAATAGAAAAAAAAATTGCATTACAAAAAATATAAAAAATGACATTTATAGATCCCAAGTTTACTAGAAAATTACTTTATTGAGAAACTTGGTTTAAATTTGTAGGCATCTCTTATGCACACGGAGGATCATATCTAGAGAAATTGGCTCAAGATCATAAAAATGAGTACACTTTTATGAGAACGAGGTTAAATATATAGATTTTATTGTATAAAACAAAATTGCTATATCTTTTATGCTATTCTATTTAATTTTCAAATTTTTAAAATAAAAATCAAGGATAATTGATGCTTACCTCTTGAAGTGGGTTGCTAGCATCAACATAAACATGTAATTTGTATATATTTTAGTAGGAAAATGGCCTTTACAATGCAACATGATGAAAAGTCTAGAAATCTCTATCTCAAAGGGGTGAATGTGCAAATGATTTTTTATGATCATCTCCATCTCTCTCTCTCTCTATGTGTGTGTGTATGGATATGTACATGTATATATATGTATATGCATATGTATATACATCTACATATATATACATACATATACATATATATGTATATATACATATACACATATATAAATGTATATGTATATATATTGAAAAATATATATTTATCTAGATAAAATTAATAGGGAAGAGGGCTTTGATCATTTATAACAGCTTGCATGTTAGTGACGATAAGAATAGGAATTTGAAACTCTTTAAGAAAGATACCAATTGTTTACCATAGTTCTTATTCATGTTCACTAAATACTAGTTTTTTACCATAGTTCTTATTCATGTTCCCTAAATACTAGTTTAAATGAATCAAGTGGTAATCAAACTTGTTATTTCATTGTGGAGTTTGTTGTTATTTAATGTATAGATATGCAACATATCTAGTAATTTTAGAATTTTGTTACAAGTCAAAAAGATAATAGAGGTATAATTTTAATTGAATTTTCTTAATGTTTCAAAGAATAAAATTTATTTGTTTCTTTGTTCTTACTTTCTATCAAGATTTTAATTTCATCATTTTTATCAAATTTTAAAACTAGAAGAACATGTCCTTGAAATTAATAAATTATAGGCTCAAGTAAATACACTCATTTATAAAATATCATTAGTTTACTTGAGCTTGGGAGTCATTTATTTTATAATTTTTGACTGCTTACTATAATTTATTCAACATGGGCATGCGTGTGCAAAATATTTATTGTGATCAACATGAATGAACTTAATTTTAAAGTGGCATTCATTTCCTAAAATTCTACTCTAGAGAGATCAAATGAATATATCATATAAGGAAATGTAAGTTGTAAGAGATCATCAAATAAACAAATGTATGTATATTGAATATAAGCGAATGTATACATATATCATATAAACATGTAAACATATCAATATTGATCAATGTATAAACATGTAACATGTTATAAGAAAAGTTCCAAATGTATGTATATCATAAAAGAAAATGTAAGTTAGAGATCATCGAATGTTGAATACTAAAAATCATCATATATAGCAAATGTAAGTTAGAGATAATCAAATGTCAAATACTAGAAAGATCATCATATAAGCAAATACATCTAATATGCAGGGCCTAATATGAATGTCGACTCCTAGTCGAATGACCATCTGAATGAGAACGGTCCTGCTCTGATGGATGTGCTAAGCCCTGCAAATAAAATGGTGTACAAAATGTGTTAAATACATATAATTTATATTAAATATGTATCTAGATCTATGCATGTACATATTCATGTACATATACACATGTATATATAAAAATTTAAAACTCACATGTCCACTAGCATCAAATTCATCCATAGAGTCACGTCGATGTGCACGATCTGGAACAAGGCTAGGAGTGACATTAGGTATGTCCACCTACAAATATATAAATTCATATATATCAGTACATGAATATCTAGTTAAATTAAAATTAAAATTTAAAAATAATTATAAAGGAATTGAAACATGCACATGCACATGCACACATACATGCACATCATCTGATATCGGATGACCTGAGTCCTCTGAAACAGCCGCCTCCACCATATCAACTATACGATCAAGCGACGAATCAATATCTGCATCCCTCTGATCTATCTCATGTTGTGCCAACAATGATGAGTGGAGAGGACTATGTAGGTGAGATGGCATCGACGATAACGAACTGGCACCAACCAACATCTCAATAAAACCCGTAGTCTGTGCAGCTATCGAATGATCAGATGGTGGATCCTGACGTGCACTAGTGCTGGGTTGAGAGTGATGGGATCCTGGAAGTGAACGCCCTCCATGTGCCAAACGATCTCTAACATGCTCTATATCGATCCCATAGTATAATGCAATGAAAGCATATGCCTCCAAGAGTTCCTCAGCCAAACAAAGCAAAGTCTTGCGTGCCATATCTCCTGTAATTGCCTCAAGCTCTGTGGGAGTAGGGATGCCTGCTGATGTGAAAGGATCCATGGCAGTCCACTGTGCTGAAGATGGCATGGGTCGGGGACGTCTAGACATCAAATACTGACCTACACGATCAGTAGATATCCTGCTGGTGGTAGCTGCAATGTCACCTATAGTATCAATTGCTTCCTTTTGGGAAGCAACGACAACCTCATCTGCTATGGGGGCTAGAGCTGGGGTGAGAGCAGGAGACCTCTCACCAACCAATACCCTAAACAATGGGGTCGGTCTATTTGCTCGATGATAAGTGGGTCTGTCAGCAATCCTGCCATGCCCTTGACCAGCATATGGTGGAATGTCCAGGTAGTTGACTTTGAGGCCCAAATGGACCTCAACATACAACTGCTGAACAAAATATAATGGAATCTGGTCATTGTTTGGGTATTGACCATGTGTTGCGAGAAATCATGGGTAGGTCAATGAGGCCATATCACGATCAACACATCTAGTGACCTGGTATCCCCTAACCTTACGTGTATTTTGATAAAATGGAAAACAATTGGTTTTTATCATTTCTTTGGTCACAATATCTTGTATTTGTTTAAGGGGAACCTCACCATGTACTTCTTCCCGCATGCGGGAAAGAATAGCAGCTACTCTATCTGGAGAAAATGCACTTGTCCTCTCAAGTTCATCTCTTAGTTTTTCAAGACTATGCAATATTGACATGCATGGTTCAAAATATATCCCGGGGTTTACATTTTGTGCTAATGAGTCTTTCAATTTATTAATCTCATTAGTGGTATTTTCAAACAAAGATTCTGGAGGTGGAGCATCTGCATTATCCATGTTATGTATGTATGTGTACCTAAAGGAGCAATGAGACCTTAGTTTAAATAATATATCTAGATATAAGGAATAGAAATCTAAAACAGTTCTAATAATTCATCTACTCATCAATAATATTTCCATACCATTAGTTCACAAAACATGTTCAACATCTATCACAGTTTTTAATTTAATCAAAACATTCACATTACTAGATTGCAGAAAAAACATAATCTAAAACAATTATAAAATTTAAATTTACAAGTGTGCATGTGCACTCTAGAACAAAATGTGTCATTAAAGACAATTTAAAAAACATTGATAAAGGTTGCATCTAAGATTTATTTCCTACAACTAGTAATAAAGGGAAAACGTTATTACTTAACATTGAAAATAAAAATGTTGAACATGAAAGCAAAAATGTTGCAAAACACCTAGATTGAAAAGAGTAACATCGTAGAAAAATAAGAATTCAAATTTAGAAATATTTTTGAATAATGTAGAAATGAACCCCATGATATTAAAATTATACTCCATGATCCAATTGTTTATAATATTAATAAAATTGATAACACACATAAAAAAATGAAAGTCATTGTATCTCCAAGTTACATAAGAAGAGAGAGGACCTTTCTGAATTAGAATACTAACCAAATTTTACAAGAGTGTGGTACAATTAAAATACCAAATTTATCTAAGGACTTATTAGATTTATGTTAATGTGTTAGATACAATGATTGTAATTTTTGTAAAAATGTGTTTAAATGAGAAGCGTTTACAATGCGGTGGGTTATCAAAGTTTATATCATGTACCCATTATGGAATAAAAATGATCTCGGAAATAAAATGTTTGAGAAAAAGAGATATGAGATAGTAAAATACAATTTGAAGAGTGGAGGTGAAGATTCTAGATGTGAGTTGGTCACAAGAGAAGCACTGCTAATTTTATTTCTGATTTTAAGAATATTTTTTATAAGTATGCAATACATAGCCCCTATTCTTGATGGTTAGATCAACAAGTCAAGGTGTGCAAGAATTTTTCCTAATTGGAACTATTATAGATCTATAGTCAATTTTATATAAAATTACACATTGCAGCCACAAAAAGAAGTTGAATCATATTAATATTACAATTCTATTCAGATAAACTATTATTGTTCACATCACATATAGGCGTGCCCCTAATAGTAAAAAACAAAATAAGAAGATAGTTAGGGAGCACAATTTTTACATGTTAGTGATGATCAATATCATTCGTCATAGTATGTACAATATTGTTTTCAATAATTTTTTGAGTTATTACAAGAAAACATTGGTATTATAAAGGTTCAAAAAATCAATATTTGGTCAAATAATTATACTGATTAACTCAATTTAATGCTTGTGTATTCATATTGGTTTAGTAGAATACATGCAGAGAAGGTTATACCTTGTATTTGGATTTTTTTAAAAGGTGGGCTACCTTCTTCATGTGGAGGAATTGTGTGAATAATGTCATTATGTGGTTCATTGTACGAAGTTTTCTCTTGATGAGGAATAAATAAATACTTAGTAGAATAGTAACTAATATAATCTACAAAGTGCATAGTGTGATGTTTTGAAGTTCAATATATTGTACATAAGATTTAGCGGCATGATAGGAGGTGAAGGGATAGAGAGATCTGGAAATGCTAGAGGAATTTTATTGTTAAGTTGTACTATAACAAGATCCACAAGAATAGGACCCTAGTTGGCAATCTTGTGATCCTCATAACTTAAGTATTAATTCATTTATTGAGCTATTGAAGATATCTAGTTCTTTTTCTTTTTTTTTTGATAGTTGTAGCAAAATTTATCGATTATCTCTATGTTATGGTTCTATTTTTCTCTCTTTCAATGATTCTGATTATGTAAGAACAAAAAATGATTAGAATAAATTCATTAAGACTACTAATCTGGATAATTTCACATATGCTCCACATATGCTTGCAACATATGCTCCTATAGAAATGGTGACTTTATATATTTTGAAATGTGTTTACTCTATATAATGATGTATGAGTCATTTTCTTAATCTTGGGGGTGTAGTGTATGAGATTCTAGAATTGGATCCAAGATGGAGATTTTGTGTGATGAGAAGTGCCTTAGATCCTATCATCACGTGAGGTCCACTAAAAGAATGTTCTTAGTTTGAACACTATTTTTCTCTCTTTACAAAACCAAAATATATTGGGAATCATGAAAATAGTGGTGAGTACACTAGAATATCAATCAAGAGAGGCAAGTACATCAATCCCACAATAGTAAGTATGCTCAAAATTTGACTCATAGAATATGATGTCATTATAGATTTCATTATCTAAAGTTTTCTCTTTATGAGGAATAAATAGAGAATAATTGGAATAACTTGCCTAATGTAATGTACAAAGTATAGATAACTTGATGTTTTGAAGACATGGATATCTTAAAATTTTAATTGAATTATTTTTTGTAGAGGATGTGGTGTTGGGTATTTTTCTTGCAACCATCTAGATGTGAAGGAAATCTACCATAATGTCCCAGTCTAGGAATAATGTAGGCAATGGGGAAGTAGCCTATATATTTAGACTAAGGGGGAGAAAAATTAGAGTAGATAGAATGACTTGGATAAAGCCTCCTCTTCTTTGAGCCTTACTAAGTTTGGAAGTTTATTTCCTATAGATCTTAAATATAGGAACACAACTAATTTAGTATATAAGAGGTCTCTAATTTGGTAGCTAGTTCAAATGATGTGAAGTTCTAGATATAAGCAAGCTACTCATCCCTATATATATTTATTGTGTTTATCACAATAATAATTTACCTAATATTTATATAGTATCATATAAAATCCTATACAAATACTATGTATTGAATAACACTCTCTAGGGATTTAATAGCTTTATATTGCTAGATTTATGGATGATGGAATAAAACCTACTTCACTAGATAATATGACACTAACATATATATTTTTATTTTCTTTCTAAATGAATAGAATGTCCAACCCTCAACTATCAAATTTATCTTGAATACATGAAACCCTAATGAATTGAATAAAATACTAACATTCAAATCAGTCTAATGCACTTGGATTTATCATTTAGAGCTTACACTCTCAAATTCCCTTTTACCCCAATGATGCACCCTAATTGATAATCCACAATCAATTTAAATTCCCCACATATTATTTTAGAATTTTTTCTCATCCTAGCATGAACTACATAGTGTAACATAATTTTATAGCACGTCTTAGATGCAAACTAATAAATAATTAATATAAAGAACAAAAAACACAAACTCAAAGATTCCATGAATCCATAAAAAAACTTAAATAAAAATGGAGGTCCATAATACACAATTATAATAAAATGTTTCTTATATGACCTTAATAAAGGACAAATCATCGAGATGTTGAGATTAATGTATCTATATGACCTTAATTTTTTTATAAAAATATAAAAGGCCAAATGTTTGACTCTAAAAGATAGGAAAAGTATTCAACTAGGTGTTGGGGTTTGTGGGAGTATGAAATAATATACTAGGGAAAAATAAGGTCGAATCCTCTAGCTTTATATATTTTTATTTTTTGGAGAATGAAAAAATGATGTTAGTAGGTATGTCTCAATAGGTAGTTACTCTAAAAATTGATGATGTTAGCATCATATAAAGATGGCATTATCATGATTTTGACATTGTGAAATAAAAGATGGATAAAAATTTAGACGCATGGAATCAATTCTAGAACTCTAAAACACAATATTTTTTTTTACTAACTTAGAGGATGAAGATAATAGGGGTTAGAAAGGGATGGTACTTAAGGATTGCAAAGACTAAATTCCCAATACTACAAGGAGTAAATACAAATAATAAGATTGTGAAGTTGTTGGGGAATGATTGAAATGACATGATGGTGGAGAGATGAAAAAATTGGTGCAAAAATACTTATAGACATTTGGATTAAAATGGATTGGGATTTTTAAGTTTAAAAGGGAGTGGTATGGTAGGATATAACCAAGTCTAAAATCCTAGAAAATATAACACTTGAATACAATAGAGCTAAGAGGGGTCAAAGAATATGGAGACAAGAATGGTTTGAATGGAGGGTCAAGCCAAACACTCTAGAAATAGAAAATATTCTACGTCACTAAGAAACACTAAGGATTGGATTACTAGCATGACAACCGCAATAAAATTGAAGTCCAATAGAATCCATACTTAGATAAATTTAACGAAGGTTGAAAGTGGATTATCAAGATTAGTTGAAAGATTATACTTTGAGGATGAAGCCCAATAGACCAATGGAAAAAGAAAAATGGAGATGGTAGAGATGAAATATTGGTATGCAAATCCATCAAAATAAAAATATGGTAATTGATAGAAATTCATGAAAATGACCAACACAACTTCACACATAGGATATTTTTTTAATTTTTAGAAATTGAAGCATCTTGAACTTGTAGGGGACATCACGAGTAGATATTTGAAAAGAATTTAATAGAGGAAATTATAATAAAAATTCAATAGCCATTCTACCTCTTCCTTACTCAATCACCTTAAGTCTAGATTCCTTCATGATTTATTTGTAATAAGCCTCCTATAATCACATGTAGCTTTTTCATTTTAAGATGCAAAGATGTATTTTAACTAGTATTTAAATATATATAAGGAATTAATTACTCATAAAACAATTAGTTTTATTAGCATATGAATCATCCTTTGTTATCACATCATCTACATAATATTGGTGTGATCAACCTAGATCAACTTGTGTTATCAATTTAATTAATTTCTATTCTTTGGCCAACTTCATAGGCATGTTTTATATGTCAAATTATTATAATATAGTGGTCCATTTTTCTCATTTTTTTTCTCTTGATTTATTTTACTAAGAAAGTCCTTTACTACTACATGTCAAAGATTACTACAACTACTTATTATTGAAAATGTAATTAAAAATTAATCAATACTCACACTAAAGCATGATCTTCCTTCAAATTTGGATAATTTATCTTTGCATCTTTGAATGATACACTCATGAAGGCTACATGCCTTTCATTTCCTAGGTTTCTCATTTGAATAAGAATGGTTGTACAATGTGGTTAAATGAAAATGAGTATATGTAGAATAGTTTAGAATAGTTTGGGCTTGTAACCAATATAGGGGATTCAAAAAGTGATTTTTTGATTTATTCAACTGCCTTAGCTTACATTTTTCACTATATTTTTGTATATTTCATCATCTTGGTATTTAGTGGCCTCATTATCTCTACAAAACCTATTTCGAATTTCTTTATAAAGTTAATCTTACCAAACCAATAATTCAATTCATTATTTCTTGTTGAAGGTTGCGAGAAGATCTTGTTTATGCTTGAATACGAAAATGGATTGTATACCTTCCTTGTTTAAATGTATTTTCCTTCTTTATCCATTGGAATTGCATATAAAAAAATGGATTGAATACAAAAATAAATTGTATACTCAACTATTTATATTTTTCTAAATTCTAGATAATGAATTTGTTGAAAATGCTTTAAAAATTTTCAAACAAATGCAATTGAAACCACGAATTTTGCATCAAATATGAGCTATGGAAAACCTGAGACGATGTGTTGGAGGGTTCGCTCGAAGGTGAAGGCACGCTTTTTCTTTGCACACACCCTGTTCGCCACACGAACCCTGTTCGCTGCACGCACTCTATTCGCCGGCCATTGTTCTCTGCTCGGTGAAAATGACAGGGATGAAGCATTTTTTTGTTTTAAACTGTGTTAAGGGGGTTCAGCCGAACCCCTTTATTTTATTATTTAAGTGCATAAGTCAATGGGGGTTCGACCGAACCCACATAAAGGTTTGGCCGAACACTTGGGTTCAGCCGAACCCCTTCACTTTGTGAAAAAGGGAAAATCGACTTTTCCCTTCCTCCACAAAAGTGTTCACCACTTATGTGGGTTCACCCCTTGCCAGAGATCATATGCTTGAATTCTTATAAGAAAAGTATTATTCTCCAGATAAACCTCATTCACCACCTTGACTACTATGGACTGCATGAAGAGAAGTTTTGTACGAAATCCACCACATTGGAGATGAAAATAAAGAGGAGATTAAACAGAAAAATTAGTCGTTGAGACTCTGTGTGTAGTATTTTATCCCTTATAACAAAATTGATGTAGCTGAGAATTGTAGGGTATTTTACGTTGAATACATGGTGAAGCTAGTCTTTCTCTATGCACCTTGAGAATGGTAACTCCCATGGGTGAACAACGAATTGGGCTCTATAACTTCCTGGGTGATATTTCATTTCTCCACACAAATATCGAACAATGGCTTTGCTAGAACCCTCAATCTTACTGATGCAACATGAACCAAATGCATCACTCGCTCTCTCTCCTAAGTCGTGACACTCACACCTTCAGTTCCCTAAAATAAAGACCCTGATTAACAACACTTATACACTACGATATGCCAAATTGATGAGAAAACACTGTGAAAATATGCTTCCCAAATTGGCTTTGGAAATTTCAATTTGAAGGAGGATGACACGCTTCAAATCCGTTCCACATATATGAATTAGTTGTCAATTGTCTTTTCATATAAATGTGAATATGCTCTGGTTCGATAGTAACTACCACCTCATGCTTTAAACTTATCATCGAATGATGATCAAATGTGCCTAGTACTTGAACATGCAACCTGTTGGAACCTTCAAATTTTGGTAAAATTTGAAGGTGCCATGTCAAAAGTTTTAATACAACACTCAGAAAACTCTGTTGTAAAATCAGCTCCAGGAGCACATTTTAAAAAATCATAACTTTAGATCTGTTCATTTTCATGCCAAACCACCTTTCACAGATGTTTATCTACCATATGTGAATATGCACGCCAAATTTCAGCTTCCTACGATCAGTTTTGATAGGGTTTCAAAAGGTCAAGTTGAAGGGTTCTACAAGGATTTGTTGTTTACATAGTCTTAAATCTGCTAAAATAGTCATCTTTGGAAGCAAGTATCAAGCAATTGAAAGCTCGTCATGTCAAACCAATTGATTCCCTAGATTCTCCTCATAAAATTCTACCGCTATGCCAATTTTCTGGGTCATAGCACCTAATTTGGTATTTTTTCAAAGCCAAAACCAAACTGATTTTACACAGTTTTGTGACTGCATTTCCAGAAAACTTTCAGAGGTCAACTTTGGCATTTGATATTTTGCAAAGAAAGGAGATTGATGAAAAATAATTGTGCACACATGTTCATTTGACCTAAATGAACTAATCTCCAAAATTTCAGCTTAATAGGATGAGATTTGATAGTTTTTCAAGAGGGCGAATTGGTGATCTCCAATTGGCTTTTTCATAGTGGCAGTTTTCAAAAAATGCTAAATAAACAACTTTGGGATTTACCAGTTTTTAATCCTGATGACTTCATGCCAAACTGTCCTACAACTATAATCTCCTATCATGACTTAACATATTGGTGAATTTTCAAGGGTCTGGGAGATTGTTTGATCAACTTTCTAAAGTGGTTTTGGAGGCTACTTGACCCATTTTTGTCATCGTGCAAGTTCTCAAATTTGATGAATTAGGGTTGAGAATTTAATATATTATCTCCCATCTCATAATATTTACAGTTTCAACACTGTGGGACTTTTTGCACACTCAAGAAAGTTATGGAACTCAAATAAGTCATACCAAAGAAATATCTCCTTGCCTATGCCATGTTAGAAATTGATTGAGAAATCTAAACTCTCCTTGTTCCTAGTGTCATAATTTTCTTTTTCCCAGCATTTGAAAACCATGCCTTCATGTTAGAGATTAGTCACTTAGCCAAAAGCATTAGAGTATTTTGGAATTAAGGGTATCTTTGGGAACTGTATGCTTTTAGGAACCATATGCAATTCTCAAACCATTTAAAGTATTTAAACCAAATACCTTAACTTCTCAAGGAATTGAGGGAGTTACGAAGATTATTGAAAGCTCTACACATAAAACACTTTTATATGTACTGGGAGATGGAAATGCATATGTTTTATTGCAATCAAATTTGCAAATAGCATGAGGCGATTTGAAAGGGGATCATAGAAGCAGAGCTAAGATCATGAAGTGGGCATGAATTATATCCATGCTTCAAGAATGGGATTCAATTCATTGAAGCGCAATACAAAATATATAATCAACGCCATTATGATTAACACAATGCCCTAGCATCCATCGAAGCATAATGAATGTTGTTTTGATTTTAAAGATGCAATAGTCACATAATGCGTGGAGAGGACCTGTAATGACCAATCTTCTAGGTCGTGAACAAATCATTCTTATAAGATGCTCTGATCAACATAGTGTGGTAGATGCTAAAAATGTTATGGAAAAGTTTGAACTTTGCCTTCTAAGCCAGCAACAACACATTGAGGAACCCAAGCATATATTCAGATATGGATTTGAAACCATACTAAGGAATTATCAAGAAAAATGTGGAGAAATTATAGTCTAAAAGGGGAAATCAAACTTGAAGTGCAAAAGAAGACAGAGGCAACCCAAGTAAAAGAAGAAAGGGTCCAAAGTGCATAAAAATGGGGGTCGATGAAGCCATACAAGGTCATCCTTTTGATAGATTCGCTCAGAAGTTTCACCCCATCACTATGGGGCTCCCTAAAATGCTCCTGCCATTAGTAAATATTCCTATGATTGACTAGTACCTCTAGAATGGATTGCATCCGATGGTGTTGAAGAATTTTTGTGTTTTTTTGTGCTCATAAGCGACAAGCTATGTAAACTTTTGTCTGGCATGCTCTACGAAATCTCACTATTGTCGATGCCCTACAAATTATTGATCAACAGAATGTGATGAAGTGATTTTATGGTGACATTATGAGTAACATGTCTCTCAAACAAGTGCTTCAAGAGCATGAGGAAAGAAGGAGAATGGATAGCATGAAAAATATTCAAAGAGAACCCTCTTATTCACTACTTAGGCCACCGATAAGATTGATCCTTCGTATGAAGAAGATGAACAGAGCTAGTTAAGAAGTGTCTGCAAGATGTGAAAATGGCTTACCCGCATCCCCGTAGGATGCAAACAAACAAGTTGCGGTAATGCGGTAACTTGACAAGCCTATCCTACGTTCCCGCAAAGGCTAGGGAAAAGACTCACGGTTTTACGGTGGAATATGCAACACGAAAGGGTATCAAATATATTGCAAATAAAATTATGGTGAACACTTTTACATTTGAAGAGAAAGATCTATTAAAATTAATTCTTGGGATATGTGTGGCAAAATGTAAGTAAATTCTAAACAAAATTTTATTGTGAAAATAAGTATTACTTTAGAAGAATATAACTGTGTAGTAAAAACATTTTCATCAAAGGAGTCAAGGAGTGGATTAATTTTACCCGAAGGAAATTTTTAAATGGGGTAAAATACATGCAAGAAAAGCAAAACATGAAGTTGTCGGAAAAAGGAAGGATAATAATTGTTAATTTTCACAGGAATGACAAAGGAGACTAAAATTAAAATATTTTAATTTACCAAAGATAACCAATGAAATGAAGAGATGCACTGGACGGATGTATGAAGGGTCATAACCCTTTGGAAGTGCAATGTATATATGTAAGATGGGAAATCATTATCATGATGAAGAATTAGGAGTTAGGTAGGAATCATCATAAGTTATTATGTAGGAGTACAAATTTCATCAAATTTTATGGAAAGATCATTCAAGTGCATGCACAAATTCTGAGGAAATTAATGAAAACCTATGAATTTCAATGACTCAAATATTGGTGTCAATTGTTTGTTAAGTTAAATAATTATTCGGTTGTCTCCAAGTTGGTGTTCCTTATTATTTGAATTTATTCCAAGCAGAATACTAAATTCATCAGACACATTTGTTGTTCTTGTGTAATTTGCTTAATTGGTTTCTTCAAGTAGGAATTAAAAATCCTTTTAATAGATTACAGTTTGGAAATATCAATTGGATCAATAAGAAGAGTCTATAATTGAAGGTTTCCATACTATCTCCAAAGAATACTATTAAGTTATTCAAAACTGAATATATCAAGTATATTTTTCATTTTGTCAATACACACTCGTTGTCACTGTGTGATCCATTTTAACTGGTTCATTCAAGGAAGGATTAAAATCCTCTTAGATAGATCATAGTAACCTAATAGATCTTGATTGGATTAATAAGAAGAGTCTATCAGTCACATCCCTGCTCATTTATACAAAGTATAAATATTCAAGTGCCAAATAGTTTGAGTTGCAACCAATATTAGTCACCCATCACTAGCTTTCTTTGACTCCGTTTTACCCAATAAGGCACTAGTCTTATCCATCTCTTCATTCCAATCCATACAAATCACTTTAGGAACCTTAGAAAGCATTCATTTCCAAACTGAACATATTCATATACCTTGATATTGCTTATACAATCCATACCAAATTAACCTTTACATCTATTTCACTTCCCATTGCCGCTATGAATAGATTGCCTTAGTTAAGGATAACATAACTTTCAAATCTGCTTCCACATTTGGGTACACCCACCTAGGTTTAGTAGAGTTTAAAGAGTAGAAGGCTCAAATGCATTAATTGGCCTTGTACATTAGCCAAAAACATGTCAAGATCTTGGCAACCTCTTATGGTTCAAACCTGCATTTTTTAGACCTAACACAACCACCCAAGAAAATGTTAGATATAAAAGTATTTTTCCTACTTTTCCATGCGCCACTTTGTTACTCTTTATGCTTTGGCATTGGACCATGTTTTTCAACATATGTATCTTTGGTTGTCCCCTTTTTATCACAATTTAAATCCTTTAGTTCCATATTTGAATATGAACCCTTTTTTATTGCAACATCAAAGATGACATTTTCATTTTATGCAATCTTAATACAATTTTGATGCTAGTGCTTCTTCTGAAGTGATTGTAGCTAATTGTGGATATGTTTATATTTGAGCAACATTATTTACCAAAGCCACCTAATGTGAATCACAACCCATGTTCGTAAGCAATCAACCAATATGTTGTCTTCATGATAAGTATGTGAAATTAAAAAGGATTGATACTTATCTAATAGAGACCAAAACTTTTGCAAGATATACCTTAAGTTCCAATTCTTTATTTTCCTCTCTTTGCATGCATTGAAAATTACCAAAAAGTCCCCTTCAACATGGATTTTTGAAATTCCTAGCTTCAACGGAGCTCCAACCGTAGAAGAATTGTTTGAGCTTCTGTAATGTTATTGGTACTATTTGGAAGATGAAAAGAACTCGTTGCTATTACAAATCCTAAAGAATCTCTTATACAAATGTTTGCACTCGAAATACCCCAATTTCCCCTTGATGCTCCTTGCTTTAAAAAGTTTGATTGTGGTGCCTTCCATTTTATTTTTCTCCTATCCACCTTTACTTTGATGTTTTTATGTAAAATTTCATCAAAAAGGAATGTTATGTTCTTCCAAGTTTTCAAAATAGAGTCATCCGAACTTGTGAAAAGGGAACTGATGTTTATATGCTTCTGAACATATGAATTAACAACTTTTGAAACTACCTTTTCGATCTTTGATTTGGTGGCCTCTACTAAAGATGACACTTTCCTGAAAATACGCATGTTACGTTCCCACGAGATGTTCCTTATTACTGAGGTAGGAATAAATTTCCATATACAAGCAAACAAGGAATATTTATACAAAACTAGCCAACTCTGAAAGAGTTCCCAAATACAATTTGGTAATGGAGTATACATATTTAATTTATTCTTAACAAACTCCCAACAATTTTATGCAAAATTGCATTGAATAAGCAGGCGATCAGGATCCTCTATCACTTCTTCACATATAACAGATATTTAAAAGGATCTACTGTTTTCAATTTTGTTAAACGATCACTTGTTAGGATCCTCTTCCTTAGCACTAACCATGCAAAACTCCTCGATTTGGGTAGAATTTTTTCATTCCAATAAAACAAATAAGCTCTTTGCAAAACCATTTGATCCCTACTATGGCTTAAATATTTATACCCTTGTTTCATTAAATAAGAACCATCTTTTGATGGAGCCCATAAAATCGTATCTGGTTTTTTCGAGAGAAATACAACTCTATCATTTAACATCCTTTGAAGCAAAGAATATTGATCAAAAAAGAGTGAAGTACCTTACAAGATTTTCCAAACCACTTTACTAGTTAAACCATCTATTGACTAAACATAGTCTAAACAATTTGCACCCCAATCCTCTAACAAAGTTGCCATTGTAGCTTGTAATTCAAGAACATTTAGTAAAGGAGGGTTTCCATTCCACGAATCTTTCAAAAACTACACACTTTCCCCATTGTGAATTTCCCATGTAATATATGAAATGATGACCTTGCTACATGAAACCAAAAATTTCCACTTGGTGGATTTGAAATAATAAAAATTCTTGATGGGCTTACACTATCTAGGTACTTAGCTTATGACTTTGTATACATTTGCAAAGTTGGATTAGCTCCAAAAGATTTATTTCTATTTGGAATATTATGAATTCCTGCTTCTCCTTGATACTTTTCCACCACCATGCCTACCAATGATATTAGTGGCACTTTCCTCTATTTGTTGATGTTACCTTTCCAAAGGAAATTGTTGATAATCTTTTCAATTTCTAAGATAACTGATCTAAGCGCTTTAAGGACTACCAAGTAGTTAGAAATAACTAATAAGATAGATTTTATTAAAAGGATTCTTCTTGACAATGATAACCACCTATCTTTTCACATTAGGATCCTTGATTTTAACCTTGTAATTACTTTATCCCAGTAGGAAGCCTTATTTGGACCCATAAAGAAAGGAATTCCCAAATATGTACATGGAAAGACTGCTTGTTGAAATCTAAGTAATTTCACTATCTTATTTCTTATAGCATCCTTTGTGTTAAATACATAAATTTTAGAATTAGTAGCATTAATTTTTTGACTAGAAGTTGATGAGTATTTATCTAACACTTCTTTAAATTTAATGGCTTCTGCAATATTTGACTTACCAAACAAGATGGTATTGTCTGCAAGTGTTTGGTATAATGATGCCCTGCTAAAGCCCCTGATTTTGCTTCAGAAGGATAAATCTACTTAAAGATTCTGCCATAATAATGAAGATAAAAGGGGATAAAAGATCCCCTTTCCTAACTCCCTACGTTGCATCAAAGAATCTTGTGGGAGAACCATTTAGTATCACTGCAAACTTTGCCCCTAATAAGAAAAAAGCATCCATCTATGCCATTTTACATTGAAACCAAACTTAGCAAGAACTTCATTCAAAAAACTCCAATCTACTCTATCATAAGCCTTCATCACGTCCAATTTGACAATGAAATAAGGAAAATGAGAAGTAGAGATGGAATGAAGTGTCTCATGCACAATTATTTCACCTTCAAAAATTTTTCTTCTTGGAACAAAACCTCCATGTTCTTGAGAAATGCTTTTTGGGATAAGAGGTTGCAACCTAAGATATATTGCCTTAGTGAAGATGTTGTATATTATGTTGCATAATGATATTGGCATGTATTCTACAAAATACTTAAGTTCCTTTAATTTTGTGAGGATTGCAATATTTGTGACATTGAACTATTTTAGCAGTGTTCTCATCATCCTTGACTATTCAAATTCCTAAAGCAGATCAAAACACAAGAAATCCCAACTCTTTTGGAAAAACATGGTTGTGAATCCATCAAGCCCAAGAGCCTTATCTAAGGGTAAGGAAAAAAAAACCTTCTTCACTTCATCTAATGTAAAATTTCTCAATAAACAATCATTATCTTCATCCTGAATGATTGTAGGAATCACATCCAGAAGTTCTTTTTCATCATTAAAATTTTGCACATTTTTATTGTGAGGCACAAATAAAAGCTCAGAGAAAAATATAAATCCTTCTCTATTAATATCCTCTTCCTTTGTAAGCTAATTGCTAGATGAAATCTCTTCAATAGAAAAAAATTATTTTGTAGTTCTTTTAATCTATGTACAGACAAGGAAATACTTGGTGTTTCGATCCCTCTCTTTTAGCCACAATTCTCATGACTTCTACCTCAAATATATTTATTCTCTTGCAAATAATTCCTCCCATTCCCTTGATGTAGATAAGGGGTGGAAAACTCCAAACAATCCTCAAACAAGAAAACTTTAAATCTCTAAGCATTTAAATAGTGGGTTTTCATCCACTAGCCTCATTCCTTAAAGCCTAAAACATGGGACAACAAATCATTTTTTTGTCATAACTTTCATTGTAGGCATGATATAAAAATTTTAAACACAATTATAGATACCCATTTTGGCTTTATACAACAAACCAAAATTTTAGGGGTGGCCACTTCAAAAATTGACTGTTCTTCTGCCCGTTAGACCTAAAACATGAAAAAACATACCTAGGGCATCATCAAAACATGTGAAAAACTTCACCCCTGATCCCAAAAAATTGGGGAATCAAAGAAAACTTTATTACAAACCATTCCACTAATTTCCAAGACTTTTCATTGATGGAATGGAGAGATATCCACTTTTCTTTCCTTCAAGCTACCTTATCTAGGGTTTGTGATAGTTTTGAGGAAAATTGATGTAAATCACTCAAAATGCAATGTAATCACGTGAAACTAGTTCCAATGGAAATGGAATTAAATTCTCTATCATCCACAATTTATTTGGGGTCAAGATATGGTCGTACAGTACCATACTACATCGAAAAATAGTGATGCAATATTCAAATTTGTAGGAAATCAAAGGAACTTTATTGCTCAAACTTCAAAATTACAACTTCTAACCCTTACCTCAACTTCCCAAGGCATTTTTAAACATTTTAAAATATTTCCCAATGGTTCACAACTGATTTTTTCAAGTTTCATTTGTTCAACTTCCACTAGACACCAAAAATTGCAAAAAGATTCTTTTTTGCAACTTGACAACATTCAACAACTTTGACACTTTTTACATTTGCACACAAACTTAACACCTAGTGACCCAAACTAGACTCCAACACATTTAAAATGGTCTTCTTAGACCTTATTACATATTAATAACTCAAAGAAAACAAAACTTTAACTTTTTACCCTTCTTGGAGGCATGAAAACCTATGGTGTCCTTGCACCATACACCCGGGGAAGAAAAGATTCAAGCTCAACATGAATAGATAGTGGCAACATGAGAACCATCCTTGAAATATTTTTTTGGATGCCTTTAAATCCTTGCACATTATCTTCTTTGGAACAAATCCATGTTTGCATCATCTTGACTGTAGGTTTCTTGAACACTTGGCAAAGGCAATTGTATAAACTATGTTGCAACTCACCTTCTAGTGATACCTTGTGCAATGATAGTTGAAATTTATTAGTCTCCCCAACAGATTGTTCATATTCTTCCTCCTACACTTGGATGATAACAATGGTAACATTGCCCTCTATAACTACTTGTTTAGCACCATCACTGGCTATGCCTTATTTTCTTTGCATCTCACACTCTCTTAGTGACCCTTGCAACATGGAAACATCTGACTGGAGTTTCTTAGTTTGCAAATCCACAATAGAAAATTTTTCTTTCCCATCTACAACCCTCTTTAGTGTCCTAACAGCAAACAAAAATCTCTTTGCATCCTCAAACTCAAATGGTAAATGTGTACCATGGTAGACTAAATGGAAAGATCTATCCTTGCATTCAAATAACTAAAAATATGAACCCTACAACTCACCTTGCACATTAGACTCAAATGCACTCTTTTCAAACAACTATAAATGATTGATACTTGGCATTGGGAATAAAGAATGTTAAAACTCATCCATAACTATGTCAATACCATCCTTCAACATGCTTTGGATTTCCCATGGAAAATCAAATATGTCAACTACTATCATAACAGTCTGGGGTCTGATCTTGATTTCAAAATCCATCCTTTCCTCCTTCATGGGCTTTAGAAACTCTTTTTGAATCATTATCATCACACTTTCTCCCACTTTTGGGTTTTTGTCTTCCTTCTCTATGATTTGAACAAACTCCTTTTCACTCACCAGCATAGCACTAGAACCCATTTGTGATTCATGACCTTCCTCTTTCTCAAATGGATTTTACTCTTCCTTCATTCTCTTCAAAATAATCTTCTTGATAGGCCATTTAAGCCTCTTTCTTATTGGAAAATGCCAAGCACTTGCTTGTTCTTCCTTCTCAAGACATTGTTGCAACTCAAGTTCCATTATTTCTTCCATTTTTTCTTGGATTTCTTTCATTTTCTCCAAGGCTTGTCTCAAGTCTATTATCTCTTGTTCAATGTCTATTTGTTTTTCCCTCTCATCCTTCTTTATCTTACTTCTCTCTTTTCTCATCACTGGCTTCTTGCTTGGTACCTCCTCACTCTGCAAATATCTATGGAATTTTCTCCTCAACTCTTCCATTCTCCTTCCTCAATAAATTATCTTTCACCTTGCTTCTTCTTGTCTTTTTGATACCTCACCTCAATCCTCTTTCTTTTCCCTTGGCCTAGTCTCTTGGCATCTAGGTTCTTGATTCAACCTAGAAAAAGACAACACATAAACTCTAAAAACTTATCTTGCCCAAATCTTCAGGCTCTGATACCAATTTGATATAGAGAAAGGGTGGAAAACTCCAAAAAATACTCAAACAAACAAACTTTCAATCGCTAATAATTCAAATGGTGGGTTTTCATTCACTAGCCTCATTCCTTAAAAGCCTAAAACATGGGGCAGCAAATCAAATTTGTTTGGTCATAACTTTCATTTCAGACATGATATCAAAAATGTGAACATAGTTATAGATACCCATTTTTTATTTATACAACATACCAAAACTTTAGGGGTGGTCACTTTGTACAGAACCCTTCAAAAATTGATTGTTCTTTTGCCCATTAGACCTAAAAAATGAAAATGAACAAACCTAACACATCATCAAAACATGTGCAAACCTTCTCCCCTAATATTTCAACTTTAGGGAATCAAATAAAGCCTTATTATATAAAATTCCACCGATTTCCAAGACTTTTCATCATTTGAATGGAGAGATATCCATTTTTCTTTCCTTCAAGCTAACCTATCTAGGGTTTGTGACAGTTTTGAGGAAAATTGTGGTAAAATACTCAAAATGCAATGGAATCACATGAAATTAGTGCCAATGGAAATTTAATTCAATTCTCTATCATCCATAATTGATTTGGGGTCAAGATATGGTCATACAGTACTGTACTACATCAAGAAATAGTGATGCAACATTTAGATTTGCAAGAAATCAAAGAAACTTTACTGCTCAAACTTCAAAATTACAACTTCTAACCCTTGCCTCAACCTCCTAAGGAATTTTTAAACCTTTCACAATCTTTCTCAATGGTTCACAACTGATTTTTTCAAGTTCCAACTTTTCAACTTCTACTAGACACCAACAATTGCAAAAGTTGTTTTTTGCAACTTGACAACATTCAACAACTTTGACACTTTTTACATTTGCGCACAAACTTAACACCTAGTGACCCAAACTAGACTCAAATACATTTAAAATGGTCTTCTTAGACCTTATTACATATTAATAACTCAAACAAATCAAAATATTAACTTTTTACCCCTCTTGGAGGCATGAAAACATATGGTGCCCCTGCACCATCCCCCTACAACTTTTTATGATTATCATACAATGTGGAGTCTAAACCATTTTGAATTATGTGCTCATGAATTACCATTAAATCATTGAACACTATATATTTTTGATGAAAGATATTCTTAAAAACTTGCTTATTCCAAGTTTCAATTTATTGTTTAACATGCATTACCTTTTTGCACAGTTGAAACATTTTTTGACCCCCTCTCATATGGTGCATTTATCTACCATTGACAAAGAAGAGACATGAACTACAGATGCCTAAATCACATTCTTTCAAATTTTAAAGACGATTTACATTTAGGAAAAGACACATTTGATATGGTGAGAGAGATCACATAGTGATCAAAGCCTGTATAAGGAAAAAAAATTGACTCCAATTTATGTTGCAATATAAACCAGATTGAAGTAACTAAATACCTATCTAGCCTCTCTTATATTTGCAAAAAACCTTTCCTTCTATTTTTCTAGGTGTACTTTTCATTGACTAGAATAATATCTTTCAATACATTAGTGAGAATAAACTAGCTGAAATCTTCCATGACTTTCATAGGCGGGATGATACCCCCACTCTTCTCTTGCAATGAGACTATTGCATTAAAATCCCTTGGCAACATAGCTTTTTCATCTCCAAGCCCATTTAGAACTTGTGTGATTTCATCCCACAAACCTTTCTTGTCAATAGTTAATTTTGGACCATAGATATTCAACCAAAAATTCAAATGAAACTTAGTAACCTCTAGTAGTTGTCAGTTGCTCTCATTCTTACTAGAAATAAAATTTACATTCTTAGTGTTCCACAGAGTGACTAATCATCTAGAAGCCCCTTGAGCCAAGAATGAGCCGATTTCCACATTGCCCATTTCTGAATAGAGGCTTCATATGTTGCCACTAATGTCTTGTTTCTTGTAATAGAACTATGTCGGCTCCACAAGCATCAGTTCCTGATGCTTGATTCAAGCAAGCTTGTCAGGGGAATTGATATCCTTCACATTCCAAGATATTACCTTCATTACATGCAAGAAGAGCAACAAGCTCTCCTCGGTTGCTTACTTGCAGAATTTGAGATAGAATCATATAAAGTTTTTGCACACCTACTTCAATCTCCTCCTCCAACCTGGTCAAATTAGACTTCCTACCTCTTTTCCCTGGTAATTTCTTCAATGTTGGTTGAGAAGGAGTCTAGGATAGAGAAAGAGTCTTGGAAAAATCAAACTCCTCTTTCCCCTAAACGAACACCTAATCTATTTCCACCATCTTGCTAGTTGTATGCAAAGTCGAATGCACCTCAGTGGTTCCATGTGTATGAGAACTCAAAAGCGAGGCATCGGGGTTCACACTACTATCTATCTCCATTTCTTCTTTTTGAAGATCATAATCCAATCCATCCTCTACTACAATCTCATCAAACATTTCTGACCCAACTAATATAAGGATTTTCTCTGCTATAACTTCCAATTCATCTACATTGTCAACATGATTGAAATATGATGAAATCTGAAGTTGTGAGCAATCAAGCCTAGTGAGGAACCTATTAGATGTAAATTCTAGCAAACGGCTATGCCAAGTTTCCTCACCACTAAATAAGCCTATAACATTAGATTTAGGAGATAGATGGATCATGGAATCTTTAAACATTAGTTTCCTTAAAATATCATGTAATTGTTGCTCTGAAATTTATGGCAAGAATGGGGAGTATAAATTTATAGAGTATCTCATACACTTTCGTATCAATAGATCTTTTTTCTTTCAAAAGTCTAGAGATACAGAAAAGGATTGCTTAAGGCGTGACTCAATTATCACTTCAAATTTCTTATGTACTTCCCCCCATTACATTTCCCCTTACAACTTTGAATCATAGTACTTGGCTTGACTTGGAATTCCTTTTCATTGATACCCTCCTTATTTCTTTGCTTATGTTGGTTAGGAGATAAGGTGATAGATTCTTTTTCTTTTAAATTACCCTAGTGTAACCAAACCTGTGACTATTGGTTTGCAAAATTATCCATTCTTTTGTAGTCAACAATAGGATGCCCTAAGATATGACATTTTGTGCAAACATTATCTGGAGTTTCCAGAACTATATTTTGAAGCCACTTTCCAAATTTGGATGATATCTGAATTTGACTTGGAAAATTCTTCATGGCATTGACCAGAGCACACACCCTAATTAGTTTTGAGAGATTTTTTTAAAAAGAATAATCATGTTTAAAGAAAATTCCTACGTGATTAGCCATAATTTCTTTAAATTAAATTCCCTATACTCAAGAGGTAGAGCATGCATCTCAAACCAAAAAGGAACAAACCTAGTAACAAAGTCCTCTTATTTAAAATTAGGAGCCCATGGCTGCATACACATGCTTGAACCTTCAAAAACCCAAGATTTGACTTTGTATATTGCATCTTTTTGTGCCTTATTACAAAATAGAAACACAAAAATTCCCTTGCCCTGATCTAAATAAAATATTTGTTCAACTCCTTCCCATTCATCAAAAAGTAAAGCCTTTAATGTCTCTAAATCAGGAGCAAGATTCTAAAACTTACAGATTAGGGTTTTCTCCCTGAGATCTTTGATTTGAGGTTGTAATAGGTGTTCTAGGAATGTGATCCTGACGATCCACTTTTTCTTTGAGGCATGAATCTTTCCTACCTCTCATTGATGCTCACAACCTATGACACCTAACTTATTTTGTTGTGTGGATTCTTGCTGATGTGATTCTTTGTGTCTCCATTCTTACTTTCATGATTTCTTCTGCTTCACCACATTCTTCTTCTTACACTTGGAAACATTTTTTTGAATTTTATTTCCCTAGATAGATGTTGCATTATTACTAGTACCCTGACCATGGTCTCTGCTTTGTGATGAACTCCCTTGTGTTTGATAAATGTAGCGTTTTTTCTCTGGCTGCTTCCCAATCTTTGTGGAGACTTCCAAATTTTCCTTCCTAGCCTCTCATTTTCGCTTGTGAGGGAGATCCTCATGCTTCTGCTTATTATGGAAAGATCCCTCTTGTTTTTACATAAAAGGCTGAAAAATAGACCTCGTTCTTATGATTAATGTTGCCTTCATCCTCCTCATATCTGTGGTTACTCACAATGGGTTTTCAATGCTGAAATTGTACTCTTTGCAAGTTATTTGGATTGAAGGGAATACCTTTTTTCTTTGGCCCATTTGAAGAAGGGTTTGAATGGTTTATGTGTGCCCTTACAAGATATTTATCATGTTTAGGGTTTTTTGCTAGACCCTGATTTGATCTAAGATCTGACTCATTGTCTTTGTAGAGTGATTCAAAAACCCTGAACCATTTTCATATTGCCTTTTAACTACTTCTTTTTGCCCTATCCTTATTGAAGTTTTGTCATCCTCACATATGCCAAAAGTTGCCTATTTCACTCGGTCAAGGCATCTCTGAGAACAAAATGGAATCCAGTTTGGTTTTGCAAATTTATGTCTAACATCGTATGACCCAGACCTTGCATGTTGCGAAATAGGATTTCCAATGGGTCCACGATATTGTTGAGCCTGCCTACCATAGCCTTGGGGGCCACAAAGAGGGTCTTTTTCAAAAAAATAACCATTACTTGTCATTTCCTCTCTACCATTTTCATTTCCTTCCCAATAATTTGTAGGTTATAATATTAGTAAATTTATTTTTTAATTTTACAAATTAAAATTATGTCAAGAAGTATTCTTTAATAACAATAAGAGGTGGAGCATTATGGCATACATGTGTTAACAATTTTTTATCTTTTACTTTAAATTTGATAGTCATCTATATATGTCAAAATATTTCATATAATAAACATACTATTATTATTTACTAGTAAATAGAAATAGAAATATATGAAATACAAATGAAATTTTTTAATATCTTTCTTCGTCTAAACACAAATTTAAATATAAAAATAAAAACTTTATAATGAATAAAAGAAAAGATAAATAAATAAATTCTTATGAAATATTTTGTAATATTAATAAATTAATTCCAAAGTAAACTAAAATAGAGGTGGGTTTTTTCCTCAATTTATTAAAATAAATTAATAAATCTCTTATTTAAAAAATAGCTTAACATATGAAGTAAAAATAATTATTTTTCTCACTTAATTTTTCAAAATTATAGAAAAAAATAGCTCTTTAAAATAATTGAAAAAGTTGTGTATTTTAAGAAATACAATAATATAAAACTATTAAAATAATTTGTTTTCACAATACTTTGGCATCATTGATTTGACTATCTATTTTAGATATGAAGATGTAGAATATATAATGTAATAAAATGTAGATAAAATATATCTTTCATAAATCTATCTAAAAACCAAAGATAACAAGTTTCCACAATCCATATAGTTAATTGCAAAAGATTTCTGGATTCGATTGTGTGTAAATTTTTTGCATCGACATTTGGGATCACACTCCGTGATCCATCATCACGATGAATAGAATTCAGAAATCTTTTGCAATTAACTATCTAAAAACGTCAAACATCAAATATTTTGGATATGAATAAATGTATTTAAAATAACCATACTAGTTATATTAAGAAACTCAATTATAATAACAATAATAAACAGAATGTAATGACATGAACATATTAACAACAATTATTAAAAACTCACATACAAAAATATTAAAATTAAAATACAACACAGCTAAATAAAATACCTCTTAAATAAAAGTTAATTTTTTTATAACCATCCAAATGAATTTCAGCCTCGGATGCTTTTCAATAACAAGAGACAACAGCTGTCCAATAATGTAAAGGATTGCAAGGACAGAAAATAGTAAGCTGATCTTTTACAGTAAAGCCAAGATCTAACAGTTTTCTAACCATGGTATTTTTTAAATGGAACTGTGAATGCATTTAAGGATCACGAGAATCCAATAATAAGGATTGAGCTTTTAAGGTAAAAGACAAGATGGTTGCTGTGCAATAAATCTTTGGTCTTAAAAAGCAAGGAGATATGTTATTCAAGATTTGATGAAGTTGTCAAATATCACCTTTTTATATTGGAAAAAGCTCAAGATTACAGATAAATGACATGACTGAAATCATAAAATACAAATAGAAAAAAGCTGTCTGATAAATGTTTTCAACGTACAAACAACCAGTCTACAAATGGTTGTCCAACACTAGAAAGATTGCCCAGAATCACAGTTATAAAGAGACAAGAGTTGTAGGCAGTCCACCATGCAAAAAGAGATGAACAGATAGAAAGACTATCGATAAGATAGATTTCCTCAATAATGGGAGATGGATGAAATCAAACATCACCTTTCGTACACCACAAAACAGTTTTATTAAGATATTTTTGGTATTGCTAAGAACTTCTCATTAGCAAACAAGTCAAATATCACAGTTCAAAAGTCTATTGATTATTACTCTCGATATGTAGCAACTGATTAGGGAGGGGTAGTTTTGTATTTTTTTTAATAGATTTTAATGTTAAAAAAAGATTAAAAAAAAATTGAACTAGAATATGGAATAGGAATTGTAGGTATAATTTTAACAAATTTAAAAGAGAATAAAAATAAATAAGAGTATGTATCCAAGATAGAATATATGAAAATAAATCATATTTCTTTTTATGGTTCTTAAAGTTCATTAAATAAATATGTTATGCAGTGTTTCCTTTTCAATCTTAATGAAGAAACATCGTTAATGAAATGAGCAATCCTCTAAGTGTAGAGGATTGTGGAAGCAAAGTCTTTGGTAGGCATCAATACAAATCAAACATCTCATGGATGAAAAAATTCAATCATCTTCAAGACTCTCATAAGCCCTACAACTCTAAAGAGAGTCATACAAGTCTCTAAAAGTGAAAGAAACACTTCCTAATCTCATGGTAAGTAGAGCATCTCTAAACAAAATAATCTTAAATTGTAAGTACCCATTGAACGAATTAAATAAAAAAATGTGCACCTATGGAATATGGTGACTACTCTCTATTTGGAGGGGGTATGAAAAAGACAAAGAATCACATTAGCTAGACATTGTGATGTCTTAAGGATTTAGGACACAAGCTTTATATAGTGTAAAGGATAAAAAAACATACCCCACACCTTTACTTCTTCATTTTATGGCACTCTACACTGATGTCATAAATATATGGTCTTAGCAATTAATTTTCCTCATCTACCACACTACTTTTATCCTTAATACTGAACCAATCACCTATAATTACCTTATCCATTGACATAGGTAAGCCGATTTTGATTCCATGAGAGTTCTATCATCTTATACTAGGTCATACTTATATCTTGGTGCTCCTAATTAAATTTTCATTGTTTCTCACTACTAAGATTAACTTTCCTAAAATGTGATCATTGTGGACTATTAGCTTGTGTACACAATTTACCTCAAGTTTAGGTCTATTATCATTATACATTATAATTTATTTATGGTGGAAAATTTTACTTTGAATATTGTAAGATACATGGCCATGCTATCAATATATTTATAAAGGCCTTGATAAAGCCTAAATTCATGAAGTTTGAAAACATCTTCAAGATTGAGAGAAAGTGTCAATAAGGGGGGATAATCTAGAATCCCTTCCTTATTTTCTCAAGGTAATCTTAAGTGGTAGTCTTCATAGTAGCTTGATACAACTAATATAATTATTACTTAAATTTAGATTAATTAGGTTATGTTGATGGATTCGACATATTGTGATTTTATATTTTGTAAATCAAATTGACTTGACTAGATAAGTAAGGTTGTTTTATCAAATTTTGTTTATTAATTTTTTATATTTAATGATTTTTTTGATAAGATAAGCAACATTTACAAGGTGTTGTACCCTTTACACAAAGGATCCATAGGTTCCAAGAAGGAAAAGCATGGTTTTGAACGGACCAAAAACATTCACAGAGCTAATGAAAGTCACAAAAAACATGAACAACACCAACAGGAAGAACACAACACTCAATAGAAATACCAACAACACCTGGTCACTAGATAACCAGGCAAGGAAGAGCACATAGCACCAACAATAGTCCCAAGAAAGACACTCGACCCAAACCTAGCACCAAATTTAGGAGCAATAGACAGCCCTAAGCAACTCACAACACAACAAGCCCTTAGGTCTTGCCAGTAGACAACCAAGCCACCAATCTCCTACAACAGTTGGACTGCAGTAGAAAAACCACTCAAAATAGAGTCTATCAGATTCCCACCAATGGGGTAGGAAACACCCAAAGCAGTAGAGAAACGATCTTCAGAATTCACCAAACCAAGCACAGTACCAATCGAATCAAAGTAGATCCATCCTTCACCAATCTTCCAGCCACAAATAAAGAACAAAGTTGAAACATGAGGAGCGAGCACTAACTTGCAGCATCAACCCACTTGGAAAACCAACCCAAACTCCACCTCAATAGGAGAGGGCTCCCCTCTATAGGAGCGGAAAAAAGAAAACCCAACTAGACTATAGTCACCACTCACCCACACAAATAGGTTCCATCTCAATAGGAACACATAAGAGAGGAAAGAACTCTCCACCATCTCAACAACAACCACCTCCACCTCAAAAGGAGAGGGCTTCCCCTCAATAGAAGCAAACTCCACCTCAAAAGGAGCCAACTGAAGAACATGGCAGATATCAGTGACAGAAGAAAGGAAGGGCTTTGCATCCGATGGCAACACAGGCAGCAGCAAAAGCACCCCAACCAATAGAAAAAATACACCACCCATTTGGGCCAACCAAATAAGGCTCAAGGCAACCAACAAAGTGAATCCAATCTTCATTAAGCATAACACAATCTTAGGAGACCACAAGTCCCCACCTGAACCCACGAAAGGGGAAGCACCAGAGATTAGCTTCAAGGTCCCAAAAGCTCCCATCCACCAAGCAGAGCACACAAATAGTAACACCCTACCCCAACCACACCTCTCAATAGGCAGAAGGCCAACAAACTGAACCTTACCAGAAGGGCACTTGCACCAAATAGCAAACAAGAGTTCAAGAACACCACTTTTAGCTTCACCAAGCACCGACACCCAACACAACACCAACGTTGCATAAGAGGACCTAGAACCAAGAGCCAAACCAGCAGTACAAGGGAGCGCCAAAATGGCTAGCAGCCCCAAAACCATGGCACACTGGAACCAAAAGCGAATCACCAACCAAAATATGACAAGGACAGTATCATAACCCCGTCTCTAGCAGAGGAGATAAATTCCAAACAACACCATCTTCACTGCAGAAACCTCAACAGATTGCTAGCAAAGAGGGAGAGGAACATAATACATGAGGAGAAAGGAAACTCCCCCAGACCTCCAGCACACAAGGATGATAGTATCATCCCCTGTCTCCACACCCAAAACCATATTTAATGATGTTTTTAATGATTGTTGATGTAATTAATTATGATTATTTGTACTAATGATCTAATTTCTTATCAATACGTGTAAGGTACACTTAGTGACACAAGAAAGGGTCACATGTGAGAGGACAAAGGTCAATCTAGCATAGAAAAATAGAGAAATGACAATGGAAATATGCACACACCACATTATCTATCTATTACTCAATCATTAATTGGTGTAAGATAGTATTGTTTCATTTATACTTTCATTGGTGTCTATGTGATTATCATTTTGGTACCTTGTCATACACTCTTTCTCATTCTTTTAATTGTTTTAAAATGTGTCTTTTTTATAAATTGCAGATCTATAAATTAATCAAAGAATTGGTAAATTATATATTTTTAACTTTGATACACTTTTTGGTTGAGGAAAGTTATGTGTGGTATTGATTTGAAATTTCCCTGGGATTTTATTTTAAAAACTTGATAATTAGTTATGAACCCATTAAATCTGATCCCATGCCAAGTTTGACAGACTCGCTTATAAAAATCACACCTATATATATGATGTAGCAATATTATCGTGTTCCTAAATCTTTGGAAGATATAATGAGATAGGAATTGTACTTTGATTATTGTAAAATACATAACCATGTTGATAAGTAGGAGGTATTTTCCATAGCATGTCAAATTGTGATATTTCTACACGGTTGAATCCTTATAGCAATATCACAATTTGACACGCTATGGAAAATACCTCCTACTTATCAATTGATGAGCTAAAGGGGCTCTATAATGAATGGTTCATAAGGCACAACACTTGTTGAAGGTTTTGCAAATGGGGTTGCAAGCTAAGTGGGCTTAACCTTGGGGGAAACTTTGTGGTTAAGCACGCTTGAGTTGGAGTAGTACTGGGATGGGTGACCTCTTGGGAAGGCCCAGTGCTTCACCTCTATGAGCATCACCTAGAGGCTAGATGCAATGAGTGCTAAGTGGATCATTCATTATCATGAGAGATGGGTTCTTGTGAATCACTACTCATGGAACATGGGTCAATGAGTTTGACTCTTGATCTACATGGTTGAATCTTGATAGAAATATCACAACATAACCATGTTATCAATATACTTATAGAGGTCTTGATGGAACCCAAATTTATGATGTTTGAAGACATACTCAAGCTTGAGTTAAATTACCATTAAGGGGGGATAATAGAAAATTCATTCTCTATTTCTCCAAGTTAATCTTAAGCACGACAATGATTTTGGCACCTTAATAAATTTTATACAATTATGATTTAAATTTGGATTAATAAGGGTGTGATGATGGGTTACACATATTTTGGTTTATCTTTTAGAATTAAAAATAGCTTGACTAGATTAATAAGATTTATTTATTAGATATATTATTTGATCAATTAATAATGATGATAAGTGGATTGATGACCTAATTTTTTTATCAATGTGTGTGTAAGGTACACTTAAGGGCCCAAGAAAGGGTATCATGTGAGAGGATGAAGTTCAATATAGTATAACAAAATAGGCAAAGAAATGACAATAGAAAGTATGCATGCACCACATTGCTTATTTCTATTATTCAAACATGAACTAGTTTAAGCTGGGAATTGTCAAGTAGAAATATTTTATTTGTATGTGCATTGGTGTTGATTTGATTATCGTTTTGGTATGATTTCCTTATCATGTTCTCTTTCTTGTTTGTACTAACTATTTTTAAATGTGCCCTTTTATGGGAATTACATCTATAAGCCTAATAAAAATAATTTAAAAAATCATAGGTAATTTTTGATTCAACATTACCTTCAAAATTCTAATTCAAAAATGATAATAGACTACACAGTAATTAAATTTAACCCCGTGTCAAAATAAAAAATTCTACTTACCAAAAATATAAAATAATAAGAAATGAACTTGACTTGCAGATACATAATAGTGTAATACATATTTATATATAGATATATCTCAAAAACAATATTACATATTGAAATAAAGGAAATAGGGTGTGACCACCTTTTAGGAGAAGGACAACTTAGGGACCCTATTTCGCTCTAGTTCATTCAAGGAAACCCTAGAGATCTCAATCTAATGGTTCAATTGAGAAAAGGGTTTTCTATAAGGTCTCATTAGGTGTGATTAAAGATTTAAAAAGGGGTTAACCACTAAGCAAAGGCTTAGAAAGAAGGAAATGTAAATGGTATGCAATTCTAACAATGTAACCTAGAACATGAAACATCAAATCAGAATTAATGAACTAGAGATAAATAGATGTGCACCTGGAAAAATAAAGAGGCTTGAAACAAGGTCTGTACTCCTGAAATTTTGACTTGTAATGTACACTGGGACTCATACAATAGTAGAGGTGATTTAGTCTCAATTTACGATTTCGAGCCGAAACTAGAATCTACAATTGGCAAAGTAGGATCTACAAGAAATCTTTAAAAAGTGGTATACTGTGACTCATATGCCAATTCAGGTGATTTAGTCCCAATATAAAGGTTAATCTGAAACTCTGATATCCTCTAGTGATCTTCTATAGCTTCTCTCCTTTCTGATCTCTAAGTTTGAAACTTTGAATTCTGACTTGTAGGTGACTTTTTCGTAATCTTGCAAGAAAGGTGACAACTTTGTAACTTTGTCAACTTTCTCCAATATTTCTCTTCAATGGATATTCAACCTAAATCTATAAATCAAACATCAAAGAGAGGAAAAAATGTTGTTTTGTTAGTGGATAGGGGTTTTCCTTGGTCAAACTCTATTTTGGTAATCAAACCATGAAATGAAATCAAATAGAATGAAGGAATGGTGAATGAACAATATGTAATATTGCAAATCACCAATCCCTTGAATAAGAGGCTACAATCTTGTATGAAATGGCTACCATGAATGTAGATCTTGACTCTTGAATATATGATATGAATCTTGACTTGAATGCTTGCTTGAATCATAAGAACCTACATCACAAATGTTACCTCAAAAACAAACATGATGCATGATGACTTTGACATGATGCGTGAATCTTGAGCGTATCTCCAAAATGCTTGATAATCAGCTCTTGAATGCTCTTGAACACTTGAATTTCTAGAATTCTTGAATGCTTAGGTCACACTTGGCCATGAAAATTGCTAGATTTCTTGTTAGGATAAAATATGTGAAATAACCTTGTATTTATACATTTTTATACCAAATTTCTCCAAATTACAACACTACAAGCCGACATCAGATCTAAGAGAATTAAATCCTAACAAGAATTTAAATTTAAAATAGGTCCAAGCTAAGCAAGAATCATATGCCAATTGGAGCATATGAGTCCCAATAGTCTAAGCTTGGGACACAAATTTCAAGAAATATTAAGTTCTATGCTAATTTCAAGTTCATGCCTCAAAACTTAGGTGGGACCCATATGCCCAAGGTGGCATATGAGTCCTAGATCACTGAATATAGAACACATTTTACCCAAAATCATGAATTATGATTGGTTATTTGACATGTGTCAAGATTATCCTCAGAAAGATGCATTAAATAAGGCTTGTGGATGCAAAATAGGACCAAATAAGGCATAAAGAAGCCTAATTTTAGCAAAGAGGGCCCAAATAAGTGTGAAAATTTAAAGGGATACATTTTCCTACACTAAATTTAGCCCCCACTTTAGTGAGAGGAGAAGCTTCCTTGAAACTCACACTAAAGTAGACAAACATGCATCAAGAGGGGTTCAAATGTACCAATGCTAGTGAGATAGGACAACAATGATCAAGAGGGTTGTGCAAGCCCCCAAGATCAGGATCCTATGGAAAACCAAAATAGGTGAAAAATAACACACATGTAAATGGTATAAGGAGCAACAATAAGGTACAAGCATAAATTACCAAAGAAAGAAAGAAAGGGGGGATCAAGCCTCGATTGTTTGTCCAACACGATATGGACCATATCTAAGTTGTTTTTCCAAAAACATTTACAAGTGGAACATGATGCCAACTATGCAAACAAAATGCACACTCGCAAGGGCTAGTGGAACCTTAGGCCATCCATTAGGTGAGCCCCCAGTGAGATACATGTGCACGTGGCCAGTATGCGCTCACACATAAAAGCAAGTGGCTATGGGAAAGTCACGCCTAAGTTTAGCTCCCATATGGTAATAATACCAAAGCTATACCTACTAATAACTTTGATAAGGTGCCACACAACAAAAACAAAAGGATTCACAAGGAAATTAAAACTTCATATGCTTGACACCCATGAACAAGCAAAATGGCTCCATAGGCAAGGAAAGTGTGTTATGCAAGGTGGCCATATAACAAATATTGTAAATAAAAAATAGTGTAAGGTACATTCAAAGGAGTTTTTATTAGTTCATGTAAGGTCTTAACTTAGGGAACATTGTGTCTAATGTCTCCAAGAGAGGACGATCAAAGAATAGAAGATGCATAACTTAGGGGATGCAACGTGTCACATCAAGCCACTAAGAGGAATATAATATGTTAAGACAGATCACGCTCTTGAGGGACATCACACCCAATGTCACCACAAAGAGAACTTGACACATCGCATGAAGTAAAAAGACTACATAATGAAACATGAATTGTAAGAGAATAATGTCAATGCATGCCCCCACTTTAAAGAAATTTCTAAACACCATGTTGTGAGCAATTACTTTAAAGTAGCAAATGATAAATACTAACAATAAAAAGGACATGAGAGCTTATTCAGAATGAAGCTACATCATGAAAAGGGGTTGTCACCAAAATGAAATCCCAAAATCACATAAGGGATCCATGGATTTGAGGTTGCAGCTAGCCAAAATGTACTTAGTTAGTTGTACACAATAAATAAGACTTAATTAATATTTCATGTAATTGTTTTGTCCTATTGTCATATTAGTTTGTGGTTCGGGAGTTAGTTCTTGAGGGAATAATTAATGTAATGAAGGGACATGATGGTTGGTCCTTCAACCACCATCCACACACTATATGTATTCAGAGTCATGTAGTTAATGGATACTTCTACTATAATTACTCATATTATACTTGTACTAGCATATATTTGAGAAATAAATACAAATGTGATGATTTTATGCATTATGTTCTAGTACGATGTTATGTTCTATAAGTTATTCTCACTTACTCTTTGTGTATGTTGGAATTCATTCTATGAGTAAACATTTGGCATCGTTGCCTAAGCATACTAAGGTAAATCACCTAACAGTAAGATGGAATCGTAATGGGTTGACCAATGGAAGAGCCTATACAAACAAATGAAAAATGGGAAGATGACTTAACACAATATTTGGTGAACCTATGGGATATATACTTGAGGGGTCATGTATAGAGGGAATCTCTCAGGTAAGAGATCCCTCCTACAGTCGTTTGGGACAGAATATAAGTGAACGATGAGGTTGACCATCTCCTCAACCATCTGCCAAGGTTGTTGGCCTGCCACTTCATCATCTTGCAAGATATTTGGGAAAAGAGCAACCAGGAATGCCAGAGACAACAGATACTACAGTGGTACAAAGAGAGAACCAAGGAGGAAGAGGAAGAACGGGATATCGGCTAGAGACATACTCCTAGTAACCAAATTTTAATGCCTGTATAGCCTAATAAAGATAAGAACCATGTACCAATCAAGCAAGAAACTCGAGAAGACAAGGTTTGGCAATCACCCAGACTACATGGGCAAGAAAATAGATGATGAGGGCTAAAGAAAATTGACAAGGAAATCTATGAAGATATAACTGAAATGAATAAATCCATTACACGAACACAACATAATCTGGATGGAATAGACTAGTTTATCATAAGATCACAACAAATTCTTGTCGAGGAAAAATACAAAGGACCCTTTAGTACATCATACGGAGAAATATACAAAATTTATGACAATGAAGATGAATTAAGTGAAGAGCTCGATACTAGTATCTGATGCATTCCAGAGTTGTCCATATCAAACAATGAAAAAGGGTTGAGGATTGGAAGATCTGAGCCTAAGACCCCAATGCAGAGGGAGTACCGGAATGAACCCCAAGAGACTCGAGGTCTAGAGGATGGTGAAAAAGGACATGAGGGAGACTCATACGTGGTCGAGAGTAGAAGTGACACGCCAAGATTTAGCAAGACAACCAATCCAGTTAGGTCCAAAACATAAGGAGGGTGTCGGGGAAGGATGGTGACTCTACCAATCAAGAGGCAAAATTTATCAAAGTTCATAAGGGATGGGTCAAAATATACAATACAACACTACAAGATGTGTGAAACCATTTAGATAGCCAATGTGAAAGATGATGTGAACTACTGGTTGAGGGTGTTCCCTACAATGCTAAGGGGCGTAGCCATCGATTGGTTCAACAAACTGGATGGAACCCACAAAGTATCATGGTGAACACTGAAGAGGGCATTCAAGCAAGATTTTATACTCCCTGGAGATGAAAATGAGATTGTAGCGGAGATCTACAACACCAAATACGAGAATAATGAGAACGTATAAGCCTACAATCGTAGACTCAAGGAGTTGTTGGAGAAATTGGAGACACAACCCATGGATGGTTTGAAGAAGAGGTGGTTCATTGAATGACTACTTCCCTCCCTCTAGAAGAAAATGAAGGTGGTACCTCCATCCTCGTATGCTAAAGCATATAACCATGTGATGAACATCGAGATTGAAAATAAGACATCCTCACAAGGGAAAAGGAAAGATGAAAATGAAAGTATGGGGGAGAGCGAATATGAGTCAAAAACCATATAAGCTCTCTGTCAAGATATGTTGAGAATGATGAAGGAATTGAAAGCCAACAAAGAAGGTTTGAAGGAGAAAAATGAATTGTGGTGTACTGAATGCAAATAGAAAGTCACTCAAAGGTGAACTATCTAAAGAAAATGTTTTGTGACCTCTACCAAGTTATGGGACACTCCATCAAGGAGTGCCTGTACAACCTAAAAACATGGAGTTTGCAAGTGTTTTTCACACAAGGGGAATATTCAACCCCTCCAACCACACCCCTGAAGTCTCAAAATAATAATACATGCCCTATGGCTACTGCAATAATTAGAGAAGTAATAACTGTACGCTAGGGAGAAAAATCCAGCACGACAACAATGGTATACCCATGATCCAGTGTTGAAATTTCAATGAATGGGGTCACTTTGCCAAAGACTGACAGAGTGGTTAGGGTGTGGATGAAAGGTTGTGCAACTGGTGTGGTCCTAGTGATCATGAAGACACCAACTTCTCGAACTAGAAAGGAATCAACATGTTGGAGGTGGTCGAGGAAGAGGTCCTAGCAATCACAAGGGCATAGACAAAGAAGATCAACTATCTAGACCCCTGTACAAAGAAAGAAATGCTTTGAGAGGCAAGGGTAGAAGTGGAAGAGGTGATGGAAAAAGAATGAAGAACCTCTAAAGCAACTAGTACATCATTGTAGTTGGAGTCAGATAAAAAAATAGTATAGCAGGTGCTTCACACAACTGTACCAATCAAAGTGACAGACCTAAAAATGATTCCCCAACTCAGATTAGAACTCACAAACATCATTGAAGAAACCCTTTAGAATGGTTCGATTGAAAGTACAACACAATTGGAAGGAGAGGCCATGGATCTGATGCTACTCATAATAAACGTTGAGAGGAATTCGACCATCGTATAGATGGAAATCATGGGGAGGAAACTCTCCAACACCATCATCGACGAAGGCTCTAGGTGAATGTACTACTAGAGGAGACATGGAAGTGCTTGGGAAAGCCAACCCTCTAGCCTCCAACATTCCACTTGGTAGGTGCAGACCATGGCATCAAACCTCTCGGTACCTCAATGGCATAGAAATTCTTGATCAACACTCAATAATTTCTATCAAACTTCATCGTCATCCTGTTGGAGAAGAAGGTGTATGACACATTGTTGGGATGAGGATGGTTGATTTCCACCAAGGTGGATCATAATTGGAAAAGGGACACACTCTCGATTGAGAGATACGGGAAGAAGTATATCATTGATTTGAAGAACTAGGCTCTGAGCAAAGAACTCGCTTCCTCTGGATCAGAATCAGATGAAGGGTCATATTTTGAAAAGGAAAGAAAGAAAATAGAACCGAACGTTGAGGAGATACTCAAACTTGAAAGTTGCTCAAAAGATGAGACCAATTCACTACACGGGTTGTTTCACTAGGAAATGTAGGATTGCAAAGTCTTTCACCTAGAATGAAACATGTTACAAATCAGAGAAGGGGGAGAGGAAGAAGACAAGGGCTCGACCAATCATAAATTTATGCCAAAATACGACAAGTATAAGGAAGGCATGGTAGAACTAGATGAGACATCATCCCACAAGTTTGAAAGAAAAAAATTAATCAAGTACAAAGTGTCAACACTGAAGAAAGTAAACCTCGTCGAAGAAGAAAATCCTAAGGTGATCCTTGTCGGTGATGACTAGGACCCTGTACTAAAGGTGATGACATTCAAAATCTTCTTGGAATATAAAGATGCCTTCACTCGGACATACAAGGATCTGAACGGCATACCACCGAAGCTATGCATAGATAGGATCCCTCTCATATTGAGATATCAACCCATATGAAAGAGATCCTATAGGATGAACAAAAATTATGTCGCCAAAGTACAAGATGAAATTTAGAAAATTATGGAAGCGAGAATTATTTTCAAAGTAGAAGTCAGTGACTGGGTGTCACCGATCGTCATTTCTCTAAAGAAGGAATCTGAGCATATTTAGATATGTGTCAACTTTTGATGTTTGAACGTAGTGAATATTAAAAACCCGTTCACAATCCCCTTCACCAACACAATTCTGGAAGAGTTCACCGAGCATGAGATGTACTCGTTCATGGATGGGTTCTCTGGATATAACCAAATTAGCATTGTCGAGGAAGACAAGTTAAAGACAACTTTCATGGTCAAGGATGGGGTGTATGCCTACAACTAAATTCCATTCAAGTTGTGTCATGTGTTGGCCACATTCTAGAGAATATTATTAAACATCTTTGACAAAATGTCAATGGAAAACTTCAAAACATTCCTTGGCGACTGGTTGATCTACAATGACAAGGAGAAACATTTGAAGGCTCTTAGAGAATGCATGGAGAGGTGAAGAGAAACCCGCCTTGCACTGAATCCCAATAAGTTCATATTCATGGTGTTGTAGGAGAAACTACTGGGACACATTGTGTGCAAAGTTGGACTAAAAATAGATCCTGACAAAATAAGAGTAATCATACGAATGGAGGCCTCAGAGAATGTCACTAGTGTAAAGTCCTTCCTCAGGCACGTAGGGTACTACCAGAAATTTATCAAAAACTTTTCACAAGTGTCTTACCCTCTCAACCTACTACAAAGGAAGGGAAAACCATTCATATGGGTGGAGGAACAAGAAAATTCATTCAATGAATTGAAGGATTGACTCATGTAGCTGCGAGAGCATGGGGCCGATGCAGGTGTATAAAGGATAAACAATTTTTCTTGCATAGTGGGTTGTAAAATAGGTGGAGTAGCAAGATAATCTTTCAAACTCTCAAAAACCTATTTACAATCCTCATTCCAATTAAATTGAACCTCTTTCTTAAGGAGTTGTGTAAAGGGTAATGTTTGATCTACTAAGGATGCTACAAAAAAATAAATAGCCTGAATTCTTCCTTGTAAAGTGCACAATTGAGAAATGTTTCTAGGAGGTGGCATGTTAATGATAGCATTGATTTTTTCATGTCCACCTCAATGCCTCTATGAGATACTATAAAACCTAAAAAAGATCTACTATCTACACCAAAGACACACCTTTTCGGGTTCAATATAATGTTATATTTTTGCATTCTTTCAAAGATTTTTTGAAGGGTATTCATGTATTGTCTTGTCTAGTTAAAGATTTGGCTAGAATATCATTGACATAATCTTCCAAAATCTTATGTATGTAATCATGAAATATTAATGTCAACTCTTTGATATGTTGTGACTGCATTCTTTAATCCAAAAGGCATGACTACCCAACAAAATTTTCCCTAAGTTGTAGTAAATGATGTCTTGTATTGATCTTGAAGGTTAATAAACAATTGATTATATCTAGAAAATCCATCCATGAATGACAAAAAATCATGTTTCGTAGTTGAATCTACTATCATGTCAATATTAGGAAGGGGAAAAACATCTTTTAAAGATGCTTTATTCAAATCACAAAATTTTGTACACATCCTAATACAATTATTAGGTTTGGTGACTACAACAATGTTTGAGATCCAAGGAGAATAATCAATAGGTATCGTAAAACCAACCTCAAGGATTTCTCAATCTCAACCTTAACCAATAAGGCTATCTTATGATTCACCTTTCATATTTTTTGTCTAACCAGTTTAGCATCTTCTGCAAGGACTATGTTGTGTGTCACTATCCTAGTATCAATTCCCGACATGTCTGAATAAGTCCAAGCAAAAAGTTCGTGAAAGTCATGAAGTAAAATTGCATGATCTTCTTTTTCATCTTCATCAAGGCACTTTCCTATTTGAATCACTTTTTCCTTGTTAGATGTATCCATTGATATGTTTATTGTATCTCCCAAAGGAAGTGCACTTTGTTTCAAAAATTCATGATTGTATTCTTCTTTATCCTTATCATTCTCATTACTTTCCTTCTCTTCATCTTCTTTCTTAGCACTAACTCCTAATATTTCTTTCAAGGATTCATCATCTTCAAAGTATTCCAATGATTCCTCACAAGTTGTATCAATCACTTTAGGATGCTTCACAGTGAGAGCTATCTTAGTGGAGTTGCATATGATGATGTTGATGTTGAGTGAGGTTCTTTTCATTGCTTTTGTTAACTTAGAAGGACAATACCCCAAACCACTTTTAGTTTCTTGTGTGTTAGGATTTATAGGAACATGGATGCCTTTCTCTTTCCTTCCACATCTTTTTACACTATAACTAAGTTATTTCATAAGTTCATAACCTATTATGTAAAGTTTCTCCATCTCTTTCAAGTTTGGTGGTTGTTGGTAGTCTATCTCATCAAAGTTTGTTGTATAGCTTGTGTCTTCTCTAAAGTAGATGAAGTAGATGCTTGTGAGTTTTCTTCTAAATTCTATGTTGACATTACCATTGGTTTTCTTTTCTTTTCAATTTCTTTTGTTGTAATTTTGGATTCTCCCATAAATGTTGGTGTGAAATCTAAGGAACCCCAATTGTCTTCTAGCAACTTTGACACGTTTTCCATCTATTTTTTCTCTTCTTTGATAGGTTCTATCTTTGAAGTTGGGATTAATGTCTTTAGAGGATTTTTCATTCATTTTTCAATTTGTAAGCAAATTTTGGGCTCGAGATATATTTTAATTTGGTGCAGTTTATTGTTATAGACATACTTCATGATACGATGAAGAGTTGAAGGAACCACATGCATCTCATGAGCCCATGGTCTTCCTAAAATGATTTTGTATGAAAGATAATGATGCATAACATGGATAGGAGTTTGTAACATTGCCTTTCCAATTGTAATAGGCAAAGTGATCACTATAATAATGGAAAAGATTACCCCTTTATCCTTTCTTAATTTGGGAATAACTAATGATAAATTGGACTTGATATTTCCTTGAATTAGTGTTGTAATGTGCCTGATAGGCTATCATTAGGTCCTACTACTTTAGAATATTGAATGTCAATTAGTCGACCGGGCAGTGTCCAAGGCAGTTTGCAAAAGAAGATGATTTGGATAACTCATTTTATATTTTATGTTTTACCTTAAACTATTGGAATCAATTTTAACCTAAGGCCATTACTATTTAACTATAAAATAATCTTATCCTAAGAAAAACCAAAAATACTAAATTAAAAAGCATAAGACAACTAATTTAGAAAGCAACACAACTAAACTAGAAAGCATAGAAACAAGCAAACTAAACAACTGACACACTACGAAAGCAGAAAAATAAGTGAACAGACAATGAAACATCTTTTTAAACAGTAAAGGATTTTATCAACTATGAAAGATAATTCATAAAAGTTAAAAAAAATGGTGCTCCGAAACTTCAGACTCAACTCTTAACAAACTTAGTTACCTTCTACTAAACAGTTATCTAACTTTAACAAATTAAACAACAGAACAGTAAAATACTTATCTATCTAACTAACTCCCCTCGAGTGGCCAAATCGTGAGTGAATACTTCATCTTTAAATCACATAAGCTACAAGCTCTAGAGTATATCCATTATGAACAGTCATCATGACTCATAATTCAATAGTTTACCAACAGACAAAAATCAGGTAACTCATTTCAACAGAAATTTGAAAACCATGTGAACAACATAACGATACTTCTTTTGTCTTATTCATCACTTATGAAATTACATTCTTATAGATAATCTTGTAACTAAATCCTAAATTTAAGATGGCGTGGATAGCCATTAAAAAATTATTCAACAACTTAAAAACTAACTTTTATGTCTTTAAAGCTCATAATCATATAGAAGGCTCGAGAAGAGCCATGAAGTTTTAATAACAGAATTTTAAAGAACAAAACTAAATACTCAGTGCATCATCCCAGTATTCAGGAGTATTTTTGCAGCATCTATTCTTTACCACACTTGAGGTACATGCTAGTTCAACTTTTGCAACAGCTGCTCGATGACCGACTATTTCCTACAAAAGCACTCAAGTCAACCCATTAAACCTACATTAGCAAATTTCCTCAATTGATCAAAAGAAAGAAAGAAAGCATAATTTTCCTTAAAATAAGCAATTATTTCTCCTAAATTTTAATAAATTAGCACAGGCTTAGGATTGAGTTGTTAGAAGTAAGCTTTTAGAATTTTATTATGATGAGGTTATTTTTACCTCATCATTTCCTCCCCTACCTAATTTCTGCCAGGTCCTCCTACTCCATATTTAAACACCTACATCCTATTCCATTCCTCATATAGGGCATTGAGATCATGTGCATCCCTTGTTGTTGCATCAAAATCTACAGGGTCATAAATGAACCCTCTGTGAAATATCACACTTTTCCTCCATTCATTGTAAAGTCTATCATTCTGATCCATTGAAATATTGAAGGTCGGAGGCGTATTGAGTAGCAAAGGAGATTTGTATTTCATTCCCATCCATTTTATCTAAGAGTTCTTATTATTTTAACTAAGGCATCTGCTCTTCTAAATGACCACCTGATATTTAGAGGAGAAATGACCTCTCTTTTCTTTAGGTAAGTTGGTAGTGGGGTGAATCTTTCTTCGCAGGCATGCCATGCTTTTCCAATCAACTTTTGTCCATTTTCCATGAAATTATCATAACACAGTTTGAGGTTGTTGTCATATCTTTCCTTCATCTTATCATTAACAAGGAGAGACAAAAATGTACCTTTGAAACCACTAGGCCTTGAATTCAAGGACCTTATTTGGAGACCCGCTGTCTTTTCTGCCTGTGCAAACACTCTTGTTCAATCCTGCCAATGAATTTGATTCCTCATGGTAGAGAGAAATTCTCTTAGTTCTACCTCTCCAATGAACAAGTTGACAAAGAAATTTGTGTGATTTTCTAATAATAATTCATGCAAAATGAATTCACAAATTAGATCTTGGTCTTCAAGGGTTGACTCTACATATACTTTAACAAAAAAAATATCATTGGGCTCGTAGGCCTAATCATTGTAGATCCTAAACAACTTCCATCTTAGCCATTGCTCATTCAAAAACATGGAGTAAACTCTTGATGGTCTTCTACAATTTAATAAAAAGTCCACAAGTTGACATGCATCCTGCTTTCCTCTGTAAGTCCTGTGAAATGACTCCTTTAGGAGCCTCAGTTCTTTCTTTAACTTGTAATTTTCAGCTTGGACATTCCCGAGGAAGTAACACTTTTCCACCTATTTCATTAGCAGAGGTGGAATGCGGATCTGGAACCAATCAGTTACAACTAGTTCAGTCTGAATTTCATTGGACTCCATTTGAGGTTTTACAGTGCATTCCTTCAAGTCCTGTTCCAGTTCTACGACCCTGCTAATGGAAGCATTCAACTCTTCAGTTTTTGTTTTCTTGTCCTCTTCAAAGGCTGTGACCATAAGCACAAAATTTTGTTTTATTCTTTCAATTTTTGTATATTTTTTTGCAATGTCAACACTATAAGTTTGATGCTTTTGATTAAGTTCTTGCATTTGTTCCTATAATTTATAGATTATTAAGTCCTTTTCCTGTAATTGAAGCTTCAAGCCTTATATTTCTTGATCTCTTTTATTTATTATAACTTTTTGCACAGTCAATTCTTCTTTCTGCAACTCTATCAACTCATTACCTTTGGACAATTGTCTTTGTAGATCATCAACTTCTATTTTACACTTTTCTAACTTTACAGTGGCACTACTTGTTTCAGCTGTTTCAGTAATTTGATTAACAATAGGGGACAAATTTCCTGGCACACCGTCATCCCCCTCAGGTTCTTTTTCTTGAATCTCCTTAGTGAAGATTTCCTCCACATGTGTAGAGTGGGAAGGAAATACTTCACCTATGTCTTCTTTACTTAGGGGTACCTCCTCTTCACTGGCAAGCATTGAAATTTCTATGGGCTCAGGTGGCTTAGGCTTTTTCTTCTTTGAACTTACCTCCTTACCCTATATTGGGGTTTCGGAGAATTCAAAAGCTAAACACTTACTTCTTCTTAATGGAGGCAGATTTTGGAATGTGACAGGTGTTATATTGCTCCCTTTTCTTTTTCTTTTGGGTTTACTTGAATCAGAATAAATGGTCTCAACCTGTTCTGGAAAGTTAGGGGTTTTAAATGCATCCCCAAAGAAGTTTGGAAAATCCTCACCTGGATTAGTGGGATTAGGAGCTTTTGGAGCTGGAGATCCCTCAAGGGAAATTTCTCTAGATGGTGGAATAGCCTGGTGGGATGGTTCCCCTGATTCTATTGTCCTTGTGATTGGAGGCTTCTCAATTTTCTTTAAAAACTTCTCCCATTTTTCCTCAGGTTTCTTGCGAAAGTGGTACTTATAGATCAACTGAATCAAACCATGATGTTTCAAAGGCCCTGCCCCTATTTTATAACTTTCTATGGAAGTTTTTAGGGAATCACACAATAATTCAAGCATATTAACCCTAAGAGTAGGGTCCTCCTTTCCGTGACGCAAATGGGTCAACATGCGAAAAGCAAGTCCTACAACTACAATTAGCTGACCCTCACAGGTGAAATACATTATAATCCATGCAACGAAAGTACCTCAGGGTTCTGATATGGAGGTTCTCTGGAACCCTTTATTCTGCCCCCTGGTACTTATTACTACCATTGGGTGTGGGTCTCCCTCTCTAACAAATAATTCAGATAATTTATGGTACGTAATTTGAGAGGTTTCTTTTATTTTTATGCCTGCATTCTCTAATCCTAATAAGCGAGAAATGATGTTGGTTCTTACCTTAAATCGCTTCCCCTGAAGTACCACCTCGCCATTTGTGTAGTTTTTTGCAAAAGAACTCACCAAATTTTCATTGTAGCCCTTAAATTTTCTGATAAAATTTAACCACCCTGCTTCCTCGAACAACCTTGAGATATTACTCAACCCTAATAGTTTTTCTGTTGAATCCTGATCTGATTTTCTTTTACCACCTCCCATTTCCTTATTTCCCACTTTGCAAAAGATTTCAATTATGGCACAAAGATTTCATGCAACACTTTTCAAAATATTGCATCTAAACTCAATTTTTGTATTGTTTGCAGCTTACTATGCAATAATTTCCAATTTGCATGGAGGCATGCGAAAGGCTTTGCCGTACAAGTAATTGATCGCCGAGTGGCACAAGTTGCTAAATTGGGAGTAAATTTTGTGCCAATTAATTATTCTTTATTCGAAAATAACTACCTACTTAAAGCAAAAATTAATACTTACTTGCATTCTGTGATCATTCGAAGATCTTGTACCTTATAGATTTGACAGGATGACGTGAAGGAATTGGCTAAGGTGAGGGAAGATTTATTATGATATGGATGCGGAATTCTATGGATGACGAAGCCATCAATGATGACTGGAGTACGTGGTGGCTTTATTTATGATAAAAAAACAAAAAAAAATAGAAAGACAGGTGTGCAAGATATAGTGACGGAAGGATCACAATTTTTTTTAATTTTTGAAAAAGGTGGCAGAATGCAAATGGACAAGTTCTAGAGCACGCTATTTGACATCGCGCTCAAAACTAGTGCGTAAGTTTCGGAGCATCGGTGTGAGGTGCAACCGGAGATGAATGAAATGAAGGTTCCAGAGCATCGTCAAAAGATGCAGCCGGAGAAGCAATGAAACCAAAGTTCCAGAGCATCGTTGAAAGATGCAGTCAGAGCAGCAATGAAATGAAAGTTTCGGAGCATCGCTGAAAGATGGAGCCGGAGCAGCAATGAAATGAAAGTTTCGGAGCATCGCTAAAAGATGCAGCCAAAGCAACAATGAAATGAAAGTTGAGTGACATGATAAAGGATTTTGAACTTCAAGAGCTTTGGTCCTTAGTGTAGAATGCCTCTTCAACATGATGAGCTTTGTACAAGTTCTGGAGCATCGGGCATCAGGATCGTCAAGTTCTGGAGCATCTGGCACCGAGATCATAACATTCTGGAGCATCTTTGGAGGGTGCTCTGGAAGTTATTTTCCACTTTGAGGAAGTCCTGCAAAAAGGAACAAAAATTAGCTAAGTCCAAAATGAAGAACTAAAAAAAATATCTTAGCATACATGTCCTTTTTATTGCACATTTTTTTTTTTAACAATAATAGGACATTGTTACCAGATAGACTCTTCCTTGGAAAAGTCAACACATTGGACCTCGCCTTGCATTTCCACCATTCTCAAGAATTCCTCCTTATTGATCGGCTTATTGTAGACACATAAGTGATGACCATTAACTAAGAGGGTGCACATGTCACCATTGATTGGTTTCAACCGAATAGTTCCATTCGAAAAGACTTCATCAATCTCATAAGGTCCCAACCAATGAGTCCCGAGTTTTCCCTTATGATCCTTGTATCTTGAATCAAATAACAGGGCCCAATCTCCATTATGAAGCTCCCTCTCCTTAATATGTTTATCGTGCCACACTTTTTGTTGATGTTGAATTAGTTCAGTTTGATGGACGGTGTCTAAGTGAAGCTCATCCAATTCACTTAGTTGCAAAACTCATTCAACTTGGGCTCGTTTTAAATCCAAACCTAATTGCATAGTTGTTCACAGAGTTTGTAATTCAAACTCGATGGGAAGAAGCGGTTTCTTTCCAAAAACAAGCTCATAGGGACTGAATCCAGTTGTAGATTTCCAGGTTGTGTTGTATGCCCATACGGCTTCAGGGAGTTTCCTGGCCCAATCTTTTCTTCCAGAAGAAATTGTTTTCGTCAAAATGTTTTTGAGCTCTCTATTAGTTAATTCTACTTGGTCATTCACTTGAGGGTGGTAAGGGGATGACTTCCTATGGTTTACCTGAAAATGATTGGTAAATGCCAAGAGCACTTTTGACATAAATCTGGGTCCCTGATCAGTTACGATCGTTCAAGGAGCTCCAAATCTAAGGAAGATTTTATTATAGAGGAAGTCTGTGACTTTCTCTTCCCTAGCTATTTGTAAGGCTTGAACTTCAGCCCATTTCATCAAGTAATCAGTGCAAGCCAATATGTACTCTTTCCCTTGAGAGGAAGGATCTATGGGTCTGATAAAATCTAAACCCCATTTCTCGAATGGTTCTAGCACTACCTGTGGTAGCAACGACATTTCTGAAGAAGCAATTGGTCTTCCTACTCTCTAGTATTCATCACAATTATGAACATAGTTCTTAATGTCTTTATGCATTGAGGGCCAATAGTAATTTATGTGAAGTTCTCTTCACAGAGTAGTGTCCTCCCGAAGGATCATCGTGACAATCCCTTAGAATGTTGTAGGTTTCATCTGCCCTTACACATCTCCTCAAAATCATATCAGGACCATAATGAAATAAAATTCCATTGATCCACTTGAACGGGGCACTTTCCCTAATTAGACGCTTCTTTTGCTTAGTCATGAATCCAGGGGGTATCTCTGAAGCAGCTAAATAGTTAGCGATATCTATGAACCAGGGTGATTTTACAAAAACTACAAATATATTTTCATTTGGGAATTCATCCTGTATAGGAATACTATCACCTTCTTTATGTTTGACTCATGACAGAAAATTTGCTACTACATTATACTTCCCTGGTTTGTCAAGAATCGTGGCATTAAACTCCTGAAGGAGTAATAACCACCTCACAATCTGGCCATTCACTAGAGGTCTATTCATTAGGTAGTTCACAGCTGAGTGGTTCATATAAACTGTGACCTTATACCCTATAATGTAGTGGCGGAACTTCTTTATGGAATGAACAACAGCGAGGAATTCATTTTTTGTTGTTGTATAGTTTCTTTCTGTAGGAGCAATATTTTTACTAATGAAATATATGGCATACTTTCCCCCGTTCTCATCTTCTTGTCCCAGAACTACACCAATAGCATTATCAAAAGCATCTACATAGATGTGGAAGGGAATAATCTAGTTTGGTCCTCGCAGAATGGGAGAAGAGACAAGCTTTTCCTTAATGGCTTCAAATGATAGCTGACACTTAGGTGTCTAAACAAATTCTACCCCTTTCTGTAAAAGAGAGAACATGGGAGCTGCAATTTTGTTGAATCCTTCAATGAACCTTCTGTAGTAACTAGCATGTCTGAGAAAACTTTGAACATCTGTCTGAAATTGAGGGATAGTCAACTGTTGGATGACTTCAATTTTCTTAGGGTTGACCTTTATTCCCTCAAAGGAGATATGATGACCCAAGACTACTCCATGTTCCACCATTATTAAACATTTTTCATGGCTAAGGGATAGTCTATTCTCCTCAAAAACTTGCAAAACTCGATCTAGGTTCTAAAGAGCTTCATCATATGTTGACCCATAGACTGTAAAATCATCCATGTAGACCTCGACACAGTCATTAATGAGTGCGGAAAATATGGAAAGAACGGCTCTCTGAAAGGTCGTTGAAGTGTTGCACAGTCCAAAAGGAAGCACTCTGTATGCAAATGTGCCCCATAGGCAAGTGAACATGGTTTTGTCCTGATCTTCTAGAGCAACTTGTATCTGGTTGTAACCACTAAATCCATCAAGAAAGAAGAAATATTTCCTCCTGACCAAGTTGTCCAAAACCTAATCAACAAATGGTAGGGGAAAATAATCTCTATAAGTGGCTTTATTGAGTTCTCGATAATCTACACAAATTCTCCAATTCCCATTTTTCTTTCGGACTACCATCATAGGTGATACCCACTTAATATCAGAGATTAGATAAAAACATCCGACACGAAGGAGTTTTTCAATCTCAATTTTGACCAGATCCTTTAATGTTGGATTGAGTCTCCTTTGTGACTGGCGAACAGGCCTTATACTAATGTCAGTGTAAATGTGATGAGGAAAAACACTTGGGTGAATTCCCCTCATGTCTGTATAGTCCCAAGGAAAATATTTAGACCTTTGTACCAACACATTAAATAACTTATCCTCTTGAGTTTTTGTCAGCTAGTTATTGATATTCAAAGTTTTTCCTAGTAATAGCATTATCGATTTCATTCCAGGATGGGCCAAAGTGATAGTATACATAGGTCGAAACAATGTGTTAAGGGGACAACTATGAGGTATAAGTCGGTGAAAGCTTGTGACGTCCTTAAATAAATGATTTGTTGTGGGAATCATGTTAGCTAAGGGACAAGGCATTCCCATTGTAGCATAACTGTGCTCCATTCCGCTTATATCAATTGGTTGCCAAAAAATCCTTGGAGCATCAATCATTTCTTCCTCGTTCGGGGTCATAGCAAGTCATGTAACATCGCTTACTAACTCTTCTTCTAGTTCTTCCCCATGTTGTTTAATTACTACCATAGCTAGGGAGGCTAAACTGTCTGAACCATTGGATTTCTTAGGTTCATCAACCCATACCTTTTTGTGCTCAGTTTGCTTAGCAGGGGGATATAAGAACAAATGTTTATTGTCTTGACCATGTGAAATGGTCATTCCCCCTTCCTTGCAATCAATCTTAGCAACAACCGTGGCTAGCCAAGGTCTTCCAAGAATTATAAGATAGCTATCTTTGGGAGTAAGCGACTGGATTACCTGGAAGTCGACAGGATATTCCCATCCATAAACTTTGACAAGGGTGTTTTTAATGACACCCTCACCCTTAGGAATGGCTATAGACTAATTTTCCATTTGTAAGACTATGGTTGTAGGACGTAAATCAGTTAAACCTAATTTTTCCATTACGTCCACAGTCATCACGTTAATAGCTACCCCTAGATCCACTAGTTTATTTGGTATTTCTACCTTGTTGATTGTAATGGTTATAATTGGACTACCAGGATCATCATATTTTGGAGCAATAGTCTTTCCAGATAGAAAATCAGCTAAATAACCATCGATATGAATGGTATTTATCTTTTTCGGCTTCCTTCCTAGTGTTTTGATACATAGTTGTTTGATTAACTGGTTTAACTCAGGAATGTCCTTTATTTCTTGCAATAAAGGAACTTCAATTTGCAGTTGCTTAATCTCATGAATTAACGCAGTTTATGAAGCCAAGGATACTTCTAGAGTATCTTCCAGAGTTATGGACTTTAGATGCTTTGGATATGGTGCCATCATTTTCTCCTTTGGAACATGATCCTTCTTATGGTGACTTAAGGACTAACCTTCCTCCCCCTGAGACAAGTCAGTAGCCCCTGCCACTGAAAAAGGCTCTTTATCTTTGGCAGTATTATCCTAATTGGACAACGTGACTTTTATTGGAATTTTAGGCTTAGGTTCCTCCACTATCTCCTCAATAGTGGGAGGTTGAAGAGTTCGACTAGAGCGTAACTGCACGTTTCCAAAGTGTATCGCATTGATCCCCGTAACATTTTCATGTTCGGTAGAATAGACTGGTGTATTCTGGCGATTATTCTTAGGATTGGGGAGCGATTGTTCTAGAAGCTGAGGTTGGTTCACCTGCTCATTTTAAGGAGGGTTTTGAGCTAGAGGTAATAGATTTTGTTGTTGATTCCTCCTAGGTTTAGCATAAAACTGATTTTATGCCTGATTCCATTGGGGGGCAGCATGTTGTTGGTACCATTGTTGTTGTAGTTGATTTGACCACTGTTGATTTCCCCATGCGTGGTTTGTCCATTCAGGGGTTCCCTAATACGGTGTTCCCTAGTTAGGTTGTGGTGGAGGTGACTGATTCCAAGATGGATTCCATTGATTATGAGCCCAGTTATTTTGTGGTCTCCATGCAGGATTGGAATTCTGTCCATAAGAGAAATTACCTCCTTGACGTTGGTTTAAGGCATTTATCTCTTCTTCAACCTAAATGGTTTTTTTCTTAGTATTCTTGATATCAGACAAAAGCTCACACTGATTTGTAGGATGGTTTTGCTCACAAAGTTGACAAACATTGACTTTATCTAAAGTACACTCGCATAGCAGATGTTTATTCGGACACCTTGGACAATAAATTGACAAGGTCTCAAGGTTATGAGTTTTATCTTGTATACCATCTAATGTGGTATTCAACTGGACGAGAATGTCTATTTTCAAATTTTCTATTTCTTCATGGAGCTTACCTATCTCGTAAGACCCTTTAAAAAGATTAGTTTTGTGGATTCATCCCCGAGTACAGGAGAAATTCTGACATAACTCACATATTTCCTCAAGGGTTAGTTGAGATACATCACCTTTTCCCATTAAATCAAGATTTCTTCTAGTGTCATCATCAAGACCTTTAAGAAGAATTGTTTTGAGAATTTCAGTGCTAATGGTCGCTTCTCCACATCTTTTGGAGAGGAAGAGGAACCTATCGAGATAATCTTCTAAATTTTCATCCTCATTCGGTCTCATTTTAAACAACTCCTCTTTACGATCACTTACCCTACAGTAACTCTGGTATTTTTGCAAGAAGACAATATCCATTTCCCCCCAAGATGTTACACTACCAGTCCACAATCCCATAAACTAGTGCATTGCTGAATCTTTTAAAGTCGATGGAAAGAGCTTCAAATTTTGGTTGTCGTTCTTATAGTCATAAGTCTGACATAGGACTTTAAATTCAAAGATAAACTGGTCTGGGTCTTCCGAGGATAAACCACGGAAGGTTGGGGAGATGTTCTTCATAACAGTATCATCGTCTCCATCCAATGCAATAGGATAAGTAAATATTATAGGAGGTTGAGGTTCATTGTGGTTAGGTCCAGCGCTACCATCTCCCATGATGTTCAGAGGATTATGTTCCTCAAAAACAATTTATTCTATAACTGGTTGTTCTGCCAGTTGCTCAACAGGTAAATAATGGAAAGCCTCGAGTGGAGTAGGCTCAAATAATTCTTCATAAGTTTGGTCGTCTGAGCCTTGGGCTTCCCTAGGTATGATTGGTATGTATTTTGGGGGGTTTTTTGGTATAAAACGTTCGTGAGGGCCTCTTTTCCTGACCATGCAGAAAAGGAAGCAGACTGAGAAATTTTTGGTATAAAACTTGATATTCAAATCCTCTCCTAATAACACTTAAGCACAAAGGCTATTTAAGTCCCCGACAATGGTGCCAAAAAGTGATAGGTTGTTGTTAGGTCCTACTACTTTAGAATATCGAATGTCAATTAGTCGACCAGGCAATGTCCAAGGCAGTTTGCAAAAGAAGATGATTTGGATAACTCATTTTATATTTTTTGTTTTACCTTAAACTATTGGAATCAATTTTAACCTCAGGCCATTACTATTTAACTAGAAAATAATCTTATCCTAAGAAAAACTAGAAATACTAAATTAAAAAGCATAAGAAAATTAATTTAGAAAGCAACACAACTAAACTAGAAAGCATAGAGACAAGCAAACTAAACAACTGATACACTATGGAAGCAAAAAAATAAGTGAACAGACAATGAAACATCTTTTTAAACAGTAAAGGATTTTATCAACTATGAAAGATTACTCATACAAATTAAAAGCAATGGTGCTCCGGAACTTCAGACTCAACTCTTAACAAACTTAGTTACCTTCTACTGATCAATTATCTAACTTTAAACAAATGAACAACAAAACAGTAAAATACTTATCTATCTAACTAACTCCCCTCGAGTGGCCAACTCGCGGATGAATACTTCGTCTTTAAATCACATAAGCTACAAGTTCTAGAGTCTATCCATTACGAACAATCATCATGACTCATAATTCAACAGTTTACCAATGACAAAAATCAGGTAACTCATTTCAACAGTAATTTGAAAACCATGTGAACAGCACATAACGATACTTCTTTTGTCTTATTCATCACTTATGAAATTACATTCTTATAGATAATCTTCTAACTAAATCCTAAATTTAAGATGGTGTGGATAGCCATTGAAAAAGTCCTCAACAACTTGAAAACTAACTTTTATGTCTTTAAAGCTCATAATCATATAGAAGGCTCGAGAAGAGCCAAGAAGTTTTAATAAAAAAAATAAAAGAATAGAACTAAATCCTCAGTGCATCTTCCCAGTATTCAGGAATAGTTTTGCAACATCTATTCTTTACCACACTTGAGGTACGTGTTGGTTCAACTTTTGCAACAGTTGCTCGATGACCGACTATTTTGTACAAAAATACTCAAGTCAACCCATTAAACTTGCATTGGCAAATTTCCTCAATTGATCAAAAGAAAGAAAGAAAGCATAATTTTCCTTAAAATAAGCAATTATTTCTCCTAAAGTTTAATAAATTGGCATAGGCTTAGGATTGTGTTGGTAGAAGTATGCTTTCCATATTTTATTATGATGAGGTTATAATGATAAATTGGACTTGATATTTCCTTGACTTAGTGTTGTAATGTGTCCGCATTAGGTCTTGGGCCCTTGTGAACTAATGGACTTAAATTATACCTTATTAAGGTGTTGTGAAGTGTTATAACACACTCTCACACTTTTATAATTTTTTATTAATTAACTGGACCTAACAAACCTTAATTGTGCCTTATTTAAAGTGTTGTGAAGTGTTGTAACACACTTTCACACTTTTCTAAAGTTATCATTAATAATTGGGCTTTCGTATGATTTAATTGGCCCTATTTTGTATCCACGAGCCTTAATTAATGCATGTTTTCGAGGTTAATCCTAACAAAAATCAACATCCAATCATAATTCATGTGTTTTTCAGGTTGTGTGGCTTAGATTTGGTGGTCTAGGACTCATTCGCCACCTTGGGAAAATGAGTCCCACCTAGGTTTTTGGGTCCCCATCCTGGTTTTACATCTTTCTAAGCATTTCTAAATTTGGTCCCATAAATTATGCCTAATGGAACTCATTCGCCACCTTAGGCAAATGAGTCCGGTGCGGCCCAAAATTAAAATTAATTCAAATTCTTGGCAGGATTTTCTCCTCTTAGATCTAATGTCATCTTGTAGTGTTGTAATTTTAAGAAATTTAGCATAATTAAGTATAAATACAAGGTTCTTTCACTCATTTTCACCTAGTACTTTTTTGAAAGCATTCATATTAGTGAATTGAAGTTCACAAGAGCATTCAAGTGTTTACAAGATCATTTCTAAGGCATTCAAGGGTAGAATTCTTCATCAATTTTTGTAGCAATTCAAGATCCATCATCATGTCAAGATTATCAAGCATCAAGCTTGTTATTGAGCTAGTGTTGTGATGTTGCATTCAATATCCAAGGTCTAGCATTGGTCTACACTTATCTCAAGATCTAGATCTATATCCTTCATGGTCATTTCATGCGAGATTGTTGATTTGTATTACAAGACATCATTCAAGGTATTATTGCTCATGTTTCATGTCCTATATTGTATGTTTCATGTTCATCTTTCATTATTTCATCATTCGGTTTAATTACCTAAAGGGGGTTTGACCAAGGCAAACCCCTCTTCACTAATAATCAACATTTTTTCTCCTATTTACATATGTGATTGTAGGTTTATAGATTGAAGAAAAGTGGATTCAAAGACTTCAAAAGTAAAAAAATGACAAAGTTGCAAATGTCATCAAAGTCATCATGAAAAGTTGTCAAGATTCACAAAAAATCAGATCTAAGGAAAAATATCCATCCAATTTGCAAGAAATAAGTGGGAAAGTGCTTATTTGATCCATATTCAAAGGCTTGCAAATTTTCAGTTCAAGATTTTGCTCTTGGGACACTTCGCAACAAAATGAGGTTGATTCGCCATAAGTGGTGAGTGAGTCCCACTATAGGTGTTTTTTCAATATTTTTGTAGATTTAGATACCCTTTTTCAAGAAACCTATTCTTGTGCAAAAACTCTGATCTAGGATTGATTCACCCAGACTGGCGTATGAGTCCCAATAGGTCAAAATTTTATGATATTTAGCATTTCAGGTCTCCATTCAAGCTCTCTTAGGTTTCCAGGTGCTCCTTTGTACTTTTCCAGTTTGTTGTTTTGATTTACTTACATTTATAGCTCATTTAGTGAAGTTTTATGCATAATTGAGTTCAATCATTAGATATTTCATTTCATACATTTTTCCAAGCCGTAGCTTGGTGGTGAACCCCTCATTAATTTACAATCATCCCCTAGGACAACCCTATTGCAAGATATCTTTCTCCTTTGAATTGAGATCTCTAGGGTTATTTTTGTGGGGTATTCTTAAGTTTTTCAACAAGATCATACTCCTTCCCACTATGTGAAGGAAAACGAGGAGCACTAGGCAAGATGGGTTGAGGAAAAGGGAGGTATGTTGAATTTGTTTGTCTTGGTTGTGGATTATTTCTATTGTTATATGTATGAGCAATGGTATTATAACTTGATTGTTGTGAAACAGTATTCTTAGGTGGTTCGAGGATGAGAATGGTTTTTTTGTGAGTTTGAGATTGGTTTGAGGGTGGGTAAAGGATGAGTTGGGGTTGGACAACATTAACTTATCTTTGTTTTGGTTTTCTATAACAAGCCTTAGTAGATGAACCTTGTGAGATGAAATCCTCAAGGGCTTCATATAACATGTAAAATTCATCACTACTAAAGGGCTTGAAGGATAGGTTAAATTGGAAAAAGAGATTTGGCATACTCAAATAACTATGCTTTCCCTAGGGGTTCATCAGTTTACGACTATTTTGGTTTTGATGCTTTTTAGTTTTTTGTTTTCTAATGAATGCCAAATGTAATCTAATCTTGGAAATCTATGAAATAATGCTAGAAATGAAACAAAGGTGCAGTAATCTAATTTTATGCAATATTGAAACATGTACTTGAAACAAAACCAATTTAAGTTAGATCTAATGAAATGAATGAAACAGAAAATCAACAAACTGAAACAAATATCTGATAAGAGCAAACTAAATGATAGAAATGAAGCTTTTATCGTTGTAAAATGCAGATTTAGACCTAATTTGGGACTAAATCACTCAAAGGGCCGAATGAGTCCCAATTAGGGTTTCTGGAAGGTCAAATAGTAAAAAACAAAGAGCACAAAATTGTCAGAAATCTAGAAAAACCACCTATACAGGGACTAAATTGCCCAGGTAGGTGAATGAGTCCCAGATTAGGGTTTTTAAATCAAATTCAAAAAATTCTGAGTTGATTTTAAATTTTCTAGGTTTTATGTTCAAATGATTGTTTGTAAGTACAGTTTTCAAATAAAATTTAATGATGCAAGATGCAAAAATGTAACCTATATGCACTTTTCACTAATGCAAGATTTAGAAGCCCTAAATACAATTCAACTAATGCAAATCTAATGCAAAATTAATGCAAACTAGATCTAGGACTTATAATGTTCTAAAAATCAAAAATTCAAGGGTCCAAAGGCTGAGTTCACCAAAATGAATCAAAAGGACATGGGAGGTCCACCTTTTAGGAGATGGAACTTGGACCTATTTCACACTTTAGTTCATTAGGAAACCAAGATCGCTCAACCAAGTGACTCAATTGAGCAAAGGACTAGTGGTTAGATGGGGGTTCACCATTAAATGAAGCCTCAAAGGATAAATGCAAACTCCCATGCACTAAAACCTAAAAATTTAAAAGCATTAACTCAAATTGACAAACAACATGAAACAAAAAAGTACTTAGAAGAATGGAGAGGTCTAAAAAGGTTTGAAAATTTTAAAAATTGTTGTTTTGAGGTGCAATGGGACTAATACACTAGGTTGGGAGATTTAGTCCTACTACAAGAATCTAGGCAGAACCTGGAATCTTCTAATTATTGTTCAGGATCTACATAAAACTGGAAAAAAGGGTATACTGGGACTCATACGCCCAGATGGGCAATTTAGTCCTGATACTACTTTCCAAAAAAGTAGGATTTTAAATTGTTCTTTTATCTCTACACTTCCTTCCTATGTCTTTAAAACTCCGCTTCTGGATCTGAACCTGTTGAAAACCTGCAAAATAAAATGTTGTGTTGATTTACTTATGGGGGGTTTTCCTTGGTCAAACCCCTAGTTTGGTAATTAAACCTTGATAGAAATTATAGATCTGAAATGTAAATGTGTGTGAAATCTCTAATCTTAAGTGTGTCTAAGATTAAGAGATCTAAAATGCAATTAAACCCTACCATAATATGCTAGAATAGGATGTACGAATGAAACATGAAAATGGTGATGACTCACTTTGGGAGATCTCCAATCACCCTAATAAGCCATAATAATGCATGTACCTTCCTTTAGGTAGAAAGTAGAATGATAATGGCAAATGGAATCACTTAGGAAACAAATCATTAGGCTTGGTTCAATGACAAGTTGCATCTCCCCAACCTAGAATCCATCATGATCCTTCGTAGGCAACCATCATCAATCTTTGGAAATGCTTGATCTTGAAATGAAAGTGAGCTTGAAGACCTACAAAAACACTATAATGATGCTCCAAGCCTTCAACAATGCTTGCTCCTTTCTCTCGAATATGATTCTCTTTCTTACTTGCTTCTATCTTTCTCTCTCTCTCTAGTTCTCCCATTCTAGTTGAAAAATTGAATATGAGACTTAGATTGTATAGGAATCCTATCTAATTTACTGCTTATTAGATCCCAAATGCCAATATTTGTGAAATTTGAATTAAAAACTTGAATTTCGCACTCAAAACTCTAAAAAGGCCTAAAAGGGACTCATATGCCCAAGGTGGCATATGGGTCACACCCTAGATTTTTCAGGGTGAGAGAATGTCGAGGGGTTAGAAAATTGAATGTATTTATTGAATTTTCCAGGATCTCAGTTGAGATAAGCCTTGGGATGCGTAATAAAGGGTCTTAGGGGCCTATTAATGATGATTTAAAGGTCATAAATGCAAGGGTACTAAAATGGGTCCAAATCAAGTGTGAATTGTACTATCTCCAAGAAGGGAGTAAAATTTTCAACACTACAAATACCACTATCAATAATAACCTTAAGTGCAACATTTACCTCTTCCCTTACCATTGCATTCTCTTCCTCTTATTTGTTTACTAGAACTATTTTTTTGAGAAGTGTTTGTTTCTCCTTCATATTTATGTTTTCTTTTACTGATAATTTTATTGTTATATTCTCCTAGAGAACCTTCCTCTTCCTCTTTAATTATTTTTTGTCTCCTAGAAAACTTCTATTCCACTTTTAAATTGAACTAGTATGCATCTTCTATAGGATCAACTATTAGCATGTTCATCTCATTTTGAATATAACTCTCAACCCATTCATATATCTAGATACCTTCTCTCTATCCATTTCATAGAATATTGATTTGATCACCACCTTGTATAATTCTTCTATTTAGTCCTTAATGTTGATTTCCTTTTGTCTCAAGTTCTACAAATTCTTCAAAAGCTCAAACCCATAATCTTTAAGAAGATATTTTCTATTTAACCTTGCAACCATCTAGCTCCATTGAATGACTCTCACTTCCTTGATCATCACTCTTTATCTTTGAAACTCTCTCCACCAAAGGGTTGCATTCCCATTGATTTCTATTTGTGCCATCTTCACCATTTGAGGATCAAGGATATTATCATTCTCAAAATACTCTTTTAATTCATTGGTCAATTTAATGAATCAAAAAATTAAAGACTTCCATCTTGCTCCCTCTACTAATATTTATAAGATCCCTTGGGAACTAATATTCTCCTTCATATAGAGGTTTCTCTCATTCCCTTCCCCTCTCTTCCATTTCAACTTTTTCATCACTACCATCTCCTCCATTATTTTTAGGATTATTTATGTAGTCAACTACTAAAGAAAATATCTCATTTCAAAGATTATTCTTGATTTCTTCAAATATATCCACTTTATTCATTATAGGTCCTATTCTTCTCAAAGGAATGATACTATAAACAAAATACCCACACAACTTAAAACCACAAATCTAGAAATCTACACAAGTCTTCACACAATAAATTTCCCTAGAAAAATAAACCCTTCATGATGTATCCCTCTGAAAAATATTTATAGTTCCAAGTACATGAATTATTTATACCTATAATAAATTGAATAGAGCCTCACACTTGATACCATGCCTTACGAAAAGCCTTGCTCAGACAATACCACTCGATGTAGCATAGGCAAGGGTATGAATGAAAGACCATCGATCCTAGTAGCCTAAAAATTTCATAGATAACATTCAAACATTAGATATAAATAACAACAAAATATATTTCAAATTAATATGATAAGCTACCATTAAAATATTATAGACATGTTGAGAAAAAAATCCTAACTATTAAATAAATAGAAAATGGCATAATACAATGGTATGCCCAAGGAAGGATGGTATCCTCTCATATATAGGTCATCTCCATTTTCCCCATGTTCTCACATGTCCCTCTACTCTAGACAATTCATGCTTATTTTCTCAAACTTCTTTATATGTGTCTTTGAGCTTTTAGGTTTTTTGGGTGTTAATTCATTTTCCCTAAAATCCACATGACCAATGGGAAGAGTGATTAAGTCACAACACAAATTTTGGCCACATATCCTAATGGCTCTATGTTCTTGCAAGATCATTTTGTCAAAGGTTTGTTATTTAAAACTCTCAAATCATCTCTACCCATTTCTAATAAAAATCATGATGAAGATTTAATGACTACCCAATTTGATGTTTGATAAAATGCTTGTTGGAAAATAGTACTAACCAAGAAAACTATGTACCATTTTGATAATTAGAATCTTAAAGTAAGTTATTTTAGATAAAAGATGATGATAGGTTTCCTCCAAGATTTAGATCAATGGTCTTATCTCTACCAGTAGTCTTTCAAACCCTATTATTAAATATGTCCTAGTTGTTTACAAAGTTACAGTTATTCGGGTAAAGTGAATTCATTATCTGTTGTTAATGTCACATAAGTCGATGATGTCGAAGTCACACACATTGATGTTGTCAAAATGACTCAAGTTGATGCTACTAAAGCCACACACAAGCTAATATTGTCGAAGCAACACACATCAATGCTATCAAAGATGCAATTGTGTTATATTTTCTTATTGTCTTCAATTGAAACATTCTTTTGACTCTCATTGTTTATCAAAATATTAAAATTCACTTTACCATTATTCTATTTTTTTGGGTGATGCAATATTCCTTATGAAAATAAATGCTCCTACATTGCTTCAATAGTAGAAGACCTATGATGCAAATGCAACTTGAGCTATAACATAAATTACATGTGAACTCTTCACAAAGGTGTGTACTTAAACAATAAATTCTTAACTCCACAAAATAATGTGAGTAGTCTTTAAAAAGTATTGAATTCATATTTTTTATTATAGTTGCAAGTCATATACTGCGATAATTTAAATCTATTATAATCTATATTTTTATCATGGTAAAATTAAAACTTTTATATTAACAATACAAGTAAATATACATGTATATAATGTTTAATTCTTATGCATATTCATTTAGTAAACAATTGTGATGAATCTCTTATGGAGTAGTAGCTCATCTAATAAAACGTTAGTGTCACCAAAGCCAATGTGTTGGTTATTAAAATTTCATATAGTAAAGACCTTCTAAACCCCTAAGAATTTAAGACTATCCTACCATATTAAGTAATTTTGAGGAATGTGTCAACAATAAAAATTAGAACATAAACTTGAATTAAATCTAGATCACAATTAAAATTAAAAAAATAATAATAATAATTTATTGAATTACGTGCTTCTAGATGACATCTAATCAATTTATGCATTTTAAAATTATAAAGAATCAAATAAAATTCTTATTAACTAAGTAGAAAAAAACTAAAAACAAAAGACATGTCTAATTACTATTCTTCAATACTATTTAATTTATAATAAAAATAAATTTTAACCAATTATATAAATTTTAACTTAAATTAATTTTCAAAATAAGTTTAATCAAAATGATATTTTCCATGACTAACATTTTGATTTTATAATCTATTTTAATTTAGATAAATTCTTTAGTTTATTTTGTCTTACCATGGATAATTGTCCTCTAGTGTTCCAATATAATCGATAGTCAAACTTTGTATTTATTTAAATAATCTTGTACTTATCTACAAATGATCTATTACCATATTCATCTATATCCATATTTTCAAGTGGTCAATGGTCACAATCAAAAATCCATGACAACTCACTTGATTAATCTCTTCACTTGCTTTTGTTTTTTCCCCTATAACCTATTTATAGGATGATGGAATAATGAGGAAAATGCCATGATTTATGGTTGGTATTTCAAGGCCTTGGATGGTGTAGTAAAAAAGGGTATTTCATAGTTTTACTCTTATTCTTCATATGTAGACCTAAATATTTCTCACATTTTCTCTTCATCTTTATCCCAACCCTATTCATAAAGAATGCGATGTTTTACCTATTTAAATGCAAGTCTACCCATAATTCAAGCAATCCCAAACATTGTACTTTTGGGTAAATGAATAGATGGTTATAATAATGTTTAGAAAGTTAAATAGTGTATAGAATTACGAGTTTCAGTGTTATATTAATATATTTATTAAATATAAGAGTTGTTTAATTAATTTTATAAAATAAAAAAAATTAATTATAATTTTTGATTAAAAAGTTTGTTGTTTTAATTTTTGAAATTGTATGGTTAGGTCATTTATTTTAAGTTGTCTTTGAATTTGATACGGATATCATTATAGATCGTGTCTTTCATGATATCGTGTCATTTTATTTCCACCACCCTTTTGTTACAAAATAAACATGTTCTCATTTCCCACTCCTTAAACATTGTCCACCTCTCCATCCTATGCCTAAGATGATGTAAGCTAGCTTTTAACTAGACCATCAACATTTTTAGTCCTCTACTTTTTCTACTCCTATAAAGACTTGTTTGTCATGATTTCATATAAGAATTAAAACTATTGATATAGTATGCTTACTTCCACCTAATTTTCTTCATATGTGTGGAAGTCTTAAATTTTTCTCTTACTTTTTTATTTTTTCTCATTAACGTTTGGACACTCTTACATGTTAATGTCTCATTTACTTATTCACTTGTCACTCTATTTCATCCACATATTTTTCTTTCTACTTATCTTTGTCCCCATTACATTGTAGATCAATGATTTCGATAATCTAATATATAAACACCATCAATATTTTTATTAAAATAAATCTATTTCAATTAATAAAATCTTCTACAAAATTAAAATTTTAGTTTTAATATTATTTATGATCAAATACTTTTGAATTCTTGTTCAAATTTGTTCCACTAAATTCTTTCGTATAATTGTTTTCCGCGTTCGTTTGATTGTCCATCGTAGAAGGAATCTTATGAATTGGTGTTTGTTTGATTATCCATTACTCTATTTGTCTGTTTGAGGAAGAAGACAAATTTCATATTTGAATAGAATATGATACTTTTTGGAATGAAATTTTAGTCTTTGATTTTTTGGTTAATATGTGTTGGAGACTACCAATAATGGTGTAGTATGAATACATAAAAAGAAGAGAAAATAGTATGATAAGCATTACACATAAAGACAAGACAATAGCTTTCCAATAATGAAAAGATTCACGAGAATGGGATTATAAGGTTATAGGTAAAGGACAACACTACCTCTCCACTAAATCTTTCATTCATGCCAAATCTCTTCTCACACATATATGCCACTATGATGACGTGGCATGATGCAATGGAATATTAACAGTCTTAATGATTATTAATTTAATTGTTGATCTAAATTGTTTGGGCCACAAGGCTTATCATAGTGGCGTAGAATACAACATAATAGTGCTGCTAATAATTTATTATGTAATAAAAAATATTATTACATAGTGTAATAATAATAATAAAATGGTGTTTTCAAAGTTACAATTATTTTTTTATTGTATGAAGCAATGGAGGATTATTGAAAATATCAATCAACTTACAATTTATCTAGTACAAATAATTTAGGAGATGGATCTATAACTAATTAAATATTAAATAAAATTTAAAATTTAAATAAATTTAAATGTTATATTTAATTGGTTTTTAAAGATGAGAATTTGTTATGATAGATATTTGAAATTGATTCATTAAAGTGTTAAAATTATAATATTTAAATTAAAAAATTAGGTTTTACAAATTAATTGTTAATTTCTCTAGTTTAATCATATGATTGTATGCTTGATTATCATGCATGTATGTCTAAATACGCACATAGATTTAAATTATAACTCACTAATTTGATCATGTCAACCATTGGAACTTGTTTGTCTTACGCTTTTAAAGGCATGAGAAAAGCAAGGGATGAAAACACAAAGATTGAAATGCAACAAATGAAATCTTTTACCTTGTTTTTTATTCATCAAATTGAATGGAAATGGAGCGCACTCAAATGTTTCACTTAATGTGTTATGTGTAATGTGTTGATGGTGGAATGTGGTTGTTTAATAAACTAGTAGCATGATGTTGGGATTAGGATGATAGATCAAGAAAATGGCATGATGATAGTGTGAAGTTAGGTAATCAAATAGGAAACATAAGGATAGCATGGTGTGGATATCAAAAATGGCAGGGGATGCCTCCAATTTATAATTCTTTTACAAGAAAAATAGAGGACCAAGATGCTTTGGTTAATAGATGACTAGAATTTGAGAAGGATGGAAGCATGGATTGAAGTTGTAGTCATGTAAAAAATGTCCCATGAGGTGTAAGAGTAGGTGTACTTACACATGTGTGAGCACTATGATGTGTGTAAGAGGTAGGGTGGCTACACATGTGTGAAAAATATGCCCACACATACATTGTGAGCAAGGTAGTGGACTTAGGAAAATAGAACAAAGATGAGGTGGAGGCTTGGAAGGGTTTCAAGCTTACAATATTGCATGCTCATAGATGTGTGGCCAAAGAGTGGGGTGAGTAAGCATGCTTACACATGTGTGAGCATAATGGTGTGTTTAGATTTTAATCCATGTAAATGGATTAATGGATATGATTAAAATTTGGTGGATTGGGAGATATTGTAGAATTAAATATTGTAAGAAATGTTAATGAAGATTAATTAGCCTGAATTAATTGGAAGATTTGAGGGATAAGATTAAATGTAATTAAATAAATGTAAATTTACTTAATTAAGGGTGAAGATTAAAGGTAAAGGATGAATTAGTTAATTAATTAATTAATGATTATTTATTTAATTAATGGCTAGGATAAATTCAAATGCAATCGAGTATGGATAGATTTGGGTGTCTAGAGTTTTAATGTTTGAATGTTAGGATAGCAAATATTTAAGAACATCTTTGGAGAATATATTAGATCACAAGATCAAGTTAGCCTCAATCATACCTATAATGGACTAATGTTACAATTATGAGTGAAGGATCAAAGATAGAAAGAAAATATGCAATGGCCCTAAAATGACATATGCTAATATAATTCTCTAATAATATTGTTGCATTCATGTTATCTCTTTTAAAAAATTAAATTCTAGATGTGCTCAATAGATTCATTGGGTTATTTCACAATGAATGAATGTTCATAAACATGGTTTAATCAAACAGACAAATCAATACAAATGTGTATTAGATTAGCTCACAACAATTAGGAGGGAGATAGTGCAATAAATTTTAATTTCAATATTACAATTTTGAGGTTTAGATCCATGACTATAGAAATGATTTGGGTCAAACTCACATCCACAAATCTAATCTAAAATGGTGAAAAATAGATCTAAAGATTCAAATAAATAAAGTAATAATATTTAACTTAGAAATTTGATAAAGATTCCTTAGAATAGATATCTTCAACTAGTTCACCATTTTGTAAAAGTCTTAAGAAATATCTATTCATTTGTACGAGTTCAACTTAAAAGCAATAATGACAAAGATAGCACCGATTAGAGCAAGAACTAGCAATAAATATCTTCTATGTTCTTGTCATTAGTGTCAATAATGTCCACTATAATCTACGTTATTTATTTCAGGTAATCTTTTTTAACTTTAATCATTAAAAATAAAGTGGCTTGTGCTCTAATCTAGGGAGTGTTTACTTGCCTCTTCGAGTGTTATAGTTTCATTATGATAATACGGGCTCATTTCATTAAACAATATAATTGCCTAAAACTAACGCAAATTGCCCTTCAATAATATTGTACGGGAGGGTGTACCTGCACTTCAAGAATGGGACAATTCATATTTTTATTGGCCTTCGAATATTTGTTAAGGACAATTAAGCACTTGTCTAAGAAGCACTCCATTGCTTGCTTACACCAAGGCACAGTAATAATATATTTGGTTGGAAGCTTGTCTCTCATAATTGCTCATTTTATGAATGCCCATGAATAATGGCACATCCTCTTTTATTCCTACCAAACTGGTCTTTTTCATTTGCAATTCTTCATGACAATTTTTTATTTTTTATTTTTTTTAAGAATTGTTATGTTGGTTTGTGGGTAGAAACATGAAGTAATTATGACATCTGTGGTACCAGATTTTCATTGGGCCAAAAACATGAAATTCATTTACATGAAATGATATTCTCCTTTATGCAAGGTTTGGCTTGGTTGGTTTTTTTTAAAATTCATCTATTAATAATAGTGAAAATAATGCCTTCAATTTGGTTGGTGTTTTTTATAAGCATGTATTAATAATAGTGAAAATAATGCCTTCAATTTGGTTAGGGTTGGATGGTTATTAATTTTTATTCATTATCATGTGGTTAGGTTTTTTTTAAGAATGAGAATTAAGATTATGATTATTATGATTGTTTTTTCAATATGAGTTGGGAAGAGATTTCTTATTAACATTATTATTTGTTAAATTATGTGTTTTCATTTAAGATCAATAAATATTAAGGGAGGGATATATAGTCATTATAAAACAACATTTCTTAAATGATGATATAGTGTTTTAACAACCATAAAATGGGATATATATATATATATATATATATATATATATATATATATTTGATTCTTATGTCATTGTATTTAGTATTTGTTATAAAATATAATAATTTTTTTGAGGAGATTGTATCAAGTGAAATGAATGATTTTAAGAGAATATCATATCGTGTGTGTGTGTGTTAAAAATAAGATATGTTTTAATATTTGATGAGAAATTTTGAATAAAAAATTAATTTGACAAGTGAGATTGACCATCAAATTTAGGCCTTGACTACATGAATTCTCCTTAACAATCAATATTTTTTACAATTAATTATGTAATACTAATATTTCATTGGTGAATTCTATAGCTCTCGTCCTACCTTGTTAACCTTCATCCTACACCATTAAATAGATGTGAAATATGAACAATAATGATTTATATTTAGAAAATTAAAAATTTAGAAAAAATATTTAAATGAAACATAATTTAAAAAAATTAATATGCAAAAGAAATTATTTATTTAATAAAACTAATATTGAATTCAAATTAAATGAACGACAATTATAATTTAATACATTAAATAAATACATAAGATTTTTATTTTGTTAAATTATTATTTTAAAAAATATATATATCTAATTAGTTTTCAACCAAATCTCACTAACTTTATTCGAAATATGGGAATATGTGTAAATAGATGAGTAACAACATGAGAGAGTAGTTGCCTTTGTACAAGGGATAATAAGAGCTCTGCTACAACCAAAAACAACATTCCTTTGAAAGGCACTTATTAGATACAAATTGCTACAACCAAAAACAACATTCCTTGAAAGATGTTAGGATGGAAGGATAAAATTCTTATAGCACAATACTTTATTCACATAACTTAGTCATGGCCTAAGCTTCTCTCCTAATTAATGTAAGCAAGTTGGTATACTTAAATAATCAATCACTAGCTCTAATTAATTAATTATATAGCAAGATTTTATTTAAAAGAGAATTGGGTAATGTAGAGACATTTGAGACTAAAATGTGTAGCTTAAGAATGATTATAAACTATCCAGCATTCATATTAATAACATTCCAAAGTTCAAACTTTGGGTTCTTTAGCTTTACAACTTTCCACTCCCATGATAATTTTTTAAAAGATGGGAAGGGGTTCAGCTTGAGCCTTGCCATTATAAACACCTTACTCATTCATAGTAACTATAAAGTTAAATTTTTTATTAAAACCTTACTCATACTAAGTATAGATACTGAAAAGTTATCCACTCTTTAAAAAGCTATACATAATAAAATGTTTTTCTTGATTCTAGTCTTCATCGCCTGTTTTGTTGTGGTTGTTTCCAAATAGATATAAACTTTATTCTTTTTATTAGTATTATTGATAAATGCTTTTTTATTATTATGGTTTAACGGCTTTTGGCTGTGAATCCGATGTAACGCGAGCTCTTTTTTCTTTTTTGCTTTTTTTAAAATTCATATAATTAATTGACGCCAAACTTTATTTTGTTTTCGACCACAACGAAAAATTGATAGGACACGACAAAAGTATAACTGCCCAGCTGCTTTGCAGCTTTTTACACGTATTTGCGAAATCGGCACGTATTTCCGTAGCTGCAAATTTGCTCGGAGTTCCTGGAAAGCGCTAGAATTTTCTATCTTGGATATTCTGTTATCCAGCGGACACGGGCTAAATTTAATGGCCTAATGTCAGAGCAGTCTGTACAGGCATCTGTCATGGGCACTATTTTTGAGGAGTTAGATCATATTCTATTTCTGAATACCTTCCTGTAATAGAAAAATAACTTCCATGGGGGCACCGATTATCATAAATGATCTTCTTGGGTTTAAAGTTTAGGATTTAGCGTAATAATCTTTCAAAAACTTAAGCTGGTTTACCGGATTCTGAACCATGGCCACCTCACATGATCATGTATTTTCACTGCAATGTATATTTTGAAAATTTTCTCAGACATGATCTAATGTGTTGTGTCATTAAAAGAAAAAATTGAAAACCCAGTGCTGAAAATGAATTGAAGAAATTTTCCCTGCAAACCCTAGCTAAACACATTGCAGGCTGTAATGTACGAAAACAGAAAAATGTGCAAGCTGATGACAAATTGAAAGCCCAATGGTGAAATTGAATCCAATAAATTCTCGCTGCAAAGCACACCTATACAAATATGTGTACGAAATGTACACACAGTAACATTTTAAGATTATCTTCTTCTCTGAGGAAATATCCATGACAGTTTCATGCATGCCTGACGAAGGACCCAACACATTTTGCATCGGAGATGAACAAATAATAAATGCTACATACACAGTTACATCTCATATATAGTATTCCCGTCAACTAACAGAACTGCTCGTTGGACTGCATCAAATCGCGGAGTTTGGGCCTGGATTCGTTAATCGTCTCCAGCTTGGGCTTCCACGCTCTGCACCCGCTCAATCTCATCTGCTCAAACGCTGTAGACAAATCTGGATCGTCTTCTAAATTTAGCCGCGGCAGTTCCTGCGCTTTCTCTTCCGTGAAAAGGTCGCCATCCTTTCTCCTTTCCGGCAGCATGTCGCCAAACAGCAGCGGAAGAATTTTAGCATTATTTTTCCCATGGCCGCTGCCTTTGGTGGCCGAGTTCGCCTTAAATGCGAGCGAAGCCATGTCCGTGCCAGAAAGAACTCCTTTCAGCTTCTGCATCGGCATAAGAAAATAAAGCTGTCCAAGCTCCAAATCCTCATCAGCCAAAAGAGGATTTATCCGCCGCCCAATCTGAAGCCCATTTGCATGGCAAACAAACTGCTGAGGATTCTCCAGCATAAGCTCCGCCGCTTTCACGCGCCGCTGAAACTCCTGCACAGTGCCATTCGGCAGCACAACCTTGAGAATCTTTGACGGCACCGTTGAAGCAGCGCAGGACACATAATTGCCCATGGCTGCTCTTCTGCACTTCTTCGCAGACACCTTCTTTTTCTTAAACTGCACTAATTTCTCGGCAGTTGCAGGTTCCTGCTGGTAGTTTTCCACGTCTGTTAACGAGCGAAAGGAGTTATGGGAAACTAGCGAGGATACAGAGTTCGGCCAGACGATGCATTTAATAAGAAAACATCCCGCGGGCGGGGCCATTATGTAGATCACCACTTCGCCCCTTTAATTTATTTTTCACCTAAACCACAAATGTCGCGTGAACATCATCTGTCAGCAGACGGAAAAGAAAGGAAAAGTCCCTGTGGCCCTGTGAGGCCCACACGCATTTTGATTTCCTCTGTTTGTTGTTGCCAGTGTGCCATAATATAAAAAACATTAACCATGAGCTGTACTGACATGGCAGCTGGCCTCAACCAGGCTACAAATAAAGTATGAGGATAACCTTTACACGCGCTTCTCTCTAACTGTCAACAAAACCTAACTTATTTTATTCTCCATTTTTAAATTCACTCATTCACCAGCCAGTTGTGAGATCATGTGCAGTGATTTTCTCCTTGTTGTTTTCGTTTTCGTTAAAAGTAGTTGGACTCTAGTGGCCTTGAACCGCGAACAAGAAATTTTCTATTTAATGTTTTTTGACCTTTTAAACTAAGGGAATTGTAGATTAAATTAGGGTTTTTTAAGTTTGGGATTTTGTTTGGATTCCACCAAGAAAGGGAATTTTAGATTAAATTAAGGTTTTCTAATTTTGGGATTCCGCCAGAAAAGGAAGGATTTGATTTGCTCTAGGTGAATGAATGGAGAAAAGATTGACTTTAGTTACATAACGTTCACGGGGGGAACGATAAATGGGTCCCACTTTAACCGTAATTAGGATGTGGTGAACATTAGTAGTTTAGAATGCGTCTCAAATTCACTCGAGGGTGCCGTCATATTTATTATCAAGGTTATTTCAATTTATTAATATTTATGGTCAAACTATGTTGGATAGAGACTCTTATGTTTTACAACTAGTAAAAGACGTGTAGGCTATGGAATGTACTTGGATTATGAGTTGTATCACATTAGGATGGAACAAGGAATTCTACCCTGTTTATATTAAATGTTTAGATAGAGTTTAGATTTTTAAATGTATTTATACACATCTTATCTTTTTGTTCTTTGAAATTGTTGTACTTAGAACGAGGCAGATTATAGTATTTGTTTGAATTTAAATATTTTGTTTTCAATTTATTTTTATTTTTTCAATGTTTTTACTAATACATGGAGTGTTGGTGTGATTTCATTTTATTTATTTTTTAATTAATATAATTGGTCTATAAGATTTTGATGTGAGTGGTTATATTTAAAATATTGGATTAGACGAGTTATAAATAGAGAGATGAGGTATAATTGAGTGTTGGATTAGGTCTTGGGTTGGTGAGCAAGTCAAAATAGCTAAATTACATAACAATATAGGGGTTTTTTTAATTAGTGTTTATACTCAAAATATTGGATTAGACAAGTTATAAATAGAGAGATAAGGTATAAATGAGTGTTGGATCAAGTCTTGGGACAATGAGTGTGTTAGATAGCTAAATTATATGCCAAAACAGTGGATCAAATATGTCTAACCCAAAGAATAAAATAAAAGGGTAAGAGTGCAAGGTATGTATGTTTATCTTCTATGTTCACCCCCACTTTGGTGTGCGTGCAAAACTAAATTTACATACATGCCAAAATAGAAATATAAAGAAAACAAGTGTGATAAAATTAAATTAATTTTATTCATGCAAAGAATCTAAGCCATTGAAATAAGTGTATGTTGGCCTAAAATATACCTTTGTCAAATTTGGGATCTTGAATTTATGATTATGTCAACAAAATATATGCACTAAAGTTCAAGTTAGGTACCTAAAATGAATGGAATCTAATCTAGGTAATAATAATGAATGAAAACTATGACTATTTGAATAGAGTAAGAACTAATCAATGATAGATAATTGCTAAAATCTAAAATTATTGAAAACTCTAAAATGGTTAAATGAAACTAAACTACTCTTGAGTGATCTACATGCACCATGACTAATACACATAATATATTAAATTATGAGCAACAAAAACACATATATAGAAAGGTCATTGAACAATAAACTACACGCACATTAAAATCATTAAATACAGATAGAAATACTTACCCACAAAAATAGTGAACTATCTTTCATTGAGGAAAAGTTATCAACCACCAAGCTTCGTAAGAAGACCCTTTCTTAATAAATTTGGAGTGCTTGACCCCCTTTAGATACAAATATTATGTAGCAATTAGAAGTAAAACATGATTGTTCAAATGAAAGAGTTTATAAAATAAATCTATAGAAATTCTCTTTCTCCTCCTCTTTATGGCTAGATCCTTAAACCTTTTATATGAAAAAAGGATCAAAGGAGTTACATTTGACAAATCATATGTAATTTCTAGGTAGGTATTGTGCATGGTAATAGCCTAAAATTTTAGAGGATAAAGCTTATCACTTACAACATGATGGTTAAATAACAACTTATTTAACAATTTATGACAAAGTAGTCAAATAATAACTCATTTTAAAATATTAATGTGGCTATTTGGTGAGTTGTGTATTGAACTTTTTATATTCAATTGTGCTAACTTGTACAAAAGAAACTTGTGTAATAACTCAACAAGATGGCCACATCTTGCAACAACTGCATGACAATGGTATGATACTCATCAAAGGTATCCCTCTTCTTGTAGATGTTGAAAAGTTAGTTTGTAAGTCCCTTTGTTAACAATACCTACATGAGGACCTATTGTAGTGGCTTCATGAAGATTCCTACAATAGTTATAGGATAATAATAGAGAACACACAATTAATTCATTAGCCCCATATAGAAACTTTTAGCAAGCAATTTCTATTTCTTATCACCCTTTTCAAAAAGTAATACATTATCTATATAAAACATCAAGAGATGAGGAATGAGTTGGGTTATGTACTTATATGCATCATCCTAGGAAGCTTACACATCAATAGTAATTAGTGATCAATGTATTGCATTGATTTCCACCTCACATTAACATTCATTATCACTCCCATCACTTTTAATTCTACTATTAACATAGTCTTAGAGCTTGACTAAGGTACAAGAAATTTTTGAACATAAAACTTTACATAGTGTGTCACATGGTTCTCCTTAGCACCACCAATTTTTCCTCATTTTACATATACATTAGGTGAAAAAAATCTATAGGTGTTAAAGATCCAATTTTTCTCTAAACAAAATTATAAAAATATAGAGAAGATTGAACCCCTAGACAATATTACTACCATGATTTTGTCTTAACACACATAGCATCTATAATTATAGTCTTCTCAACTCCCTAATTAGCAACCTAGTTCTAGATTCTCAAGCATTGGTCTCTATCACAATATTGTATCAATCAAAGTTTACTTTCTACTACTTCAAGGTAAAAAAAACTTAATACATATTTTCATTTCAACAAATGTTCATTACAGTCTTTGTTATCTTGCTTCAATTAATTTATATATCCAAAATGCTACTTATTCTTAACTAATTTGTCAGCATGTTAAGAATAGCTTTAGATATTTCGAAGGGTTATTCAATTTTCCTTCATTTTGATAAATACAAAATTTACACACTAACTCCCCAAGATTATAAATTTTTAATTTTTATATTTATATGCTTTAATTTTGATGTGCTAAAATCATCTATCCAACATGACAACCCAAAGTTGTAAAAATGAAAGGAGAAAAGTAAGTACTTTTCTCCTCTACAATGGTTAATTATGGCACACTCTTCTTTTTAGTGACAATAGTATTCTCCTTACTAAGTATCAATGTCTAACTTCAAGAGTTTATTAATTTCCTTTTTGCTAAGAGTTATATTCTCCACATGATTATATGTATATATATAACAATGTTTGAGTATACTTACCTTAAGTCACCCCTCTATCTTTAATAGTGTATGGAAACTAAATGCTTCCTATACAAATAATCTAGGGTAAAGTAAATAATATTTAATCATAAATAAATAATCCTAGAATAATGATTCGAGAATGAAATGATTATACACATTTTCAGTAATAAGCCACTAAATGTACATATGTTTAGGAATTGACATAAAGCATTTTTGTGATAGATAATGCTTTTTAATTTTAACTATATCCCATGCTAAAAAATATGTCAAGTGACACATGTCAAACTAATAAACTAAATGTACTTTGTGCCAAGTCATTTTTGCATTGTAGAAATGGCCTTTGCACTATTCAACTTGGACATTTTTTATCTTCCGAATCTTTTTCACCTTGACTACCTAAACTAATAAGGTTTGTTGTAGTAGGTGACTATTATGCCCTTATCTTGTAGTGTGCATAGGATTATGCATCTAGTCAACTTGTGGCTAGAATTTAACTCTTAATAAAGTTATATGATCATTATTATAGTCTTATTTAGATAATTAAATAATCCTAGGTGTTATATTTAGGTATATGTCAGCTTGGGTGGAAACATTGGCATACTTGAATGTGTGTGTATGGAGAATTGGTGTATTGATAATCTTAGTTGTGTATCCTTTTTCCCTTCTATTGGTCTTAGCAAGAACTTTTATTTTCTTACAACTTTGGAAACTAGAACAATTGTTGGATGATAACACAACTATGATAACATCTGAGATTATTATTTTATCCTAGCTAATAGACAATACCAACAAAAAATCATTATCCCTCAAAAAATTACTCTATAACAATACCTATATATTATGGTATTCATTAATGTATTCATTATAACACATTTTTAGTTTACCAAATGCCATTAATATAAAAGAAAAATCAAATTTTAAATCTATGCTAGTTTAGTGGTTTAATGTTAGCTTAGCTAATACAAGTGAATGGTAAATTAAGTATCAATAAATTAAAATAATTGTTATAATTCAAAGACATTTTAAGTAGTCATGCAAATTCTTAATCTATTCTTATCAATGTGAATGATGATACAATGACATGATGCCATAGGATGATTATTTTCTCCATCAAATCTCCTTCCTAAAATTAATTATGGGTTACCCTTTTATACAACACCCTAATGTGCAAGTTTAAACATTTCATGGTCTAGTCAACAAGTAATGGCTAGTTACAAGGGGGTCAATTGGGCCCATGATTAATTTTAGATTTACAAGTTTGGGGCTCAAAATTACACCCACAAGTTTGACATCTAGGTTTTAAGGAATGGTAAAATTTAAGATTGATTCTAGACTCCTAGAATGTGTGAAATCAAGTCTATTCAAGGTTAGGTCTATCACCAAATTTTACATAGAAACATGCTTCTAATACACTAGTTATTGCATTTGGGACAATTGGGGGAAATTAACTCCAAAATGGAGGGGTAAAAGTGCTAGGTATACATTTTCATCCTTATAATTATTAAAATTCCTACAATTAAAGTTTTTTGAGAGCTTATATATCTTCAATTTATCACTTACCTATTAGCTAGATGTATTTTCCCAATGACCACTCTATCTTAATGAGTCTCATCCTTAATGTAATTTATTAGTTTTTCTTTAGTGTTATAATGGTGAAAATTTCATACTCATTCCCTTTCTCTAATATTTTGGGCCCATTTTGATTAGAGTGCCCTAAATGTAATAACTAGCATACAAGTGGCATATTTTTACATGAATTTGTCTCCCAACATCACACATATTGATCACTATTATCACTAATCCCTAAATATTCATTCTTGATCCTTAAAAAATATATTAATCACTTTGGATTAGATTAATAGGTACAAACTTGACTCATGCCACTTCCCAAGTCACAAATATGCACCTCACCATTTTAAATTCAAAATTCAAAATTATTTGTTGCCCACCATTTCACTAGTTTGTATGCTCATTTTTTGTATTTAAGGAATTATTCATTTGAATATCATCTAGGATATCCTAGGGAATTTTATTGAGTTCATAAAGAGTATTATTTTGGAGAATAAAAAGTAATTTAGTAGTATTTATGTTAAAATTCATCATCCTAGGACCATTGCATACATGTTTTCTATCCTCAAATTTTCACTCAAATATGTAAAGTTGGTTCATTAGGGGTGTAGAAAAGGATAAATTGAGTCTTGTGATCTACAGATTCCCTAAAGATGCTCCTAAAAACTCCCTATCCAAGTAGACACATTACTTTATCAAAAATCAAGGGAAGTGATCCCTAATATTTTGCATTCCATTGGATCAAATCTATGAGATTGAAATCATTTTTTTTTGTGAAAGTTTAAATCTATCCTCATTGATATTAGTTCTACATTCACACATGTCATCTAGAGCGAAAAATATTAATTTTTTAGTTTTTGAGATCTTCATCTAATTCAACCATAAAATTTTAAAATATTAAAAAATTAATTAATGGCATCTATCACAACACCATCATCAAATTTTAAGCTATGTATCATGTTTAATTTTAGAAGTTTTAATTAGCAATCTCAGGTTGTTACATTTGGAAATATTTAATAATTATGATTTAATTAATTATCATAGGATAATGTATACAAATGATGCATTTGTTCCTCTCTATTTTTGGTGATTCAACATTCCTTCATGACCTAGTAGTTGACCTTCTACATTACAGTTTTCTAGAGCTATTTTTCTAAGTGATTTATCTAATTTTTAAATCTTACTAGGGTTTAGTTTTCCTTTCATATTGGTGCTTCATAACTTTATCTTTCTTTAGGGTTTTTTTATATATTGTTCAAAATTTCTTTTATCCACCCAACCCATCCTTATTTTAGCTCCAAGGTTTCAAATTTTTAGATCTAATTACTTGCTATTTTTTTATTGTATCAATATTAAGTTGATTTTAGTTCTTTATCCTCTAATTTTTGTTATCCATACTTTTTTTTTTTATCCCATGAGTCAAAATATGCCTAATTTATGGACCATTCTTATAGCTCCTCTTACCCTTCAAAATTCCAAAAGTCCAATATTTTTTCAAGGGATAATAATTCTAAAGTGACAAAGTAAAATCCCCATCAAGTGGCTAATACTTCTAATGTATCTTAATTTAAGCCTCATTCCTTTATAATTTTTATTAAGTTAAAATATCCGTTGGGCATGGCATTTCAAATTTTATTGATCTCTAATTTGATTACTCTTCACCCTATATGTCCATTAGATCCAACTAGAGGACTACCTAAGGATTATAACTAGAGTGTACTTTGTAAATTCCATAGAGTTAATAAACATCAACATTGAACATAAAATGAAATATTTGATTGAAAATAATATGATACATATTAAAGGTGTTAATAATAGAGGACTATCATTTGGTTTTTCTCCATTATTGAAATTTGAAGATATATACTAATATATTTGCTAATCACTCTAATAACATAAATAAATCTCATGAACATGATTCTCTTGGCATGGATCATATACATATCTATAAAGATAGCATGGATGTTTTTTATGTAGGTTCTCATACAAATTCCCAGAAGGATTCTCTTGTGGGCATCATACATTACAAAGATGCATCCTCTTCCTCTCATGTTACTTCAATGACCACATTTTTTGATTAGGATATCCCACACAAGAAGCATTATGGTCCATTTTATTTTAAGGTAAAATAAACAACAAGCTTATTGGTGACATTCTTGTAGATCCTAAAATTTGGTTTAGTATATATACTAAATATGTCTTGGATGTTATTCACTTATGACTAAGAGATTATGCACATTTAATAGGGGTGTCTTTAAAAATGTCATGTAATATTAATTCATACTCTAGGTTGTCTCATTTTACCTCTTATAGTGGTTCCTAAGAAGATTAAAAAAATCATGTTATTCCTTCTTTAGACAGATTTTATATTTTTCTTAGTAAACCATGGTTTGAATTTTGAGGATTTTTCCTTTTGTGTTGCATCTTGATACATTAAATAATTTTATGAGTAAATAGTTGTAAATATAACACAAGATCCATGTGAGCCTCTTATAGAGTTAAGTTATTTACTTTGGATAATTACATTCAAATCCCTAAGGATACACCATTAGAAAGTAAAAAACTATCTTCATAATGTGTATCCAAGGATATTAGAAGAACAAAGGAAAGATAAAGAAAAAGATAGAATGACATATGATCATAGTAGGCATATTTTACATCCTTCTCCACCTAAGAAGGATAAGAGAAGTACATTTTTTAAAACTTATGTTTCTTGCTAGGGTTAGAATAAATAAAGAGTAACTAAATAATCCTACATATTGTTAGTGTGTTCACCAAAATTACCAATTTTAGTCAAGTCTTGAAAAACTTGCAATTGGAGAACAAATTCATGCACTTAAGGAAGAAGAATATGGTCATATTTTTTGGGAAGAGGACGACCTCTTGGACGATGATATCTCTAAAATTATTTTACAATACATTGAACATTTTTTAATTTTTATTTATCCATATATTTATATTAGCTTGTACTTTGTATTTTATATGTGTTCTTACATTTTATCTTTTTTTATTCAATGTTTTTTATTCTCCTATATTCATCTTTCCTTATTATTATATGTTTTATTTTTCCACTTGGGGAACATATTTTCCATGTTAAATTTTAATACCTATGATTTATTAAGTGTCATGTTTTTCTATTGTGCTTTCCTATAGTCCCTTGTTAACATTCATGGTCTTGATTGCATGTTGATGCAAGGGTATGTTATATCATTCCATAAGCCTATAATTGATGAATATAGAGGTCACAATTTCTAGAGTCATGAGGGACTTGGACCTTTAAGAGGACATGCAGAATAAAGTCTATGCCAAAAAAACATAAATGTGTGTAGGAGCTTAAAAAGTAGGTTTGAGCATGTAATTTGGAAATTATGTGTTGGGAATAGAGATGGGGCATGAAAATCATGTGTGAACAAGTGAGATTCAAAAGGAATTAAATTGTGGAGCAAGTAGATGGGTAGAAAAATAGGATTGTAAGTAGGTGCAAATAAACAAAGGGTGAGTATGAAGAAGTGGGAAGAATGACACATGCATACAATTAGTATAAAGGAACAAAGCATGAGGAAGCTTAAGATTTTTAGTAGCTTAAATATTTAGAGGAAATGTATGATGTCACACCTAGTTAGATGGTAATGAATGATGCTTGTGAAAAGTATGAGAGGGAATATGTGATTCCATCCACATGATGACTCAAGATTGTACCATAATGGATGCACAGTCATGATAGGGTTAATGTAGACCTTGTAGGTTAGCTAAATTTGAATTTAGGTGGCAAAGGAGATTAGGTTCCAAAAAGCAAAGAGTAAAAAAATTGAAATCTTGCATTGTTATAAGTATAGCTAAGGATAGCTACTATAAAGTTATTTTTTGGGTAACCAACCAACTATTCAGATAGATAGAGAAATATTAAAGTTAGAGCTAGTCTTCATATGTTAATAATATTAGATTGATAGGAAGAGAGATTTTAAGGTTTATAGACTAGACTCTATATGTGCAAGAGCCAAAAAGCTCCTTTATAAATTATAGCTAATGAGTAGTGTAAATATATAACCATATTCCTTCAAGATAAAAGAATAGTGCTTTTGCATCTAATGTGCAATTTTTTATTTATATTGTATGTGAGAGTGTGATAGTTAGGCTACATGGTTAGGCATCCCTTTTTTGGGGCCCAGTAGTTCTAGAAGTAGAAGACTCAAAGTAGGTGGGCCACATAGGTTTGTAGGTGGGGGAATTGTAGTAGCAGTTTCATAATAAAGGCCCTATGTAGAATTATAAAAAGGAATTAATAATATTATGTGATCTAGGATTACAAATAAAAGATAGAATTATAGGAAAAAAATTGTGGAGAGAGAATAAAAAAGGCACAGTAAGGAATTTTGTTGCATCAAGGGAAATGATAGAAGCACACAAATGTAGAGAGAAGGGTCACATGAGGGAATTTTTGTAGGGATGCAACTTGGAGATGGTACCCATTTAACATTGTAAAAAAGAGGTAACAATAGCAGGTAGCAAGGGAGTTTATAGGCACTAGAGATACTTGTAAAGAAAGTTGTATAGTAGGAGGTAGTGGGTGAATGCTAACAAAAGGAGGTTTTTGGGGAGGGTATGATTTAGATCTAGGACACGATTTGAAAGGAGGAGCCATGAGAAATGGATGATGTACTGTTATAATCATTGATTGGAGGTAGTTGACTGTGTAGTGAGGGGTTGTAGAGAGTGTATCAATAAAATCACCAAACTTGATGTAGTTTGATAGAAGCATTGAATATGAGGTAGTTAGGTAAAAATTGAAATTGATTTTATCAAATACAAGGCAACCTAGGTGTGTCTTCCAATGTGGGGAACTATAGAAGGTGTGGAGAGTGAAAGGAGTGGATTTTTCTTGATTTAGTAGATGGGTAGAGAATAAAGTGGAAGAAGGAAGATGGATCAATAAAAATCCATGGTCTAGGAGAAAATGATTGTGAACTATAGTTGGCAACCAAGATAGTATATTTGAAAGCTAGAATGGATACAATGTAGAGGGGAACCACATATAAAGAAAGGAAAGTTGTACTAAGAGAAGATGATGATGGTGAAAAATTCCAAAACTCTTGGGAGAAGAAGAGCCCAAGGAGATAGCCAATATCATGTTGGTAATGGTGTATGGGTTCATGGAAAGAGGACTTAAAGATCTCAAGTGGGTTGAGTTCATATAGGGAAGGTTGTGTGGTCATTTAGAAAACAAATAGAAGGATCTTTAAAAATGGATATAGTCTCAAGGCAAGGTGTGAGCATACAAAGTGGGACTATATGATATTCAATTTAGTGGACAAGATAGTGCACCCAAGGAAGAAGTAGTTGCGGTGGTTGTGAAGGTTGGAAGCCAATAGAAACGAGAATACATGGAAGGAAGATTATGCATATTCCTTGAATAAATAAGAGATACCCATATAAGATGATGATAAAGTGGAAAAATGGGAGACTAATGAAGGAGAGGATCTTAACGAATTTCACCTCATAGGTGCACCCATGGAACACATGTGAAGACAGGATGTGGATCTTCCAACAAAAAAAGATATGTGAGCTAGTATGTACACTAGAGAGAAGGTGACTAAGGATTGTTTAAGTGAAGATGATTAATATAAAGGTGCCAGATGCACAATTATAGAATTTGAAACCATAGAATGTGTAATAAGGATATTCCATAGGATGTGTAGGTGTGGTTAAAATAAAAGTTGGCATGAGAACCAATTGAGGAAGATAGTGTCACAATGATGCTCAAGGAGAAAAGTGAAACATGAGACCTACAAAGATCATAAATTGTAATATGCTAATGGAAATCACAAGGAGGTGGGGAAGAATACAAATTTTGGTTAGACAATTCCAATGTTTAATGCCTTAGGAAATCATGATAAAAAAATATACCAAAAAAGCCAAAGAGTTGTCTAAGAGACAACTAAGTACCATGTTACACTTGAGGAGGAGAGCATGGGATAAGAGTGGTGGAAGTATAAAAATGATCAAAAGAGGATCGAGGGAGTAGAAAATAGTTGGAAAGAGATAACCGAATAGTGTGAGGATAGGTCTTGCACACAAGGAAGGTGAAATGAACCAAATAAGGTGTGGCAAAGCATGAGATGATTATGATAGTGCAAGTGGAGAATTTTGTAGTGTACATAAAAGAGAGGTCTTTAAATTGAAGATAAAGTGATTAGGGAGATGAGTTTTCATTATTCCCATAAGGATGAATTTTGTATGAAGAACCAATAGTAGGAGAGAAAAAAATTAAGGTGATGTGTGCAAATATAATTGTGGAAGAATGTGCAATGAAGAAATCCTCATAAATGAGGATGGAAGAGAAGAGAAGATATAGGAGATATGAGTTATGAATTACAAAGAGAGGGTAGATGTGATTACATAACAAGTAATAGAGGACGTGAGATATGATGCACAAGTAGGAGCAAACCGCATTGGTGCAAAGGATGAGACTCAAACAAGTCTCAAGTAGGATGAGTGTAGATGAATAAAACTATAATAGGATAGAAGTCCAAAAAAATGGGGCCCACAATGTCCCATAGAGTCTTGTGTTCCACCAAACTCATCATATAGAGTGAAAAGGAGTGAAAAGGAGTGAAAAGGAGAAGGTACAATTTTTATTGTAGAGACCATAATAGACATATGAGTAGATACTAAGGGATCAACCCAAATCTGATGGAAGGATTAGAATAGGTGAAAATTAGCCAATTATGGTATCAATATTAAGGAATGTCAAATAATATGCATTAAGAATAGAGGACAAGATGGGGGTTTATTTAAACCATAATATTGTGTGAGTCAAGCAAAGTGATGGTAGAAAATGGAAAAGGTAGTGGGAAAACCACACATAGGTGTCCTTAAAAACACAAGGATGGAGAGTAAACACAATGTAATTGTTAAGAAGTGTCTCAAGTAAGGAAAAATATAAGATAGAACATTGGTGGAGTCTACAAGTCTATGTAAACATGCAACAAGATGAAAAAGGAGAAGACAAACTTGATGGAGGTGGGCATGACACACGATAATAATATTCCCATTAGGAGAATAGGAAAGAGGAGATGGAGAAGGAGGTCTAAAGGAGAGTAGTTAGATAAGGACCAACATATGCATGATTCATGAAATATCATTGGGTAGAGGTGGTTGGATAATGGTGGGTTAGAACTATGAGGAGGATAGTTCATGACCAAGGAATATCTAGTGGTAGACATGAAAAAAAGATATATTTAAGGGGAAATTCATGAACATTATGCCTCATGGTCAAATGGGTGTCTCTACCACTTGTTCTTAACTTGTAAGCAAGGATCAATTATTTTCTACCTAAGAATCATTATGTAGGGGTATATTAGGTTAGCCCATAAGCATGAAATTGATAGTGATTAGGGTCATGATTTCTAGAGTTTTAAGGGACTTGGCCTTAAGAGGATGCACAAAATGGAGTTTATGCAAAAAATTTGTAAGTGTGTGGAGGATTCTAAAATTAGGTGATGGGTGCATAAGTTGGAAATTAAGCATTGGAATTAAAGATGAGTGACACACATAAGAAGTAAGAAGAAGGTGTGAATGCATTGAGCACATGGATGTAAATAAAATTTCTAACTTTTGAGTGAACATGAATCGATAAAGGTTGAGAACACATAAGGGTGTACATGAATGGAGGGTATACAAGAATACAGTAGGAGGAATTTGGAGATCACCAGTGGTTCAAATATCTAGAGAGAGTGCATGATAAGCCAATTCATGAGGAATTAATGTAGATGATTTGGGTTAGGTAAAGTTGAATTCAAGAAACAAAGGAGATTGAGTTCCAAAAAGGTGAAGAGTGGGAAATTAGAAATCCTACATGGGTGTACATATATCCTAAGATGACTATTGTAAAGTTAATTAGTTTTTTAGGTAGCCACCTAGTTATCTAAACATAGTGGTCTAAATATTAGAGCTAGTCTTCCTATGGGTAATAATAGAGGAAGAGAGAGTTCTAGGATTGTGGGTTGGGTTGTGTGTGTAAGAGTTGAAGAGATCATTTTTAGATCAAGGCTAATGCCATGTTTAAATTTTTTACCATATTCCTTAACGATAATAAAAATAATGCTTCCTCACCTTGTGTGTGCTTGTTTGAGTTTGTTGCATGTGAGAGTGTGAGGGTTAAGCTATATGGTTAGGAATCTGGTAGAGACCCCTGCTCATGTATTTTTTTAATTTATGTTTTCATGTTCCATGTCTACCAAATTCCAATTTTAACTTGTTTCTTTCTTGCATAATTTTATAATTTTATGCTACATGATTCATGATATTTTTATGTTCTTGCATGCCATGATCACTATGCTTATTATATTTTCCCATGTTATGAAACTATATCAATGATTCTTGTCATGTCTATATCGTGTGATCTTATAATAATCATCATTATTAGATATTATGACTTCATGCCTTATCATCCTTATCATGCATATATTTTTCAACTACATGTTATGACCCCTGTTATGCTCACATCCTTTAAATTCTATTAATACTTACAAGATCCTTATCTATCCTCTTAGGTCATTATTATATTCTCATTTTAATATATTAGGGGCAAAATTGTTAAACATTCCTTCATGCTTATCTCTTATTTATGTACCTACGTGATAATTATCTGATGATATATTTTACCATACATGTTAGATGCTTTATAATGCTTATATTATAATTTGGCTATGTTGGGGAAACCTTCTTATAAATTCCTTGATTCTTATCTCATTCTTATAAAATCATATCTTTTACCATGCTTTTTTATGCTTTATGTATTTTTCTCTTCTGCTCTAATTCCTTGTATTCTTTATACATAAATAACTACACATGGGCATATATTCCCTTGAATTTTTTGTGAGTTGTAATGACATAAAATGTCCCCCCCTAACATGGCCTTGATTTAGTGTTGCAAATTGTCAAAAATATTCACATTAGGTCTTGGACCCTTGTGGACTAAATGAGCTTATTGATTCCTTATTTGGAGTGTTGTAAAGTGTTGTGATACACTTTCACACTTTTCAAGGGTTTTATTAATTAGTTAGGCTTCTTTATGCTTTAATTAGCCTTATTTTACACTTACAAGCCTCATTTAATACATATTTTCAATGATAATCCTAACACAAATCAACATCCAATCATAATTCAGGTGTTTCCAGGTTGTGTGGCCCAGATTTGGTGGTCTAGGACTCATTCGCCACCTTGGGCATATGGGTCCCACTTGGGGTTTTGGGTCCTGATCTTGGTTTCACACCTTCCTAAGTATTTTTGTATTTGGTCCCATAAATTATGCCTAATGGGACTCACTTTCCACCTTGGGCATATGAGTCCTGTGTGGCCCAAAATTAAAATTAATTCAAATTCGTGGCGGAATTTTATCCTCCTAGATTCGATGTCGGCTTGTAGTGTTGTAATTTCAAGAATTATTGCATAATTAAGTATAAATAAAAGTTTCTTTCACTCATTTTGGACCCCAATCATTCCTGCATTCATCCTTATAACAAGTTTGAGTTCACAAGAGAATTCAAGTGTTTACAAGAGCATTCAAGGGAAGATTATCAAGCATTTTAGAGCATTATTCAAGCATCAAGCTGTTGAATATTCAAGATATTGAGAGGGGGGGTGAATCAGTATCTTCTTTTACTTATTGAATAAATATCATCAATTACTTTAATGCATAGAGAAGAGAATAGAAAGAACAAGGCATGAAGTCACACAACACATAAACACCAGACTTTTACATGGAAAATCCAATGCAGGAAAACCACGATGAGGATTAGCTCATTATATATAGTTGTTTCAATACCAGATACAAAAGAGGCTCACTGTCAATTACAAAATCTCACTGCTTACAAGGACTCACTGTCCAAACAGGGAGGCTCACCGCCTACAAAAGATTATAGAAACAAAAATGGCTTACATCCAAAATATGAACTGATAAGGCTACACCACAAGTGCAGATTCAGTTCCTTTGATGCTCAGAGTATTCACTCTTATGTCAGTAGTCTACTCTTCACCCTTCTATTCAAACACTTTGCATATCCAACACACATACTTGCTTAATTCATCTACAAACCATCCTGTATATATATCTGATATATTCACACGCATCAATTAGGTTGGCCTAATTGGATGCAATACATATTTATAAAAGGATAACTGTCGGCTTCATAAAAAATTCTCCAAAAGTAGTTCAACCGTGTGGCATGCAATATTATGTTAGCTGGGACCAAATTTGGGTCGCACATATATCCACAATACATGTTAAGCTATTAATTGATTATTAGGTCAACCATGAATAATCCTAATAATAAAGTACAATCACTAAACCGATGCCAACTCACCATCCAATCATATGATCATAAAAGAATGCATACATACACGCTTCTAGTAACCATAAAATTTTCCCAAAACCTTAAACAATGATGATCACAGGAGGGAACATGTGAACCAAAATACCAGACCAAACACCAGATGCTGAAAACTTGGTTTGCATACCGGTTCAGGGTACCAGACTAATCTGATACCATAAAAAACATGGTGACATCAATGAAAACATAAATAATGATCTTCTTCATTCTTCCAACACAAGCATCATGTCACATATTTCATGCATCATGTTTATTTTCGAGCTAACAATTGTGATGTAGGATTTTATGATTCAAGCTAGCATTTCACTCAAGATCCATCACATTCAAGCAAGAGTCAAGATCTACATCCATTGGAGCCATCTCATACATGTTTGCAACCTCTTATTGTTAGGGTTTGGTGAGTTGCAACATCATATCTTGTTCATTCATCATTCTCCATTCTTATTTCATTTCATTTCAAGGTTTGACTATCAAAAAGGGGTTTGACTAAGGCAAACCCCTATCCACCAACAAAACAACATTTTTCCCTCTCTTTAATGCATGATTTGCAGGTTTAGATTGAAGACACATTGAGGAGAAAGCTTGGAGAAAGTGGTTAAAGTGCCTAAAGTTGTCAAAGTTGCCACCTTGCATTGGAGATACTTGGAAGACTTCTACAAGTTGCAAATTGAGGTTTCGAATTCAAAAATCAATTGGGAAGCACATAGCAGAACTTGAAGACCAAATTCAGATCTTGAAGTTTCAGAAAACCATAACTAGATTGATTCTCTAGTTCTGGTGTATGAGTCCTAGTTTAGGTCAAAATTTAGGTTTTTATAGATTTGGATACCCATTTGCTAGATTCTTGTTTCTACATAAAAACCTAGATCCGGGACTGATTCACCCAGTTTGGTGTATGAGTCCTAGTCAGCATTAAAGCCAAGGTTTTTAGCATCCCAAAGCTCCATTTAGTCATCTTCAGATTTTTAGGTGCACACATTTCATCTTACATCTTTTTGTTTTGATTTTCATGCATTTCTAGGCCATTTAGTGAAAAATTGCATCATATTAGGGTTAAGCATTTTAGTTTACATTGCATTTGTCTTTCCAAGTCTTAACTTGGTGGTGAACACCTCATTAGTTCACAATCGGCCTCTCGGACAACCCTATTGCAAGATCTCTTTCTCCTTTGCATTGAGATCTCTAGGATTATCCTTGAATGAAATAATTGGAAAGTAGGTATGCTCTATGTCCTAAACCATATGAAAGCACCCTACCCTATTTTTTCATTGTTTCATGAGTTATGTTTTATAGCAACAAGATTACATTCATTCCCATTTCTGGGTGAACTCTACCCATCCATTTGCACAATTGGATTCCTTTTGCATGCATTTGTTTGGTTGGAGCCATTTTTTATTGAGCTATTTGCAGAGTTAGATCCTTATCTGTATTGCCAATGTTTTTATCACTTTTTCATAACATGTAGAGTTAGATCCTTATTTGTATTGTCAAATTTTTTTATCACTTTTTCATAACATGTGGAATATCTTACCCTTCTCTCTTTAGTTTTACCTTTTTAAGGATATTTTTTTCTAAGAAATTTGTAGCTAATGCTTACTTCAAAATGCGTGATAGATGCTACTCATTGCATGTTATTTTTTTCTTGTTCTTGGAGGTGCTCAAGACAAGAAGAGTCCAAGATTGATTAGTTAAATTATACACATCAATATCTTTTTGAGTGTTTGAAAAATATTTAATTCACATATTGAATGCTTGTTTTACTTTGATATGCATCTTCCTAGTAGTTCACATACACATCAAAGTGGGGGCAAAATGTAATGGTATAAATTGCATACCCAAGCCCTTTTTGGGCCCACTTTGATTAGAGCGTCTTAAATGCATCATATAGTTTACAAGTGGCATATTCTCAAGCATGAAATCAACTCATGACATCACACATTCAAATCCTTAGATATTCATTCTTGGTTCCTTGGTGTATTAATCATCACCCTAGATTAGATTTGTGAGTGCATACTTGACCTAGGTCACTTCCATAGTCTTGGATTTGAGCCTTACCTTATTGAAATTCAAAATTTAGATTTATCCATCATTGACCACTTCATTAGTTGTTGTAAGCTAACTTAGCACACATTATATTGAATTATGTGTTTGATTGTTGCATTTAAGGATTTGAACATCATCCCTAATATTTGAGGGATTTTTTTTGAGTACATCTAGAGTATGATATTTGTAGCATTTATATTATAACTCATCATCGAAGAACCACTACATGCTTTCTTGTTATCCTTGAACATTTTCTTAGAACCATAAGTTGATTCATTAGGGATTTTACTTAGGAGAACTTGAGTCTCGTGATTTAGTAAATTTCCCAAAGGCATTCCTAAACATCACCTACCCTTACACACATTTAGATAGATAAAATCAAGGCAAGTGAATTCTAGTTGTCTACATTTTTCTCGATAAGATTCATGAGTTTCAAATCAAGTTTTCTTGTAGGTTTAGATTCGCACTTGTGGAAATTAGTTCCAAACTCACATGGGTGACCTAGAGTAAAAATTAATTAATTTGTAGAATTTAAGTTCATCATATGAATCAACCCTAAAATTTTAGAACACTCAGTCAAACAATTGGTAACATCTATCACATCACTTCTCAATCATCATATTTCAAACCTAAAACCACATATAATTTCCCAACTTAATTTTCATAAATTCAATTATTAATTCAACTCATAATAATTTAATAAATTGTCCCATATTATGTACATGTGTAACAAGTTTGAACTTAACTTTTTATGTTCCCATTCACTTCTATGTAAGTTATAATGGAGCATTATCCTTACATAGAATTGGTACATTATGTGGGGTTATGACAACTACCTATGTGTTGGAGATGATGGCACATAAAGTGATATCTATGGGTCAGCGTACATGATGTGTATTTTCCGTGTTGAATGGGTTAGAAGGAGGAAGTGCCAATCATGTGCAAACATATAAATATATGATTAAAAAAGTGAGTGCACATGGGATGTTTGACACCGACCCCAAGAAATTTGATACCCACCACATGATTACGTATGATGGTCTAAATTTTCACGTAGCCATTCATTATAATATACGATGACGTCATCGAATATTCTGAAATGGGTAGGCAATTAAATTTAATGGGTGAGAAATGAAAAATAATAATAATATAAAAGTAAGTCTTTGTCAACGTAGCTGAGTGGATGGAAATTTTGAAGTTTAATCTTGTGGCAGTTGGTGTGGGGAGAGAAGAAGTTGGTGACATTAGCATATTATGGGGGGATCATTCTTCCATTATACCACATCATTGTCTTATTTGAGGAGTGGTTGGTGTGAAGAAATTTGTGGCATTGGCTTATCATGGCAACTACTTTTCCATTATGCTTAATGACATTGGATGCTATTTTTTTTTATCATGGGTGATAATGGGATAGTAGGTTTCTTAGTATGTTATGTATGTTAGAGAGTAATCTTTTAGTTGTTTTTTAATAGATATAATTAGATAATATCGATAGTGACGTCTTTATTAAATCGAGTGGATTATAATATGATAAATAAGTATATACTTAAATCAAAAGTCGTGTATTTGTTGAGATGTTACAAGTAGGGGGAACTAGTCTCTCGAAGTTATCTAAGAGTTGAATCTGACGCAATCATAACTTCAAATGCTTGAACCTTGGTGAATGGTGCAATTAAGAATACACTAGCATCCTCACTAATTGATTTACAACCCTTCGATTAATTAATTTATTACCTCTTTTGGACCTCTTTTTTAAATAAAATAGTTTATTTAAATAATTAACTAGTTAAATATGACATTATAGAAAACGTGTTTATGGCATTTAAGGTCTTAATTATATTTTAATATATTTTGGACTTATACATAATAAGATTATGGTGTAGGAGCATCCGGGTCCACAGGCGATCCAACATCAATCAAAAAATATTTTAGGTTTAATTTTCTCTTCCAATTTAGTTTTGGTTGGTTTAGTTAGCTTTTCATGGTTTATTTCAAGAAAAATTTTTAGATTCACACTTGGTCAAATTCAAGGCATCAATCTGTTGAAGGGCTTAATGGGTACCTACTATTCAAATTTAGTGAAAATTGGAGCAAAATCAACTAAGTTATGAAAAATCAGAGGTTTGTCCTATATCAAGAACAAATTGGAACTTTTAAGTGTTCCAAGAACCTTAGGAACCTCTGATAATTCATGTTCCTACTGGAACCCCCAACCTTTCTGGTTCTTAGTGAAGGTGTTGATAAATCTTCTATTATAGATTTCTTAAGAATTGGATGGTTCCTAGTGAAATCAAAACCTTTGATAAGTTCTTGTTATCATCAAAAGTCCTAACAACAAAAAAGACAAGTTGTAACCTTTTTAGTTACGAGAGGACTGGGAACCTCCGATAAGATAGTTACCATTGAGGCCGAAACTACTGACAAAAAAGAAAGGAATAAAGTTGGAAGTCATTGAATTAGCTCCTAAAAGGATAAGAACCTCCAATATGGTGGTGGGTTCTTGGTTCCCATTCAGAAGAGAACTCCTAACAAACAAAGTAGAAGACGAATATTTCAAGGTGAGAATCTCATAGTTCCTAATGGGGTAGGAGCCCTTGATGAAATGAAAGGAAGCAAAATAAATATTCTAGAAAGCTCAAAGTGAAATGGTTCCTAGCTGGGTTGGAAAGCTTCGATAAAAGGACTGTTCTTAGTTCCTAGTGCCGATCAAAACTCCAATAAAAGAAATTTAGGATGTTTCTAAAGGAACTAGAACATCCATCAAAGTGATAGTTATTGGTTCCCAATGGGATGGGAACCCCCGAAAAATGAAGGTTTTGAAAAGTCCCTAAAGGAACTAGAACCTTCGATAAGGCATTGGTTCTTGGTTCCCAAAGAGGTGGAAGCCTTTAGAAATTTTTGAGGAACATGCTTTACAAGGAACTCGAAACTTTGAGTAGTTCTTGGAACATCAAAACTCTCCAATAAGTTTAGATTACATCACCAAGGCTTGATAAATTTGATAATAGTGTTTTAGTTGCACATGAGTATGAAGTTGATTCTTTTAGCATCAACTTGTGGCATATTTTTATTGAACCTTTGTGGTGACAGCTAAACTTCCTCTTCAAACAATTGAAATACTACAAATGAAATTATATTTAAGGTGGGGAAAGTGATATGTTTGGGGTTCACAAGTGGCCAAGGAGAGGATCTTAACAATTTTGAAGCAAATCAGAGAGAGAGAGAGGTGACTACCAAAGAAGTGGTAGAAAATAGAGGAATGAACATCAATAAAAGATGATTTAGAGCTGAGGGACGAATAATTTATGGAGACACTATAAGTTGTACTCTTGATAATGTTGTTATGTTTGTATGTTTGTGATTTGAATAAAATTTAGATTACCTTATTCATTGGTCTATGAAATTGATATTTTGTTGGTTGCATGATTGGGCAGTTTGATAAGACCCCTTGGTCATGATTGCATCATATGGCATTAGATCAAGGTTCATATTGGGAGATGTGTTGAAGAGAGTGTGGAGGAATGTTGTTGGTCGAGATTGAGTGTTTTTAGATGACTTATGTGAGAAAGTATGTGGTGGTTGTGTTTGAAGAGCTTTAATATTTTGTTACAAGTTTGGAGTCTTGTAATTGCAAAGAGCTTGAAGGGATGAGATCATGTTGGCTATCCTCCAATAGAGATTGAAGTTGGGTAGAACGTGTACATGCATCCTCCACTATGAAAAGTGGGTAGAGGAAGTGTTAAGAGGTACATATTCGAAGATTTTTGTTGGGTAGAGGATAGGTGTGTGCATGAGAATTTTATTGCAGGTGGAGGAGATATATCATTGCAAAGAGTGTAGGCTCTAAAAGAAAATTGGTAAGTTGTAGATTGTGTGAAGTTATATATGTGGTTGAAGACGGAAAGGAGGAAGAGTATAAGGTAAGCCTTGGAAAAAACATTAAGAATTTTGATTTTTGTAAGGAGAGAAAGAACATACAAAGTTGTGATTAATAATATGAAGAGAATGTTGAAGGGTTTGAAGGAGACTAGGATAGAGAATAGAAGAGGAAAATATGAGTAAGACCAAGTCCCATTATTTTCTTGACAAAGATCTATGTGCATTTGAACTCGTGTTTGTAAAAAAAGACGAAGAAGAGCTCTATAAGGATAAAGAAGACGACAAAGTCACAACAAAATGTCTTAGTGAAGGAATGGAGGTGTTGATGGTTGAAGATGTGAGTGGAGAAGAAAAGAATGAGAATGTAGGAAAACTAGATGTCTTTTGGAAGGCATGAAAGAAGTGGAGAAAGAAGTTGCAGTTGAGGGTGGTGAAGAAGATGTTGCAATAGAAGATGATGATGTGATGTATGTAGATGAGGAGGTGAGAGTAGAAGATGTGAAGATGGAAGTATTTAATTTCCATGAATCTTTTAGTATATATTTATATACAAGCATTATGGGAAATGGTGTAAAGGAGAATGGATGATAGAGGAGGAATTTTTGGAGGCTAGGTCATGGTGGGTTGAATCCAACAAGAAGGAAAAGAGGAATTGAGAAAGGTGAGATGAGGAGGAGTGTTGAGTGGAATAGAATTTGGAGTAGGAGGTCAGGTTGTGGTGGACATAGGTCCATGAGAGGAATGATGAATGAATAACAGATTAGGTGGAGGAGGATGGTACTTCTCCCAGCCAAATGTTGGAAGAGGTGAAGGAATAAAGTTTTGGATGAACTTTCTATAGTGACAAAGTTTGTTTTAGGATATTTACAACCTAGAAGGGTGGTTCTACTATCCAACTCCATTTTGTGAGCCTATTCTCACACAATTCTTACTTGGCATGTTTGATGCAGGAGCATCCAAGTCAACAAGTAATCTAGCATCAACCAAAAAATATTTCAAGTTTTATTTTCTTTTCCACTCTAATTTTAGTTGGTTTAGCTAGTTTTTGATGGTCTAATTTAGGAAAAAAAAATTAGATTCACAATTGGTCAAAGTCAAGGCATCATCATGTTGAAGGGCTTAATGGGTACCTATAGGTCAAATTTGGCAAAAAATGGAATGAAATCAACTTAGTTATGAAAAATTAAAGGTTTGGCCTATATCAAGAACACGTTAGAGATTTCAGTTGTTTTGAGAACCTTGGGAGCCTCTGATAGTTCCCATTCTTATCGAAACCACCGACCATTCCAATTCCTAGTGAAGGTGCTGACAAGTCTTCTATTGCAAAGTTCTTAAGAATTTGGATGGTTCCTAGTGAAGTTAGAACCTATGATAAGTTCTTGTTCTCATCCAAAGTCCTAGAAATAATAGACAAGTTGGAACCTCTTTAGTTCCAAGAGGACTAGGAGCCTCCAATAATATGTTTCCCATTGAGGTCAGAACTCTCGACAACAAAGAAATGAAATAAATATGTGATGAGGGGCTACTCCACCCAATGCCCACACATAACACAATAACAAATATTAACACAAAAAATATAGGACACAAAACAAACCACTTTCGATTGCTTCTAGAAAATGAAATTACAAATTCAAAAATTACAATGTTGAAACCACATGGGCTTGGTTCACTACAAAGAAAAATGTATTATTTCGAGCCACAATCTACACTAATGGAGTTTCCTTTTGTAATATTTCATTCATCCGTTTATTTAGTACCAATAACTACCTTAAAATGTTCTAGAAAGTGTAACTCCCTCTTTTATTTTGGTGCCCAAAAGTCTAGCCATTCATTTTTCCCCATCTAAGAAGATATTTCTTGAATTTCAAATTTTGGTGGCACAACTTTTTGGAGCCATAAATTTTGACTTGGGTGTCCAATTTTCTATTATAATGTATCGTTGGAAAGAATTAAAAGAGATCTACAATGTTGAAATGATCTACAGATATTTCGTCCACTTTTCAAGATTTTTTAAGGCTTCTAAGGGTTTTAAATTTGAGTTTGAAGTTGTATTGGAGAAATTTCTTGGAATGAAAAATTTAATATCTCCTAAACGGTATAGGATATTGAGATGATTTTTCTACCATTGGATACATTTTTCAATTCCACTCCTTGGGGTAAATTTTTAAGTCCATACAAGCCTATTTAGGCTGACTTACTGAAAATAGTAATTGACCATTTTTGACCTTTTCTGACTTCTAACTATCTTAAACCCCTTAAGTGTCAATGTGAGACTAAAAAAAACTAAAAAAACGGAAAAACATTTTTTTTGGGTGATGCAAGATTTCCCCTAGACCATTGGGTGCTCTTGCATCAAGATATAAGTTATTGAATACGTCCCTAAAATGATAGGAACCTCTGACATGGTGGTGGGTTCTCCATTCCCATTTGAAAGGGAACCCCTAACAAACAAAGTAGAAGACAAATATTTTCAAGGTAAGAATCTCATGTTTCCTAACAAGGTAGAAACCCCTGATAAAATGAAAGGAAGCAAATGAAACATTTTGGAAAGCTCAAAGAGAAATGGTGACTATCAGAGAAGTGGCATATACTAGTGGAATGAACACTAGTAGAAAGATGATGCAGAGCCGAGGAAGGAATAATTGATGGAGATGACATAAATTTTACTCCTGCTAATGTTGTAATGTTTGTAATTTTTTTATTTGAATAAATTTTAGATTGTTATTCATTGTTCTATGGACTTAGTACACTATGTTGTCTACATGATTGGATGGTTTAATAAGACCCCCTAGTCACGACTACATCATATTATGCATTAACTTGACTTAATTAGATAATAATTACTTATCATAAAAATAACAACATTTTTAATATTATTTTAAGAGCTTTCATAACAAAACATCTTCAATTTTTCCAAGACCATACATCAGTTTGGGTAAATTCTTCCCCATGCACCTTCATAATTTAATTCTTGTGTATATAGGGATGAAAGGGCATTTATTTTTGTTGTATTTAAGTCCTTGAAGTAGGTTGTCACACCAATATATTATAAATTTATTTATGATGTTCATGCATTCTTATTCAAATTTATCTCCATCAATTCATGACAGTCAATGAGCATCATCTCCCTCAAACTAACTCATTGGACACCATCCTTACCATTTTACTCAAACCACTCTTTCTATTCACCCTACCAATTTTTATTGTTGACATTATAATTATGGTTATTATCATTCCTAGTTTTATGAATACCCTTCATTGTTGACTATAAGGATATTATTTTTCAATGGTTCAACGTGTCTACACCCCAATTTTTTGTGTTCCTTTTTGCTTGAATACCACTTAGTGTAGGGTTTTTTGGCCTATGGTTATAACTAATTTGATATATTCTAGATATAACTTTGTGTTAAAGTGCCTCTTTCTCCTTTGTTGCCTCCCACCTTTTGCTTCATGTCAATCATCTAATTTTGCAAAACAAAAATTAGTTAAGTGTTTTATGCTAGCTTTTTTGAGAGATTCTAAAACCTATGTTTGGAGGCAAGAAGGTTCTCGTAACCTTGTCAGTACTTGACGTTATTTATCTAACCTCTTCAAAAAAGTTTACATATTTTTCAGCAATACTTTATGGAAGTTTTGAAACCTCTATCAAGAGCTGACAAGGTTTAACCTTGTTGGGGCTCGATGCTGATTTTTTAACCTTATTTTTTGTTAGAAAAATGATAAATCTTTGGTGTGTCATCAAGTTGGATGGGTTTCAAAACCTTTGTAAGGGTTGACAAGGTTTTGACAACCTTGTCAGAGCTTGACAATGGTTTTAAAAAAATGAGAGTAGTGTTTAAAGTGGGGCATCAATGTAGTAAGGAGGTTTCTAAAGCTCTATTGAGGGTTGACAAGGTTTTTACAACCTTGTCAAATCTTGACATGCTTTTAAAATATTTTGAGAATTTAAGAGTGAAGACATGCTCGTTTGTGTGTCAAAGGTTTGAGTTGGTTTCATAGCCACCTAAGGTTGTTGAAGTTGGTTCATTTGACACCTTGGTTCACCAATGAATAGAAATGATACACTATAGAAGAGGGTAAAGAGAAAGGAGAATGTGAAGGTTGGATAAGTGTTAAGATTGTCGACAAAGTTATATGTCTTTAAAATCACTGTCATCTTTTAACAAGGTTTTCACAACCTTGTCAATATTTGACAAGCTTTTATGACTTTGTAGATTGATAATGAAATGGATCAAGGGGCTTATGCATCAAATTTTCTAAGTGGGTTTATAACCAAAAGTAGGAGCCTAAGGGGTTACTAGAACCTATCTAACTTTTGAGAAAAGAGATAAATGAAGGATCTAAGTGTTTCATGTGGCAGAGTTTTGAGGTGGTTTTGTAACCACCTAGTGTTGTTGATATAGGTTTTCTTACCAATAAAATTACCGATAGGTTCTAATGTTTCACCAAAGTTCCAACATGCAAGAAGAAAAATCCAAAGGGCCAAAAGGGGGCCTATAATAGTAATCAAGAAGTAGGTTTGAGTTTTAAACCTTGTCCATAATATTGATAGGTACTCAATGCATCAAAGTGCGCAAGCATAAGCTTGCGATAAGGAAAAAAAATTCTAGGGAGGTCATGTCGTTATAAAATTTATTTTAAAATGGTTTTGAGTTCCAAATATAGTGGGACTGCATTTACTTTCCCATCTACTCTCCTTCCTTTCCTAGTCTCTAGTAATAAATAGAGGTGTCACTTGTAGGTGGGAGATGGATGGCCATACTCTATACATACATCAAGATATGATTAGGTTTGAGCTTAAAGTACATAAATGATGGAAAACCTTGACATGAAGGCATGAATGCCACTTGCAACTATAAAAATCATAGATTTTCAAGACCCACATGCAAGTTTATGCATTTCCCATTCTAGGTGACATGTAGAGGAGTAAATACTCATTAAGTTTCATTTTTTAAGGATGGGAAAATAAATCTAGAGAGGATAAAAAAAGAAAGAAACTTTAGAAAGCTAGGTTTTTTATTTCAATGAAGGGAAAGACAAGTTTTATTAAATTTTGATAATTTGGGTTCATCCCGAATGTGTAATGGACATATTATAATATCAAAAGAATAAATACATAGTGTAGAAATAACCTTGTTTGGGTGTATCCATTGGAATTGTGTTCATTTATGGATGTGTGTGTGATTAGTTGGCTAACTAGACGACTTTAAAAAACCTTGTAAAGATTTTACATGATGTCTTTTCATAAATTCTAAAAGAAATATTCAAGTTTATTTATGGATTAATAAGTAGAATCTTCTAATATTTTACAAACTCAATTATTTCATTGAATGCATGTGGAGAACTTAGTTTTATTATGCATTTGGAGAGATATAGTCTTCAGTGGAATCTTCATTAAGTTCTCATGTATTATTTTAATCATTACATGTTTGAATGGTTTCATGAATTTTTTGCACTATTAGTATAGGAAGCAATATGCTATAAAATCTATTTCTCATCACCCCAATACACTAAAATAGTTCATTATAATTACTCTCTTTCAATTGTGGTATGTTAATTTTTTTTCCAACTTTCAAGAATAAAGAAATACTAACTATAAGGGTATACGTTACCATGTCATTAAACCTCATGCTTGATAAGTTTTTTGTTTGAAATAATGTGTAGCCTTGATTTTCAAACTAACAAATGGGTATATTGTGACACTAACATAGGGATACTTTGTGTAACAAGTATAGTTTGCAACAAGATAATTATTCAATTCTTGTATTATCAATTAATTCAACACCTTAGGGAAATTCCCCTTGGTCTTTTAGAACCATAAGTGAAGGAGGTATTACTCACCTTATTAATTGGTCCTAAGTTGTCCAACCAAAATATAGGTTTCGTGATACTCTTCCTAGATTTGACACCCTTGGAGCTTGGGAGATTATCCAACCTTAGGGATATAGGGTCCATAACTCATATCACCAACATAATTATCCATATTCTCATAGACTTGTAACTCATTTTGATTACTTAAACATCATTGCAAATGAACACCATTTACATTCTACTTAATGATGCATAATATTCATAAACAACATACTTATCACATGCCTAAGTTACTTCAAATATTTTCTTCATGAACATTTTTATCATTGCCATTATCATTCCTAATTTGATGGCTACTTCATTAGTGTTTAAGTTTGAGAATATTGATTTCTAATGAAATTTTTCTCACTAAGTGTATATGTCAATTGACTAGAATTGTACCATTTAAAACTTGGTTAATAGAACTTAGAAACAATGATAATGTTCCTATAAAATAATAAATCTAGTTTATCCTCTTGAAGGGTGGCTCTTCAACTTGTATACTAATTTTTTATCTCTAGATTGAAGAGATTATCGTTTCCAATACATGAACTCTCTCTTGAATGAGATTCATCAAACTAAGTTACAAAGTTGAGCAATCATTTATGCACATTTATTACTTACACACTTTTTAGATCATGTTGTCTAAAAATAGTCAAATATAAATGGTGCATACAAATAATGAAATCAATGATTTTGACATTGTTTGTATGCTATTGAACCATTTTTTTGTAGGTTAGTTCTTGGTAAATTTTCACATTTATAAGTCTTGCTACTTTTGTACCTTATGTTCCCTTTTTTTTAAATATTGGACATAGGATATATATATATATATCCTTCCTAAGAGGGGTTGTGAGAAGAGGAAATCTAGAAACACAAATCAGCATGACAACTCCTTGGTATCTTAAATGCCTAGTTGGGAGGCATAGGAAATTACTTATGTTTTTACCTCATGTTTCTTTTTACTCATGTTTTCTTTATTATGTGATTTTTAAATTTAAATTATTTGTGACTATATCTACATCGGGAGGTACTTTGCATGGGATTTAAAGCCATGGAGGTTATAAAAATATCTTTATATGAGGTAGTTAAATATTTACTATGCATAGAAGAGCCATGAAAACTTTAGTTTATAAAATGCTTTTGAATGCTAGCACAAGAATATTTTTGGTTTCTTCAAGAGAGATATCATTGATATTATTTAAAAATAAAAGTGGAATGTCCCATGACCAAATGATAATAAACCAATTGAGTTTTCCTATCTTTTACTCAGTTGATTCTATCTTCTTTTGAATGATTGTCATCTTGTATTGTTCAAACATTGTATGGTTGTTGTCTCTTCAAACTCCAATAATTAATACTTATTTTTCTTACCTTATTAAAATAAATAAAAACTGATTTATAAAGAGTGATTTAATGGCATGAATATTTATCTATTTTTTCTCTTTAATATAAATTATATTATTAATAAAAGAAAAGTGAAATACACATTGATCATGGTGTATGGATTTGACTTGAATGTCGGTTAAAAAAAGAAAATTAAATATCCAATGATCATATGGTGTAAATATTTGATTTTAAAAGTGAGTTTACACTATTGAGGAAATAATTTTTTAAATATTAAATAAATTTAATATTTAATATAAAGCATCTACTTTAATAATAAAAGCATAATATTTCTATGATCAATTAAATTAGGGCAACGATTGAAAATATACAAAAAATAATACATTTACCATTAATATAACATCTATTTTAATACTTATTATTCTTACTTTATTAAAATAAATAAAAACCGATTTATAAACAGTGATTTAATGGCATATGAAATTCATTTATTTTTTCTCTTTAATATAGATTACATTATTAATAAAAGAAAAGTGAAACATACATTGATCATGGTGTATGGGTTTGACTTGAGTGTCGGTTAAAAAAACTAAAATTGAATATCCAATGATCATATGGTATAAATATTTGATTTTAAAAGTGAGTTTACACTCTTGAGGAAATAATTTTTTAAATATTAAATAAATTTAATGTTTAATATAAAGCATCTACTTTAATAATAAAAGCATAATATTTTTATGACCAATTAAAATTAGGGAAACAATTGAAAATATACAAAAAAAAGTACATTTACATGGTCTACTCTAGTATGATCTAGCATACTTCTATCTAACAATACTCTATATCCAAATTTTATATATTGTGATATTTATCCATAAACTCTGCCTTTTGTATTTCCATATAGTTTGTGCATCTATGTATCTCCAACAGTAGCATATATAGGGGATTTTGTGCATTTTGTACCTATGGTATATGACTAATATGTATCTCTAATAACAAAATATATAGGACAGTCTGTGAATATTGTAACTAGTGTATATGAAAATAGGCATCCGTGAGTTGAAACTTTGATAAATTAGATGATATGTATATGTTTTGACGAACTATTACTAATACACAAAAAAATTCTTTATAACATTATGAAAGCTTGAATATGGATGTTTTTGTGCCTTTGAAGTTACTACTCAACATTTAATAAATATTTATCTTTAAGATATTTGAACCATTTAAAAATGATTGCTAATGTTCAACACTTTATTACATATGATGACCATATTTACTTAGACCACTATAATTTTAATTTTATATGACATAACTTAAATAAAAATGATCAAATTCAGACATTAAACTCATGGCAAATTGTATTGTGACTTTCCTATCCATTTATATAATAGGAAGTAGATTGTGCACACACACGTATGTGTATATATGTAGATGCATTTACATACATACACACATACACACGTACACACACACGCACATACCTACATACATACATACATACATACATATTGTTGGTAAGAATATAATAGAATTTTAATGAGTTATATTTTAAATATTTTAGATGGCTCAATCTATCTTTGTTAGGTTGAAAATAAAAAAGGGTAGGGTAATGAAATATTATGGTGAAAACCTACAACGGTGTTGTAGTTTCTTCCACAACACACCCTGTCTTCCAAAATTAGACACCCTTATTTTTTATTTTTTCTTCCAACTATGTATCCAAGTCTTAAGCGAGTTGTTAAACTTGATGCCTTGGTGGTTGGTAAAAGATGCCAAATTTCACTATTAGTTCATCCATTCTCTATTGTAAAGATTACGTATTCATGGTCTATGTGTAAGATAATATATATTAAGGAGGCTAGGTTGAAACGTTTAGGTCCTAGGGGTTTAAAAAATATCAAGTTTTGGGGTGGGTCAATTTTTTTTGGTGGACTCATATTCTGGCCTAGCTATACTTTTAAACTTACCTCATTGTCTTGTAGAGTTGCAGGTATACATAGGATCCAAGTGATTCTTTGTCTCTACTAATGATATTAAACATTTTGGCCTAACTTGTAGACTTATAGAACTACAATGAAATATTTATTCCTTGCCTTATTCTAACTATAAGACATTTTGGTGTAGTTGGTAGTCCTTATTAGACTGCCATCTACCCTTGGAACTTTTCCTATTATAAAATTTGTGATTTTTTTTATCCATTCACATTAATTGCTATCTTGCATTCAGTCTATTATAGTGTAGAAAAATCTACTCCTTTACATTTTCACACTTTGTTTGGGTCCCCTAAAACAAATTGGACTTAATTATGCCTTAATAAGCCCTATTTTACATCTACAATCCTAATTAATTACATTTTCCGAAGGGGAAACCCAACAAGAATTAATGCCAACACATAGTACATTACCTTGAGCAATGTGTGTTCTAAGAATAGGGACCTTGGACCCATTCGCCCATGGGTGAATGGGTCCTCCCTAAGCCTTTGAATCCATTTTAAAAACATGTTTTTGGCAGTATTTTTATAATTCCAAATTCAAATTTCAATGTTGGCTTGTAATGTTTAATTTTTGGAAAATTAAGGATAGATATCTATAAATACAAGGCTATTTTATCAAATCAACTAGAAGTTTTCAATTAGAATTTTGAGAGATCAATCCTAAGAGAAAATATTATTGTCAAGAGCATTCAAGGGTAGATTTATCAAGCATCTACAATAACATTCACGATCTCAAGCATAATGTCAAAGTTATGTTCAATCATGCATATTTTTGGAGCTAACATTGTGATGTAGGTTTCAAAGATCCAAGTCAAAGATTCAAGTCAAGATTCAAGTATCAAGATCCACATCCATTGAAGCAAATTCATGCAAGATCAAGATCAAGATTTTAGACTTCCAAAGGTTTATTCAAGGGTTTTTTGAGTTGCAACATTGTATTGCTCATTCATCAATCCTTTCATGTTTCATTATTTTAATTCAAGGTTTAATTACCAAAATGGGGTTTGACCAAGGAAAACCCCCATTCACCAAAAAAAAAAAAATTTCCCCTCTTGTGTATTTGCAGGTCCATAGGTTGAAGAAAAGATGCAGATCTCAAAAGAGAAATTTTGCAAAGTTGCATTTTTTTTCACCTTTGTTGTCAAGATACAAAAATGAAATCTTGGGAGAGATCATTTGAGGGTTATCTATTGCATGAGTACTTGGAAATAATCTTCAATTTGGACTACACAAGAGTGGAGGATTGTGTGTATATAGTTATAGGGATAGAGATGACCAATCCACAGGTGTGGCAAGCTCTATTTCCCTCCTATGTTCTTTCTATCTTCTTTTCTAATTTGTTTGGCTTGCTTCAGTTGCTAGGGAATTTACAAGAACTTGCGAAAAAGTTTGTGAAAGATGTGTTCTTGGTTGATAATGCTCTCCTCAAAGGGCTGCAAGAGTATGCTATTTATAAAGGGAAGGGGTTTGGTGATGGGATCTTCCCTAGGAAATATGTTAAACAATGACATGGATTTGCAAAAATTACAATGCTATAAAATAGGCATTTGAGCACAAGTGCGACCGAATTCTCCTGAGGGATAGGTGCAGGAACTCCAACTGCCTCTACACTAGCATGAACTCTAATATCAAAGAAAAATACTACGTGATAATGAAAGGTGGAAAATTGTGTGTCACTTATGGTTTAGGACATAGGACAACAATCTTCACTCTCTTTCATTCAAGGATAACCCTAGAGATCTCAATGCAAAGGAGAAAGAGATCTTGCAATAGGGCTGTCCTAGGGGCTGAATGTAAACTAATGAGGGGTTCACCACCAAGCTAGGGATTGGAAAGACAAATGCAATGCAAGATCAAATGTCAAACTCTAATATGATGCGATGCTTCACTAAATGACCTAGAAAAGTATGTAAAAAAAACAAAAAGATGAAAGATGGAATGTGTACACTTGGAAATCTGAAGATGATTGAATGGAGCTCTGAAATGATGGAAATTATAAATTTAATGTTGAATGGAACTCATTTAACAAGCTGGGAGAATTAGTCCCAGATTTGGGTTTCTACGCGAAAAACATGAATCTGGTAAATGGGTATCCGAATCTATAAAAATCTAAATTTTTACCTAAACTAGGACTCATTTGCTAGAAGTGGCGAATCAGTCCAGTTAGTGTTTTCTAAAACTTCAAGGTCTAAATATGCTCTTCTCAGTCTGCCCAATATGCTTCTTCAAGTTTCCAAATCCGAATCTGTATAAATCGACATGTAGGTGTTCTCCAATGTTCTCGAATGCTTGATGACAACTTTGACAACTTTGGACAATTTAAAAAATTTCTCCATGCTTTCTCTTCAACGTGTCTTCAATCTAAATCTATAAATGACACACTAAAGAGAGGAAAAAATGTTGTTTTGTTAGTGGATAGGGGTTTTCCTTCGTCAAACCCTGTTTTGGTAATCAAACCTTGAAATGAAATGAAATAGGAATGGAGAATGATGAATGAAAAAAATATGATGTTGCAACTCACCAAACCCTAGCAATGAAGTGCTACAAAAATGTGTGAGATGGATCCAATGGATCCAGATCTTGACTCTTTCTTGAATAAGATAGATCTTGAGTGAAATTCTAGCTTGAATCATAAAATCCTACATCACAAATGTTAGCTCCAAAATAAACATGATGCATGAAGACTTTGACATGATGCTTGATGCTTGAATAGTGCTCTAAAATGCTTGATAATTTTCCCTTGAAGACTCTTGAATGCTCTTGTAAAATCTTGAATGCTCTTGTGAACTCAATTTTCTATAAGGATCACTTGATTGATTTTTAGGATTGCGTACATGTAAAATGAGTGAAAGAAACTTGTATTTATACTTAATTATGCAAGAATTCTTGAAATTATAACACTGCAAGCTAACATTAGATCTAGGAGGATAAAATCCTGCCAAGAATTTGAATTAATTTTGATTTTGGGCCAGATGGGACTCATTCACCCAAAGTGGCGAATGAGTACCATTAGGCATAATTTATGGGACCATTTTAAAAAATTCTTAGAAAGGTGTGAAACCGGGATCGAGAACCAAAAACCTATGTGAGACTTATTCACCCAAGGTGGCGAATGAGTCCCAAACCACCAAATCTGGGCCATCCAACCTAGAAATGCCTAAATTATTATTGGTGTTAATTTATGTCGGGCTCATCCTCGAAAAGATACATTAAATGAGACTTGTGGATGTAAAATAAGGCCAATTAAAGCATAAAGAAGCCAAATTATTAATGAAAACCCTAGAAAAGTGTGAAAGTGTGTTACAACACTTTACAACACCTAAAATAAGGCATGATTAAGTTTTGTAGTTAGGGTAAAAATATTAGAGCAAAATGCATAAACAAATTATAATGAAAAACCCTAACAAGCACAATAGAGCACAAACTAGCATGAAATGAGAACAAGAAAACAAAGCAAACCGATCTTCAAGCTAGATTTGATTTATCTCCATTGTTCTTCTCCACCTACATGAGAATGCAAGATTTTGAAGGTTTGATTGTTGATATGTTGATTGCTCATTTTTGCGGCATAAAGATAAGATGGATATGATAGAAGAAAAATAGATAGATAGATGAAAAGATTGAGATAAATTTTGGCAGAGTAAGGATGCTAGAAGAAGATTCTCCCAAATGGTCTATGAAAGGCTTGATTTATAGGAGAAGGCTGATTCGATTCGATGGCCAATATTTAAAGTCAAATTTGTGATATGTATGGCTAGGATTAAAAGTTTATTTTAGTGCCTATGACACACATTAAGTGGGTTATGACATGAGGCTAAAATTAGGATGTGAGGAAATAAGTGAGATTCTTTTATTTATTTTGGAAGAAAAGATGCTTATGATGCACAATGAATGGGGGTAAAAATAGGATGTGAGTGGGAATCTCATAATTCAAATAATTTAAATTATTTGTGCATGTGAGGAGTTGTAGACATGTGACACATGTTGCAATGTGACAATAAGTGAGGGATTAATTCAAATATTTAATTTGAATTATTTTGAGACATGCGAAGGGGGAATTAATTAAATAAATGAGATTTATTTAATTAATTGGGAAGGTGATTAAGTGGAATAAATGGGATAAGTGGGATAATGTAATGACCTAGGGTAAAATATTACAAGATGTCTTACAAGGTCATGTATCGACTAGGTAATATTATGACATGGACAATTTTGGGTGTCTACAAGTTTATTTAATTCACAAGTGCCCAAGACCTAATGTGAGTGTGTTAATAAAATTAAAACATTAAGTCAAGGCATCATTAAACTCAATTTAACGAGGGCCCAAATAGGTGTGAAATGTCATCAGTGACATTTTTCAACACTATATTTAGCCCCGACTTTAGTGAGAGGATGAACTTGCCTCAACCTCACGCTAAAGTAGAAAAATATGCTTCAAGAGGGGTTCAAATGCCCCAATGCTAGTAAGATAGGATGAAAATGATCAAGAGGGGTGATCAAGCCCCCAAGATCAAGATCCCATTACAAACCATAGGCACAAAATAACACACATGAAAATGATAAAGAGCATCATAAAGCCACAAACATACACTACCAAAGATGGAAAATAAAAGAAAAATAAAAGGGGTGGATCAAGCTTCGATCGTTTGTCCATTGCAATGTGGATCAGATCTAGGTTTTTTGTCCAAAAAGTGCAAGCTCACTCTAAGGAAACAAAACTTCAAACTGTTTGTTGGGTGAGGATCCGAAAGAGGTGAGAAACATACACAAACGACCGGTATGCACTCACATTCACACTCAAGTGGCTAAGGGAAAGTCATGCCTTGGTCGAGCTTGTCCTCAAAAACCATACCAAAGTTATACCTCCTGATAACTTTAATAAGGTGCCATGCAAAAAATAATTTTCAAGCTTCATGAGGCAAGAAAAAATCTGTATGCTTGGATCTCATGAATAATGAACTTCGAGCTTCATGAGGCAATAAAAACTTCGTATGATTGGAACTCATGCAAAAAAAAAGTGGATCCACATGCATGCAAGATGTATTATGCAAGGTGGCCATATAACTGAAAAATGCAATGCCACAATAAGGAATGTTCAAAGGAGTCTTACTTAGTTCATGCGAGGTCTTTAATTTATGGAACATTGTTCGTAATGTCTCCAAGAAAAGACCAATCAAATAATAGAAGATTCACAACTTAAGGGATGCACTGTGTCGCATCAAGCCACTAAGAGAAATATAATATGCTAAGAGAGATCACTCTCTTGAGGGACATCACACCCAATGTAAACCAAAAAGAGAAAAAAACATCACATAAAGCAAGAGGACTACACCATGAACCATGAAAAAAAAAATATGTGAAAGAATAATGCCAATGTATGCCCCCACTTTAAAGAAATTGCTAAACACCATACTATGAGAAATTACTTTAAAGTAGAAAATGATAAATGAAAATAAGAAAGAAGACGTGAGAGCTAACTTGGAAAGCCTTATGCCAAGTCATATGTTTCCAAGTAAAGCTATGCAAAAGAAAAGAAAAGAGAGGTGTTGTGCCCAAAATGAAAATACCAAACACATAAGGGATCTATGGATTTGGGGTCCGTATGTTCTTTGTTGCAATATTTTTTGGAGAGCTCAGAACTATCATCATTCCCCAAATACACATAGAACTAGAAGAATGACACAAAGAAAACAAAGAGAAAACTTTTGGGTCAACATGGAAGAGACATGAATGTCTCGATGCCTTGCGTCATCCCTAAAAGGAAAACACAAGATAAAAGAAAAATAAAATGAAAAGCTTTTGGGTGAACATGGAAGAGACATGAATGTCTCAACGCCTTGTGTCATCCCCAAAATAAAAACACAAGACAAAAGAAAGCAAAAATATGTATGAAATAATGAAGAATGAAGGTACAAATAGAGGAATGTCACAAAGAGAGAGATACATCAAGCAAAATATCACAGGGGATCACATTATGCACATGCAATCACACAAAACAAAGAAAAATAACTAATGAAAAAGACTAGTAAGACACATTTGAAAGTCAACCTATGAGCAGGTCATCCGCATCCCAATCATGTTCATCATATATAGAAGGAAGACAACTAGCCAGAGGGACAATAACAAGTGAAGAACTAGGGTCATCACTAGGTTCAACACTCTTGTTAGGAAAATTGTCGTTTAAGCTCATAGAAGAGGAAAACAATGTATTCAATTCATTATGGACCTCTTCGTCAATTTTAGCAACATCCTCGTCGTTATCTATAATAATCAAAACATGTGGTCGAATGATAATGTCCAAAGAAGGGTTCAACTCTTGTTGTAATTGCATTATAGGATTTTTTTGTTTTGGCAAAGGAGGAGGCTCATCATGCATTTCTTTAGTCGAGTTTGGATCTTGATTTTCTATATTGTTTTCTTCATTTAACTTTAGAGAAATGGCATGACATCTACGTCTATGCTCTCTAGCACTACGATTTACTTTTAGTTTTGTTTTATAGTTGCATTTGTGTAGGAGCGGGTTGATCAACCATAGGTTCCCTTTCTTCCTTGAGGGGAAGAACGAAAGGAACCATGGGAGGTTGTTCAACCAATTTCTCTTTGACTTTTTAAACTTGTTTTATGCTAGGAGGTGTGATGGGGTTGTTTTCATTGTCTCTTAGTATTTTTTAGGAAGCAGGTGAAGGTTTTGTCTTAGGTTGATCTAGGTTATTTGGACTTTTTTTAGGCTCAATCATGGTTTTTTCAAGGATGGTAGGCTGAATGGTGGGTTGAGGCATGTTGCAAAGGGAGAATTCTACTGGTTTCTTTGCCTTGAAATTTTGATAGGATTTGAAAAAGTAGTCTTCTCGTGGTTTGATAGGTTCTATAGGATCGGGCCAAAAGAAATCTAAGGAAAAGTTTCAATGGGAAGACAAGGGGTTAAAGCCATTGTGATGCACAATAAAGATTCCATCATCAAAGGGAAAATTTAAGCATTTATGCACAACTGACGAGACGACATTCATGGAGTGAAGCCATGGATATCCTAGCTTCACAAAAAATTGGTCTGACTGTGGGATGATGGAGAATGGGATATCTAATGTTTTCGGTCCTATTTGTAAAGGCAAGGTGATTAATTCCATTGTAGGGAAAGTGAAACCATTATGAGTCTTCATCCATGCTTTTAGTTTATCATTTATGTCTTGATAAAGCTCATGTAGAAGTAAGAATTCCTCAGTGACCATGTTCTCTCTATAGATGTGATCTATTACTATCCCATTAGTGGCCTTATCATAGATTCAACTGACTATTTAAGTATATCTTTTAAGGGGAAAACAATCTCAAGAGGATTTTTAGTTCGGCCCTTACAATGTTGAGTTTCAACCAATGCAACCAAACCATCAATAGGATTTTGTTCCTATTGATCAGTATCTATAGGACTTTGTTGAATTGTATCTATGTTCTCATCATCCGTGTCAACATTTATCACATCAGTTTTTATAGTTTCACTAGCTTTGACAAATGAAATGTTATGTTTTGGCATACAATTGGTAAATATTTGCAAGTTTTGGTTAGGAGGGGCAACAAAAATATTTCCTTGATCATTAACATCTCCAATGGAAAGACGATTGAAATCAATGAGGTCCTACACAAGATGTTTAAGATGCTCGCAATGTTCCGTATCATGTCCATTTTGTTGATGATAATGGAAATAAGAATTTGATCTAATGTTCAGAGGTAAAGGATTATTGGGATTGGGTGTTTTAACGGGAGGCTTGAGGTAATCATTTTTTGTTCTAAATTTTTTGTCATTGTGTTGTGGAGGGTATCAAGCAAGGGAGTGAGTTGTCTTTTTGGGTCCCCATTGTTAGAGTAATAATTTATTATGCTTAATTAATTATATCATACTGGTTAATTAATTAAGTCACTTATTCCTTTAGTTGCTTAAGCTAAACTTAGGCACATTAATAATTGATTAATTATTAAGTGTGCACACTAGGGTTTCATTTAGGGTTTCCATTTTAGGGTTTCTTGATCTCCTTCATAAGGATTGATCTCTTTGTAATAACTGAGATTCTAATAATGCATTTTACACTTTGAGGTTTACAGATCTTGTTTTGTTCTGAATGTCTTTTGCATGTAACAGGTTATTGCATGTAGGTGATCTTGGATTCTAACATGGTATTTGAGCTCCAGACCTGCTGCTGCCTATTCGTGACCTGAAGATATGGCTTCTTAGTGAGTTTCAAATGCAAGGGTTTCCACAGGCATCTTTTCTACAAGATCTGGGGGTAGCCGATTTTTCAGCACACTTTGGGCTCAAACGGACGTCGCCATCGCGTTCGTAGCGCCTCAAAACCCTAGGAATGCCTGTCGTTTGGTTGATTTTGGGGAAGTTGATCTGGGAGGCAAAAATTTTTTGCCAGGGAAGCCGTACGGCCTCCCCAGCACGCGTTCCGAGACACGAAAATTGAATTTTTTTTTTAAAAAAAGGCCGATCTCGGGTTCTGTGCCGGTGCCTCTAGTTCAAACGGCTCCTGCCACCGGGCGGCCACCGGCCCGCCGCCGCCGCCGGTGGCTCCCCCATCCGGCTATCGACCCTGCTCAGCCCCTGAGGGCTCCCTGTCCACAGTGCCCGGACGCATGGAGAACCAGAGGCTCCGCTCAGCCCCCTGCTTTGCGCCGACGGTCACATGGGTGACCAGGGGCCAAAATTTTTCTGTAGGGAAGCCGATTTTTTGCGCCGACGGCCAGATGGCCGTCAAATTTTTTGCCGTGAAGTGCTGACATCAGCATGACGTCATCGGCTGTACGGCAGTTTGTCCACCTAACCCTAATTTTCCCTAAAAGAGCAGTTTTTTTGTTTTTGGCATAACTTGGTCATACGGTATCGAAATTGGGCAAACAAGATATCGCCGGAAAGCTGGTTCCAAGAACTATCCTGTGGTATTGTTTATTTTACAATATTTTTCTGTTTTACTGCATTTATTGCTGGTTGAAGTCAGATGTACTTTTTATGCTTCCGAGCTCATAACTCTTTGCCACGATCTCCGATTTTCGCTATCTTTGCGGCATTGGAAAGGTATTGAGGAGCTTTATGTTGCTGCCCATGCACTTTTTTTTGTATCTATCACAAGTTTTTCGTTATTCCAGATTTGACCCGATGGGTGTTTGGAGATTACTTGGATATTTTGATAGTTGGGAGAGTGCCTCTTGCATCTTTGCACTTCATTTTCAGTGATACATCATTTAATAATCGACTGCTGCTTCATAGATTCCAGTGTTGTTCCCGTTTGGAGTTTTCGAGTGTTCCGTGGCATCGGGTCTGCTGTTGCATCATTGTGATTCCAATATGGTTTCTTGTAGACAAAAGTATCTTTCCTTGCTTGCCAGATTGCGGTTCCAGTGTTACTCTACAGTGTTCTTCCAGTGCTTCTTTGCAACATGTCATATCATTGTAGGGGGGTTTTGTCCCACTGGGTTTTCCTCCTCTACCTCTTTCTTGCATTTGTAATTGGGTACCTGATCAGGCCTAGTTGCCGGGACCAATCTCTGCTTGCATGCATCTTATTCTAGTGTTTTAGCTTCTTCCTAAGTTCATCTTAAGGGGGGTGTTAGAGTAATAATTTATTATGCTTAATTAATTATATCATACTGGTTAATTAATTAAGTCACTTATTCCTCTAGTTGCTTAAGCTAAACTTAGGCGCATTAATAATTATTTATTAATTATTAAGTGTGCACACTAGGGTTTCATTTAGGTTTCCCTTTTAGGGTTTCTTGATCTCCTTCATAAGGATTGATCTCTTTGTAATAACTGAGATTCTAATAATGCATTTTACACTTTGAGGTTTACAGATCTTGTTTTGTTCTGAATGTCTTTTGCATGTAATAGGTTATTGCATGCAGGTGATCTTGGATTCTAACACCCATATCTAAAGGGTATCATTTCTTTACTAGAATCTACTTGGTTAATGACATTATGAGTTGTTTGTTGAGGGGTTTGAATTGATGGAAGCCTTTATTCTATTTTCTAAAAGGTTGGTAATTGCTTTGGTTTGCAGAATCAAAATTCTAAATTCAGCTAGAAGTGGACTTTGCATCATGACTACTAACCGAGTTTTGATAATCATGGAGGGTAGTACACAAATTCATGAAGGAGGGGAATTTCATCATGGTAAGATTAGCTTGTATCTTAATTTGAAAATTCTCTATGAACATATTTTGAAGGTGAGGTTCAGGGACCTTGACATCAATTTGGGAATAAAGCGATTGGTAGCATGAGATAAATTCAATTATCTTTTCATCTTCTTTTTGCTTACATCTCATCAAATCGACCAAGATCATCCTAGGGGTCATATGCACTTGGAAATGGTTGACGAGAGCCTCAACAAGTTCATTGAATGAACGAATTGAGTTGTTCGGCAATAAAGAAAACCATTCTAAGACAATATCTTTCAAAGATCTAGTAAAAATCTTAGCCAAGAGTTTATCATCAAGGACAAAGTCACTACATAAGGTGGTATAAGAATTAACATGGTTAAAAGGATCTCCCTTTCCTCCATATTTCTTGAATCTAGGCATCTCTACACCTTGTGGGCATTGGTGTTTGTAATATCTCCAAGGACAATGGGCTTCTTTTGACATAATATGTAGGTGGGCCATTTTGATTTTGGTTGATGGTGGAAACTTGCTTTTGGAGGGATGAAATAGTTTTCAAAAGTTGATTTATGAGAGGGTCATTGCTTGTGTTATGAGATGGATGTGAAAAAGGTTAAGGGTTGTATGTGTTTGAGGGATAAGTGAATGGAATTATTACAGGTGGTAAGGTGGTAGGAGATATGACATGCAATGCCACAAAGGTACTAGGGATGCTAACAGGAATACCCAAGGAAGAAATAACATTACTAGTTGGTTGCATTATTGTTGTGACTTGAGGGTTGGTATAGGTAGGAATAGAGGCAATTGTTGTGGGATGATGATTTTGAATTCCTCATTGGCTTGTGAAATTGCTTGTATGTAAAGGACAACTAGTGGTTGAGGTGAGGTGTTTTCCAAATATTTGAACTATGTTTTGCATAAGGTCAAGTCCATCTTCACTTTCAAGCATGTGATGGATGTTGTCTATAGTAGGGATGACAATAGTTGAAATGTTGTCATTTTGTGGTTGATGTTGTAGGTTTGTTAAGTCTTCATGGATTTGGATTATGTTTTCTTGTGGCACACTAGCAACCATTGTTTCAACATGTGTCACACTCCTTGAAGGCAAGGAATTGTTAAGGGTATGGTCCATACCTAGTGTACTAGTGTCAATACTAGGAGTGAAAGAGCTAGATAACTCAAGATCCATTACAATTGTGCTATCACAGGATGACATGTGCCTCAAACTTTGTCTCACTATAGTATTAGAAATAGGACACAAAATACTTATGCAAGGGATCCAAAATGAAAAGTGAATGAAAATGCAATATGAGCTAAGAACAATGAAATTATTATAATATAAATTTTGTAAACTAGAACAAAAAGCTATAAAAAGCAAGAAGAAGCTTAGGAACAATGTTTTAAATGCTAGAAAATGCAATGGAGAATCTGCACTGGGACTGATTCGCCCAGGGGGTGTTTGAGTCCCAGTGAGGATTTTTCTTCAAAATTCTCAGAAAAATTTAATTGATTTTTATGTTTTATGAATTGTAAACTATGTGTAAATGTAGATTTTGTTTGAATTTCAATGATTTGAGATGCAAAAATGCAACCTTTATGCACTTTCACTAATGCAAAATTAGAATTCCTAGAATGCCAATTAACTCATGCAAACCTTAATGAAATGTTAATGCAAGCTAATTCTAGGATGATGATGCACTCCAAATCAGAATTATGATGTTCTAAATGCAGATTCACCAAAATGAAAGTAGGAAAATTGCGTGTCACTTATGGTTTAGGACATAGGCCAACAATCTTCACTCTTTTTCATTCAAGGATAACCCTAGAGATATCAATGTAAAGGAGAAAGAGATCTTACAATAGGGATGCCCTAGGGGCTGAATGTAAACTAATAAGGGGTTCACCACCAAGATAGGGCTTGGAAAGACAAATGAAATGCAAGATGAAATTTCAAAATCTAATATGATCCAACGCTTCACAAAATGACCTAGAAAAGTATGTAAAACAAATCAAAAATATGCAGGATGGAATGTGTGCACCTGGAAATATGAAGATGATTGAATGAAGCTTTGGAATGTTCAAAATTTTGACTTTAATGTTGAGTGGGACTCATTCACCAAGCTGGGCGAATCAATCTCAGATCTGGGTTTTTGTGTGGAAACATGAATCTGGCAAATGGGTATCCAAATATGTAAAAATCTGAATTTTGACCTAAACTAGGACTCATTCACCAAAAGTGGTGAATCAGTCTAGTTAGGGTTTTCTAAACTTCAAGGTCTGAATCAACTCTTCTTAGTCTACTCAATTTGCTTCTTTAGGTTTCCGGATCCGAATCTATATAAATCAACCTGTAGGTGTTCTCCAATGTTCTCCAATGCTTGATGACAACTTTGAAAAATTTGAACATTTTAACAAGTTTCTCCAAGCTTGCTATTCAATGTGTCTTCAATCTAAACCTGCAAATCACACACTAAAGAGAGGGAAAAATGTTGTTTTGTTAGTGGATATGGGTTTTCCTTGGTCAAACCTCGTTTTGGTAATCAAACCTTGAAATGAAATGGAATAGGAATGGAGAATGATGAATGAACAAAAGATGATGTTGTAAATTACCAAACCATAGCACTGAAGTGTTACAAACATCTATGAGATGGCTCCAATGGATGTAGATTTTGACTCTCACTTGAATAAGATAGATCTTGAGTGAAATGCTAGCTTGAATCATAAAACCCTACATCACAATTGTTAGCTCTAAAACAAACATGATGCATGAAGAATTTGACATGATGCTTGATACTTGAATAGTGCTCTAAAATGATTGATAATCTACCCTTGAAGACCCTTGAATGCTCTTGTAAACACTTGTGTAGACACCGAAAATTGGTCTAGGCCCGCGAACACCACTTCTGACATAATTTTCTATAGTCCGTCATCTTGATTAAATAATGTTAATTATTTAATTAACCTTTCTAACACATATTTCCTCTATTAATTAAATATCCCTTTTTAATTAATTCATTATTATCCTTTATTCAACTTGATTAATTAAATAAATCATATTTATTTAATTATGTTGTGAACTAATTAATTCTTCCCCCTTTATCTATCAATTAAATAATTTATTATTTAATTACCCCTTTATCATACTTTTCCAACTATAATTAAATATTTTTATTTAATTATTCATTTAACCCCCTTTATCTATAATTAAATATTTATTATTTAATTATTTATATTATCCTTTTCAAACAGTCAAATTAAATAAATGATCTTTATTTATTTAATTAAAGTCTCTTATTTTCGAATGTTGAATTAAATTAATATTTAATTATTTATGTCACATTTTTCTATCATTCAGTTATCTAAGTCATTCACTCACCTTCTAACTCGAGATCTAATTTTAGTTCTCCAGTTATCTCCGGATTCAACACTTGTTTATCTCTACGAGAAGACTCTCTGTTACAACTAGTCGATTAACTACTTCTAACTCCTATTTGCATTCAAATGCATTAGTCTTCGAGTTCTAACTTTGGATTTTGCATACAAAGTCTATTTCTTCTATTTTTGAAGATTAAGATCCCGAACTCGTGTTCTAACTCACGTTCTAACTTAGTCTCTATCTGCAGTCTTTCTTGAACTCGTGTTCTAACTCATGTTCTAACTCACGTTCTATCAATGACATAACTCATATCGCATGGCATTCATCAATATCATCCGTCGATCTCTCTTTCAATTTGAGCCGATCGTTCGAAAACCCAAAATCTATAAAATGACCTATCATTATCATTATTCCTCCTCCCGAAATCATACACTTTTGAGAAGAGACTATTCTTCGATATTTTTCTTAGACATTTGATAAAGCTATACTTGCATTCAAACACATAAATCTGAGGGCAAGAATACTGAAAAGGAAAAATGGAGAAGAACAATCAAGATAATTCGAAGGGGTGAACGCATATTCGGTGAGAGCTTTCCATTAAATTGTTTAAGTTTGTTTAGTTTATTTCCTCGTTCTTTGTTGTTAGATTTTAGATTATTGTTTAGATTAGGATTTAACTTTGTTATTCTAGTTTGCAAAAAATCTATCATGTTACATTTGGTGAACCCGACGTGAACACGCTTCAAAATCCGTACATATTCGTCTTTCCATTTTTTTCGTTTTCTATTCTTTTTTGCAGGTTTTCCGTACGACGCACCACATCTGTTCTACAAAATGACGCATCTGTATCCACGAACCACATTTGTGAAAAACAATGACGCATTTTTCATCAAATGCCACATCCGCGAAGTCACGAACCGCATCCGCCTGTCAACAAATTCGGGAACTACATCTACCTGTCAACAAACTTCATGAACTGCATCCACTTGTCAACAGTCAAACCGCATATGTGGTTCCAAAATCCGCATCTGGCTGGTAAAACTTTTTCACTTTTTTATCGATTTTCGTGCATCCATTTTTTTCATTTTCGCTTTTTAGGCTGTTTGGGTTTTCGGTAATGTTTGTTTCAATTGTGTTAAGGTGGAATAACATAGTGTTTGCAGGACGAAGCATAGAAGACATTTAAAAACCTAAGACAATTTTCTACAGGATGAAAGCTGAAGAACAATGAACTACTGATGAATTTGCATGCAGGACCTAATGCCTTTGTGTTAATTTATTTATTTAAGCAAGCTTTTGTTTGGTAGATAGATAATTGTCGTGTTGGATTAAAATGAATTTTCTGATTGATAGATAGAAAATTGTTGTTTGGATTAAAAAGAACCACTGTCTTCTTTGTTTGGTGTTTTTCAGACATTTGTAACCCTTATGATTTAGTACACTGAAGTATCCTCTCCCCTTGTGTAGTCATGCAATCCTGGGTGTAAGAGAAACGGTTGCTGACTCTAGAACTTGGGCCTGTCTTGGTGGGAAAAAGTACTCACCCCAAGACGACTCAGACCAATAGCACGCTAAAGCCAAGCGACTTCCAGCCAGTATAGAAAAGTGGATTCTTGGGGAAATCCCACGAATCACGCGCACTATTCTGACGAGATGGACATAAATGGACTCTTTCCAATGTTGGATAGTGTCCCACGAACATAATGCCCTTATTAAACACCTTGTCGTAGAGTTACCAAAATCCTATCTATTTGTTGGCGTAGCAGGGTCGGCCCTGTGAAGCCGTCTTACATTTTTACGGTTTATGTGTGGAAATGAAATGTATGCCATGGGAGTTTCATGGATACAGTAGCTTAGCTACCCCGTATAAGTGAGTGCCATGGAGGGGAGCCAGTGGGGTCAAGCTACTAGTCATTCACCATAAATATGTATAGCTGGAGAAATCCAAGTAAGAATTCAACAAGTATTGTCCTAAAAGCCTAGGTTGTAATTATTTTTCGAGTCTTAATAGTCCTTCCATCACAAAAATTGAAAATACATTGATTGCTATGTTTTCTCTTTGCTGTATTCATCAAAATCTTGATCAAACAAACAAATTCAGTCAACAACTTTTGGGAAAAATTCAACTGTCAGAAAACCAAGTCGCATTTGTCAGTTTAAATGCCGCATATGTATTAGCGAGTCGCATCTATTAGGGGAAAAGCCGCATTTGTCTGTCAAAATTTTCACCTATCATAGTCTGCATATCACGAGTCACAACTGTCACATTCTGAGTCACATGTGTGCATGCAAACCACATCTGCTAGTTTTTAAGCCGCATGTGTGTCATAAACCGCATTTGTCATAGGAAAAACTGCAACTGTCAGAAACACTGCATGCACTATCAAAAGCTGCATTTGTCAAAATATGAACCGCAACTGTTAGGTGAACCACGTTTTCCTATCAACATAAAACATCAAAAACTACGTGCTAAGTCTGAAACATCTTTGTCACTATTAAATTTAGGTTTTTAAGATCAACCTTGGATTAGAAACTAGAAATTTTTTCTCAAAAACCTTGCATCATTAGGTGTCATATACATCTTAGTTACCATCATTAGGTGTCATATCCGTCTTAGTCATAGTCATCCTAAGTTTCATGCATATAGATATTCCCCAGGAAATGGAATATTGCAGAATAGATAACTTTCCTCGACATTGGAAATGTTCATGTTACGGTTTGTCACAATCATTGAACCTTATCACTTTAGTCCCATCTAGTGGATCTTTTCAGCTCAACATTCTAGTTTGAAAAATTCATCTTGTCAACTGTCCTTGTCATACAATTAGGTTCCTTGGTCAAAAACAAATCTTTGCATGCATTTATTCCATAGGTGGTAGGTTATACCATCTTAGACTCATTTCATCATCATAGTCTACTCAAAATTTTTGAATTTTTGTCCATCCTATCATACGTCATCTTAGTATACATCTTTTTAGAAACCATCTTAGCAATGCCATTTATCGTTAGAAAAATCCAAAAACATAGATATAGGTCATATCAATTTTAGACATAGTCTGCATTACCCATTTTGAGCAACTTTTTCATGGTCGAAACAAGGTCCAAAAAGAAACACAAAGCAATGAAAGACCCTAATGAATTCATCAATCCATTCAAAAACCAACCATCAGGAAGTAAACGACCACACAAGCCTTTGCTAGAAAAACATGTCACTAGAGACACACATGGTCAGATTTACATAGAAGACATAGACGCAGCAGTACAAGATCCTGAATTTGCATCCCTAATGGATGAATGTTTGGCAAATGATCCCCAACGCTATCTAGCAAAGTTGCCAGCAGAAGGTGCCAAACTACCCATATGATTTGATATTCGTACCTTGCAAACACAGTCAACTCAACCATCCCAAACTGCAACGTCAACTGTCTCTATTCCCCAAGTATCGCAGTGATACAAACTGGTATACCAACTCAAACATCGTCAATTGTAAACACAACCCCTTTCATCATTACACAAGGTTTACAATTTACTGCAGGGGCAACTTCCTCCAACCCCTTTGGCACCAACACGACTAGTAAGAGAACCAAAGTTGGCGGAAATATACCTATACCAAGTCAGACCATTCAGACAGGAAGCATTCCTATTCCAAATCAGACAATTCAGACAGGAAGCATTCCTATATCAACTCAAACCATTCAGATAGGGAATATCCCTATACCGAATCAAAATATTTTGACAGGATATATTCCCTCGCCCAATCACAATCCATCACAAAACATGGCATATCAAAACACCTACATTGATCCAAATATCACAAACACCATGTCCTTGACACAGGTCGATGTCCCTCAAAACCAAATTCAAACTCTCCAACAATAGATGGACAACATGTCAATGTCCAAAAAACGAACTATCTCAGCGCAAGACCTATGTCCATGTCCATTTGACAAAGCGCTTTACATGACACCTTTCCCCCATGGATACATTATACCGATTTTGCCTAAGTATAATGGGAGAAATAATCCTTTAGAACACATTAGGGAGTTCTCAACAACATGCATGGACATATCGTATCACCCCACATACTTGATGAGACTATTTCCACGAACCCTTGTTGGGATAGGACTGGAATGGTTCTCTAAATTACCATATGGTATATGATCTTGGGGCGAATAAGCTAAGAAGTTTATCAAACATTTCACCTTTAACATAGACAATGAGGTAACAATTGCAACCTTGTGCCACACGACACAAGAAGATGGCAAAACTTTCACCACTTTCTTCCAGAGATGGCGAAGTCTAGCTAGTAGATGTCCAGTTGAAATACCTGAAAAAAAAAAGGTCACAATATTCCTAGAGAACATCAACCCAAAATTGTGAAGTGATCTAAGGGTACACTATTGTACTTTATTCTCAGACTTGGTACAAAAGGGCATCATCCTTGAGAAAGGCCTTATAGACAAAGGAGACATAAAAGTACCAGGCAGAAATCTGGTTGTCCAACATGAGAACGTACCAAATGATAGAAACAAATTTTGGTCTAGAAATAAGTGTTACAAATGACGACATCGTTGATGCTAAACACATACATATGAGACCAGTTATCACACTTAGAGGTTACAATCCCAATCAAGACACGATGAATAGTCCAGATCAAACAGCTAACTATGTCCAAAATTCACAACAACAAAGAACGCAACAAAGGAGATTTCCTACACGTGAATTTACACCTTTAGGACAACCAATCAAGACTATTTTCAAAGAATTGATTAAGCATAATCTCATCAAATCTTTGGAAGCAAGAGAGTATGACCTTGGACAGTTCAAACCTTCATGGTGGGACAATAACTCTTTTTGTGACTACCATCGGACGAAAGGACACAACTTACAACAATGTTGCCAACTCAAGAATATCATACAAGACTTTGTTGAAAACGGAACCATAGAGGTTGGTGGGCAGAAAAACACCAAGAACAGTGATCATAAGGTCTTCACGGACCTGTTACATGACCACACAAAAGGAAAAGCCTCCAGTTCGGGACCCCAGAATAATCCATCAGCCAATTATAACAATAGCAAGTATGACTATGGTAAAGGAAAGATCATAAATCATCTCCAAGCCGCAAATGAGAATGTCAATACCTTCACCATTAAGAAGCATCTAGAATGTAATGTAAACACATGCAGAACTAAGATTACTATTCTTGGTCCTTCTTCCGAGCCATCTACGCAAGCTTCCAAGTTTAAGTACAACCTTCTTGATCAATTCACTAAAACCCCCACGCAAATATCTATCTTGGAATTGTTGACCTTATCACCTGGGCATCGAGCCATTCTTGACAAAGCTCTACAGAATACAACTGTTCCTACAGACTTAGATGTTAATTGTTTCAAAGAAATGGTGGGATATTTGACCAACTCACATCATGCCAGATTTTCCCAATAGGATTACTCAACTGAAAAGTCTAATCATAATGACCCCTTACATCTTGAAGTCCTAGTCCATCAAAACAAAGTCTAACGAGTCTTGGTAGATGGAGGATCAGGTTTGAACCTGTGTACCCTTAAATTGGTTAAGGCATTAGGATTCTCGGAAGACTACGTAGATACCTCTAAGAGTATAGTCATCAAGGCTTACGATGATGAGGAAAGATCATCCAAAGGAGTTGTCACACTCCCTATCCAAACTGGCCCAACAATCATGAACACCAGCTTCCAAGTCTTGGATCTCACCCTCCCATACAACTTGTTGTTAGGTAGACCTTGGATACAAGCAATGAAAGCTATACCTTCAACATATCACCAATGTCTCAAGTTCCCCTATAATGGCACAAAGATCACTATTGATGGTGATCCAGATCCTTTTCAGTATTGTACAAGCCTAAGGGAAATTCCACAATGACAAGTACCCGTTAACCAAGAAGCTTCATCATCCACTTTATCCCAATACGTTGACCCATCACGTCTCACTAAGTCCATTTCATTCAAACCACCATCATCCACTCCTAAACTCAAGATCCAAGACACGGGCTGTGGCGAATATAATATAAAGGCATCATACTATGTCAGTCAACTGATTCCACCTAAGGCATATGGCCTACGCATGGCAGATAGAAGATAGTTAGTGGTCACATTTCATGTTCCCCCTACAATGACATTGACAAAATGGGGAGAGTTAAGTGAAGAAATTGTGGATCAAGGTGATTCCTGGTTATATCAAGAAGAACATGAATACCCCTCCCCGTCTATTCAAATAGCCAAGGACCAGTATGGAAAAGGATTTAAGATAATGCAAAATGAAGGCTATGACGGGTACAGTGGGTTAGGACTATATCAAAATGGAAGGACGAAACTGATCATTGCCTACCCACGACCAAAATACTTAGGGCTAGGGTGTCAACTGCTTAGAATTGGGTGTCTTGGTACTTCGTCATCTTTTCAAGAGGAAGTGAGTGCTTGTGCAGACATCGAGACATCTCATGAACCACTTCCCCCTGTTTATGACAAACCCCCAGTTTATGACAAACCTCCAGTCTATGATGAATCCCCTTACTCAAGCGATGGTGAATGGGAGTCCTTTTCATCTACTAGTACCATGAACATAGATGCCCTATTTGGAGAATTGGACCTAAACGTGAAACCTAAACTGAAACCATCTAGTCCTCATCCTAAGAAGCACTTGTCCAAAAAAGAATGGCAAGAGAACTATTATTGGGAAACCCTTGATCATGCATCTTGGGCACCTAACAAGCCATCTTCTGATGAATCTGCCCTTACTATAGTCCCACATCAGAGTATACCTACACCTAGGAAGAAGAATAAGGAGTTAGTCCAAAACTTTTGCGACCATGTCAACCATTCTGTATTCACCTTGTCAGCAGCTACCTTTAAAAACTTCGATGATGACATGCCTCTTATATATCCCGAACTTATCAACTGGGATCAACAAGGTACACCTATGATAGATACATTTGAGAACGACGAAGCAATTGCTGAGTTCATGGGACTTAGAGAAGGCATACCAAGAGGGGATCATAAAGCAGGTTTTACCATAGACTTGGATGATAAAGCGTATTTTGGGGAGTCTATTTACACCTCTACTCACAAAAATGAGAATGAAAAGAGAAAATAAAATAAAAAGAAAAATGATGAGTTCTTAGGTGAAAACCGCAAGGCGCCTTTGGACGAAGAAAAAGTCAAAAATAAAGGACGTATCCGAGGGCGAAAACCTCTCTGAGGCACCCAAGGATAGAGGTTTAAATATTCTCCCCTTTGAACAGGAAAAGTCACCGATGCTAGTAGAAGAATCTGTTGAAGTCAACATAGGTAAAAAAGAGAATCCTCAGAAAGTATGTTTTGCAGCTTCTTTAACAGAGATAGAAAAACTTGAGTTTAAGGACTTCTTCACAAAGAGAAAAATAAAATTTGCATGGTCATATGCTAACATGCCTAGGCTGGATCCAGACCTAATATTGCATCATTTACCACTACAGCCAGGTATTAAACCAGTCAAACAAAAGTTGAGGAAGATGCATCCGCAAATTGCTTCATTAGTCAAGGCAGAACTCAAGAAACTCTTGGATGTAGGATTCATAAGGACAATAGACTATGCAGATTGGATATCAAATCTAGTACTAGTGACTAAACCAATTGGGGGCATTCACATTTGCACTAAATTTAGAGACATCAATAAGGCATGTCCTATGGATGACTTTCCTTTGCCGAATATCGACATGATAGTAGATCTTACAATACGATATGAGATGCTATCCCTCATGGATGGTTTCTTTGGTTATAACCAGATTAAGATAGCAACAGAAGACCAACACAAGACAACTTTCACGTGTCCATGGGGCACATACTGTTGGAATGTTATGCTGTTTGGCCTTAAGAATGCAGGAGCTACCTACCAACGTGCAATGACTATGATTTTCCATGAATTTGTACATACCCTTATGGAACATTATGTAGATGACATTATAGCCAAATCAGAAACAAGGGAAGACCATTGAAAGGTTTTAGACAAGATATTCCATAGGCTAGAGAATTACAATGTCAGGCTAAATCCGAAGAAGTGTGTCTTTGGAGTGAAATCAGGGAAACTGTTAGGGTATATCATTTCTCGAAGAGGCATTGAAGTAGATCTAGAGAAGGTAAGAGCTATCATAGAAATGCCTCCTCTAGTCAGCATTGGTCAACTTAGAACCCTATAGGGGAGATTACAATCCATTAGGCATTTCATAGTACAACTGGCAAATAAAATACACCCGTTTCAACATCTACTCAAGAAAGGAGTACCATTTGTATGGACCTTTAAATGCCAAGAGGCCTTCCAACAAATCAAGGACTATTTGCTTACTCCACCAGTCTTAATGCCACCTACAGAGGGAAAACCATTGATACTTTACATCTCAGCAACTCAGTCGACATTAGGGGCTCTTCTCGCACAACGCAATGATCAAGGTCATGAGAGAGTAGTCTATTATATCAGTCGTACCTTAGTGGGCTATGAATTGAATTATAGCAACATAGAACATGCCTATCTTGTGGTAGTTTTTACTACCCAAAAAATTTGACACTATATGCTCAATCGACAAACAATGTTAATTGCAAAGATTGATCCACTTAAATACCTCCTAAGTAAGGCAACTTTAACAAGCCGATTGGCTAAATGGGTTATGATACTTAGCGAGTATGACATTCAGTATGTCGAAAGGAAGGCTATAAAAGGACAGGTGATTGCAGATCAACTAGCTGATGCACCTATGAAGGCAGACCATCCCTTAGTGGCAGATTTTCCAGATGAATTTCTCTTCAACATTGACATTAAAATCGAATGGAAATTGTACTTTGATGGGTCACATAGAAATTGTGGTTCAGGAGCTGGTATCTTATTTGTTACACCTTAAGGTGATACCATTCCCAAATCATTCAAGATTGCTTTCCCTTGTACCAACAGTATAGCAGAATATGAAGCTTTAGTGACAGGGTTAAAAATGGCAGCTCAATGGAAAATAAAGAGCCTACATGTTTTTGGCGACTCTCAACTGGTAATCCGATAGGTAAATGATGATTATGAGACTAAGGATGAGAAGCTTGCACCTTACAAGAAAATGGCTGATAGTTTCAAACAATATTTCAATGACATAACTTTTCAACAAATACCACGTATCTAGAATAGAGCTGCAAATGCCATGGCAACCATGGGTTCCTTGTTGGATATTTCGAGTAATGTGCCTAAGTTCGAGTTTCTAGTTGAATAACTATTAGTCCCTGCTTATGATGTCCCCGATATTGTGATAGTGTGTACCATTGTTGGTCCCACGTCTCCTTGGTATAAAGACATATTCAATTACCTCATTGACCAAACCTTACCCCAAGACTTGTCCAATAACCAACATCGAACCTTCATCTGAAAGTCAGCCAAGTACATCATCGGAGAAACCCTGTATAGATGCACCTTAGATAACACCCTTATGAGATGTCTCGATGCTGAAGAAGCACAAACAACTTTGTGAGTAGTACACGAGGGTATATGCAGATCTCATTCAAGTGGTCCTACTCTAGCCCACAAGATTATGAGACTGGGTTACAATTGGCCTACAATGGAGAAAGACTCATACATCTTTGTAAATAAATATAGACATTGTCAAATACATGGAGACTTGATAAGAGTGCTAGCGCAGGAACTTCATCCAATTACTTCACCATGGCCCTTCGCCCAATGGGGACTTGACCTAATAGGTAAGATACACCCTCCATCATCTAATGGCCATAAATTCATCATCACCGCCATCGAATACTTCACCAAATGGATTGAAGCTATTCCCATGACATACATAATCGACACACAAATATCTAAGTTTATCCTAAACTATATCATTTGTCAGTATGGTGTGCCCCAATCCATAATCATAGACAATGGCCGCCCATTCAAGAACCAAGAAGTAAGCCATTTATGTGAAGAATTCCACATCAAACACCATTTCTCCACCCCATAATACCCACAAGGTAATGCCCAAGCTGAGGCATCTAATAAGACTATTGTTAGAATTCTTAAGAAGACTGTCGATGATGCTGATCGTGACTGGCACCTATTGCTTAATCCTGCCTTATGGGCTTATCGCACAAGCATCTGTACTCCCACCGGTGCCACTCCATATTCCCTCATATTCGGGTCCGAAGCTATCTTACCTATCGAGGTTGAAATACCTTCTCTAAGGGTATCCTTGAAGGGTCATATTGACGATGAAGAGTACCGTGTCTCTAGGTTATAAGAGCTAGAATTGCTGGATGAATGAAGATAGAAAGCATTAGATCATTTGCAAGCATATCAGAATCGTCTTTGTCGTAGTTACAATAGGAAGGTTCTCAATAGAAATTTTTGACATTGGTGACCTGGTATTAATGGAGAATCCTAAGAGCCAAGCTGAAAGAGGGAAACCAGGTAAGTTTGAGCCTAACTGGTTGGGGCCCTATATTGTCATGAAAGCCTTTGGATCAAGAGCTTACCAACTCTCTACTCCTGAAGGAGAGCCACTTTTGTCCCCTATCAATAGTCTGCATCTAAAGAGGTTCTATGCTTAGTCTCTGAGAATCCGTGTCTTAATCTAGAAAAATAAAAAAAAACAAAAAAAAACAAAAAAAACAAAAAAATGGTTACCTTGATGAAAACCTGGCAAACAGGTGTCTTTGTAACACCAAAAAAATTGAGAAAATAAAAAAAGTAAAGAGAAATAAATCCATCCAATAGTGAAAATAGCTTCGGTGGCGCTATGGATAAGTACCATGGTGAAAACCTGGCAAACAAGCGCCATGTGTAGTCAAGCTCGCTCTTCCGTCTACCATCATTCTAATCAGACTTTTTCACCATCTCTCATAATAAATGGTTGTCTTATCCATTACTTGGAATGATTGACATCTAACGTCTATTTTGTCACATTACCCACTCCATCTTCCAAATCTTATTCCCGACTGGGGGGAAAATCCTTGTTCTATGCCCTAACACCGTGTACATAACGTCACACCATCGAAAATGTCCTGAAAAATCCCAAAAACATTAGAAGACTTCAAAAATCCAAAAAACAAAAATAAAAAAAGTCAGAATATCCCAAAAATAGAGTCAAGTCAATCATGTCAAGTCATCATGTCAAGTCAATCATGTCAAGTTAGTCATGTTCAGGCAATCATAGTCGAACTACGTTGCCTCTGCGACTGGGATGTAGGCAAGGCCATGAATCGATGTGCCCCCAAGGCATTAGGTTTGTCAGTCTAGGTTTGTCATGTATCACACACATTTAAATCATGATTGTTTGTATATTCATAGTCATTGGTCGTGTCGAAGTACGAGGTTTCTACGTGTACAACATAGGCAAGGCTAATCAATTGATGAGCTCCTGAGACCACACTAGGTCAGTCCAATAGGGTTCATTCACAATCACTATCACACAGGTTGCATATCATAGTTTAGGGTATCATTTCATGTCATACACTATCTACACACACAATTTTTATCAGTCAGGGAATCGAAACAAGTCATGCATCAACAAGGCAAAACATCTCAAAGTCATCAAGTCAATATCAAACACATTGTCAAAGTGATCAACCTATGTCTTAAGCAAGATATGTCTTTCTTGTCAACAGACGTCATCAAATTGTCATAGTCTCATGTGGCTTGTCACTTCAACATCATCAGACTCCAATGTCTTATACGACACGTGTCTTTTCTGAAACTAGGCTTTGTCATGCCTTATACAGAAGTCACCAGGTCGAAACTAGACTCAATGTCTTATGCGGTATGTGTCATTCACATTACGCTATGTCAAACATCAACATCAAACAGTCCCACAAGATTAAGTTTTGGCGAATACATTTATTTGGCTTTATGACTTTATATCTTATTTTGTCTTATCTTTTTATCGATTTGTGAATTAGTTCAATTACTAGCTTTCTCGAGGATGTCCCTTGAAGGATTTAGAGAAGCAAGGATGTCTCAGGACTCTTTTTCTTTGACTGTTGTTTGTCAACTATCTTCTTAAGCATTGGTTTTTCAATCATGTTACTAGTTTCCTCAAGGATGTCCTATCATGGATTTAGAGGAGCAATGACGTCTCATGACCCGTCTTTTATTTGTCTGCTGTATGTGGTTTGTCTCAACAAAACGATTGGGGCAATTACTGTCCTTAGTATGAGTTAAGACACTCCTTGTCTGTGACTGTCTATTTTTCGCAGATGGATGACTTTGTACACTATGGTCTATCTCATATCATAGTGTGTACTATCCATCTGTGTCATGTCCCGCCCAATGATGATAACAATCAAGTATAGCGTATTTGGCAATATATCAAAAATTATGTCTTTTTCTCAATCAATCAACCTTCATTATACCTTTTTCTCCATCAATCAACCTTAATTATTTCTTATTAAAATTCTGAGTTTGTTCATCTTACCATTTCTCTTCTTTGACATAAAGATAAAGTCCTGTGACACAATAAAAACATTAGATCATTTGCATTAGCATGCATTCGCCATTATTACATAATAGGCATTACATCATCATAGCATACATAATGTAAACATTGCATGTACATATCACCATCACATATAAATAAACATCATATAGATCATTGCATTCATTATCATAAGTAAATTAAGACATCCATGAAATCATTATTAAATGCATAACTCATAACATATAGAAACATTCATTCATAACACATGTATATACATCATCTAGGAAACATAATCATGTAGAAATAATGCATCATCCATAAAATAGAATTGCATATCATGTAGAAGCTGCCAAAATCATATATATATATATCACTCAAAATAGTGTGTCATAGTACAATGTCTGAATGTAACCATAAATAAAACATGAGCTCACAGGCTCTCTGATCAAAATACAAATATCTACATATGTAACCCTGTCATTGTGTCCTGCTACCACTGCTGTCACGTGGTGATGGTGGTGGCTAAAGACTCGAAGGTGCTCTCTACGAGGTGGAAGGCCTCGATGCTCCTAACACCCCCTCAGTACTCTGTGTCCTCTAACTCCTGCCCTGTGACCTCTGACTTCGCACCTCTGAAAATGTAGGAGCTCATCTCTCTGCTGGCATTGCTGCGTCATAAAGATCCCTATAATAAGTGGCTCTCTCCACCGATCTGACCAAATCTTGTACCATACCATCAGATGAGGACCCACTGCAAAGGCGTCTAACCTCTGTGAACTGCTGCTCTATCTCATGCCTCCAAGCTATCTCCTGGTCTCTCTCCATAAGAGCACTATCCCTCTTTGAGTGAGCACTGTCCCTCTTGGCATATGCACTATCCCTCTCTGTATAGGCACTATCTCTCTCTAGCCTCATCGCATCAAACTCTGCTATCATGAGTCTAAGTCTCTCCTCTAAAGCCTCCCTATCACCATCTCTAGGAGCATCCTCCTCTCGTCTCCCCTCCATGATCCGATCTCTGAGCTCTCTCTCCTGCTCCTCCATCGGTGCATCCTCCTCCACATCATCCTCATTGTCATCCTCTACATCATCCTCTTCGTATCCTACCAACACACCTAGAGGGTCTATAGCCATATCCTCATCCAAATCCTCTACTACATCCTCTATAGCAACATCAACCTTTGTACTCTCCTCAACCACTAACTCCGCTGCAGCATGCTCACCCCAACCTGTACATCCACTCCCCCTCTGATGTCCAACATCAGTACATCCTGAACCACTGCCTCATGGATAGGTGATAGTGCACCTGCCCGACCCCCTCTCCATCCTCTCCGACCTCATCTACCACCTCTACCATCACCGTATCTCCCTCCAACTCTCCCTACTCTAGCACCTCCACCTCTCCGCCGTCCTCTAGGCCCTGTGCCTCGTCTCTCTATAGGTGCCGACTGATCTGGATCCATGTAAGGAATAGGTCGATGCTCCACCCACCATGCGTCATACGCAGTTGTCGTACTTGGGTCTGATAATCCATCTCTCCATCCCCACTGTACTGGCTATAACTCTTGTATCTTTGCCTCTGCTATAGCTACTGGTATCATAGGTCCCCAATACAGAACCTCTCTAGATGAATGAGAAAACTTTGCTCTACTCCGAGGTTCATCCTGAACCTCGCCGAACTATCTGTGATCTCTATCTGATAGGTGTCACTCAATGATGTGAACACTAGAAACAGTCCTCCCAATGAGATACTGTGTCTATTTGCAGAATGGCAAATGTATATCCTCATCCACCCACTCCTCACAATCCATGTAAGGTCTCCATGTGAACTGATACAGAATATCTAATGCATGTCGCCAATATCCTGTGTCTCCAACATGTGTCTGCGTAATCTATCCTGTATATCAAAACACATATGGATGTCTCTTTGGTCTCTCTATAGTAACTAGAGGATAAAAGACAGCTATCCTCTCCCAACCCCATACCATCAGCAGTGTAGTCCCATAGCTCAATGACTGTGCATCTCTATAGGCAATGTCGTGTAAATGGAATTATAACATCTCGAGTAGACATGGACCCCATGCATACCTCGTCTCATTCTCTAACATGCCAACCAACATAACTCCCCATCCCACTGGAAATCCGTGACCTCGTCTGTCTGGTAGGACTACCCCCCGATCAATGTACATAGAATATAGTCTATCCTCTCATATCTGTCTACTAATACTGGCCATCTAATCTCATAGTGCTCGATGCCGAGCCTACTGATGTCATCCACCTGATAAAACCATGCCAACTCAGTCAGTCCTCGCTGGGTGTCACACATAACCCGCTCTCCTCTAATAGGTAGTCTCAAAATCCTGCACACATCCTCCAATGTGATAGTGGCCTCCCCAGTCGGTAAATGAAACGACGATGTCTCCAAATGCCATCGCTCACAAAGTGCTGTCAACATCCCCCTGTTAGCCCGAATGGTAGGCATCGACAAACAATGACGTAGACCTAGCTTCCATAGAAGCTGAATCTTTGCACTCATCAATCGATCTCTGAGATCGAAAGTGTCTGGTCGTGACTCCTGTGTATAAATAGGATCTAGAACAACCTGCATTTAAAACATAATGTCATGAATTTTCAAGTTTTCCTTAGAATTTTTTTTTGAAAATTTTACCAATCAAATGCGGCTCAGTTTGGCAAATGCGGTGCATTTTTGCAAATGCATTGCATGGAGCCTCACATGTGGTGCATATTACATATGTGTTGCATATTTTCACAAATGCGGTGCCCTCACAAATGCGGTGCATTTTCAAAATGCGGTGCATTTTTCCTCAGTCCACCTAACTACAACAGATGCATTTCATAAATGCATATGCGGTTCACAACTACACATGCATCTATCCCTAATGCAAATGCATTGCATAACTACAGATGTGATGCATTATGCTTCACATGCGATCATTCCCTAAATAGCCAAATCTAGCCTAAACGTGTTTTTGCAAATGCGTCGTTTCGCAGTCAGATGTGGCGAATACGACGACATATGCGTCGTTTATGACACATTGCATTTGCTTAATTGATTTTCTAACGCCTAAAAATACGTGCAAACATAACTTTGACAAGTTCATTTTCAGGTACATATCGGTGGTCCTGCATCGGCTGGCCTCCTAAACGTCCGGATCCGATAACCTCGATGCACAGCATATGGAATGGGTGCCATTTCGTTAGTTGGTCAGAGCAAAATCTCCTCTTTTTCTATCTCCTCCGGGTGCAAATGAATTAGGTTTAGCCCTAATTTCTATTTATAGGTGGGTTTGCAATGGCATTTCTTTTGACCTAATCTATTGGCCGCGTACTCTTTTGACTTCAAACGACCTATATTCGTCCGTATTAACTCCAAATTCATTTCCGTCAACTCCATAGCATTTCTGACTATCAAATTGACTTATCGGGAATATTTCCTGATTTTTTTGAAACTTTCAAAAATTTGTCAATTTTCTCGAGGGGGCATACCTTAACTTGTTTCATACTGGGGCACGATCAGGGCATATTTTCTTTGACACAACGCTGAAACAACATTGTATCAAAGAGGGGCAAACTGTAGACACCGAAAATTGGTCTAGCCCTGCAAACACCACTTCTGACATAATTTTCTATAGTCTGTCATCTTGATTAAATAATGTTAATTATTTAATTAACCTTTCTAACACATATTTCCTCTATTAATTAAATATCCCTTTTTAATTATGTTGCGAACTAATTAATTCTTCCCCCTTTATCTATCAATTAAATAATTTATTATTTAATTACCCCTTTATCATAATTTTCCAACTATAATTAAATATCTTTATTTAATTATTCATTTAACCCCCTTTATCTATAATTAAATATTTATTATTTAATTATTTATATTATCCTTTTCAAACAGTCAAATTAAAGAAATGATCTTTATTTATTTAATTAAAGTCTCTTATTTTCGAATGTTGAATTAAATTAATATTTAATTATTTATGTCACATTCTTCTATCATTCAGTTATCTAAGTCATTCACTCACCTTCTAACTCGAGATCTAATTTTAGTTCTCTAGTTATCTCCGGATTCAACACATGTTTATCTTTGCGAGAAGACTCTCTATTACAACTAGTCAATTAACTAGTTCTAACTCCTGTTTGCATTCGAATGCATTAGTCTTCAAGTTCTAACTTTGCCTTTTGCATACAAAGTCTATTTCTTCTATTTTTGAAGATTAAGATCCTAAACTCGTGTTCTAACTTAGTCTCTATCTGCAGTCTTTCCTGAACTCATGTTCTAACTCATGTTCTATCTGAGACATAACTCATATCGCATGGCATTCATCAATCTAAGCCGATCGTTCGAAAACCCAAAATCTATAAAATGACCTGTCATTATCATTATTCCTCCTCCCGAAATCATACACTTTTGAGAAGAGACTATTCTTCAATATTTTTCTTAGACATTCGATGAAGCTATACTTGCATTCAAAAATAGAAATATGAGGGCAAGAATACTGAAAAGATAAAATGGAGAAGAAAAATCAAGATAATTCGAAGGGGTGAACTCATATTCGGTGAGAGCTTTCCATTAAATTGTTTAAGTTTGTTTAGTTTATTTCCTCGTTCTTTGTTGTTAGATTTTAGATTATTGTTTAGATTAGGATTTAACTTTGTTATTCTAGTTTGTAGAAAATCTATCATGTTACAACTTGAATGCTCTTATGAACTCAATTTTATATAAGGATCACTTGATTTCTTGTTAGGATTGCATAGGTGTAAATGAGTGAAAGAAATTTGTATTTATACTTAATTATACAAGAATTCTCAAAATTACAACACTACAAGCCCACATCAGATCTAGGAGGATAAAATGCTGCCAATAATTTGAATTAATTTTGATTTAGGGCCACATGGGACTCATTCACCCAAAGTGGTGAATGAGTCCCATTAAGCACAATTTATGGGACCATTTTTAAAAATGTTTAGAAAGGTGTGAAACTAGGATCAGGACCCAAAAACCTAGGTGGGACTCATTTGCCTAGGGTGGTGAATGGGTCACAGACCACTAAATTTGTGCCACACAACCTAGAAACACCTGAATTATGATTGGATGTTAATTTGTGTCAGGATCATCCTCAAAAAGATAAATTAAATGAGGCTTGGATATAAAATAAGGCCAATTAAAGCATAAAGAAGCCTAATTATTAATGAGAACCCTAGAAAAGTGTAAAAGTTTGTTACAATACTTTACAACACCTAAAATAAGTAATGATTAAGTTTATTTAATTCACAAGGGCCCAAGACCTAATGTGAGTGTGTTAATCACATTACAACACTAAGTCAAGGCATCATTAAGCTCAATTTAACAAGGAGGGCCCAAACAAGTGTGAAAATTTCACCCATGAATTTTTTTAGCACTACATTTAGCCCCCACTTTAGTGAGAGGATGAATTTGCTTCAAACTCATACTAAAGTAGATGAATATGCTTCTAGAGGGGTTCAAATGCACCAATGCTAGTAAGATAGGATGAAAATGATCAAGAGGGGTGACCAAGCCCCTAGGATCAATATCCCATGAAAAACCAACATAGGAACAAAAGAACACACATGAAAATGATAAAGAACATCATAAAGGCACAAGCATACACTGCGAAAGACAAAAAATAAAAGAAGAATAAAAGGGGTGGATCAAGCTTCGATCGTTTTTCCATCGCAATGTGGATCAGATCTAGGTTGTTTTTCTAAAAAATGAAAGCTCACTCTGAGGCAATGGAACTTCAGGTTGTTTGTTGGGTGATGGTTCGAAAGAGGTGAGATGCATACACACATGGTTGGTATGCACTTACAATCACACGCGAGTGGCTAAGGGAAATTCATGCCTTAATCAGGCTTCCCATCAAAAACCATACCAAAGTTATACCTCCTAATAACTTTAATAAGGTGCCACGCAAAAAATGATTTTTGAGCTTCATGAGGCAAGAAAATCTTCGTATGCTTAGAGCTCATGAACAATGAACTTCAAGCTTCATGACGCAAGCAAAATTTCATATGCTTGGAACTCATGAACAAAAAAGATGGATCCATAGGCATGCAAGATGTATTATGCAAGGTGGCCATATAACTGAAAAATTCAAGTGCCACAATAAGGAATGTTCAAATGAGTCTTGCTTAGTTCATGTGAGGTCTTTAACTTAGGGAACAATGTGACTAATGTATCCAAGAAAGGACCAATCAAAGAATAGAAGATTCAAAAATTAGGGGATTCAGTATGTCACATCAATCAACTAAGAGGAATATAATATGCTAAGAGAGATCGCACTCTTGAGGAACATGACACCCAATGTCAACCACAAATAGAAAAGTGCATCACATAAAGCAAGAAGGCTACACCATGAACCATGAAAAAGAACAACGCGAAAGAATAATGCAAATGTATGCCCCCACTTTAAAGAAATTGCTAAACACCATACTGTGAGCAATTACTTTAAAGTAGAAAATGATAAATGAAAACAAGAAAGAAGATATGAGAACTAACTTTGAAAGCGCTATGCCAAGTCATATGTTTCCAAGTAAAGCTACACCACGCAAAAGAAAATAAAAGAGAGGGGTTTCCTCCAAAATGAAAACACCAAATACATAAGGGATATATGGATTTGGGGTCATTATGTTCTTTACTATAATGTTTTTAAGAGAGCTTAGAACTGTCATCATTCCCCAAATACATATAGAACTGGAAGAATAACACAAAGTGAACAAAGAAAAACATTTTGGGTCAACATGGAAGAGACTTGAATGTCTCGATGCCTTGCGTCATCCCCAAAAGGATAACACAATACAAAAGAAAAAGAAAAGGAAAGGATTTTGGATCAACATGGAAGAGACATGAATGTCTCAATGCCTTGCGTCATCCCCAAAAGGAAAACACAAGACAAAAGAAAGTGAAAATATTAACAACAGAAAGAAGAATTAAGGTATAAATAGAGGAATGTCACAAAGAGAGAGAGATACATCAAAAATAACATCACAGGGGATCATATTACACACATGCAAGCACAGAAAAGAAAAAGAAAAAGAATTAATGGAAAAGACTAGTAAGGCACATACAAGTCAACATATGAGCAGGTAATCTGCATCCCAATCATGTTCATCATATACAGAAGGTATAAAACTAGCTAGAGGGACAATAGCGAGTGTTGAACTAGGTTCATCACCATGTTCAATACTCTTCTTAGGAAGATTGTTGTTTAAGCTCATAGAAGAGGAAAACAATATATTCAATTCATTATGCACCTCTTCATCAATTTTAGCAACATCCTTGTCATCATCTAAATTAATCACAATAGGAGGTTGAATGATAATTTACAAAGAAGGGTTCAACTCTTGTTGTGATTGCATTATAGGACCTTTTTTTTGGCAAAGGAGGAGGCTCGTCATGCATTGCTTCAGTCGATTTTGGATCTTGATTTTCTTTATTGTTTTCTTCATTTAACTTTCAAGCAATGGCACAACATCTACGTCTACGCTCTCTACCACCTTTGTTTCTTTTAGTTCCATTTTAAAGTTGCATTTGTGTAGGAGTAGGTTGATCAACCATAGGTTCCTTTTCTTCCTTGAGGGGAAGAACGAAAGGAACCACGAGAGGTTGTTCAACCACTTTCTCTTTGAATTTGTAAACTTGTTTTATGCTAGGAGGTGTGATGGGGTTTTTTTCATTATCTCTTGGTCTTTTTTAAGAAGTAGGTGAAGGTTCTATCTTAGGTTGATCTTGGTTATTTGGACTTTGTTTAGGCTCAATCATGGCTTCGTCAAGGATGCTAGGCTTAGTGGTGGGTTGAGGCATGTTTCAGAGGGATAATTATTTTATTTTATTTTCCTTGAACTTTTGATAGGATTTGAAAAAGAAATATTCTCATGGTTTGATAGGTTTTATAGGCTTGAGCCAAAATAAATCTAAAGAAAAGTTTATGCGAGAAGACAAGGGGTTAATGCCACTGTGATGCACAGTGAAGATTCCATCGTCAAAGAAAAACTTTAAGAATTTATGCACAACTGACGGGATAACATTCATGGAGTGAAGCCATGGATAGCCTAGCTTCAGACGAAATTGGTCCAGCTGTGGGATGATGGAGAATGAGATATCGAATGTTTTGAGTCCTATTTGTAAAGGCAAGGTGATTGATCCCATCATAGGGCAAGAGAAACTGTTATGCGTCTTGATCCATGCTTTCGGTTTATCATATATGTCTTGATAAAGATCATGTAGAAGTAAGAATTCCTCGATGATCACATTCTCTCCATAGATGAGATATATTAATATCCAATTAGTGGGCTTATCATAGATTCAACCAACTATGTAAAGAGGACCATCAGGTGCATGTTTAAGTATATATTGTGAGGAGAAAGCAATCTCAAGAGGCTTTTTAGTTCGGCCCTTACGATGTTGAGTTTCGACCAATGCAACCAAACCATCAATAGGATTTTGTTCTTGTTGATCAGTATCCATAGGAATTTATTGAAAGTTATATATGTTCCATCATACGTGTTGGTAAGGATTTGCAAGTTTTGGTTAGGAGGAGAAACAAACTTATTTCCTTGATCATTAACACCTCCAACGTAAAGACGATCATAATCAATGAGGCAAGGTGTAAAGGCTTATTGGGATTGGGTGTTTTAATGGGAGGCAAGGTAATCATTTGTTGTTCTAAAAGTTGTGTCATTATGTTGTGAAGGGTATTGGGCAAGGGAGTGAATTGTCTTTTTGAGTCCCCATAGCTAAAGGGTATCATTTCTTTAACAACAACTACGTGGTTATTGGCATCCTGAGTTGTTTGTTGAGAGGGATTGAATTGAAGGAATCCTTTATTCTATTTTCTAAAAGGTTGGTAATTTCTTTGGTTTGTGGACTCAGACTTCTTAGTTCGGCTAGAAGTGGACTTTGCATCATGACTACTAACCGAGTTTTGATAATCACGAAGGGAGTACACAAATGCATGAAGGAGGGGAATTTCATCATGGTAAGCCTATCTTGTAGGTTACTTTGAAAATTCTCTATGAACATCTTTTGAAGGTGTGGGTCAGGGACCTTGACATCAATTTGGGAATAAAGCGATTGGTATCATGAGATAAATTCAGTTATCTTTTTATATTATTTTTGCTTACATCTCATCAAATCAACCAAGGTCATCTTAGCGGTCATATGCACTTGGAAATGGTTGATGAAAGCCTCAAAAAATTCATTGAATGAATTAATTGAGTTGTTTGACAATGAAGAAAACCATTGTCAGGTAGTATCTTTCAAAGATCTAGGGAAAAGCTTAGCCAAGATTTTATCATCAAGGACAAAGTCACTACATAAGGTGGTATAAGCATTAAAATGGTTAGAAGGATCTCCCTTTCCTCCATATTTATTGAATCTAGGTACCTCTACACCTTGTGGCATCAGTGTTTGTCTCCAAGGACAATGGGCTGCTTTTGACATAATATGTAGGTGGGCCATTTTGATTTTGGTTGATGGTGGAAACTAGCTTTTGGAGGGATAAAACGATTCGTAAAAGTTGATTTATGAGAGGGTCATTGCTTGTGTTATGAGATGGAGGTGAAAAAGGTGAAGGTTTGTATGTGTTCGAGGAACAAGTGAATGGGTGGTAGGAGATATGACATGCGATGCCACAAAGGTACTAGGGATGCTAGTGGGAATACCCAAGGAAGAAATAACATTACTAGTTGGTTGCACTGTTGTTGTGACTTGAGGGTTGGTATAGTAGGAATATAGGCAATTATTGTGGGAGGAGGAATTTGAATTCCTCCTTGGCTTGTGACATTGCTTGTAGGTAAAGGACAACTAGTGGCCGAGGTGAGGGGTTTTCCAAAGATTTGAACTATGTTTTGCATAAGGTAAAGTCCATCTTCACTTTCAAGCATGCAATGAATTTTGTCTATAGTAGGGATGGTGATAGTTAAAATATTGTCGTTTTGCACTTGATGTTGTAGGTTTGCTAAGTCTTCATGGATTTGGATTATGTTTTCTTGCGGTACACTAGCAACCATTGTTTCAACATGTGTCACACTACTTGAAGGCAAGGAATTGTTATAGGTATGATCCATACCTAGTTTACTAGTGTCAATACTGGGAGTGAAAGAGCTAGATAACCCAAGATCCACAATGATTGTGCTATCGCAGGATGACATGAGCTATGAACTTCATCTCACTATAGTACTAGCAATAGAAAACCAAATACTCATGCAAGGGATCCTAAATGCATAGTGAATGCAAATGAAATATAAGCTAAGAATAATGAAATGATTCTAACAAAAATTCTGTAAACTGGAACATAAAGCTATAAACAACAAACAAAAGCTTAGAAATAGTGTTTTAAATCCCAAAAAATACAATACAAAATCTGTACTGAGACTGATTCACCCAACGGATGTATGAGTCCCAGTGAGGGTTTGTTTCAAAATTTTCAAAAACATTAATTGATTTTTATGCTTTTTATGTTTTATGAACTATAAACTAAGTGTAAAAGAAGATTTTGTTTGAATTTCAGTGATTTGAGATGCAAAAATGCAACCTATATGCACTTTCACTAATGCAAAATTAGAAACATTATAATGTCAATTAACTAATGCAAACCTTAATACAATGTTAGTGCATGCTAATTCTAGGATGATGATGCACTCCAAATTAGAATTATGATGTTCTAAATGTAGGTTCACCAAAATGAAAGGAATAAAATTGTGTGTCACTTATGGTTTAGGACATCGGACAACAATCTTCACTCTCTTTCATTCTAGGATAACCCTAGATATTTCAATGCAAAGGAGAAAGAGATCTTACAATAGGGTTGTTCTAGGGGCTGAATGTAAGCTAATGAGGGGTTCACCACCAAGCTAGGAATTGGAAAAACAAATACAATGCAAGGTGAAATTTCAAACTCTAATATGATGCAATGCTTCACTAAATGACCTAGAAAAGTATGTAAAACAAATCAGAAAGATGCAGGATGGAATGTGTGCACTTGAAAATATGAAGATGACTGAATGAAGCTCTGTAATGTTGGAAATTCTAAATTTAATGTTGAGTGAGACTTATTCGCCAAACTGAGTGAATATATCCCAGATCTAGGTTTCTATGTGGAAGTAGGAATATGGTAAATAGGTATTTGAATCTGTGAAAATCTAAATTTTGACCTAAACTAGGACTTAGTAGCCAATAGTGGAGAATCAATATAGTTAGGGTTTTCTAAAACTTCAAGGTCTGAATATGCTCTTCTTAGTCTACCTAATCTACTTCTTTAGGTTTCTGGATCCGAATGTCTGTAAATCAACCTGTAGGTGTTCTCCAGTGTTGTCCAATGCTTGATGACAAATTTGACAACTTTGAAAACTCTCTCCAAGCTTTCTCTTCAATGTGTCTTCAATCTAAACCCACAAATCAAACACTAAAGAGAGGGAAAAGTGTTGTTTTGTTAGTGGATAGGGGTTTGCCTTGGTCAAACCATGTTTTGGTAATCAAACCTTGAAATAAAATGAAATAGGAATGGAGAATGATGAATGAAAAAATATGGTGTTGAAACTCACCAAACCCTAGCAATGAAGTGGTGCAAACATGTGTGAGATGGATCCAATGGATGTAGATCTTGAGTGAAATGCTAGCTTGAATCATAAAACCCTACATCACAATTGTTAGCTGCAAAACAAACATTATGCATGAAGACTTTGACTTGATGCTTGATGCTTGAATAGTGCTCTAAAATGCTTGAAAATCTACCCTTCAAGCTCTTGAATTCTCTTGTAAACACTTGAATGCTCTTATGAACTCAATTTTCTATAAGGATCACTTGATTGCTTGTTAGGATTGCTTAGGTGTAAAATGAGTGAAAGAAACTTGTATTTATACTTAATTATGGAATAATTCATGAAATTAGAACACTACCAGCCGACACCAGATCTAAGAGGATAAAATCCTGCCAAGAATTAGAATTAATTTTGATTTTGGGCCACACGGGACTCATTGACCCAAAGTGGCGAATGATTCCCATTAGGCATAATTTATGGGACCATTTTTAAAAATTCTTAAAAAGGTGTGAAACTAGGACCGTGACCCAAAAAACTAGGTGGGACTCATTCACCTAGGGTGGCGAATGAGTCCTAGACCACCAAATCTAGGCCACACAACCTAGAAACACTTAAATTATGATTGGATGTTAATTTTTGTCAGGATCATCCTCAAAAATATACATTAAATGAGGCTTGTGGATGTAAAATAATGCCAATTAAAGCATAAAGAAGCCTAATTATTAATGAAAACCCTAGAAAAGTGTGAAAGTGTGTTATAACACTTTACAACACCTAAAAGAAGGCATGATTAAGTTTATTTAATTCACAAGGGCCCAAGACCTAATGTGAGTGTGTTAATCACATTACAACACTAAGTCAAGGCATCATTAAGCTCAACTTAATAAGGAGGGCCCAAACAAGTGCGAAAATATCACCAACGACATTTTTTGACTACATTTAGCCCCCACTTTAGTGAGAGCATGAATTTGCTTCAAACTCACACTAAAGTAGACGAATTTGTTTTAAGAGGGGTTCAAATGAACAAATGCTACTAAGATAGGATGACAATGATCAAGAGGGGTGATGAAGCCCCTAGGATCAAGACCCCATGACAAACCTGTTAGGTCTCAAAAATGCAGGTTGTAAATCCTAAGAGGATGCTGGGCTCTATGGTTAGACTTACAACATTTTTGAACTAAAGAACCAAGTTAACCTATGTGGTTGATGACTCCCTGCACTTCAAGATCTTCTATACCTAGGTGGGTCATTTTTTGGATTTAATTTCAAATTCTAGCACAATTTAGCCTCCTTTATTTAATGAATTTATATGTCTGCTTGGTGTGATGTAATTTCAAGATATTAAGCATAAATAAGTACAAATACAAGGTTCATTCACTCATTTTCATCTAATAAATTTGTGAGAGAACTCATAATATCAAATTGAGTTCACAAGAGCATTCAAGAGAAATTCATCAAGCATTTGGACCCATCATCCAGATTTAAGCATCATATCAAAGATATTCTTGCATCATGTGTGTTGTTGTGCTAACATTTGTGATGTGGGGTTTTAATTCAAGCTAGTAATTCAAGTACATATCTTTGGTTCAAGATCCATATCCATTGCATCCATTTCACACAAGTTGCAGAATTTACAAGGGTTTGGTGAGTTGTAGCATTACATGTTGTCCATTCACCATTTAGCTTCATTACTTTGTTTCATTTCAAGGTTTAATTATCAGTGTTTGACCAAGGCAAACCCCCATGCACTAAAAATCAACAAGCTTTTCCCATTTTTCATATTTGTGTTTGTAGGTTTAGGTTTAAGACTTGAAGATCATTTGGAGTGCAAAGTTGTAAAATTTGCAAAGTTGCATTACAAAGTTATCATCTTCATGGAAACTCACCTACATGTCTGATCCAAAAGTTTCAAAGCCTGAGATCCGAGAAGAAGAAAGTACGGACCTTGGAGCTTATGATCACATTCAGAGTTTTCAAAAATTTAGAATGGGACTAATACGTCACCTTGGGTGTCTTAGTCCTCCTAGGCATATTTTTAAGAGATTCTTTCAAATCCAGTTCTGAAATCCGAAGATTTTGTATTTGCCCCGAAAAATAGTAGCGTGAATGTAAAAAAGATTTTGGTACCCACTTAGGGTTCTGTAACACTTCCAAGGTTTTTCACCTAAAAGGAGAGAGCGATACCAAAATTCTAAATGTTACATTCAAAGATTGAGGGGAAATGTATGTAAACTATAACATAAAACTGTGAAATAGAATATGTGCACTTGGAGGATGAAAAGGGATGAGATGAAGGTCGAAAATCTTGATGAAATTGTTGCAAAAGCCGACTGGGACACATGCTAACCTAGGTGACTTAGTCCCAGATTTGGAAAAACTGCCTAGAAACCTGTTTCTGCCAAATGGGTTTCTAAATATGCAAAAATCATTGAAAGGCATGTCCAGTAGGACTAATTCACCATTAGTGGTGACCTATTCCACTTCTGTATTTTTGGAAATCTGAAAGGGGAAATGGAAGCCCTTAGTCTGCACTTCGGTTCTTCACAGGTGTTCACTTCTGAAACTCTGATTTCTAGTCCTGAAAGTGACTTTTGATAGATGTTTTGACTTTGCAAGCAAGGAGGGGTCTTCAAAAAATCTTCAAGGTCTTCAATGTACCTGAATCTACAAACACACAAGGAAAGAAGGAGAAAATGTTGATTGTTAGGGCATGGGGGTTTGCCCTAGTCAAACCCCTTTTAGATAATTAAATCAAATGAAGAGTTAATGAAATAAAGCATGAAACAATGGAGTTAGTTACCTTGCCTTGATGAATGATCTCGAGTTGTTGCAACAATCAGCCCTTGAATACTTTAGAAAGATGTCTTGATGACTTAGAATGCTCAAACCCTAGCTTGCTTGAGAAGAATGAGAGATGAGTGATTGAGAAGAAATGAGGTGTAGAAGATGTAGAATTAGAGATTAGGAGATGTAAGAGATGAAAAATGAGGGGAAAACCCTTTATTTATACATGTTATTCCCTAATTTCCTTAAAATACAACCTCATAGGATGACCTTAGGGTTTAGGAGACAAAATGCTGTAAGAATTTATTAAATTTGATTTTTAAGCCGCATGGGACTAAGTTGCCCAAGGTGGCGACTTAGTCCACCTGGGAAATTTTGAGTGGTTGTTGGGAATTAAGATGTGATTAATGATGCTTACTGAGATTGTCTTCCGAAACACACTTAAGTTGAGCCTATAAGTGCATTAAGGGTCATTTTGTCATAAGAAAGGGTTGATTTGGTGATGATAAGCCTAAGAAAGTGTGAGAGTTTGTTACAAATCTTTACAAAAATTCAAAATAAGGCTTGGAAAGGGGTAAAAATAGGTCCAAAATCCATACGAAAAGCCCGAATGAGTGAAAAGTGTCAAGGCTACATTTTTTAGTGACACATTTAGCCCCCCACTTTAGTGAGAGGATGAACTTGCTTCAAACTCACACTAAAGTAGCCCAATGGAGATGGTAAAGGATAACAAAGATGAAGAAGGTGATCAAGCCCCCAGGATTCAAGATTCTAAGTCAAACAGACATAAGTGCGAGAAGACACATTCAAGGGTGAATGATATGTAGAAAAATAAGATACATGATCATGCGATGATAAGAACTAGAAGGAAGAGAAGAAGGAAAGTGAAAAGAGTTGGATCAAGCTTCGATTGTTTTTCCAACTAGTTGTGGATCAGATCTAGGCTATTTGTCCAAAAAGAAGATGCATACTCACTCTGAGGTGACAAAACTCTTGGCATTCCGCCAGGTGAGAAAGGCCCAAAAGATGCGAAACATACACTTGGATGGTATGTACTCACACATACAAAGGTGGCTATGGGGAAATTCATACTACTAGTTGGGCTTCCCTCTTGAACCATACCAAAGTTATACCTCTTGATAACTTTGATAAGGTGCCACAAAAGAGAATGATGTTTGCAAATGATGGTGTAAGGATTGTTGAAACAGATTTTTCTTTGTTTGTGCGAGGTATCATCTTAAGGAAGATCATGCGTAATGTCTCCAAGAGAGGAAAAGTTCAAATGGTCTCATCTTGTTTGGAAGAGAGAAAAAGTGAAAATGTCTCATCCTGAGGAACATTGTACCTAATGTTTCCAAGAGAGGGAATCATAAAAAAAAGAAAATCATGCAATGAAATGTGAGTGTTGATGAATTCCCTCGCTTTAAAGTGGTTACGAACACCATTACTATGAGCAATTGATTTAAAGTAGAAGAAGAAGACATGTGAGCTTCTTTGGAGAGCCCTATGCCAAGTCATATGTTTTCGAGAAGCTGCATCATGAAAAGGGCTAGTATGTCACATGCAAGTCAACTTAAGACATGTCATCCACATCCCAAGATTTCTCTGATATGTTCATGAAAGGTTAATGATTAGCCAAAAAAATACAGTGACACGTGACATATTTGGAGAAGGCTACCTAACCCCATGCCCCCACTTAGTGCAGGACAAGAGTGAGTCGAAAGGATTGATGAAATACAAGGTAGAGTGAAAAATCAGTATCAATTAGAGGAATGAGGTGCCCCCACTAGAGGGAGAACACCAAAATCCTTAAGATGTTGGATTTTTCTACTCAAGGAATTACATTCATTAGTGAAGTGACCATGGATTCTATGATATGATTAAAAGGAATTCTTATAATAGAATCTTTGTCACGTTCGAGGAGGAAGGGATATCAAGTGATCTTGGAGGAGTCTCAACAAGATATCCTCTTGATCAAGGGGAGAAGGTGTTCCTTTATCTTTTAACAAAGAAGTGTCTTGCTTAGTATAGGATGTCATACCTATGCAAGGCACAATAGATTGTGATATTTTGTATGCTCCCTTAGAGGAGTGTGTAAAATTTAAATCGGTGGTGGTTTGCAAGATGACATTGACATTAAGCTAAGGTTTCTTTGTGTTTGTCAAGTGTTAGAAAGGATCACCTGGGAGACCACTAGTGTACATTAGTTTAGGATGCACTAGTGTTAAGGTTGGTTTAGAAGGATGGTTTGGGATAGTGTTGATGTGAGATGAAGGCTTGTTGATTTCAATCAAAGGACAATAACCAAGACCATGATTTGTTGTTTGCGTATTAGGTTCGATAGGGTTACAAATACCTTGTTAGTTAGCACCACATCCTTTTCCACTATAGCCAAGTTATTTCATAAGATCATAACCTTTTTCATAAAGATTTTTTAGTGCTTTTGGATTGGGTGATTGTTAATTGTTTGATTCTTTGTCTAAAGTAGATGAAGTGGATGTGTTCGAAGGATCTATCGAGTTTTGTGTTGACAAAACTATGTTTCCCTTTTCAGAGTCTTTGTTTGTGATCTTTTATTCTCAAATGAGTGAAGGTGTTAAGTCTAAGGAACCCCAATCATCATCTAAGAGATTTGTGATTTTCTCAATACGTTGTTCTTTGTTTGGTTGTTGTGTGGATTCCACTTGTGTGGTTGGTGTTAATGTGTGGAAGTGATTCTCTTTGTTTTTCTCAATGTTCAAGCAAATGTTTGGTTCAAGGTCAGCATCAAGGGTGTACACTTTGTTGTTGTAGATATACTACATTTTACGATGAAGAGTGGAAGGAACCCCATTCATTGCATGAATCCACAGTCTTCCTAAGAGAAGATTGTATGAAATTTCATGAGGCATAACGTGAATCTTTGTTTCCAATGTGGCCATTCCAACTATAAGAGGAAAAGTGACCACACTGAGCGGTTGCTTTGTGACATTTTCAAATCCTCGAATAGATAGATAATTAGGTTTAATGTTTGAGTGATCAATGCCAAGCCTATCTAGAAGACACACACTACACATATTAAGGGCATATCCTATATCTACAAGAGTTCGCTTGATCCCTTTTTTTTTGTATTGAGAGATTATTACGAAAGCTTCATTTTTCTTTTGCACATCCAAAGGAGGGATCTCACTTTCATGAAAAACAATATCAACATTTATTTCGTGAATAATAGCTGCTATTTCATTTGGTTGTGCATTAAAGGGACATGAACTTGTTGTAAGGAATTCTACATCATGTTGTGATAATGAGGGGAGACTTAAATAAGATCCCATAATAATATTTTAGCAGGAGTATTCTTAAGTTGTTCAACAAGATCATACTCCCTAATGAGTGAATTTAATCGAGGGGTAGTAGGTAATATGGGAATGGGTGAAGGGAAGTGTGTTGAGGTTGGTTGTTGTTGGCACATATTGTTTTTGATGTAATGTGTGTGAGCAACAATATTATAACTCGGTTGCTACAACACATTATTCATAGGTGGGTAAAGGACAAGTTCAGGTTTATTTTGAGTTGAAGATTTATTTGAAGGGGGGTAGAGGATGAGTTGAGGTTGAATAATATTAATATCCTTGAGCAAGGGAGAGGTTAATGTTGTCTATTCATTTGCTTCTAATGATACAATATTATTATTGTCAATGTTAGCTTTATCGTGTGTCATGATATCCTCCCTACAAGGAAGGGTTTTAGGAGAACTACAAACCAACTGTTCTTGACAATCAAAGGTTGGTTCTTCTAAAAGGACTTCATCACTAAGAGGGGAATGATAAATGATTGAAGTGTCATGTGTAGGAAGGGTTTTACTAGGTGAAGGGGGACAACAAAAATTCTCATGACCCTCACAAATTGTGTGTTCTAACAAAAAAGTATCTTCTTCACAACAAGGAGAAATACTAGGAGAAGAACAAATGTTATTGTCATGATTACCTATGTTTATGTTGTCTTTTTTAGGAATGTGCTATCCACTAAGAGAGGTAAGAGGAGAGAAACAAGTAGGATTCACAAAACTCTCATTGATTGGTTCTTCTACCATAATATATTTGTCACAATTAGGAGAGATGTTAGGAGAAGAACAAATATGATCGTTAGGAATGTCCAAGGTTGTATCGTCTTTCACTAAAACACTCTCATAGGGAAGGGATAGGAAATTTTTCTTAGCATGTCTATATATGTAAGCTATTAAAATTGTTTGAACAATAATCAAAAGTACATGCAACCATTTCATGCAATGTTTCAACAATATAAACAATGTATACGCAAAGATACAAAACGTTTTTATCCAATATATGCTAAGCTTTAAGAAAGTAAATAATGTACATGAAAGAATGAAAAGCACATTTATCAAAATTATGCAAATTTTTATGAATAGAAACATTGTGTATGCAAAAATGAAAAAAGTACTTTTATTAATGTTATGCAAAATTTCAGAAATGTAAGCATTTTTCAGATTTAGTGAGGAGATGATTTGAAGAATGACCATCCTAAATTGATGATTTTGAGCTAGATGCATAAAACCAATGTTCCCAAAACTTTTTAGACTTCTAGCATATGATACTAGGAGGCCTAGGAAACACAAAAGTGAGGTTTTTGGCATTGTAACAAACTGAAAAATCTGGATAGGGACTAAGTCTCCCAAAATGGCGAATTCGTCCCACTTAGGGTTTTTTTCAAACTTTCCTGAAATTTGAAACTGGGTTGAAGGGTTTTGATGTTGGATGATCAGAAGAGAAAAGGTAAATGTAGATTTTAGATGATCAGTAAGGATTTGAGATGCACAAAGGCAAAGTATATGCACTTTCATGCATGCGAAAATGCGAAACCCTAAAATGCAAATTAAACAATACAAAATGCAATGTAAACTGACTCTAGGGTGAGAAGGGACTCCAAATCAGAAAATAAGGGTATTCTCATGTCAGGTTCACCAAGATGTAACAAAGATTTTGGTACGCACTTAGGGTTCTCTAACACTTCTAGGGTTTTTCACCTAAAAGGACAGAGGGATACCAAAATGCTAAATGTTACATTCAAAGATTGAGTGGAAATGTATGTGTGGGAAGTGTGTGTGATTGGAATGTGATGATATAAATGTAGGAAATTAAAAAGGAAATGATCTATTGATGCTAATCCTAAGAAATGCAAAATGCTAGAAAACATAATGTTGTATGCAAACATGTACAAGATGACCTAGAAATGTATGTAAGCTATAACATAAAATTGTGAAATAGAATGCGTGCACCTGGAGGCTGAAAAGGGATGAGATGAAGGTTAGGAATCCTAATGAAATTGTTACAGAAACTGATTGGGATACCTGTGCCAATTTGGGTGACTTAGTCCCAGATCTGGAAAAACTACCTAGAAACTTGTTTATGCCAAATGGGTGTCTAAATATGCAAAAATCACTGAAAGGCATGTCCAATGGGACTAATTATCCATTATTGGTGACTTAGTCCACTTCTGTATTTCTAGAAATCCAAAAGGGGGAATGAAAGCCCTCATTATGTAGTTCGGTTCTTCACAGGTGTCCGCTTCTAAAACTTTGATTTCCAGTCCTGAAAGTGACTTTTGATGGATGTTTTGACTTTGCAAGCAAGGAGAGATCTTCAAAAAATCTTCAAGGTCTTCAATGTACCTAAATCTACAAACACACAAGGAAAGAAGGATAAAATGTTGATTGTTAGCGCATGGGGGTTTGCCTTGGTCAAACTCCTTTTAGATAATTAAATCAAATGAAGAGATAATGAAATAAAGTATGAAACAGTGGAGTTAGTTACCTTTCCTTGATGAATGATCTTGATTTTTTGCAGCAATTAGCCCTTGAATACTTCAGAAAGGTGTCTTGATGACTTAGAATGCTCAAACCTTAGCTTGCTTGAGAAGAATGAGAGATGAGTGATTGAGAAGAAATGAGGTGTAGAAGATGTAGAATTAGAGATTAGGAGATGTAAGAGATGGAAATGAGGGGAAACCCCTTTATTTATACATGTTATGCCCTAATTTCCCAAAATGCAACCTCATAGGTCAACCTTAGGGTTTAGGAGACAAAATCCTGCAAGAATTTAAGATTAAATTTGATTTTTAAGCCACATGTGACTAAGTCGCCCAAGGTGGCGACTTAGTCCACCTGGGAAATTTTGAGTGGTTGTCGAGAATTAAGATGTAATTAATGATGCTTAACGGGATTGTCTTCTGATACACACTTAAGTCAGGCCTATAAGTGCATTAAAGGGTCATTTGTTCTTAAGAAAGGGTTGATTTGGTGCTGATAAGCCTAGGAAAGTGTGAGAGTTTGTTACAACTCTTTAAAAAAATTTGAAATAAGGCTTGGAAAGGGGTAAAGAGGTCAAAAATCCATAGGAAAAGCCCAAATGAGTGAAAAGTGTCAAGGCTACACTTTTTAGTGACATAGGGACTAATACGCCACCTTGGACATCTTAGTCCTCCATAGCACATTTTGGTAGCTTCTTTACATTTCTGGAATCTTCACAACATCTCCAAACTTCCCAAGTACACACATCATATCTCCCTATTGCATAATTTCATTATTTGAATACCTGATTTAGCTTGCATAACTAGGTTTTGTAGGTTGCATGTTTATTTTCATTTTCCAAGCTTTTGCTTGGTCGTGAACCCCTTTAAAGTTGAAAGAACCCCCTCCTAGGTCCTCCTCATTGTGAATAGACTCACCTTGTGAGGTTGTTAGTCAATCAAATTAGGACTCCTAGGACATAATCGAATGACCTAGATAGAATAGGTAATCACCCCTCCTATTTTATCCTTGATTCATTTTGGTGAACCTGATATCTTTGAACATTCTTTTTCTAATTTGGAGTCCATGAAATTCCTAGATCTAGATTGCATTCATTGCATCTTGCATTATTGCAACTATATCTAGGATTTCTTGCATCTTGCATTAATGAAATTGCATCTAGGGTTTCCTATTTTTGTATTAGTGAAATTGCCTATAGGTTGCATTTTTGCTTTCTTGCATCACTTCATTTCATTAAAAAACTAAAAAGTGCATTGCTCATCCTCTTAATTGCATCTATAAGAATTCTTATTGCATTTCAAATTGAAAAAAAATGCATTCAATTGCTTGTTTGTAGTTACTTTTTCTTGCACTCATTTGCATATTTTCCTATTTCTAAACATCAATACCCTGAATAGGCAATCTGTAAACACTGTAGACAATCTATATTTTGTTGTTTTTTGATAAAAACCTCTGGTAGGACTAAAACACCCTTCCTAGCATCTTAGTCCCTCTCAGGGTTTTTGCTCCAAAATCCTCTCTTTTTTGTTTACTGTTTGTTTCACTCCCTAGAACTTCAAAATCTCACCAAGAGGACCAAGACCCCCTTACTGGAATCTTAGTCCCTGTTAATTTTGACTCTCCAGTTTTTAGGGTCTACAATTGCTTTTATGTGTTTCTGTGGGCTACCTTCAATTTTCTATTTTAGTTTCTAGAATTGTTGTTATTCCAATTTCTTTCATTTTAAGTGTAATTGCAAGCATAGGATATTGTGTTCATTGCACTTTCTGTGGTTTATCCCTTGTATTGAGAACTATAGTGCCACAAGGTATAGAGATCCCTAGATTTGAGAAATATGGAGGAAAGGAAGATCTTGCTAATCATGTTAATGCCTTCACTACTTTGTGTAGTGACTTCATCCTTGAGGACAAACTTTTGGCTAAAAATTTTCCCCGGTCCTTGAAAGACATTGCCTTGGACTATTTTTTTGCTTTACCAAATAAATCAATTCGTTCAATCAATGAAATTGTTGAGGCCTTTATTAAACATTTACAAGTGCACATGGTTCTTGAAATGACATTGGCCGATTTGATGAGATGCAAGCAAAACAAGGGTGAAAAAGTCACCAAATTTATTTCATGCTACTAGTCACTTTATTCCCAAATCAGTGTGAAGATTCCCGATTCCCACCTTCAAAATATGTTCATAGAAAAATTACAAAGCAAGATAAGGGATAAGCTCACCATGATGAAATTCCCTTCCTTCATGCACCTATGCACTATTGTTTCGAGATTATCAAAATTTTGTAAGTGCTAGTGAAACAAAAGCTACTCCTACCCATCCTGAAAAGTATGAAGCTCCAAACCAAAGAACTTATCAACCTTTCAGAAGACAAACTAAAAGTTTAATTCAACTAATTTCCACCTCTCAACCTACCCAACCGGTTGATACCCAAGTAGCCGCTATAAAGAAGATTAATCCTTATATCTTTGGGGATTTCCAAAGGAAATTTACTCCCTTACCTGACACACTCCACAACATCATGAATCAGCTCTTAAACAAAAACATGCTTACCTTACCTCCCATTTGACCCCTTGACCCTAACAAGCCATTTCCTCTGAGCTTTATACACAATGCCTATTGTGCTTATCACCAAAAAAAAGGACATGATATAGAACATTGCAAGTGTCTTAAACATCTTGTGCAAGACCTCATTGACTCCAATCATATCCTAATTGGAGGTGTGAGTGACAAAGGTAAGAAGTCCATGGCCCCTTCCAACCAAAACTTGCAAATATTTACCAATCCTATGCCCAACCATAATATTTCATTTGTTAAGTCTAGCGAAACTAAGCTCAATGTGATGAATGTTGACACGGATGATGAAAATATGAGGAATCATGAAAAAATTCCTATGGATGATGATTAAAAGAGTCCTATGGATACTAATGAACAAAGTCCTATTGACACAATGAAGGAGTGATTGAAATTGAGCCTCGTAAAAAATAAACCATTGACATTACTTTCTCTTTTGAAGAAACAACTAAAAATGCACCTGATGGTCCTCTTTACATAGCCGACAAAATCAATAACAAGCCCACTTAGGATTTTAATTGATCTCATCTGTGGAGAGAATGTGATCACATAAGAACTCTTATATGTGCATGAACTTACTCAAGATAGATATGATAAACCAAAATCATGGATTAAAACGCATGATGCTTTTGCTCATGCTACAATGGGCTCAATCACACTCCTTTTACAAGTAGGACCTAAGAAATCAAATGTATCATCCTCTATTATATCTAATTTAGACCAATCTCATGTGAAGTTAGGCTACAAATGGCTTTGCTCCATGAATGTGGTACCATCCATTGTCCATAAGTGCTTAAATTTTATAGTCAACAATGAAATAATCAATGTAAACCATAGTGGCTTTAGACCCCCATCTTCCCATGGAAATTTCTCCTTAGATTATTTTTGGCCTGAGCCCATGGAACCTATAAGATAGTGTGAAGAATTCCTTTTCCTATCCTACCAAAATTTCAAAGAAAAATGCATAACCAAGCTATCCCTTGAAAACTTACCTCCACTTATCCTTGAACCTCTGTCACCTAAACAAAACAATACTGAGCCTAAAGCCCTTCCAAAAAACCAAGACCCATCCATGAATAAACCCTTACCTGTTTCCTACAAGAGACCTAGATAAAACCAAATAAGTCCTAATCTACCTCCTAAGAAAATTTATAAAGCCAAAGAGAAAGTGGTTGAACAATCTTCCATGGTTTCTTTTGTTCTTCCTCACAAGAAGAAAAGGAACCTATGGTTGATAAAATCACTCCTACACAAACACAATTTGAAAATCGTGTTTAAATACACAAGACAACTAAGAGGGGGTGAATCAGTTGTATCAAATTATTTACTTCTAAACTTAATCAATTTCACTTTATCTTCAATCTGTTATTAAATGTGAACAAGAACTGCAAATAACATAAATCAAACACCAAAGATACCAAATTTACGTGGAAAACCTAATGAGGGAAAAACCACGGTGAATATTAGCTAACAATATAGTAATAATGCAATACCTGATATAGAGGCTCACTTCCAGAGGGCTCACTTCCCAAATAAAAAGGCTCACTACCCAGAACCAAGGCTCACTACCTTAAAGAGGACTCATTGTCCAAAAGGAGGCTCACTACCTACAAAAAATAACAAGAGTTAAATAAAGATCCACCACAAGGGTTCCACACACTCACAACTTTAATAAAAAGATTGTAGACATCATCATCTTGCTACATTCAGGAATCCAACACAATAAAGTACTACTGCCTCAATTCGCTCTTGCATACTCTGCTTTTTGCACTTGTTTTTTGCACTTGTTCGCACACTTCACTTACTTGCTCGAATCATGGATGATGGATATCAAATTCTCTACAACTTGATTTTATTTTATAGCATCTTCAACTCTACAAACATTCTCCAAGGTCGGCTATATAATTTCATTTACAAATTCTAACTAGGTCGGCTACTCAAAATTCCCGCAGTGGATAAGAATGAGAGAGGAACAATTTAATATTTAATTTAGGACCCAAACAACATCTTGGATTAATCACACGCTTCCTCAAATTGATGAAAAAACTTAATGTAATGTGTAGACACTAGGTCGACCAAACCTAATGAAAACACCAACAATATTTGAAGTACACACATCTCCAACAAGATGATCACACATGAATCATTCAAAATGCTTCACCAGATATATTTCCATCTACAAGAATGCCTCAAATACATCCATAACAATTACATAAAACTTCATTCACAGAAACCTCTTCAACATTCTAACCGAATCGACCAGCAAAAAATAGGAGCTCTGGCGCAGGTCTTTCAGAGTGCCAAAGCACAAGAAAGTGTCAAAACACATAAACCATCAGAAAAAATCATCTCCCAGATCTGCAAGATCTGAAACCAAATATTAGAAGACTACGAAACCAAAAAATTTCTCCCAGTCCATAAACAAATAGTTCTGCCAAACAAATTCACACACCGGTGACCTTATCTTTTATTCCTTATCGAACCAGAAGCTAAAACTCAGGATATATTCTCCATTAAAGCTCATGAACACATTTACAAATTTGAACAGGTATAGGATCGACACAAAAGAAATGTAGAGCACAATACCAGAGCATAATCAAAACACACACTTCAATACTGCTTTCATTATTTATCAACTTTTCTCAAAAGCACTTGGAAAAACACAACTACAACTTCATAAATATAGCTCCATGTACTCTAAAATCTTCTACAGTATCTCAACTATATAAGTAATATGTGCAATCAACTTGAACTATGTTGACATCAATGACAAAATTAATGACAACACTATCAAACACATCCATACTTGTAATAAATCATAATAAAAGGAACCATAATGCTAGACAACGTAGGTGTAGGCGTCATGCTATTGCTCAAAAGATGAGTGTCGAGAACAACATTGACAATCAAAATCCAAACTTGATAGAAGCAATAAAAAATGAGCATCCTCTCTTACCAGAGCTTGTAAATTCTACACAACAAGGATCAAAACCTTCTATGGATATTATCATTTGTCCTCCTGTTGTGGTTAACTTGGATGATGATGAGAAGATAGATAAAATTGACAAGGAAGCACATAAAGAGTTGAATATATTATTTTCCTCATCCATGAGCTTAAATGATAACAACCATGATGATCCTCCTAAACTGAGCAACTCACCATGTGTTGAACTTGGTGATTCTCCTCGTACAACACTTGATGTGATCCCTCTTGCTAGTGATTCCCATTCCACATATACTAAACAAGACTGGGATGCAGATGACCTGCTTGATGGTTGATCTGCATGTGCCTTACTAGTATTTTTTATTTTCTTTTCACTTTCACTTGCATGTGCGTATCATGATCCCCCATGATGTTTTGTTTGATGTTTCTTTCTCTCTCTCTCTCTATATATATATATATTCCTCTATTTATACCTTCATTCTTCTATATGTCGTAAGCTCGTCACCTTTTCATTTATCTTCTCTTTCATTTTTATCTTGTGTTTTACTTTTTGGGATGACACAAGGTACTGAGACACCATATGTCTCTTTCGTGTTAACCCAAAATATTTTTCTTTTCCTTTCATTTTTGTCTTGTGTTTTCCTTTTGGGGATGACGCAAGGCATTGACACCCTATGTCTCTTCCATGTTGACCCAAAAGATTTTTTTCCTTATCTTTGGTTTTCATTTTCCTTTCATTTTTGTCTTGTATTTTCCTTTTGGGGATGACACAAGGCGTTGAGACACCCTATGTCTCTTCCATGTTGACCCAAAAGGCTTTTCTTTGTTTTTTCTCTCTTAGTGTCATTATTCTAGTTCTATGTGTATTTGGGGAATGATGATAGTTTCGAGCTATCTAATATTACTAAAACAAAGACAGATACTGACCCCGAATCCATAGATCCCTTATGTGTTTCTAGGGGGCAACCCTCTTTTCCTTTTAATCTTTTGGCTACTTTATAGTTATTGCTCACAGTATGGTGTTAGCAATTTCTTTAAATTGGGGGCATACATTGGCATTATTTTAGCATGTTTTCATTTTCTTTTGCTTTTCATGTTCCTTGATGTGATTTTCTCTCTTTATGCAATGTGTTTTACCTCTTGGTGGTGTCTTTGGGTTTGAATCCCTCCAAGAGCATGATATTTCCTTTTCCTCTCTTGGAAACATTATATACAATGTTCCCCAAGATGAGACCTTGCACTTGTCCTCTCTTGGAAACAAGATGAGGCCTTTTACACTTGTCCTCTCTTGAAATCATTGGGTATGATGTTCCCTAGGATGAGACCTTGTATCTATCCTCTCTTGGAGATGTTAAGAACAATGTCCCCTAAGAGTAAGACCTCACATGAACTAAGAAAAACCCCTTTGAACATATCTCTTTCTTGTTATGTTGCATTTTCTCTTTTTGTCCTTATTAAAGTCATGGAGGTATGGCTTTGATATGGACCTCTTGGCGCTCACCTAGTGAACAACTGGCTTCACTAGCCCTTGTGAGCATGCATTTTTGTACTTTATTAAAGTCATGGAGGTATGGCTTTGATATGGCCCCTTGGGCTCACCTAGTGAATAACTAGCTTCGCTAGCCTGTGTGAGAATGCATTTTATCTTTTTGTCCTTATTAAAGTCATGGAGGTATGGCTTTGATATGGACCTCTTGGGGCTCACCGAGTGAAAAACTAGCTTCACTAGCCCTTGTGAGCATGCATTTTTGTACCTTATTAAATTCATGGAGGTATGGCTTTGATATGGTACCCCTGGGGCTCACTTAGTGGACAACTAGCTCCCACTAGCCCTTGTGAGCGTGATTTTTATTTGCATAGTGGAAAACACATTCCACTTGTAAACCTTTTTGGAAAAACAACCTAGACCCAGTCCACCACATTGGATGGCCAGTCAAAGCTTGATCCATTGTAGTTTTTCTCTTTTTCTTTTCCCTTTTTCTAGTGTTTGATAGTGTATGTTTGCGATTTGATTTTGGCTTCATATATCATCCGCAAGCATGTTACTTTGTGCCTTTGTTGGTATTCCATAGGATCTTGATCTTGGGGGATTGATCATTCCTCTTGATTATTCTCATCCTATCTTACTAACATTTGTACATCTGAACCCCTCTTGATTGTGTGGTTGTCTACTTTAGTGTGTGTTTGAAGCAAGTTCATCCTCTCACTAAAGTGGGGGCTAAATGTAGTGTAGTAAAATGCATACCCTTGCATTTTCACACTTGTTTGGGCCTACCTTGATTTATTTATCCTTCTTTATGTCTTAATTGGTCCTATTTTGTGTCCACAAGCCCTATGAATTGCATATTTTTCTAGCTAATCTCAACATTCTCCAATGCATAAATGATAATCCAATGATTCTCATCTGTGTGTCCCTGATTTTGGGTTGGGACTAAAATGCCACCTAGGGCATCTTTATCCCCCCATGGTCTCGAGACCCTGATTTTGAGGTATCTTAATTGGGCCCCTTTTTGTTGTCTATGCCCCAAGTTTCATGACTTGGGACTAAGATGCCACTTAGGGCGTCTTAGTCCTTTTTGAGTCATTTGCAGGATTTAATTTCAAATTTTGGTAGGATTTAGCCTCCTTTATTTAATGAATTCATATGTCGGCTTGGTGTGATGTAATTTTGGGATATTAAGCATATATAAGTATAAATATAAGGTTCTTCACTGATTTTCATCTAAGCAAGTTGTGAGAGTATTCATAATATCAAATTGAGTTCTCAAGAGCATTCAAGAGAAATTCATCAACCATTTGGAGCCATCATCAAGATTCAAGCATCATATCAAAGATCTTCTTGCATCATGTGTTTTGTTGTGCTAACATTTATGATGTAGGGTTTTGATTCAAGCTAGCAATTCAAGTCCATATCTTTGGTTCAAGATCCATATCCATTATAACCATTTAACACAAGCAATAGAATTTGCAAGGGTTTGGTGAGTTGTAGTATTACATGTTCATTCACCATTTCCCTTCATTACTTTATTTCCTTTCAAGGTTTAATTACCAACAAGAGGTTTGACCAAGGAAAACACCCATTCACTAACAATCAACAAGATTTTCCCATCTTGCATATTTATGTTTGGAGGTTTAAGTTGAAGACTTGAAGATCATTTGGAGTGAAAATTTGTAAAAGTTGCAAAATTGTCATCTTCATGGAAACTCACCTATAGGTCAGATTCAAAAGTTTCATAGCCTGAGATCTGATAACAAGAAAGTATAGACCTTGGAGCTCAAGATCACCTTCAAAGTTTTTAGAAATTCGGAATAGGACTAATACACTACCTTGGGCATCTTAGTCCTCCCAGACATATTTTTTAGAGATTCTTTCAAATCCAGTTCCGACATGTGAAGATTTTGTATTTACCTCAAAAAATAGCTGCAAGACTAATATGCCACCTTGGGCCTCTTAGTCCTCCATAACACATTTTGGTAGCTTCTTTACATTTCTAGAATCTTCACAACATCTTCAGACTTCCCAGATACACACATCATATCTCCCTGTTGCATAATTTCATTATTTGCATACCTCATTTAGCTTGCATAGCTCGGTTTTGTATGTTGAATGTTCATTTATCTTTTCCAAGCTTTTGCTTGCTAGTGAACCCCTTTAAAGCTGAAAGAACCCCCTCCTAGGTCCTCCTCATGTTGAATTGACTCACCTTGTGAGGTTGTTAGTCAATCTAATTAGGAATCCTAGGACATAATCGAATGGCCTAGATAGAATAAGTAATCACCCCTCCTATTTTATCTCCGGTTCAGTAACTATCAGACTCTCCTTATCAATCCAAATAATTCTTTTTAGGTTATTATGATTAATTAATAGGAATTTTAATCCTCTGTAAGGAACCAGTTAATTGAGTCACACAAAAGTAGAAAGTGTTTCTTGACAAATAAAATGTACTTCTAATTTGAATAACAAGATGGAATCAAATTGGAGACAGTATGATAATTTATCAATTATCTAGGGCTCTTCTTATGAATCCAAATAACACTTCTAGATTATTGTGATCTATTAAAAAGGATATTTAATTCTTTGGAAGAAACCAATTAATTAAACCACACCAGAACAAAAAATGTGCCTTGATAAACTAATCTTGAAACATCAATTTAAATATTAAGGAAGTACTAAACTGGAGACAACCATATAATCAGATATCATCAACAAAAAATTGACACGAGTGTTGGATCACCAAATTATGCATTCTTCTCCATTATATTATTTTAAAAGATTTTGCAATACACATCATAATATTCTGATGAAGCAACTGATCTATTGAGAATTTGTTGACTTGGCAGTGTTGTCATCGATGTCAAAACTTGGGATCCGGAAGGTTGTGCTCCAGATGATACACATAAATGATCTATCCTATCATATGCTATAATTTTTCGTAGTGTGGATTTTATCCTCGATCTGGATATGACAATACTTCTTTTTGAGACATCTATGAAAGACAATTAATGCAGAATAATGAAGACTAATCTTTTGATGTTGGCTGCTGTGCCTAAAGCTTATTCTGGGTATCCTTGCTATCCGGGTATTCGTATAGCATGTTACAAGTTTTGGTATGTCTAATTGCATTCCTTCGGTTGGTACTGAAATTGATGATGATCAAGATTTGGTCTTGGTTGTGGCGTTCCTATCGGCTCTAAAAAATGTTATGTGGTTTTGGTCTTAGAGTTTCCATCGTGTTCAAAATATATCTCATGTAATTCAAAGTTAGCTATCTTTTGGTAATTATTCTAAGTGATGAACTTATCTTATGCATGACCTATTTATGGGTCTCAGTGTAATGTGGTAAGAAGATCTTTATGTGCAACCTATTTTTTGGGTCTGGTGCTAGCGTGCCAAGCCTTATTGAACATTTTTAAGGTTGCTCTTCAAGTTGGCATGTTCTACTAGGCCGACTCATTTTGTTCTCCAGGAATATATATATGTAGAACATATTTTTCAAGTACCGAAACAAGAAGTGAGGTGTGTGTGAATAGTGATAAGGGTGTGAAGGATTGTGCGACAAGAAATAGAGAAGGAAGTGAAGACAAGTGTCAAGTAGAAGTAATCTGTATTGCAGAGGTAGTGGAAGGAAGGTTGCTAGAAGATTATTAAGTAGATCTTCTATAGAAAGATATTGTGCTCTTAACCAGAACTAAATTCATGTATATGCAGATGCAACTTCATCAATTCATGTTCTGTCTATTTTGTAATTAGACATTTTTGTATTAATCGAGCAGTGAGCCCATCGATAGTGAGCCTTAATTGTAGTGAGAATTTTGGCAATGAGACCTTGTAAAAATCACCTTAACCAGTGTCACCTTAGCCAATGCTTTATAATTGACAATTAACATTCTCCATGGTTTTTCCCATCTTGGGTTTCCATGTAAATTCCGGTTTTCATTGTGCATGGTGTTGTTAAGTGCTTGCAGGCTTATATATGTTTTAATTAATATCTAATTGATTTGAGATTGCTTCAGATTAATTAAAGAAAGGAAAAGTGTTTTGGGATAACTGATTCAACCCCCTCTCAGTTATCCAGACTGTTCAACAATTGGTATCAGAGCTTGGTCCCTTGTAGATAGAGCTTAACCGCTTGAGGGAGATCTTGGCAGTTTGAATAGATGGCAGGAGATTATTACTTTGAAGAAGAACTGAAGTCAATATTAAGTGATGTGGAAAGTACATAATCTGAAAATGAGGAATTGAAAGAAAATGTCAAGGAGGTAAATGCTTGCATCTCAAAGCTAAGGGAGAAAATCCAGAAATTTAAAGCAAGACACAAAGAGGTCAATGAAGAACTAAAGGAGTCAAAGGAAAGTGTTGTGAATCTAAAGCTTTGGTTGGATGAATGTAAGAAGATATAAGAAAGTATCAAGGAAACCATCAAATATAAAATGGAAGAATGGAAGAAGACTAGAGAAAATCTCAAAGACACTATCAAAAAAAAAAAGAAAGAATGGAAAAAGACTGAAGAAAATATCAAAGACACCATCAAACAGAAGATGGAAGAAAATGAGAAGTTAGATCAAGAGTTAAGAAGGTTGAAATCAAATGCAAGAGTATGTGAAAGTAGCATGATTCTAGATCAAAAATTTTCCCTACAAAAATGTCACAAAGATAAGGGAGGACTTGGCTTCTTAGGGGAAAGCTCAAATAAGAATACCAAGGGTAAAGAAAAAGTAGTTGAAGCTAAAGCAAGATCTGTTGTAACAAGCAAGGTCTGGAACTCTAGAACATCAACAAAATGACCTCTGGTTAGGCAACCAAATGCTCAAAGGTACTTATCATATAATGGTCATTGTTTTCTATGAATTTTTTTTGGACAAAAGGCTATAGAATGTAGAAGCAGGAAGGAACCTGTTGTGAGGTATCACAACATGCCCCAAGACTATAAGGCTTGGGGAGCCAACAAATAATTTTTTTATATCTCTTATGGTATGAGATAGCTAATTAGAAGATCACCGAAAAAAAAAGTAAATGAAATATTTAATCAAAGAGTAATTCGTAATGTAAGTGTTCTGGGTATTGGATACCGGGAACCAAGAATGTTTGAAAGGTGAAAAGGAAAGTTGAATATGAGCATAATGTTCCAATTCGATATTTGAGGTCTAGTAAGATGGAAGTCTGGTAAAACCGAAGTCCAGGGAAAGTTCATGGGTAAAGTTGAATACTGGGTATCGAGTACCAAGTTGCGATAAAAGTGTGATTTTGAGATTTTGTGATTATCTAATGAGTCTGATAGTTCGGTAATCCGGTATATGTAGAAGATAATCATGAAAGGATTTATAATGTGCTTGGAAAGCATGCTATTTATGAGAAATTTATAACATTTGAATAATGGTTTTATTTACATGAGATGTTTATAAATGTTGTTTTTTAAAATGGATTTAATGAGTGGAATTTGTGATTACAGAAAATGCAGATTGTGATGCAAAGTTTGGGTATGGATGGTCAAGAAAACTTGAATCATAGAAAGAATCATTTCCAGACCGGGTTGTGTGCTTTGTGAGGTTATAATGTAGAGGGATTTGAGTCCACCATAATGCTGGAGATCTCGGTATTGTACATGCAGTGGAAGCAAATGTCAATCTTTTAGGAAGCCCATTCCCGAGAGTAGTATACCCGAAGAAAAACCGAGTGTTGGAACTGAGTGATAACATAATCATTATGAATGTATGGGAAGTTCCTACATGCTATCCTAATTCAATTTATTATCCTGGTGATAATAAAAGATGAAAACATGAAGAGCTTCAATGAGAAATTGGAGTTTATCTTCCGTGACTTCAATTGTAATTTTTTGGTCAATCACTACATTCCACATGCCTTGATCTATTTGGTTCCTTGGATTCTCTCTCATGTATTTGTCTTATCCTATATGTGCCTTGTGTTCTATAAAAGGCCAGAGGATATTTTTTTCAGTTAAGTTCAAAATTTGTGGATGTTGGAAGAGCCAAAACTTCTCTAAGTTTTGTTCTTTTTTCCTATTTTTTGAATAATTTCGGTCTAAAAACTTGTATGCATAACCTACTTGGTGTCCAAACTAAAACCCCTCTCTTTAAAAACTAACACCATTTTATATGTATTTGTGAAGCAATCTGGTAAAATATAAAGCGATTTTCTTTGATTTAGTTAATTCTTTTGGGGCATGTGTGGAGAATAATCGAGATAAAATTTAATTTTCAGTATTTTTATGCTTTATTTTAGAGTAGATGTTTAAATTTTTGAAATTGCTCCAAAAAATAGATGAATGGATGGAAATGTATTAAAAATATTTTGTTGTTTATGAAATTGTTGAATGCTTAAAGCTAAATCTACTTAAGTGATAGAAAATTAAATTATTGATGTTCATGAAATGTGATTTCAAATCTTTCGATTTCATGATATTTGTTCTTAAGATCCAAATTGAAAACTCAGTGTCTAATATATATGATTCTAAACAACATATTCCCTTTGAGATTAACAACAAAATCACATCATGCCCTGGAGTGAACCTAGTACGATCATGACCTGATTACCAGAGACTTGGGATTGAACTAAGTCAATCTTTTGTTCTATTAAGGTAGATTCCCCCTTTAGATTGTCTTGTACAAAAGCTTTCAAGAAGGATAGGCTCTTTGCGGTTTGTTTGTGAAGATTTGTATTTGTCCTGTTTCTGTGAGTGAAATTGTCATCAACAGGAATTGGCGCTCGAAGGAGGGCCTATTTTGAATTTTCATCTAGTCTTGAGTCTAGGAGAAAGCTTGTAAAGTGATATTAAGTGCAAGCTGGTATTTCAGTATGGAAGTTGAGAAAATTTGGAAATTTTTTAACTAGAGGCTATATCCTTTAAGTTTACTCACCTTTGGTAGTCACCAAGTGTAGAATACATGATACAACTGATCACGGTGAACTTGATTGTGAAGTTTTCTTAACTAGAGTAAGCTTGGCCACATGTAAAGTGATTCCACTATCAGAGGAAGTCCTAACTACTAGAAGAAAAGAGTTAGTGAAGAATAAATGTAACCCTAGTACAACTGGAAATTTAAAAAAACTAGCCAATACATCAAAACAGTTGGATAACTGTAATTATTATAATGAAAATCATGACACGTTGCAGGAAAATAAATGAGAATGTCGAGATTTTGAAATATCACGTCAGAAACAAGGAAATGCCATTAATGAGTCATCATTATCCTTATATGTGGAAAACGAAAAATGAAGAAAAGGAGCAGGAAAATCGAGCAGGAGATGCGTATATTTTACCCCAAGCTGAAAATTTACAAGATAAAAAAGAAATCTTCCTGATTTTATGCAAAATACAAGGTATCATTTTTTTACTTTTTCTCTCTCTAATAACAATATAAATTGTGATATATCTTGGTCTAAAAAAGTGCAAAGTGAAGACAAGACCAAAGACATGAATTTTCTCAGAGGAGAAAGTCAAAAAATGGATGCAACCGTTCATGGAAATGAACAGAGTACAAAGACAAACCATGAACCAAGGCTAGGAGAAGGTAGAGTATGGTTGCATCAGACGAAGTGTGTGCAATCGAACTTTAATGAGGTCATTTTCATACATATGAGCCAATTCATTGGTAAGTACACCTTTGAATTTATGATTATTAAACACAAAAAAAATAAAATAATTCATTGTTACAATAGAATTGTTAAGATTTTTCTGAATGAATTTAAAGATAAGACTGTTGTAATTCTTACCAAAATGACAAAGGAAATATTCATAGAAATTAGAATTAGTTGTTTTGTTAGGGTTAGTCGCTTGTTAGATTAAAAGTTTCGTTAGTTAGGATTAGTTCTTTTTAGGGTTTGTTTTGTTTTGTTTGGCCTCTGAATTTGCAAATTTTGCTTATCTTATCTTGAATGCATGAGAGTTAATCCAAACATTTGTAAAATGATACAGTGAAATGTAAAATGATAAAACTATACATAGTAAATACATGCTTTAAGATGTAACAAGAGCTATACAAATATGTGTGTGTATCACGTATATACATGAGTATCAAAATTCTTGTTTCAAAAGATGAAAATATAAAAAAAGAGCAAGCCTAGCTGCAGTTGGTGGTAGCCATTCAGTTGATACGAGACACCTCATCCATCAGAGCTCAATACCTTGTATAGGCGAGTTTTCGGTGAGTTTCAAAGTCACGAATATGGAGGTCTAAGAGGAAAGGTTGAAGAGGAAGTACTTCCCCGTGCTCTAAGAACCAAGGAATATCATCCATTGAGGGGATTCCAATGGTCAGGTGTGCCACAGACAAAATAGTGTCCAGATTCTCCAAGTATTCAGGCCTCACTATCAAATTGGTAGCCAAGCAAACATCTTCCATAGAAAGCCCAATATCCATAAGAGATGTTACAAAATGAGAAGCCACGTCAGAGTAAAAGAAAAAGTAGCGGCTGAATTCTACATACTTTTCCCCAAGAACTAAGCACAAGTTTGGTATAGTGAAACTGAAAGTCCTAATGAAGAAAATATTTTCAAGCCTTTGCAATGTGATACTTCCTAAGAAAAAATTATAGCGGCGAGAGCAGTTTAAGAAAATTGGAGTATCCATGGCCTAGAAGCAAATGAGAATAAAAGGAAAAATGCAAAACCATAAAAGAAAGCTAAGAAGAAATGTGAAGAATTCAAGAAGAAAGGAAAAATTTATAGAAAGTTGTGAGAAGTTGTAGTACATAGTTTCCTCGAGTGAAGTCTTGGAAATCGTAAGCAAGGTGGCAACTAGACAATTGTCTTCAAAACGAAATTATTAAATCAAATTAATTCTTTACACATTGTTGGTGATGAATTGCTTCAAATTTAAGTAGTACAAAGATCGTGAATCAAGCAAGTTGAAGATTTCAAAGTTAATAGTGGTCATTTCCAATATATTTTTTAGACATATTAATTATGGAGGTACTTGTGTGTGTGGAACAAAAAATTAAAATGAAGCCGGTAAGGGAGTACACGTCATCACCTGAGTAAGTTGGAAGAAATGATATGTGCAAAGTCAGGCATGAATTTAACGAAGAATAATGTGATCATATTTCAATGTAATAATGACAATCTTGATCCATTAAGGTGTAATGCTGTCAAATTGGAAGTACTAGCTGAATATTTAGCAGTTGCCATAAGATTTAATCGGAAGGGTGGTAACTAATGTTTCTAAATTTGGATTTAATTTGGTGATTAAATTGTTTGTTGCTAAATTTTAACTTATGCATATCTTTTAACACATAATGGGTTGCAGTTAGCTACGATTTGGCATAAGGTGGTAAAATTTAGCTAAAAACATGCACCAATAGGGAATTATTAAGTGAATTTTTGGGAAATGGTGAATTGATGAAGGGATTTGCATTGAATGAAAAATCAAAAGGTAAACTTTGCTACCACTATGATTCCGAACCTAATTGCAAGCTTCACTACCCGCAAGTTGAAAATGAGCTATTATTGAAATATCAAAAGTGAAAATGAGCTATCATTGCTATATCTATAAAAAAATAAAATTCAACTCTTTAGGCTATCCAAATAACTCTACCAGGGCTATAGATTCTTGGCTGGCAGTAGAGCTATCTTTGGGGGAATTACAGAGATAACCTTGTTGGGGCTATGGATGCTTGACTGGAAGCAAGGCTCTATCCCTGGTTGGCTTTGGAGGATTACCATATTATGTAGTTCAATGCCAATGAACTGATTATTTTTACTGAGTTCCAAAAATTGGAATTAATCAGAGCACACATGGATGTTTCCAATGGAGTTTTACTTTTTATGCCAAAATCTAAGTAAAGGTAAAGGTTATTGTTTTAAAATATGCATAAATTATAATTTACGATTGGTGATTTAATTTCAAATTTTATTTAAATTTGGTTTTATTGGTTGCAAGTTGTTGTGAGGTCTCACAACACACCCCAAGACTGTAAGGCTTGGGGACCCAACAAAGAATTTTTTTATATCTCTTATGGTATGAGCTAGCTAATTGGAAGATCACCGAAAAAAAAAGTAAAGGAAATCTTTAATCAAAGAGTACTTCATAATATAAGTGTTCCGAGTATCGAATATCAGGAACTAGGAATGTTTGAAAGGCGAAAAGGAAAGTTGAATATGACCATAATGTTTTGGTGCGATATTTGAGGTCCGATAAAACTAAAGTTTGGGGAAAGTTCATGGGTAAAGCTGAATATCTGGTAATGGGTTGCGATAAAAGTGTGATTTTGAGATTTTGTGATTATCTAATGAGTCTGATAGTCTGGTAATCCAACATATGTAGAAGATAATCATGCAAGGATTTATAATGTGCTTGGAAAGTGTGTTATTTATGAGAAATTTATAATATTTGAATAATAGTTTTATTTACATGAGATGTTTATAAATGTTGTTTTTTAAAATGGATTTAATGAGTGGAATTTTTGATTGCAGGAAACACAGATTGCAGTCAATACCCCCAAACTTAAAGATTAAATTGGAAGGGTTTTAGCAACACAAACCCAAAGCACTGGTGAGGAACAAAACCCTAAGCCCAAAAACAAGGGTCAAAGCCAAATTGCAAGACTTAAAATAGAACCAAAGTAAATCTTGGGGGGTTCCATCGGTGGCTCCTGTTGGGGACATTTATTCCTTAGGAATAGACCAAGATTCCATAATCTTAGATTGAAGCAGACCGGACACAAAGAACAAAACCAGGACTTGTCTTAACCAGGCAAGAAGACCAGACTAAAACAACCAACATATGTACACTATTTATATAGGCTAAAAAACTTAAATCAAGAGATCTAATCTCCATCTTCCTTGAAGCCTAGTCGGAAATACAATCCTTCACTCAAAATTCAACAATTTTACCTAACTTCAACTTTATTTGGTGGCCTCCAAGCCGCCAAACTTAGGACTAGCACTTGCCCCTGTCAAAAACCTTGTTTTCCACTGTTTGTATCATATCAAGGCTAAAATTATTCTTATGAACCACCCACTTACTGATCACACTATAAATATTGAAATTAACCATTATGGACATAGGTCTAAATTTATTATTATCGTTGTCACTCATATCCAACAAAGAATTGCAATTGAGCATTGATTGGAACACATGATTAGTGTAGCATTCTATCTGACTCAGCTTACAACCATATTCCACCAAATTCCCATCCAAATGGACATGAAAAGTGAAGCATTCATAATCCATTTGATCACTATCATCATATAAGCTAACATCAAATTCATTTTTCTTTTTAAATCGAAACCCATTATACATATTTCTTTCAGGAGTCCCATCGAAGGGCACATACTATAACCCTTTGAAATGATATTGCAATTTCATTTCTATTGTTCCAAGGTCATAATCATCTGATTTATACCCCACACCAAACACACAATCACTTTGTGTAATGAACAAGAAATGTTCATATACAGGCTTCTGTTCAAATTGGTGTCCATATTCATTAGAGAAGTATAAACTAGTTATGCTGCCAGATGCTCCACTTCCTTGCGAAACTGATTTATCAGATTCCATAGAATTATTTCTTTCATTTTGTTTATGGATGTCACCACAAATATTATTATCCAAACCATCCCAAGCATGAAAAAATATCCCCATTTCAGGTTCATTAATATGGTTTAGTTTACCTTTTGTATCAACAACCATCTCAAAGAAGGATGTCTCATAAGATGGGCTAAATATTTCAGGAATGATAAGGTCAATAAAAAGGTGCCCAAATGCTTCCTTAATTGATGAATTCACTGGCCTTGGTATGGAAATTTTGTTACCATTTAAATGTTTCTCATTAGCAACCATACTTGTCTCTTCACCTATTTCCTTCTTGATACAATCCCTAACAAATAAAACCTTGTCCATGTCCCCTAAGAAACTCACACATTCTATTTTTTTTTATATGGACACTCATAGATAACCAGGGCTTGATCCTATTGGTTAGTAACATAACTCTCATCATTCTTAGCACTAAACTCAGGCTTAAGACACTGAATACAAATAGTCTTGTCTTGAAATTCATCATCAGCCATATTTCCAGGATATCCTAGTTAATCCTCTGAAATATCCCTATCCATTACTTGGATAGGTCTTTGATCCTTATTCATAGGGTGACTAACACTGTCCTTCTGAGATCTCAAATCTTGTATGCAGTCATACTTGGCCTCCTCAACAATTTTGTTCCAACCAATTATTTGATCAAAATCTTGAGGCTTCAATTCCTTGGGTAAGGTACTATGCCCTAACTCATAAATGTCACATAATAAGTCAATACATACTAGATATGTAGGTCTCAAATTTTGAGGAATTACTAACAAGGAATACAAGAACCTTGCTAACAATTCATATGCTGGTTCTCTCTCATGTATTTCCATGCTAGACAATTATTTAGCAAAGAACATCTGATCAACATTGCTTAAAATTTTTTGAGGTTCATCTTGGATTTGTTTATGATTATTATGTTGCAATGCTGAAATATTTTCAAAAGAATCATCACCTTGATCTCCTCTTTCATTCTTCTGAGTTTCATTTATATGATGTGCTTTAGGAAAACAAACACTTGCAACCATATATCCCTTCACCATTGAATATCTCATATTATTTTAAATATCCATTCTCAATTTATATGCATGCTACAATGTTAAGGGCTCCTTATCTCTTAACTGATAGCCCATCTTATTATAAAAAGGTACCCAGATACACAATTAAAAATTCTACATGAATGTATCTTGTATTTTCAAGAATACTTCTTAATGCCTTTGTAAATATGAGGTTTAAGGCTGGGATCAATTCCTCTTCATCCTTTTGGATTTCCCTAAAAAAATTCCTTACTGCATTGGGATTAATCCTTTCACTAAATTTTTCTATGAATGCTACCATTAACTCAGTCCATGAAGGGATAGAACATACTGGAAAATATGAAAACCAGTCACTAGCATCTCCCTTCAAAGATTGAACAAATAATTTCATGACAATATCTTCATGATCTATCTCATAATCTTCCATCAAATATGAAAACACCTTCAAATGGTGAGATGCTGATTCTGAGATTTTCCCTTTGAAATTTGGAATAAATTCCCTAATTTCATTAGGAATGGGGTTTGGGAAACCTTGAATACCATTAAAAGTTAATGGTGTATATCTCCCCACAGAGAAGCTTCTTTGATGATATGACAAAGGTTGCACACTCTTCATGTTTTCATCATGCACCCCACAAGTATGTACAAGTGAATGATACATTTTCTTACACCCCCTTACAAAATTTAAACATCAACCCTATAGTTGATCACTGCCCTATTTCTTGCTTTTAAAATGTTTAAATGCACAATATCAAATACATCTTTATTTGAAATTCTCTCGAATGGGAAAATTTTAAGAACAAGCATACTTATTCATTACAACATAGAAACTTCAAATTATAGCTTAGAAGTATGAAAGTATTACCACTATCATTCCCTTTATTAGTGCTTAATTCACTTAATAGGGAATAAAAATTCTTTCAAACTATCACATACGATCTTCATAACAAGTTTATGCTCTATGAAAATCCAAATAGGGGAAATACCTGGATGTGTTGTAACTGTCTTGAAGAATGCTTCCAACTGGAAAAGTTTGCAGATGTGAAGTCTTCATCACTATTTAATCCAATTTTGCATAGATTCACCACCTCTCTTCATAGAGGACTGAGCTTCAAGCAATATGAAGCTCATTCAAAGATGAATTTCATTTTGGGTCTCCTCCAACAACATGTCACACAAAGACTTCTTATCCTTTCTCAACAAATTTTCGTTATACCATTTCTGGAGTTCTTCAAATAGTGCACACTGGTGTAGAGATCTTGGAGTCACCACCCATAGTTAGTGAGATTATGAAAATTATTCTGGAGCTATAATTGATCTCCAAAGGATTTTCAGTTTCAAAACAACACAACAAATTCATGAAACATTTATGTGATTCAACTTACTAACATCACAATTATAGAACTCGAGGGATAAAATACTTAGAAAAACATTTGACTCTTCATTAATTGAAATATTTGGTTACATACTATCTTGAAACCTCAATGACTCTATAAGGCACGAAAATATCCTATCAAAATTTCCCCAGGTCTTCCTCAACGGAGTCACCATTTTTGTTTGTTATTTTTTTGGGAACCAAACTTAATATTACCACTCACCTATGAATATTCCAACATTCAATAGTTAGCAAGGGCAAGGATTGTCCAACACATAAGTAAGGGTTCAAATGCCCTCACTTTTTCACTTTGGGCTTTGTGAAACCTGAGAGGGTGATCCCTAACAATGTTTTCAGAATAATACTCCTATACCATTTGTATCAATAACACTACAATATACACAAATGATTCTCATCTAGATGCCCAATTAGTAACTATATAAAAGAAGTTGGCTGCTTCTCAAACATGATTCACTCTTAGAGCATGAGAATGGTAAAACCTCATAACTTTGTAACCCTTTTATAGAATTTTATTTGATGAATGGGTAATGGAAAAGTTAATCAACACAATACAACATAACTACTTAACTTAGTCCAATTCCTCATCCTTGGAATGGAGTCTATATCAATACCTACATAACATGATAGTAATTTCCACACCTGAAAATATATGAAGCTTTGAAATGATACATTACAGTGTTTCAACATTTGTGTTTTAACCCTTACTTCTCACTAGCATCCTAGCATTCAGTTTAATGCAAATTTACAACCATATTCAAGCATCTACATTTTTTATTTGAATTAATAAACAAGAATAGAGCCACACATCCATCTAAAATTGATAGAGACAAATAAGATAACCTTTATTATATTATTCATAATTTATAAAACCAGTACATAGGAGAGAAAATTGGTGTTGAATTGCATATGCATATTGAAAAACTTGAACCTAATACATATCACTAGACTATTTAGTAACCCTTTCAATCCCTATGTGACCAAAAATATTAGAATAACTCACTACCCAACCTCTCGTAATAGGCCCTACAATCCCATTTATAAAGACATGGGAGAAACAAGCGATAGTTCGAATTACAATTACATTTGCATTTGAGGGAAAATTTCACCCTAATTTCAAAGATTCCCCCAGTGGTTACACTTAATCATTTTAGGTCAAGGGAAAGAAAAAGACAACAAACTCATGCAGTCAGTTGAAGAAAATGAGCCAACCTTCCAAAAGGCATCGTTCGTTGATGCAACATCACCAAAATCCCACGTACACGTAGACTAAAGAAGATACTCCATGAGTACCAGAGGCAAAAACTCACACACTTCCTAGAAAAGGCATATTTTTCGTTGAGGATACAGAGTCCAACACTTCTCCATCACACCAACCCAAAATATTTCCACTTCAGCACCAAAGACAAAAAATGACACACATGTTGAAGAGGACAATCCTGATGTAGTAGCAATGGTGTCATCGAAAACAAAAACTAGGCCGAAACACTACTTTGATTCGTCAGCATCAGAGTATGCTTGCTCTCTTCATTTTTACGTTGAAAATGGAGGAGCAACTACTCCTTTCTCGTGAGATTTTTCAAACGACACCAAGGAAAGAAGGTAATGGCTGTACTCTAGGTTAGTATCACCTCCACCATCCGAAGGGCTATCAAAAACCTCAATGGGAGAATTGTACCTCCCCAGGAAGGCCTTACAATACTTATTTCTTTTCTTTTCTTTCTTCATGGGCTCAACCGATTCCTTCCCCTTAAACTTGACCAATTCTTCAGAAATGGTCTCACTCCTCAAGTGGTAACTACTCTTGACACCACCTTTCTTGTATTTCCTGTGTGCTTTCTTCTCCATTGGTGTTTCAGGAGCTCCCGATATCTCAATTTAATTTTTAGGAGCATTGTATGGTGACTAAAATAGATTAAGTCTCCTAGACTTTCAGACTAGCTTGACAAAATTATTTGGCTTACCCATTTTTACAATGAACAGAACGAGAACAAGGAGACTCTTAATTTGTAGAAAAACCCTCACAGGCTTACTCTTAAAAAGACTCTTGATGAACAGACAATTCAAGCCTCCATAGTTCCCATTAACTCATAAAAAAAAATGCAAACTATAAACTCTCACCACCCCAGGATTTAGAAACCCACCAACTAATATAGTCGTAACTAAAACAAGCAAGTATGAGTACTTACTTACTTGGGGAAAAGTTTACCATGATACCTATGCAACCCTTTAAGAAAGAAATTCTTGACGAACCTTCTCACGGATGCAAGCTCAATTTTTAGATTCTGATTACAAACTGGGAAGAAAAATATGGCTGGTGGTCCTCAATATATTGAGAAATGTAAGCGTGCCAACCATTAACACTCAAGGAAATCTTGTGCGAGCATGTTGATGATCAACTACCTAATTTTTGAACCTTTCTCGTCCATCACACATTGAGATAAATCAACAGATAATTAATTAGGGTAATTAATTATAACAAATCTAATTGCATGCACTTTATGCCTTTTCCTTAATCAAAAAATCCCATGTGGATAAACATCTACTATGTCTGCATATTTAATCATATACTTAGCATTAAAAGGCATGTCGTGTCATGTTTACCTACTCACCTGTGGAAATTAATCCACTTGCAACTCATCACCACAAGATAGTGGGGAACGATCATGATTTAATCTTAGAAAATCAACCCATACTCTACCTTACTTCAATTTCATCTTCTCACGTGTACCAACATCTGGCATAATTGACGGTCACAATCAAAAGATTTTCCCAAATCTCAAACACATGCTCAAAGAAATTTGTTCTAAAATGGCACCATTTTAGTCCTCATGTCATCTTGGCCAAATTTTAGCAATACTTCATCTCCACTAAAATCCATCCATGCTATTGAGATACTCCATGTGGTAGTCACCCGCTTCCCCGTTGAGAAGTTGGCAGCAAGGGTGGGACTCACACGGGCTAACGGGGATCAGCTAGGACTGACATACATCATTTGCTATGAACTGCGGATCCCAACTCCACTGCAACATTCATTGTCATCCAAGCCAAGTGGGCCCATCCGAAAAGGAAATAGGTGTCAATCCGCCCGCTAGCTCTTGACATTTAAAAAAAACCAAATAAAATCGGATGGGGTGGTAGGGAGTAGTCAATATGAAACCATGTCACCCAACAACCATCATAGATTTCACTTGGATATTTATCACAAACCATTCAAAGGAACCTAGGCCTGCCTATGTAGAAGACACTTGGCTTGCACTTGCTAGCCCGTACGATTAAAATAATGGAAAATGAAACAGAGCAGGCGCATGGTGAACAACCCAAATGAAGAACCATCGCATGATATTGGTTGTTGATTCTCCTCAAAGCTTTGCCTGCTGACCCTTTGAAAGAATTGGACCCACCAATGGATATGGCATGTGGAAACCACCTACCAACTCGTGTGAATATTTAAATGAGAAATTAAATAGGGTGGATGCGCAGGGAGCGGTCGATATTTGTTCATGATGATCAAATAGTCATCACACAACAAAAATCTGCACATGCCGCAAATGTTAGGTTTAAAAGGGGGCCATCACTAGCCAAATGGTGGTTGGCAACATGAATATATGGATTAAGTCCCAAGGTGAATAGTAAAACCTGATCATAGACTTAGGCAAAATATTTTGAAGGACATCGACCATGCATAAATAATGAAAACATTTTAAACCAACTACGAGAACCGTCTGATATCGTTAGGGATTAGGGGCTGGTAAAAGAACAAACTTGATGACACAAGTGACAAATTAGACAACTAAGAACCTGCACCAAAAGGTTAATAACAAAATAGAACACCAATCAAAACCCCCATACTTAAATATTAAATTGGAAGGGTTTTAGCAACACAAACCCAAAACATTGGTGAGGAATAAAACCCTGAGCTTAAAAACAACGGTCAAAGCCAAATATTGCAATACTTAAAATGGAACCAAAGTAAGTCTTGCAGGTTTCCATCAAAGACCTCCAATGAAAAATATGTCTGGAATCAATGAGGTCTTGCACAAGATGTTTAAGATGCTTGCAATGTTCTGTATCATGTCCATTTTGTCGGTGATAATGGAAATAAGCATATGATCTAAAGTTTAGAGGTAAAGGATTATTGGGATTGAATGTTTTAATGGGAGGCAAGGTAATCATTTTTTGTTCTAAAATTTGTGTCATTGTGTTGTGGAGGGTATCGGGCAAGGGAGTGAATTGTCTTTACAGGTCCCCAAAGCTAAAGGGTATTGTTGCTTTAACAATAACTACTTGGTTATTGACATTATGAGTTGTTTGCTAAGGGGGATTGAATTGAAGGAAGCCTTTATTCTATTTTCTAAAAGGTTGGTAATTTCTTTGGTTTGTAGACTCAGATTTCTTAGTTCAGCTAGAAGTGGACTTTGCATCACAACTACTAACTGAGTTTTGATAATCACAAAGGGAAATACACAAATAAATGGAGGGGAATTTCATCATGGTAAGCTTATCTTGTATCTTACATTTCAAATTCTCTATGAAAATATTTTGAAGGTGAGGGTCAAGGACCTTGACATCAATTTGGGAATAAAGGGATTGGTAGTGTCAGGTAAAGTCAATTATCTTTTCATCTTCTATTTGCTTACATATCATGAAATCGGCCAAGGTCATCTTAGGGGTAATATGCATTTGGAAATGGTTGACAAAAGCCCCAACAAGTTCATTGAATGAACAAATTGAGTTTTTTGGAAAAAAAGAAATCCATTCTAAGGCAGTATCTTGATTGTGGTTGATGGTGGAAACTTTCTTTTGGAGGGATGAAACGGTTTGAAAAAGTTAATTTATGAGAGGGTCATTGCTTGTGTTATGAGATGGAGGTAAAAAAGGTGAAGGTGTCTATGTGTTCGAGGGGCAAGTGAATGGAATTCTTATAGGTGGTAAGGTGGTAGGAGATATGACATGTGATGCCACAAAGGTACTAGGGATGCTAGTGGGAATACCTAAGGAAGAAATCACATTACTAGTTGGTTGCATTGTTGTTTTGACTTGAGGGTTGGTATAGGTAGGAATAGAGGCAATTATTGTGGGAGGAGGAATTTGAATTCCTCCTTGGCTTGTGACATTTCTTGTAGGTAAAGGATAACTAGTGGTTGAGGTGAGGTGTTTTATAAAGATTTGGTACATTATCAAACATTGTTTCAACATGTGTCACACTACTTGAAGGCAAGGAATTGTTAAGGGTATGGTCCATACCTAGTGTACTAGTGTCACTACTAGGAGTAAAAGATCTAGATAGCCCAAGATCCACGATGATTGTGGTATTGTGGGATGGCATGAGCATTGAACTTTGTCTCACTATAGTATTAGAAATAGGACACAAAATACTCATGCAGGGGCTCCTAAATGCAAAGTGAATGCAAATGCAATATAAGCTAAGAACAACGAAATGATTATAACATAAATTCTATAAACTAGAACAAAAAGCTATAAACAAAAAACAAAAGCTCAAAAACAGTGTTTTAAATTCCAAAAAATGTAGTGGAGAATCTGCACTAGGATTGATTCACCAAGGGGGCATATGAGTCCCAGTGAGGATTTTTTTCAAAATTTTGAATAATTTTTAATTTATTTTTATGGTTTTTATGTTTTATGAACTGTAAACTAAGTGTAAATGCAGTTTTTTTTTAATTTCAATGATTTGAGATGCAAAAATGCAACCTACTTTCACTAATGCAAAATTAGAAACCTTAGAATGGAAATTAACTAATGAAAACCTTAATGCAATGTTAATAAAAGATAATTCTAGGATGATGATGCACTCCAAATCAGAATTTGATGTTCCAAATGTAGGTTCACCAAAATGAAAGGAAGAAAATTATGTGTCACTTATGGTTTAGGACATAGGACAACAATCTTCACTCTCTTTCATTCAAGGATAACCCTAGAGATCTCAATGCAAAGGAGAAAGAGATCTTGCAATAGGGTTGTCCTAGGGGTTGAATGTAAAATAATGAGGGGTTCACCACCAAGCTAGGGCTTGGAAAGACAAATGCAATGAAAGATGAAATTTCAAACTCTAATATGATGCAATGCTTCACTAAATGACCTATAAAAGTATGTAAAACAAAAGAGAAAGATATAGGATGGAATGTGTGCACCTGGAAATATTATGATGATTGAATGGATCTCTAGAATGCTAGAAATTCTAACTTTAATGCTGAGTGGGACCCATTCACCAAGCTGGGAAAATCAATCCCAGATTTGGGTTTCTGTGCAGAAACAAGAATCTGGCCAATGGGTATCTGAATCTGTAAAAATCTGAATTTTGACCTAAACTAGGACTCATTCACTAGAAGTGGTGAATCAGTCCAGTTAGAGTTTTTGAAATTTCAAGGTCTGAATCTACTCTTCTTAGTCTGTCCTATCTGCTTCTCCAGGTTTCTAGATCTGAATATTTGTAAATTAATCTGTAGGTGTTCTCCAATGTTCTCCAATGCTTGATGATAACTTTGAAAACTTTATCCAAGCTTTCTCTTTAATGTGTCTTCAATATAACCTTGCAAATCACACACTAAAGAGAGGGAAAAATGTCGTTTTATTAGTGGATAGGGGTTTGCCTTGGTCAAACCTCATTTTGGTAATCAAAACCATGAAATGAAATGAAATAGGAATGGAGAATGCTGAATGAAAAAAATATGGTGTTGAAACTCACCAAACCCTAGTAATGAAGTGCTGAAAACATGTGTGAGATGGATCCAATGTATGTAGATCTTGACTCTTTCTTGAATAAGATAGATCTTGAGTGAAATTCTAGCTTGAATCATAAAACCATACATCACAATTGTTAGCTCTAAAATAAACATGATGCATGTAGACTTTGACATGATGTTTGATGCTTGAATAGTGCTCTAAAATGCTTGATAATGTTCCCTTGAAGACTCTTGAATGCTCTTGTAAACACTTGAATGCTCTTGTGAACTCAATTTCTATAAGGATCACTTGATTGCTTGTTAGGATTGCTTAGGTGTAAAATGAGTGAAAGAAACTTGTATTGATACTTTATGATACAAGAATTATCAAAATTACAACACTACAAGTCGACATCAGATCTAGGAGAATAAAATCCCTCCAAGAATTTGAATTAGTTTTGATTTTGGGCCACACAAGACTCATTCACCAAGAATGAGACCCAAAAACCTAGGTTGGACTCATTCACCCAGGGTGGTGAATGAGTCCTAGACCACCAAAATTGGGAACACACAACCTAGAAATACCTAAATTATGATTGATTATCAATTTGTTTCAGGATCATCCTCGAAAAGATATATTAAATGAGGCTTGTGGATTTAAAATAAGGCCAATTAAAGCATAAATAAGCCATCCTAGAAAAGTCTGAAAGTGTGTTACAACACTTTACAACACCTAAAATAAGGGATGATTGAGTTTATTTAATAACAAGGGCCCAATACCTAATTTGAGTGTGTTAATAACCTCACAACAGTAAGTCAAGGCATCATTAATCTCAATTTAACAAGGAGGGTCCAAACAAGTGTGAAAATGTCATCAACGATATTTTTTGACACTACAGATAATATTTCTTCGGGCACATACATACCACCTGCCATTGAATGGCTTTTAGGGAAACTCCTCTCAGTCAAACTTGGCTCCATTGGTGGCTCTAGGGTTGAATACTCCCACTATGTAGGTGGATACTGAGGCGACATTGACAGAGGAAGCTGAAGCAATAGAGGGTCAAGTTGAAAACTCTATAGGCAATGGGTGTATGGAGGACTAACGTTAGCACCAGTTTTGCATAGTTTTTTGAATCTTTCAAGGAGCTTAAAATGCATGAAGGTCTTTGCCTTATATTACCTTGGGTGATAGTTTTTTGTATGGTTGTTGAAAAGACCAAGTGCTGATAAGGTCAAATCTAGCTAGTGTATACACACATACTTCTTGCAATGTAATGCAATATTAGTAGAGGCAGTCAAATGGTGTTAGTTTTCTTTAGGGTTTGGAAAATGACTAGTTCTCATGATGACAACAAAAATATGTAACTTCTATTTTATTAAAATATAATATATATAGGCTATATGCCTTTTACCAAAAAAATAAAATTATTCCTATGTTCCACTATATAAACATGAATTATTATTTCAAAATAGGAGAGAAGCAATGACCACTACATTAATACTTTGTCAAAATACATCCATTTGTACATTTACAAAGTGAATTTCATAATTATTCAAGTTAGCACAATGATTCGAGTTTGACGCCAATGAAGGAAATGATGTAATATAGGTTTTAGAGATAAATTTGGCTTCCTTCAAGAACCTAATGAATTTTTTCCAAATTGTTCTCATCTTCAGACTTTGGTCTACTTGCTACCCTAAGGAAGGTATTTAGATTTTGTAGCATTGAAAAATTGTCACCCTTGACAATTTCACATTAGGTTTAGATCCACTACAACAAATCCCTGTGATTAGCTCCCTTTTTTGCTTCCACCCACTGTTTCAATGTATTTTTTGCCATTTTTTTGAAAAAGTCGGCACTATTTATCAAGTCAGTGCTATTTTTGGCATTTATTGCATCGACCAGAATAAGCAAGCATTGAATTTCAATGCAAAGTAGCACTGAATTTGGACTATGTTTAATCCCAGGTTCAATGCCAAGTTCAGTGCCAAATTTAGCATCGAGTCTAGTGCTAAGCTTAGCACCAAGTTTTCGCCGAGTTTAGCTCTAAGTGTAGTGTTGAGAATAGCGCCTAATTATGCACCTACTTTGGAGCATACTTTAGCACCTAGTCTATCACCGAGTTTAGCACCGAGTGTAGTGCCAAAATTAGATTAATTGGAGTAAGAAACAAATATCACTAGAACACATCTTGTTGTCTCCCCAATAGCTCGAGCAAATCATATCGAAGACACCAAACTATATCGGGGAAAGATGACATATTATCTCATTGATGGACCGATATAGCGGCATGATGAAGATAGTTATTAATAAAGTACATAGTGGTATCGGTGAGACACAAACCTATTGGGTTGACAAAAAGAACAGTTTCCTTGATATAATGATGAATTGACAAGAAAAGGGTATTGGGAGGAATGGTTGCTATCTGGGGAATATAAACAAAGTTGCCCTGATGATCCATAGGCCTTGTCATCTCATTAGAATTCAAGACTAACTGCCTATATGTCCATAAGAATTCCCGAGGATAGGAGATTTGACATGCCCTGACATAAGATCAATCGCACGAGACATATCTACGTCCAAGGATTCAAATATTAAATGCCCTCCAAAACGATGACTATAGAGTTTATTTACAAGAGTTTATGGCATCAGACCGAGGAGGGTGGCATCAGATTGAGAAGGGTGGTGAAAGTACAGTCCTCCAAAAGGAAATTAAATGCCACCTCGAGGGAGCCTTTATGAAATTAAGAGGCAGTGAAGCTGGAGGTAGAAATAATTAATGGACTTAGCTATATTTTCGATTGTTGCAAAGCCAAGCAACTATATAAAGTGATGACGCATCAAGAATCGAGCAGATAGCCTAGAAAATGGACACTTCGATTAAGTTACACTACTCAAAAAATAAATCTGCTTTCTTAGGCTTCATAATAGATCAAAGGCTCAAGAAGATCTATTTGAAAAAATACATCATGTGTGTAGAAGCCGTGTGAATGGTGATTGGGAAGAAGTTATGCTTCTCCAATAAATGGACACGGGAAAATTCAGACGTTGCCTCTCATTTTCTTGTGTCATTTCTAGATCTAAACCTACTGAAATTGAGGTGCTTAATCTTGTTTAGGATGGTCTTCAAGGAAACAATTCTACTCGATGATGTGGATGTGGTGGTGGTGGCACAACTTGGAGTTGGAATTCCATTATCGGACGACATTGACAAAATATTTCTACAAGGTTTAGAGGTGGAGTGGCATCCCTTCATCATGGACGTGAGAGATGAAGGTCTAGAGCACCATAGGAGATGGGAAACGGTTGGCTATAGCTTCTTGTGTAGACGGTTGGGATTGAACAAAACAAAAGGCTTGGAATGGTTTCATTCATTTACAAAATTGGTGGAATCCACCATATTCTATGATGAAGAAGAATGAAGGATGGTATCAAGTGGGGTGGCTGTTGGGTGTTTTGTCTAGTTTTTTGGGTATTTTTTCTAGTGTTTTGAATCAGTATAGACTTATTTGGCTCGTTATTGAATTTGCAGCTTGTGGCGAATCTTGTTAATTTTTTATTTTTGTAAGGGTGGTCATGGGTACTTAGTGCCATTCAAATTTTCCCAAGTTACTAGTTGGGCTAAGAGGATGTAATTTTTTGCACTCAATATAATGCATGTAGCTCTGCTACTTATTACGAATCATAAAAAAGAGAGTAATGCATAACAAATGAGATAACACGATTTGATTAATATTCTTTTTTATAATTTTTTTTGTAAATTTTATTTAAAATTATTTCTTAGATAATTCTTTGGTTGAATTCATGATTGCTTGGTCCTATGTGCATATCTTAGGGATTATAACATATTAAATAAATAATATCCTAGGCCTATGTTATCCATAAAAAATGTGTTTATAGTTATAACATGTACTATGATGTTTACTTCTATTTTATCACTTGTTAGACATGTGTGTGAGTATAAAATAAAAGCATCCTGAACTATTATTTCTTCATAAGTGTAAGAGAGTGATTAATTTTGTATAACCATATATCCTATTCATTCAAATATTAAACATTAAAAAAATTACAAGTAGATAACATATAATTTTTCTTACTAAATCAAAATGTGTCTCTTTCAGAGAGACATACTATATAATGATATAGCTTATTCATTCAATCATTATCCAATAGAAAAATTATAAAACATAGCATATTATTCTATTTTTTAAGGATAGTGTATGTGCTCTAAATGGTTAATAAAGATATTTTAATTTTCTTGAGAAAATATTGGTAGAAGTCATTAATGGAACCTTATAGTTTTTGGAGAAATTAATACTATATGATTTCATTTTTGTAAAAAAAAGGATGTGATTTTATGTTTGATTTCATAATAATTGTCATTTATAATTTGATTGAATTATGGAAAATATTTAAGTGGGTGTGTCTTTCTACCACCCTACCTTTTTTGTGAATATTGTTCTATATATATATTTCTCTTTATCAAATTCTATAAATTTTTGCAAGGGCTTCACCATCTTCGATTCCAATAGAGATATTCATTAAAGAGTGGACACATGTGCTCTCTTTTCCAAATTCTCATGTACACCTAGTCAAAATGGCTTCAAACTGTATTACGAGGTATACACATTCATTAATACCTTTTTAAAAAAATATTTTAGTTATTTAATTGATTATATGGTTACACACCTTCCTTTATATGTTCCCATTCTATATCATAGATGAGAAGTTTATCTTGGAGGTAAGTTTCAAAAATACCTCTTAGTTGTGATGAAGTTTTTGATTTTACTAACAAAAGAGTGTCTCTTTGATCTTTTTCTTTCTTTACTACTTTCCAACATTGATTTTTCTTAATATTATTGTGAAAGTATTTTGTCCAAGTAAAATGTAAGTGCAACAACACAAGGGAAATCTTCAACCCTAAACCCTCAATCCCTATACCATCTACCCTATACATTGGACCCTTAACCCTAATCCTTCAACCATATACCCTCAAACCTATACCCTAAATATGCGCTCTACCCTCTACCCTAAACCCTTAAACCCTAAACCTTTAAACCTTCTAAATTCTACCCTCAACCCTTAACCATCAACCCTAAACCCTAAAACCTTCTACCCTCTACCCTCAACCCTAATCCATCAACCCTATACCCTCAACCTGATACCCTAAACCATCAACCCTATAGGTCCTCAACTCTATACCCTCAATTCTCAACCCTCTAACCTATACATTGGATCCTTATCCCTCATATATCTCTATCTCTTCGTACTCTTCTCTCATTCTCTCTATCTCACTTCTCCCTCCATCTTTCCCTTCATCCATCCCTCCGTCTCTATGGCCCTAATCCCTCAACCCTAAACCGTCAACCCTTAGACCCTTAAACACTCAACCCTAAACCCTAAACCCTAAACCCTAAACCCTCAACCCTTAAACCCTAAACCCTTAAACCAGCCTCTACCCTCTACCCTCAACCCAATACCCTCTACCCTCAACCCTTAACCCTTAAACCAAAATAAACTCTCTACCCTAATCCCTCAATTCTCAACCCTTAATCCTTTAATCCCTCAACCCTTAAACCCTCAACCCTCAACACTCTACACTCAACCCTCAACCCTTAAACCTTAATCCCTCAACCCCTATACCCTCTACCCTATACATTGTACCCTCAACCTTATTATATCCTCATTCCTATACCCTCAACCTTAAACCCTCAACCCTTAAACCCTTAAACCCAAGTAAACTCTCTACCCCAATCCCTCAACCCTCAATCCTAATCCCTCAAACCTATACACTCAACCCTTAAACCCTTAAACACTCAACCCTAAACTCTTAAACAATCAACCCTTATACCCTAAACCCTTAAACCCTCTACCCTCTACCCTCAACCCAATAGGTACCTCTACCCTCAAACCTAATCCCTCAACCCTTAAACCCAAGTAAAATCTCCACCCTAATCCCTCAACCTTCAACCCTTAATCCCTCAACCCTTAAAACCTCAACCCTCTACCTTTTACCGGCCTCAACCCTCAACCCTATACATTAAACCCTCAACCCTTAATCCATCAAACCTCAACCCTTAAACCCTAAACCCTCAACCCCTGTATCCTCTACCCTATACATTGGACCCTCAACCCTAATCCTTTAACCATATACCCTCAAACCTATACTCTAAACCCTCTATCCTCATCCCTTAACCCTCAACCCTAAACCCTAAACCCTCAAACCCTAAACCCTTAAACCTTCTACCATATGTATCCTCAACCCTAATCCCTCAATCCTGTACCCTCCACCCTCAACCCAATACCCTAAACCATCAACCCTAGAGGTCCTCAACTCTATACCCTCAATTTTCAACCCTCTACCCTATACATTGGATCCTCAACCCTCATATATCTATGTACCTCCCTCCTCTTCTCTCCTTCTCTTTGTCTCACTTCTCCCTCCATCTCTCCCTATTGAGAATAATAAAGTTAACAAAGTTGGTTATTTAAATAATTGTGAGTTATGTGCATTAATATTTTATTAACTTTTGTGTCTTCACGAACATATGTTGATACAAAATGAATGGAAGAAGCATCCAAGTAATCCTAATTTTTTCTACCAATAATTCATACCAAAGATTAAAAAATTTAAGGATATTGCAATAGGTAATTTGTATTGACACAAGTAATATTACTGAAGCATTTCAAAGTTTAGGCCATAAGAATGATCCTTTTTTAAACATGGATTGCAAATAATTCTGAAAAATTAGAAGTCTTGGTCATTAACATTATTATATGCTACAATGTCATCCAGTGTATCATTGTCAATTTTTGTATGTTCTTTCAATTATTTAATATTATCATCATCCTCATCTTGATCTGCATCATCTTCATCATCATTGAAATTTGATTGTAGACCATCTATATTGTTACCAGATGTATTTGGATCATCATTTTCTATACCATCCATATTGTTGTCTTCCATAAGATCATCTAACTCCGGATTGTTGTATTCTTGTGCCTGAACATAACCATCTTCAACATCATCATGGATGTCAATTTATTTGATGTTCTCTAATCTCTCTCTCTCTCTCATTTTGTTGGCCATCATTGTTTTGCTCAGTATCCACTAATGCATCATCAAATACATGCCTTAATTGTGGATCATAATGTATGACAAATATCCATTTCGGGTCCAAAATATCTTCATAGAAAAATACCTGCTCATGAATGACATACATATATTAGACGTATGTTATAACAATTTTATTGATTAATAAACATATGTATATATTCACAATAAACTATGAATTGATAGATTAATGATCACTATTGCTTCTTGTTTGAGTTAAAGAAATACCTGCTCACAATGAATTGGTAGAACATAACACTCCTTATCCTCCAGTAGGAAGCATGATGAATCTATAGAAAACAATCCACTATGGGTATCATGTCTTCGTGTCCTCTCAAATGCTTCATACCATCTACACTTAAAAAATACAACATTTAAAAGAGTGGTAATCCAACTCAATAATTTCTTTTATTTTCCCAACACATTGTAGATTCCCTTCAATTATATTCTTATCTTTTGAGCTTGATCGACTGGATTTCTTGAAGTCAACCATGATGCCACAATCGAAGGATCGTCTCTTTACATCTACACTTTCTACATGATAATGTCGACCATATGCCCACATTGTTGGATATTTCCTTGCTTGTGAAAGACCATTTATTTCTGTGAAAATAAATATAATGACGAATATTAAAATAGTTAATAGTGTCAAAACTGTAAGGAAACAATATTTTGTAAAATTCCAACTGTACCTTTCTTTCACATCCTCTAGACATGTTGATTTCATCTTCTGTCATGTTTGAATCTATACTTGCATCTTCTATTTTATTTTGAATTTGTTTAGTAATCCATTCTAGTGTGCAATCTTTGCCCCATTCCCCAAGCAGATCATTGAGAAGTGGAGTATTCCTTGGGTTCGATCTCTTAAACCGTCTCCTTTCTTCTAACACTTCTTCTCTCTTTTTATCATACAGATCAACCCATTAGTTCATAAAGTCCATGTGGTACAAAATGAACTTGTCTAGTATAGAACTTTTTTCTACACCTATTACATGTCAAAATATTTATTTCAAACTCCAAATGTCATGCTGTTAATTTCACAAATAAATTATAGAGTAAATTAATGATTGCAAGAAAAACAACCACACTGGTCATGAATTTACTTACTAATTTCCACTTGAACACCATTAGATTGTGGTTTTTCTCCATCAATAATATCTAGTGCTTGTTCTTTATCCCAGACACACAACCCATCTTCAAAATCCTTACCAAGGAATTCACATAGGATAAAAATGCTTCATTTAATACATACCCTTCAGCAATGCAACCCTCTAGATGTGCCTTTTGTCAGACATCTTTTTAGAGTTTTCATATACTTCTCAAAGAAAAAAATCCACCTCGTTGATACGTCACCCGCCAATTCAATGTCATCGACTAGGTGTATAAGTAAATGGACTTGTACACCTCCATGAAACTTGTAGGGAGCTCCTTCTCAAATACATACAATTTCTGCAATTTCCTTCTTCCATTTTGACACTTCACATTCATGGATCTCCTTGGAGGTCACCCACCTAATATAAGAATAATAAATTAGTATGAACCTTTATTCAAAAATTAAAATGCAATATAATATCTCTATTTCTCTCACACATGAATATTTCATATAACCACATACCTTATAAATGCTAGCACTCGACTTATGGTATTCCTCAAGTCAATTGTAAGAAATGAATCCCCCCTAATTTCCAATGGCATGATATGCTATCAAACACATTTATGAAAAGGTCATTAGTAATTTTTTCTCACACAAAAAATATCAAAATATATTTAGTACTTAATCAATGTTACCAGTATATGCTAAATGATGATATATAATACCTTCATAAAATTATGAAAATCATGTGTTTTAAATCTTGTGATATGTCAATCAATTGTAAAAGCTTTAGCCAATGATGACCCATAGCCAATAGGTGTCCTTATTGAACGGATGACATTTTTTAGTTGGTCTAGCTCTTTTTTTTTCAAAATCCATGGAGATTTTTCATATGTTTCATTTTCCCCATTTGGCCACAAATTGTTTCTATCAATTTTGGTACGCGAAAGAGAAATATCTCTTTGAAGCGAAGGTGTCCTATTTGCCTGATATATTACAAAATATAGAATCTGGGACATTTTCAAGACGTGCATATGATCTAATAGGTGAGATATTAATAGATCCTTCTAGTTTGGGAGCTCATAAAATATGGATTTCCTTTTCATTCCTTCTAGCATATTTTTTGGACTCAAGGAACATTGAGAGGGGGGGTGAATTAGTGTTCTGTAGAATCGACCTTTGCAAAGAAAATCTTAAAACCATTTACAAGAGTTAACCAAAAGTAAAGATGCAGACACATGAAACAAAAAACCATAACACCATAACACAAGAATTTTTACATGGAAACCCTGTTAGGGGAAAAATCACGATGGAGGTTAATCCATAATTTTATACTCTATTAAAAGTATATAGAAAAGGGGAATGCACATGCATTTAGGCACACTGCCTAGATCTCACTACTCAAAATAAGGAAGGCTCACTACCTTACAAAATATTTGGATTACATCAAAAGGTTGAACTAGGAAGGTAGCATCTACAAAT